>CM042848.1:72857915-73457915 GCA_023653725.1 Bungarus multicinctus | reverse complement strand
GAGACTGTGGAAACCTTGTTCTCACAAAGGATCACTGAAGACAGGTAGTCCTCGACTTACAACAGCTCGTTTAGTGACAGTTTGAAGTTATGGCATGGAAAAAAGTGGCTTATGACCATTTTTCACACTTACGACTGTTGCAGCATTTTACATGGTTACATGATCAAAATTCAGATGCTTGGCAACTGACTCACATTTATGACAGTTGCAGTGTCCCGGGGTCCTGCGATCTGCTTTTGCGACCTTCTGTCGAGCAAAGTCAATGGGGAAGCCAGATTCACTTAACAACTGTCTTACTAGCTTAGCAACTGCAGAGATTCGCTTAACAACCGTGGCAAGAGAGGTTGTAAAATGGGGCAAAGCTCAGTTAACAAATATCTCATTGAGCAACAGAAAGTTTGGGGTCAAATATGGTTGTAAATCGAGGACGACCTGGGAATTGGTTCACCATAAAGATTTAATCTCAGGTAACTGGAATGTGTGAATACGTCATCAAAGGCAAAACATTGTGTGTATCAGTTCCTAGTTACTACAAACTTGGTACTTTCCAAGGGGTCAAATCAAACAGTGGGTTAAAGAGAACCTCACCCACTGACCACAAACCACTTAGATTTGTCTGATGAAGATGTTATAAAGCTTTGATTCCTTCACCCTTTCAAGTAATGACTAGAAGAGCTCAAGAAGTCCAAACAGAAGGAAAATGAAGTCTACTCCCATTTTTGTTCTTACATCCAAAGACATTCCCACCTTATTGCTTATGATTTGAGGAAAGATCAGTTATTGAAATATTCAAGCAATTATCATTCTCTGATGATCATCTTCCCCTTTCTAACAAGGTTAATTCCTTCCTTCCTTCCTTCCTTTTACAAATAACTCAAAGTGGAGAACATGTATTGTATAATGTTAATTCTTCCTCCTATTTGCCCTGCAATAATAACCTGGTGAGATAATTTGGGCTGCCATAGAGTGATTGGCCCAAGGTCACACAGCTGTTTCGATGCCTAAGGCAGGACTACAACTCCCAGTCTCCTGGTGATTATCCTACATTCACCCAACTGGCTTTCATGCCTAAGGCAGGACTAGAACTCACAGTCTCCCACTTTCTAACCGGATGCCTTAACCACTAGACCAAATTGGTATTCGGGGTGCAAAAGCCACCGAGAAAGAGTTAGTAATTAGTAAGAACAGAACAGGAAATTTTAGCCAACCTTTAAAAGTGGAAGGGAAAGAAAATCAGATTGTAAGCTCCTTGTTCTCAAACCATCCCCAGATAGTTATTAGACCTGAGTAATCAAATGCCTCAAAGCCAAGCATGAGCTCCATAGGGTTGTTGTTTTTTTAGTATGTACATATGTGAATCCGCCTTTGTTGCTCATTTAAAAAAATATTCCTTCAGGAGGTGAACCATTTGCTCTTTACTTAGGTTAACACAGGGGTGGGATCCTACCGGCATAACAACCGGTTTGCTTCATGCACATGCACACCAAATGCGCGCATGTGCACTCCTTACAAATTACCAGGTCTGGTAAACATTCACCTGCTCCAGCTGATGAGCGGCACTCAGCTGTGCCACGCAAAGCAGCTGAGGAGGAAACAGACAACCAGAAGATCATTGCAACGAACCGGTTCGGTGTCAACTGATCTTCACAGCTACCGGTTCAATAGAACCGGGCCAAACCGGTAGAATCCCACCCCTGGGTTAACAATGACATCTATGCTGGCTTGAGCATGTCATGAGGACGGCTGATGGTCGGATTCTGGAAGACTTAGTGCAGGGAATTAGTGCAGGGAAAGCACAGCTGCAATATAAGGATACCTGCAAGAGGGACCTAAAGGCCTTGGGAATGGACATCAACAGCTGGGAAACCTTAACCTTTGATCGTTCAGCTTGAAGGCTAAAGACGCAGCATGGCCTTCTCCAATTTAAAGAAGAGACCCTCGTTCGGGAGGCTGAGGCAAAGTGACAGTCCCAGAATCAGCAAAATCCAGGGGCTGGACAGGGGACAGACTGTATCTGTCCTCAATGTGGAAGGATTGCCACTCTTGAATTGGCCTTTTTAGCCACACTAGATGCTGTTTTAGGATCTCTTTTCAGAGCACGATACCATCGTCTCTTGAGACTGAAGGATGCCAAGGAAGGTTAAAAGTAGTTAGGCACTTACGATAAAGGAGCACAGCAGCCTAACTGGATCTGACCCGTCTCTGGAGCCATTTGCATTGGATGACTTGCTGTGGCTTAATCAACTTCCAACAAGATGAGCCAAAGACTCATTGGAGCTCTTGGCCTTGACTTCTCACCGCTCGCACTTGTCGGACTTCTTAATTTCCTGAAGTCTGTTCCCTCCTCAAACAGGGCAGCTTGGAGAGAACCCGAGGAGCCTCTCCAGCCCAAGCACGCGGGGCACAGGTGGCGAGGAAAACTTTGAAGGGCACCCCCCTCTCACTGGAGTGTTGTCCGTGCCGCCTTCATCCGCCTCTCCTATTAAGAGCGGAAGAGTCCAAGCACCCACCGCAGCTAAGCCAGGCAGGGCTTCTTAATTAGGGCAAGCGCTTGATATCCACTTTGTCATGTCGAAGACACACAGCTACCCAGGCCTAGGAGGTCTGATTAATTTTAATATGCACAGTCATGACAACTGCCTGGGGTGGAAGAGGGAAGAAGAAGGAGAGGCTCGCGTCTGCAGGCGAGTGCCAAGAGAGAGACCTCGGATGAACATCAGCCAGATTAGAGAGTCTCTATTCACCGGGCTTCTCAATCTTTAAACAGGCAGGACAAGATACTGGGGAATCAGGTGGCTGGCTCTTAATTCCTGCATAAACACCATCCTCTCAATGCCGCAGAGAGGAGAGGAGGGGAGACGAGTACCATCTGCGGTATATATTGGTGCATTAATATGCTGGGTCAACAATGCTCGCAAGGCAACCTTGGAAGACACTCAATGCAAAATGGGCCTACGGAGCTTGCTTTAGGGGCTGGGATTTTAAAAAGGCAAAGGCCTTTAGGTGGAAAAGGCTGAGGAAGGGGTACTTTTCAGATATTTCCAATAGAACTGGAAAATTCATCCTGATTCTAAGATCTTGAACAGGAACTTCTATGTATCAACAGAATCACACCAGGCTTTGCTTTCCTGGCCAACCCATGTAATTTAGGCCAGGGGTCTCCAACCTTGACAACTTTAAGCCTGGGGACTTCAACTCCCAGAATTCCCCAGCTAGCTTTGAATTGTGGGAGTTGAAGTCCCCCAGGCTTAAAGTTGCCAAGGTTGGAGACCCCTGATTTAGACCACAGTAAGACTATAAAGAGTGTTCACCTTTGTTACAGATTGCTACAATACTCAGTCCAATTTCAAAATTCCTCTGCAAACAATTCAGATTTCTAACAAAAGCACATTCGCCTGGACTAATATCTATTACTATAAGGGTCTTCAAACTTGACAGCTTTAAGACTTGTGGACTTCAACTCCAATAATTCCTCCTCCAGTCATGTTAGCTCAGGAATTCTGGGAGTTGAAGTCCACAAGTTTTAAACTTGCCAAGTTTGAAGATCCTTGTATTACTGACCTAATTTCAAAGGGAAGGTTGGAAAAATGTTTTCCCTCTCCTACAAGAGGTGGACATTGTGCCTTCGAGGCAGCCTTTGACTCCTGGCAACTGCTTAGACACATCCCCGCAGTTTTCTTGGCAAGATTATGGAAACGGTTTGCCATTGTCTGCTCCCTAGGGCTGAGAAAGAGACTGGCCCAAGGTCATCCAGCTGGCTTTGTGGCTAAGAACTAGAATTTGTAATCTCTTGGTTCTAACCTGATGTATTAAGCACTACACCAAACTGGTTTTCCCATTGAAGAATAGTATGCTGAATACTTTGAGCAAATATGCAGTGCCAAGTACTAATAGCGGGGGTGTCAAGCTCAAGGCCCTGCGGGCCGGATCCAGCTCACAAGGTGCTTAGACTTGGCCCATGGGCCCACCTTGGAAACAGCAAGGGACCAGCTTGCGGTGCCTCTGCCAGTGAAAACGGAGCTCGGGATGGCTCTGTTTTCACGGGCAGAGGGTTGCAGGAGGCCGTCACAGCTGGAAACGAAGCTCGGGAACCCATTTTCGCTGGCAGAGCACTCGGGCTGCTACAGGAGCCCCCGACACAAGTGATGTTGAGCTGGCCATGCCCACCCTAGTCACACCCACCCCAACTCCCTGAGGCCAAACACAACCCTGATATGGCCCTCAATGAACTCGAGTTTGATACCCCTGCTAATAGCAATAACAATAACACTTATCGTCCGCTCCATAATGCTTTGTAGCTGTTGTGGTTCGCTGGCAGCAGGTGCGGAGAGCAAGGACTCAGATGAGGGGCCTGCGTGTGAGGCAGGGATGGGGCCCGGACCATTAGGGAGTGGAATGCTGCCTTTGGAGATTGTGGAGGGCTGGCAGCAGTGATGAAGAGGTCCCTGAGGAGCCTATGCCCAGTGCGCATGCATGCAGGGCTGCTCGATGGAAAGAGCAGCTGCAGCAGCACGGGAGACTCAGGAATAAGGCTGCAAAGTAATGGTTCCTCCCTTAAGAGATAAAAGAGCAGCTGCAGCAGCACGGGAGACTCAGGAATAAGGCTGCAAAGTAATGGTTCCTCCCTTAAGAGATAAAAGCCAGCTGAGAAACCTGAGTTCTTTGCAGGAAGCAAAGAAGTTTTTGCACTCAAGCCTTGTGGATGTTTGGACTATCTTAGTTTGTGTTTGGAAACTTTTTGTGTTTGAAATATTTCTTTTTTTTTCATTTTTTTTTAAATTTCAATCTGCATATGCACAACAATACATTAATAGCATGGCATCAATATATCATACATTTTAGTATAGGCAAAATTAATAATATCAATCATATCTCTCAATGTATATAGTTCACATTAATTCATAATCCTTCAATGCTTATTTTCAACTTTTCAAAACTCTCTCCAAATGCCTACCACCATATCAGTTAAACAGACCTAGTAATTCCATTATTCAATTTTCTCCCTGCTTCTATTTTATTTTTTAAAATAAAAAATGCTCATTTGGCAAGCGGTGTGGTTCCAGGTTTCACATCTCAATACAAACATGACCATAATTACCTGTTCATTATATTTGTTTAGTTTCATATTGCACCATCCTTATTATTGTTAAATATTAAGCTTATCTTATCCAATTCCAATTCATGTTATGTTAATATATTCTCATATCTTATTTTACAATGTTATCTAAAATTATCATCTCATTTCTGTTGTCATTGCTCATATTACTTTTTTCTGTCACATTTGTCATTTTATCAATCCTTATCTGTAAATATAATTGTCCCCTCTGGTTAATAATTCGAGCTAACCACCTTCATTCATATATATATTTCTCAGATTCCACATTATATTTTCTCAAACACCTTTTGAATCATCTATACATTACAAAATACTATTTTCAATATATTCTTATACATCACAACATATTACCTTGAGGAATCTCCTTCCTTATCCTTTTTTTTAACTCATTATCTCTCACTCTTTGGACAATGTACTTGTTTGTTTCCTATTCCTCTTTGTTTTCTGGTCCTTTCTCTTAATTCCCTTTTTTCCCATTCTCATTCCCCCTCATTTCTCATTCCAGTTATTAAACTTTTCTCTCTCCCTCTTTTGACTTTTCTTTTGCCCTTCCTTTTTCTACTTTTTCCTTCTCCCTTTATCCATTTTTCGAACCAATCTCCCTTTTATCATCCCATCAGACCACACATTTTTAATTCTAATTCCTTTTCCCCTTGTTTAAATAATTGTTGTTCGTTTTGTCCTTCAATGTTGGCTTCTTCTTTATAGAACTCCTCGCCCTCTGGTTTATTTTGTTGTTGTGTATGCTGAGTCACCATTTCTAATTTCTGCAGTACATAATTGCACATTTCAAGTTTAATTTTTATCATGTCCCTTAGATCTTGCAAATCCAATCTTGACTCTTGTAAATCCAATCTTATATCAATAAATAGTTTCTCCATTATATCTTCTCCTTTTTTCCTTTTTCTTTCCTCTTCCTTAATAGTTAAAATCCTCTTCTTTAATAGATACATTCAATCCCAGAGTCCAGTATATTATTTGTTTGAAATATTTCTTGGCAACTTTATCTAGTGTTCTTGGCAGCCTTGCACAACTTTGGCAAGGCTCGTTCTTATCAGAGATAATTAGTTTGAAAACACCTTTTAACTGTGAAGGAACAGAATTCGTAAAGGATCATTAAAAGGTTTTGCTGTTACCTCCATTTAGTGTTTGTTTCCTTGGAACAAGGTTTGGGTCAGAACAGGCTGAGTCAACCTTGAGCTGGTCAGGATTGAACTGCTGGCAGTGGGCAGAGTTTGCCTGCAATACTGCGTTCTAGTCATTGTACCACCAGAGGTATGCTAAGATAAATCCAATAGTCCACTTGCCTGGCATCTACTTCTGAATGCCATCAAAGATATATCTTGGGATGTGAAGCTTGGGCTGCTGTTCTACTGCCTGGAAGAACGTAAGTATAATACTGCTTATCTCTGTTTCATGATTTTGATCTTCCACTTATCAGGGTATCAAAAGGAGACCTGAACTGAAGAGAATCTGTCTCTCATTCAGAAGTATCAAAGAGATAGTTAGTTCTTCTCTAAAGAAATAAATATGTGGATTACAGATAATCCATGACTTACGTCTGCAATTGGGACCAGAATTTTCACGGTAAATTGTTGCAGTGGCAGGCCTTAAATTTGCCAAGGTTGGACACCCCTGTCTTAAAGCAGAGCCTACAAATAAGTGATCCTTTGAGTACTGCGGAATTCTGGCAGTTGAAGTCCACGCATAAAGTTGCCAAGTTTAAAAAACAGTTTTATATACAATGCTCAAAGATCATGTAACACTCATTATACATCAAGACAGATTTGGATAGCCTTCTAAATAAATATCACCAAAAGTTAAGGGGATTCACTCCTAGGAATATTTTTTTTTTTTTACAATCACTACTAAATTAGTAGCAGGTGCTTTTTGCAGAGAGAATGTTTGAAAGGGGCAAGAAACCACATTCTTTTGGCAGGTGAAGCAGGCAAAATGTTAAAGTATGCACTACCTGCTACAGCATTAGCATTCTCGATAACAATTTCTGCCTCCACAGCTCCCTTTCACACAAACCCGTTTCACAAATTGCATTCTCCTTTAAAAAAAAAATTCTCCCCTGCTCCAATTCTTCTATATCAAGTTGCACGTTTGTGCAAATAATTCACTATGGCAGGGTTTTTGAAAGACGTGCTGTGGGAGAAAGAGTGGCAGAATCTGGAGGTGGAGTTAAAAGTGGGTGTTAAAAGAGGGAGCAGCCTGGAATCCCTACATAGCCACAAGTGAAATAAGTCCCATCTCCCTTAAATTGCACTGACCTTTTCCTAGCAGGTGCCAACCATTAGTTGGGAAGATTCCTGTGCATAAGTTGCTTAGTAATCAATCATTTTAATTGGATCTTCATTTGTGATCCTGGCCTTTCATGCCTCGTAGGCGTGCCCATATATGGCATAGTGGCATATATTACAAGATGCATCTTAGTGTGGAAACACACACACACACACACACACACACTGAAGATCATGGTTCCATAAAGCACTGAATGCAACCTTCCAGCAGTGGGCAGGTTGGTAGATTGTGAGGACAATAAAACTTTAAAAGCTCTTAACTGCAAAGTACCCTTGCTTGCCCTTCAGTCAAAACACATTAGAAAGTCTTTCTAGCGTAGATGTTGTCAAAGACTCCAGTGAGGAAGCAAACAAATAGCACTCAAATCTTAGCCAATTAGACTATCCTAAGGCTTTTCCTCCGGTTCTGATCACTTATTTTTTTCCCCTTCCTCCTTCCCCCCCCTTCATCTCCTGTATATCAGATGAGCTTTAGAAAGCAAAAAAAAAGGAAAACAGAGAAGAGCGATTTCAAAGGCTGTTCTCTTGTCGTGCCCATTAATGATCTCCTTTGGAAGGTTGATGGCTTATGGAAGAAATAGATCTCTTGATTCCCTAAACCCCCCCCCAAAAAAAAAAGTGATTAAAAAGTTTGATGGCATTGGGGGTTATGTGCAGCTCCCATTTCAATGGACATGTGTTCTTATCCAACACAATTCTTTTAATGTGTGACTCTTTTTCACCCTCAGGGAATTTTTTTTTCTCTCTCTACAGAATAAGAATTTTAGGTATTCTGATTCTAAGTTGAAATAGACGACAAAGATGCATATAAAAATGGTTCACTCGGGGCCTTCACTGTTTTTTTTTTCTCTCTCATCATAAAATAATTATATATCCACAGGTAGGTATTAAAGAGAAACAAATTATGAACAAATGTTATTCATTTCTCTCTGAACCACTGTTTCAAAGACTGCAGCTGTAAGCTAGCATTTTGCTTCATTGCAAATTAAGGAAAGAAAAGTTTCTGAAGAGGTAAGCGTTGCTCTTTTCCAGCAAAGAAAAACAAAACTTCTGGGGATATTAAATGTATAATTATTGATGTTGTAAAAGATCACATTCATTTCCTTTACTGAATTAATATCAAAGCTCTGATACTAATTTTGTCTCTTTCAGGAAAGTGCTCCACCATATATAGCAGGACTTCCCACTAATGGAATGATGCCATAAAATATATTTTGATACAAAATGTATACTCTCCTTTCCTCCTGTACTACTATACTATGGTGATTGGCCCAAAGTTACCCAGCCAGCTTTCATGCTAAAGTGGGACTAGAATTCATAGCTCCTGGTGATTGGCCCAGAATCACTCAGCTATCAGGGCTCTGGTAGCCACCTCCATTTAAATCATGAGTTTGTAGCCGGTTCTTTCAGACAGCTTAAAGAAGATTTATTACGAGTGAACATGCCGGCGCTATCTGAGTGCAGCCAACTCTGAGACACATCATTCGTTTCACCCTTGACCCTGGTTTTCCCCCATCCCCTGGGTGTATTGTAATTCATATTCTCCAATGGGACACTTCCATAGCCAAGAGTCATCAATCATGCTCTCCAATAATAATCTTGTGTGCCAGAAGCTTCGGACACCTAGAAATTATCTATGAAAATATTTAAGGAATGCACTACTTCTCCCATTCCCTTTCTGCTGGCAACTCTAAAAGACCAGAGAAATATTTTTCAGTTGATATCAACTAGTTTTCATATCTGAGGCGGAACTAGAATTCATAGTCTCCTGGCTTCTAGCCTGGCACTTTAACCACTAGAGCAAACTGGTCAGTCACATGACCCAGCCAACTTTACAATCTTTTTTCTGGCAGTTGTTAAGCAAATGCTGCAATCATTAAACGAACCCAAATTGGGTTCCAAAGTTAAGGACTACCTGTAATCAATAGTTGAATTTTGGCTGCCATTTTGCTGTCATTTTGCTGAATCTGTCCCTTTCGTCCCCCTTGGGTGGACTGGTGACTTTGAGATCAGATTCAGATAATCAGAGTTGGAAGGGACCTTGTAGGTCATCTAGTCCAACCCCCCGCCCAAGCGGGAGACCCTACATCATTTCTGACAAATGGCAGTCCAGTCTCTTCTTGAAAGTCTCAAGTGATGGCTCTCCCACAACTTCCGAGGACAAAGATGTTCCATGGGTTGATTGTTCTCACTGTCAGAAAGTTTCTTCTCATTTCCAGGTTGAATCTCTCCTTGTTCAGTTTCCATCCATTATTCCTTGTCTGGCCTTCAGGTGCTTTGGAAAATAGCTTGACCTTATGGCAGCCTCTCAAATATTGGAAGACCACTGTCATGTCTCCCCTGGTCCTTCTCTTTACTTGACTAGCCAAGTCCAGTTCCTGCAACCGTTCATTGTATGTTTTAGCCTCCAGTCCCCTAATCATCCTGGTTGTTCTTCTCTGTACTCAACATCTTTTTTATCATGTGGTGAATAAAACTGGATACAGTACTCTAGGTGTGATCTTGCTAAGGCTTTATAGAGTGGTATTAGTACTTCCCTTGATCTTGATTGATCAAGAAGAAGTAAATCTGAGAAGCCCTCATAATCAGTTTAGCTCCACAAACCCCCAGTCTTACTCCTTTCCAAAACACCCTTTCAGAGTAGCAACTGTTTCCTTCTCCCCTCCCAAAGAAGGGTGAATTTTTAATTAGTCATTTTCCACAAAAGGGAGGGCGGAATAGGCCAAAACATCTTACAATGTCAATAGCCCCCAAACTATATTTTTTTTAAAAAAAAATAGTTCCTCTTTACCCCAAAAGCAGGTGTACCACTTGTGTCTTCTTAGGTGCAATCTTTTCTTTTTCTTTACTTTTTCCAACTTCCTTTATTATCAAACTGTGAGGAGGTGGGAGGAGGTGGGATAAAATCCCCCTCCTCGTTTTCTATTCTTTCTTTCTTTTTTTTCCTCAATGGGGAAAGAGCCAATGTATGAATATGGCACCCTCGTAATGATTTAACTCGAGCTTAATGAAATTTTCATCGCAACCTGCTGTTCATTTTAATGGCCTTTGAAAGACAATAGAACAATGGCTGCAGGGAAGGGAAGATTTTCAACTGGCAAGCATTTGTTTAAAAGCCCCAATATTCTCTGACTTTTCCCCTGCTCCCCCCAACTGTACATATGAACGCACACCTCTTTCCCTCATCTTTTCACAAAGCTGGAAGTCTTTTGTTTGTGCCCTTATATTTGTTTTCGTTTTAGCAGAGCTGAGATAATACATAAGCTCTGTTACCATTCTTACATCAAACCGCAACCTTTGCTTAATGGAGTTGCTGGTGTGTGGATGGCTTCCCACTCAACACTGTTTTTACAAACATGCCCCAACCTTGCCAATATCTCTTCCTCATTGTCTCCTCCTCCATCAACTTTAGAACTTGGGCTTCATCTTCAGAAGCATCAAAATTAGGAAACCTCTTTGTGGCCAAGTTGGTATCTCTGGATAAATACAAACAAGAAGGTTTCCATCTTCTTAATGTGTCCTTTTTTGGGAGGGGGAAGAGAGTTGGAGAAAGTTGAGACAAATGTCCATTAAACAAAGCTGTGGTCCACCAACTCCTGATTAAAAGGTGGGGGGAGTTCATTTGCAATCAAGGCACTGATGCGTTTGGATATATGAATGGGAAGACCAAATTTGCAGGTCCAACAATTAAAGCTTCTATAGAAAATAAGAAAATGAAATTCTGCACAGTCAATGTTATCTCAAATGGCCACATGACATCTAGGATGCTGAAACATGGCTTCATTTAAGTTCTACCTTCATAGGCAACTTTAGCAAGACATAAAAACCCATGGTTCCTGGGTGTTTGAGATGTACCCAAATCCTTAAAATCTCTGACCAGAGGAAATTTCATACCTCTTGTGATGACCCAGAGTGTAACACACACGTAACAAAATCCAAAACATAAATAAATGTCCTTTAATGCCTCCAACTTGGCCCCACTGTTCAATAATTCTCAGTTGGAGATAAAACGTACTCAAAAATAGTCTTCAAAAGAAAGCAATACAGTCCAAATTTAATGAGCAGATAGAAATAAAAATAAAAACCAAACAAACTACAATGATGAAATTTCCACAACGGAACAGGAGAAGTATTTACCAAATTCAAGGAGCGAAGCCCCATCTGTGGAATGCAGGCAGCATGCAAAACCATGTCCTTTCTGGTCTACGGAAAAACTTATCTCCATGCAGCTGGCCCCTGGTGCCCAAAAAGTTGGGAGCTGCTGATTTAAAACATCTATACTACGTCAATAACTAAGAGATGGTTCACATCTGGTCCAGCTCAGCTATCCTTACCCATCATTCTATTTATTATCATTCATATACAGCAGGGGTCTTCAAACTTGACAGCTTTAAGACTTGTGGACTTCAACTCCCAGAATTCCTCCTCCAATCATGTTAGCTCAGGAATTCTGGGAGTTGAAGTCCACAAGTCTTAAACTTGCCAAGTTTGAAAACTCTTCATATACAGTGTAATTATGATTATATATATATATATATATATATATATATATATATATATATATATATATATATATATATATATATATATATATATATATATATATATATATATACTTTGTATTACAACACCCTGTTAAGCCCCAATTAAGGGAGAAAGCATACTGCTTTCTTTTCTGTCTTTCGGCTCATCACCAGAGACCATACCGACAGAAAGCTATTTGTTTCGTTGCCTTTTGTTTACATGTGTGTAAGGTTTTTAAGCTGATAATTTTTAAATAATAAATAAGGGAGACTAGTATAGATCTATTTCGAGCTAGTTAGCTCTCTTCAGCTAGCCATACCCTTACTGGGATTCGAACCAGGGAAGTATTACATGTGAGGCAGTTGTAATTGCCTCTACACCACTGGCTCTCTCCTTATCAGCTCAGGCAGGGGAATAAGTATATACTTTGTATTACAACACCCTGTTAAGCCCCAATTAAGGGAGAAAGCATACTGCTTTCTTTTCTGTCTTTCGGCTCATCACCAGAGACCATACCGACAGAAAGCTATTTGTTTCGTTGCCTTTTGTTTACATGTGTGTAAGGTTTTTAAGCTGATAATTTTTAAATAATAAATAAGGGAGACTAGTATAGATCTATTTCGAGCTAGTTAGCTCTCTTCAGCTAGCCATACCCTTACTGGGATTCGAACCAGGGAAGTATTACATGTGAGGCAGTTGTAATTGCCTCTACACCACTGGCTCTCTCCTTATCAGCTCAGGCAGGGGAATAAGTATATACTTTGTATTACAACACCCTGTTAAGCCCCAATTAAAATATATCTATACTAGTAAAATATATCTATATAAAATATATCTATACTAGATATACTATATCTATACTATAGAAATAGATCTATACTAGTCTCCCTTATTTATTATTTAAAAATTATCAGCTTAAAAACCTTACACACATGTGGATAAACAATATGTGCAGCTCCCTGCATTCAGATTCTTAAAAAGTAGAAGAAAAGCACATTGTAGATAGAGAAGAAGAAACTGATATAATGAGAACACATACCGTAGATTTAAAAAATAAAAAATAAACCAAGCAATTAGTATTATCAGAGCATCCCTTTTGAAAGAGTATCTCTTTTATGACACAATGGTTTGGAAGATGGACTCTAGAGATAGGCAACTTATAATCTCTTAAGATGCCTGCAGGCCCAAATGCGTCTTATTGTAGCTCCTGAGCTCTTCCACTGCTTTGCTGCAATTCAGCAGCAAACCACTGAGATATGGGAGCACAATTTCCCACTGATTTGCACCTGGGAATGAAAAGAAATGGGAAATATTCAATGATTCCCAAATGTAGAATCTATATTCCAATTCAAAAACAATCCGTCTGAAGGGGTACAGGGATAGGTTTGCTCAAGCTTACGAATTACACAGTTAAAACGGGGTATAAGTAATCCTTCATGTACAAACATAATTGAGCCCAGAATTTAAGTCATAGGTTGTGGCAGTTGTCAATCAAAGTGTCATATTGACTGGATTTGAAGCTACCTTTTTTTTTTTTTACAATGGTCATTAAGAAAACACCATTGCTTTTTTCCCCAATAGGCATCCCCCCCCCCCCCCCCAGAAACCAGAAGTAAATGCCAGAGATTGGCAAAAACATTGCATATTTTGGTCACATGAAATGAGCCAGTTCCCAAACAACCAAAATGTGATCACAGCTTCATTTGCCCAATATCCAAACCTTTGTGACTGTCTTAATCCACTTTTTACGTTCATAGAATACACTGGATCCTAAGCTAACCAAAAGATTTAAGTTTCATATAGTTCACACAGCCACAATACACAACCAAGCCGGTTCAGGATAAAGACGACAACCACAACCGACCAACACATTGTACGTTACGTCTCAACCAGTAACAGTAGTGGGATTCAAATTGGTTTACCACCGGTTCGGTGGGCATGGCTTGGTGGGCGTGCTTTGTGCATGCTCAGAGGCTTTCCTCCTGATCTTCTCCTGCACTGCTGAACTCTCACTGTCTCTTCAACAGCTGATGCATGACAATCCACTGTGCTGTGTGATGCAGCTGAGCGTCAAAAACAGGAAATAAAGGTCAGTATGGAACCGGGGCGAGTGGATAGGCCCAGCAGCTGATCGTAGGAGAACCGGTTCACTCCTGGTTTGCTCTGGTTTGGCCAAATTGGGATGAACTAGTAGAATCCCACCCCTGGTCTTATCTGTAGTTAACAATACTGTGTGAACACGACCGTCATAAATCTTCGTAGTAGTATGAGGAATAACTGTCTCTAAAGGAACACTAGATAGAATAGAACAGAACAGAATAGAATCAGAAATGAATAGAATAGAATCAGAAATGAATAGAACAGAATCAGAAATGAATAGAATAGAATCAGAAATGAATAGAATCAGAAATGAATAGAATAGAACAGAAACGAATAGAATAGAATCAGAAATGAATAGAATAGAATAACATCAGAAATGAATAGAATAGAATCAGAAATGAACAGAATGGAATCAGAAATGAATAGAATAGAATCAGAAATGAATAGAATAGAACAGAAATAAATAGAATAGAATAGAATAGAATCAGAACTGAATAGAATGGAATCAGAAATGAATAGAATGGAATTAGAAATGAATAGAATAGAACAGAAATGAATAGAATAGAATCAGAACTGAATAGAATAGAATCAGAAATGAATAGAATGGAATCAGAAATGAATAGAATAGAATCAGAAATGAATAGAATAGAATAGAATCCTTTATTGGCCAAGTGTGGTTGGACACACAAGGAATTTGTCTTTGGTGCATGAACTAAACAAGATTGAAAGAAAGTGAATATTAGCATAAGGTATTCCCCTCCCCCACAAAATATTTCTACTCTTCTATCCCCCAAATCATTATTTTCAGCCTGGCATTTAATGGCTGGATATCAAAGCTCTGGCCAAGTTGAATTGGAACATGTACAGGAAATCTCTCTTGCATGTGTTTCCTTTTATTAACCTGTAGTTAAAAGGGACCCCTATGATACTGAGAAGCTGCCTAGCCAGATACATCGCAGGAGACGTTATGAAAGCTAAGCACAGTTTGAGATCTCTTTCCATCCCTTTGGAAGACAAGCAAGCCTCCCTTCTTCAAATGCTACCCATCTTTGTTTGCATGAGAACAAAGGTTCAGATTTTCATTAAAAAAAATATTTATGAATAGACTGCGATGGAGAAATGGTGGCAGTCAGAATGCAACTTAATAGAATAACCGAATTGGAAGGGACCTTGGAGGACTGCTAGTCCAACCCTCAGGACACCCTACATCTTTTCAGACAAATGGCTGTCCAGTCTCTTCTTAAAAGCTTCCAGTGATGGAGCACCTACCACTTCTGAAGGCAAGCTTCTCCACCGGTTGACTGGTCTTACTGTCAAGAGTTCTCCTTATTTCTAGGTCATTTCTCTCCTTAGTTGGTTTCCATCCATTGCTTATAATTATTAGCTTTATTGTCAGAGTACAACATGCCTACAGTTGGCTAGAGATTGGCTGAGCCTCCCTTCGTGCACCCACACCTATACACAACTCACAGTGAGCACAGAAGTCCCTAACCCAGTCCCAATCTTATTACATTATGTGACCTTGTTGCACAACGCACCGGCCCTGCAAGTCTATCATACTATGTTCACATGAAGTTATTTTCTGTTCAGAAGTCTGACAGTCCACGGGTAGAAACTGTTCTCCAGCCTCTTGGTGCGGCTGGTTATGCTTCTGTATCTCCTACCCGATGGTAGGAGAGTGAAGAAATGCTAACCGGGATGTGAGTCATCCCTGAGAATTGTCCTCACTCTTCTAAGGCAGCGAGCCCTAGCGAGGTCATCTAGTGGTATCAGGGGACAGCCCATGATGTTTTGTACTCACCATCCTCCGTAGTATCTTTCTATCCATGGCTGTCAAGCCAGCATACCACACCGTAATGCAATATGCGAGGATGCTTTCTATTGTGGAAGTCATCAGTTGTTGTTTCGCTTCTTGTCCTACTCTCAGTTGACCCCCTTTTCTTTGTGGCAGCCCCTTTGACATTGGAACATGGCTATTTTGTTATCCCTAGTCCTTCTTTTGGTTTTTCTTGCCTACGTGTTTTCTCTACATTGAATTTCTTTTTGATAGAGAAGGAGGCCCAGTCTTCAAGTCTGTCAAGAGCCATCTGGATCTTGAGCCTATCTTCTGGAAGAGTTGGCTATTCCTGTCAGCTGCAAATTCAATGAGTTCCCCATCTATTCCCTCAATCCAAAATCTAAGCCCTGGAGCCAGCTAAGGCCCAAAGGCGAATCGTTTGAACCCTCCTCTCTTTAGAACAAGGTCCATTATTAAGAGTAAGATTTCTTTCCTTGTCCATCTGAACAACATTAACAACCAAGAGGATGTGGGCAGGAAGGAATCTCCACTGCTCCGATCACCATGGTGATTAGTTTTCACTGAACAAATTTAGATGGTCCACACAGCTGACAGCTACAGTTGGATGCTGGCCAAACCCTACAAGGGATGAAGCTGGACTGGTGTTAGCAATGGTGTGAAGAAAATTCTGAAGTATTTCAGGGTCTATTTTTAGTGAATTCACCATCCATCATTTATTGTAATGGCACAACGGTGTCTCTAAACTCTTTTTTTTTTTTTTTAACCACTGCTGTGCCCTAAAATGCTGCCTTCTCTGAAAACACCTACCTTTTGTGCCAATATCTAGAAAATGAAGGAGGGGAATGATGAATCGGTGCAAACATTTTCTATTCCAATGTACGGAAGTAAAGGGAGGAGGGGGAAATTGCAAGGAAAAACAAGGATTGTTCAATGCAGAATCAAGTCAAACACTGTCCACTGAACCAAATACCCCCTTTATAAAGCATACAGATCAGTGGTGGGATTCAATTTTTTTTTTTAGTACTGATTCTGTGGGTGTGGCTAGGTGGGCATGGCCATGTGATTGGGTGGACATGGCTTTTTTGCAGCAAACCCTCCTCCATTTTTTGGGGCATTCTGGGCCTCAGGCAAGCCTCCTGGGGAGTATTTTTGCTCCCAGAAGGTTTCCCTGGGGCCCAGGAAGGAAAACAAAAATTAAGCCCTGGGGGGAGGGGTGCACAGCACCCACCATACTCCATTTTGGGGCCTTCTGGGCTTCAGGGAAGCCTTCTGGGGGTGTTTTTGCTCCCAGGAAGCTTCCTTTGGGTCCAGGAAGGCAAAAAATGGAGCACCCCCCCCTGCATTTTTTTTGCCTTCCTGGGCCCCAGGAAAACCTCCTGGGCAAAGCAGTAAGACAGTGAGGGGAATCCCGACACGGTTGATCATAGGAACAGCTGATTGTCGGGAGGGGAAAAAAATACTTTAAGGAGTGACTGGGCAGAGAAGAACGCAGTCAGTGATGTAGGCATGCGTGAAATGTTGTGCATGCATGATAAAGATTGACTGGGCAGAGGGGTGACCGGGTCGGGGGCGTGGCCAGCCAGAAGTTACTACTGGTTTGGTGACCCACTCCAAATCCTTGCTACCAGTTCACTCAAACCGGTGTGAACTGGCTGAATACCACCACTGATACAGATAGTCCTCAACTTACAACCACAATTGAACCCAAAATTTATGTTGCTAAGTGAGAAATTTGTTAAGTGAATTTTGCCTCATTTTACTACTTTTCTCAGGGGTGGGATTCTACAGGTTCGCACCTATTCGCTAGAACCGGTTGTTAACATTCTAAGCAGTTTGGAGAACCGGTTGTTAGAAGAAATTACTGTCCTAATCCTGTAAGGAAGGCAGGAAGGAAACATTCTGGTGTTGCTTACAGAAACTGCCTCTTTGTTAACCCTTATTACATTCTTGGCAGGACTAGACTTCCTGTCTCTGGAATTTCTCTGGAGTTTTTTCCCCTCCTTTGCTGGCACTTTGCTTGTGCGGAGTGACCATTCAAAGTTATAATGGCACTGAAAAAAGTGACTTATGATCATTTTTCACACTTACGACTGTTGCAGCATCCCCAGTCATGAGAGGCCACGCAAGGAGATGCGTGCCTCGATGTGAGTGATATTGAGTTAGCCACACCCAGCCAATAACATGACCACCAAGCCATATCCATCCAGTCACATGACTACCAAGCCATGCCCACCACCTAAGCCACACCCACAGAACTAGTTGTTAAAAATTTGAATCCCACCCCTGACTTTTCTCAGCAGATTCGTTAAGCGAATGACTGAAGTTCTTAAACTAGAAGTATGGTTGTTAAGGAATCTGGTTTTCCCATTGACTTTTGCTTGTCAGAAGGTTGAAAAATGAGATCACATGACTCCAGGACATTGCAACCATCATAAATGTGAGTCAGTTGTCAACCATCTGAATGTAAATCAGGTGATCATGGAGATGCTGCAAAGGTCATAAATGTGAAAAATCCTGTGAGCTAGGTTGAAGTTTGGTAGGAGAATGCCGGCCCAAAGTCATGTAATGAGCTTTCTTGGATCTCCTCAAACTTAATCTACCACTTTAAGTAGTGCACCACACTGGATCTTATTTTAGGACAGTAAAAGCATTAATCAAAGACCTGAACAGAATTGTGAACCCCAAATCTTGCTCCAATAATGCTGCTAATTTCAGTGGCCTATTTTCCCAACATTTTGAGAAAGGGAGACCCACAGACACAAAGGAACTGCAGAACAAGCCTTAAAATATTCTTAATGAGATAAAAAATATATACATACAACAGCAAAACTATTCCACTTCCCAGAACTGAGAAAAATCTTTACTCTACTCATACGAGAGACAAGGTTCATCCACTCTGCTCCTACAACCCCAAATGTTAAATGCAGTTCCACCCATCAAAATAATACCCAGCTCTATTCTAGCATTTCAACATTTTGGACCTCTTCAAGGGGAAGTATTTTATTATTAGTTCTTAGAGGAAAGGATATGAAGTTCCTGGAATCAAAAAAATAGTAGGGAAAGAGCACTCCAAATGCCCAAACCTGATTACCAGTTAAAACCTTCCTACTAGGTCACCCTTCTTCTGGATTCAACATCACTGCACTTCATTCTAAGGAATATCTCCAGAGAACAATTGCTTCAGGCAGTTCTTTGATGGAGAGAGAAACCCCTATTACATTTTGCTTTGGCAAAAGGGCAAATAATATCTATTAATTTAGGATAGTTTTAAATTGCTAATCTACTCTAAGACATGCACGGGGATGGCCAGCATTAAGGGTAGAGTTCACTTCCCAATGAAGCTGTTTCGTGAGTGTCAGTGCAATAGATCTTCAGAGGTCTATTTTGGCTAATCTTTTATATTGCTTACCTACTGAAAGAAGAACATGGATCAGAGGTGGTATTCAGCAGGTTCTGACCAGTTCTGGAGAACTGGTAGTGGAAATTTTGAATAGTTCAAAGAACTGGCAAATACCACCTCTGATTGGCCCCGCTCCCATCTATTCTCTGCTTCCTGAGTCTCAGCTGATCGGCTGGGTCTTCTTTTGTTGCCCCGCATGGGAGAACAGAGCTGGAAAGCAGGTTAGTGGGGTAGGAAGGGAATGGGGATTTTGCAGTATCCTTCCCCTGCCACGCCCACCAAGCCATGCCCACAGAACCAGTAGTAAAAAATTTGAATCCCGCTACTGACATGGATGCTTCATCTTACGTGATAAACATAAGTATAGCAAAGTATTTTAGTATCATAAGGAATAATGTATAAAGACTACAGATAGATTTATTTTGATGCAGGATTTGAAAGGCAAATTTAAAAGACATTTTAGTGCCTTTCAAATGTTTGGGGTGACAGAGCTTACAAATTCTTAAGTCGGACCATGTTGGCTGTGGCTGATGGAAGCTGATTCCCCAAATCTCTAGAAGGCATCTTGTTATCTCCCTCTGCTTCAGATTATGGGTTAATTTGAATATCAAATTAGATGATGGTTTGGCGTTATAAGAATGACCTGCAGAAAACCTTCCATCTCTACTTCCTCTTCTGGTTCAGACAAGAAATTTTTTTTTGAAAAAGTTTCAATTAAATCTCAGTCTATCATGATATCGAAACACGGACCAAATAGGGTCACCTTTCATGCTTTCATTGAAGCACCTCAGGTTTAAACCACAGAAATTAAATGGGCTTAATTCAGCCAATAGTCACCATAATTTATGGTTTGGAGAACTCATTCTGCCTCAGATAATCAATAATGGAAACTGAAACTTAGCTATCTTTCTATGACTATGCAGAAGGAAGGAAGAGAAAGGAGAAACATGCTCCCAAGACTCACAACAACTTCTGTTTGTCATTGTAACATAAACAATATGTTCAACAATCCAGATATTATTGAATTCCCAACATTTATGGGGCCTATAGTGAAGGAAAATGCTGGTCATGAGCTTTCTGGTCATATTTCAAGATGAGTTGAGACTGTGGGAGATAAAAGGAAAGAAAGAGAGAAGGGAAAGATGGACTTTTGCCCAAAACTAAGGGAACCTTGGCAGAATCTGATAGGCACAAGTGTTCTCAGAAGCTAAGCATGCCCGGAACTGAGGAAGAAAATATCTCCTTACACAGGAAACAATTTCAGAACCATTTGTAGCCTGATCTCCACAATCAGTAGAAGAAAAATGCCAACTACAGAATGCCTGGCACACACTGTAGGAAAAACAGGAAGTTTTTGTCCATCTACACCCTGGATGGCTGCATATTATCAATTGCGGTGTCCTCTTCATGTGTAATATAGGAAGGGGAAAAATCACAGGCATAAGTGGGAAGTCCAGTTGATCAGAGTAGCAAAGTCAACATTTTTCCTTACCTTCAGGCTCATTCTTGATCATCTCCTCCATCTTCCTCTGTTTGAGAGTGTCTACCACATCTGCTAGGCTTCCTTTACGCCGTTCAGGAGTTCCCAGTGCCGTGCTGGAAAATGATTCTCCGCTTTGACGCCCACCTTCGTCGGCCTTCGAGGGGGAGGTAGATGAGTTGTGTGGGGCAAATGAAGACATCACTTTATTGCCATCAACTTCCTGGAAGGGAAAAGAAGGTCATATGTAGCAACCCTTAGAAACATACAAAAACACATTTGCATGTACATTGGCAAAAAAAAAGAAGAAGAAGAAGAAGAAGGAAGACCTGTCCTTGGCTTGGTTAATTATTATTTGTACTGTATATAAATGAACATTTACTTCAAGGAACCAGTTGGGATGATGGGGTGGGTGAAGGAAGGAAAATACAGAAAACAAAGGCTTTCTAGCCAAGATAAAACAAGATTACAGGATCAAAGGAGAAAAAAAATTGGGAAAAGAAACATTTATATGTATAGCATGTAGGTGTCTGTGTGTATGTCTCTGTGTGTTCATAGACACAAACACAAAAAGAAATGAGTTCTCCAAATGAGAACTGTTGGTGTTCACTAGTTTTCCAATAATAAGGTTATGGATTACCTTTAATTGTTTGCTTCTCTACAGTGTTTAATGGTCAACCTGAACAGAATTTTTTTTTCCTTTTTGTTGAATAATAATCTATATCCAGTTTTTCTTTTCTTTTTATGCAGAGCTTAGCTTCAGGATAATGGTTCTTGAAAAAGAAACCCTCAGATGCTAAATGCCCAGTTCTCTTTTGGCATCTTCAAAAGTTTTCCCATCTCAATATACCCAGGCCATGTGCACACATGCAAACACACACAAACACACACGGATGGCCACAGGATATGATTAAAAAACATGTTAACATGGTAACTATGCTGGACTGACTGACACTGTCAGGCGCAAAGAATCAGGACCATAAGTGGCAGTTAAGAAGTTTTATTGCTCAAACCTGTGCACCAGAATCTAGTCAACTAAGGTTGGCACCAGGTAAAGATTAACTGAATTCAAGAGGTGTTCAGCTGAAGACTGTTTGTGGCAACGTATCAACTCTAGGCTAATGACTCACTTAACGCTGCCACCCAGATCTTTGTGCGCCTCTCCTACATCAGATCTACATTTTTTTTAACTGTGTTACACTTTGATTGAACATTTGCAGCTACCACCCTGATTTTCTGACCATTTCCTGCAGACCTCCTTGACAATTCCACCCAGCTATTCATTTTTTTCTGCATAATTCAGCTCATTTAGATATTTCTAATTTATTCTCTTCCTTACCCCAGTCCCATATCACTCTTCTGCATTTTTTTTTTAAAATAATTCTTTTAAACACAAAGTTCCTGATACGTAGATGGTCATAATGATGCTTGCAAATGCCAGGCCAAATGAAAAGCATTCCACTCTCCAATAACGGTGAGATCTGACTCTCATTAAAGCCAGCAAGCATATTCTCACCTGTTTTAATGGATTTGACTCTTAATAGCCACATTCGGGTTTGTCATGATGAAACCATAATTCTTCACACCTTCCAATATTTCAAATGTTGCTTCCCTCCCCCTGTGCCATCCTGCTTTGCTCCTTTTCTCTCTCTCTCTCTCTTTTTTATTTTTTGCAAATTTTCTTTTAGTTTCTTGCTGTTAGCATCTCTTAAAACTGCCTGTTTTGTTGGTGGACTATAATTGTCTTTCTATGGTCTTTATGCATAACTGAGGTGATGCTCTTTTTCTTAAAAAAAAAAAACCCTGCAGGACAACATATATTAAACCTTAAAGTTGCTGTAAGAATCCTTGTTTTAATGGCCCAACTACAGTTGGATTCAGTAGTGGGATTCAAAAACTTTTATTACCGGTTCTGTGGACGTAGCTTGGTGGATGTGACTTGGTCGGCATGACAGGGGAAGGATACTGCAAAATCTCCATTCCATCCCCACCCCACTAACCTGCTTTCCAGTTGTCCTGTGCAAGACAACCAAAGAAGACCCAGCTGATCAGCTGGGATTTGGGAGGCAGAGAATAGATGGCGGCCAGTCAGAGGTGGTATTTCCTGGTTCTCCGAACTACTCAAAATTTCCACTACCAGTTCTCTAGAACTTGCTGAATACCACCTCTGGTTGGGTTTCATATTTTTCCAGCTTCAGGACACTTTTATCCCATTTCTACTTTAATCTGTAATTTTTAAAAATAACTTCATACAGAAACCTGTAAGCTTTTTCATATTTCTATAATACAAACTTCTTTTGATATGCCATTTTATAGAACATAGAATTATAGGGTTGGAAGGGACCTTGTAGACCTTCTAGTCCAGCACTTGCCCATGGCAAGAGATCCTGTACCATTTTGGACAAATGTCTCTCCAGTCTCTTCTTGAATACCTCCAAGTAACCCACAACTTCTGGAGGCAAGCCGTTCCACTGAGCAATTGTTCTCACTGTTAGGAAATTTCTCCTTAGTTCTAGGTTGGATCTCTCCTTAATTATCTTTTCTACCTGTTACTTCTTGACTTGCCCTGGGTTGCTTTGGAGAATAGATAGAGTAGACCCCCTCTTCTCTATGACAGCCCCTTAGTTACTGAAAGATTGCTATTATATCACCCCTGGCCGTTCTCTTCGTTAGACTAGACATACCTAATTCCCTCCATAACCTTAATTATGACAAAATAAATTATAGGTGTTCTGCAAGTTTGTCTTGGGGCACATACAAAACTCCTTTAAACATTTAGTTCTTCCTTGACAAAATTCAGAAGATTTGGGGGATCTCAAGTTACAATAAAACAGCAGGCTCCACATTCTTATACTTGCCTATCCCCTAAACTAGGATTTTAATCTTTGCTTCCTTTTATTTCTGGGAACTACAAACATGATTATTCTGGAAACTACAAACATGATTAATCCAGATTAAGTATTTAAAGTAAGAGCAACCAATTCATTGACCGTTTATTCTCAAGTGTCTTTTATTAATATTTAACGTTAAATTTCTAACATTGATCTGCCTTTGAGTTAAGCTTGGTTCTTGTTTAATATTTTTGGTGGCAATTATGGAAGCAATCTTCTTTTTTGCTTCCTGAAGTTTCAATATAGCCTACAATCCCAAAAGTCCCCCATCCAAATATTAACCAAAGTGTACCCTGCTCACCTTCTGAGAATATCTGAGACCAGCTGGAGTAGATGGTTCCATTTATTAAGAAGGAAGAAGAATTTATTAGGGTGTATTATTTATTAGACTTTAGTGATAATTTGTTAGAACTCATCATTTATTATTAATACAAATTAATAATTTTAACATTTAAGAATTCATAGATTTGTTCTTTCCTTAAGATGGAAGAAGGATTGTTTTGACAACAAAATATTTAGTTTATTTTAGTTAATATCATTAGGAAAGGGACAGGTCTGCTGTGAAACCATTACTATATTGTTGTTGCTGCTGTATTACTTATATTTCATTATTGTAAAAGTAACTATTAGTTTTTAAAAAATGCAAAATTATCAATGAAAGGAGGAATGCCATTAAATGAAAGTGAAAATCAGAAATAAATCACACATTTTATCAGGGCTTCAGTCTCTAGTTTTCTTTCTCTTCCCTCATTCCTAATTTCCCCCCTTGAAGACATTCGTTCTCATGCCTTAATTAAAACATTCCCATCAGTGGTGAAATTCAAAAATTTTTACTACTGGTTCTGTGACCATGGCTTCATGGCGTGGCAGGGGAAGGATACTGTAAAATCTCCATTCCCTCCTCACTTCTGGGGGAAGGTTACTGCCAAATCCCCATTCTCTCGCCACCCCACTAGCCTGCTTTCCAACTCCGTTCTCCTTTCCAGGGCAACAAAAGAAGACACAGAGATTAGCTGGGACTCAAGAGCCAGAGAATAGATGGGGGTGGGGCCAACAAGAGGTGGTATTTACCAGTTCTCCAAACTACTAAAAATTTCTGCTACCGGTTCTGCAGAACTGGTCAGAACCTGCTGAATACCACCTCTGATTCCCATGCTTTAATTATTCTCTATTAATTAAAACATTAATTAATTAAAAAATTCCCATGTTTTAATTATTCTGTGATCTATATTCCTTGTTCTGTGCTCATGTTACTGCTCATGTTTCAACCTTCATATCTTCATGTTTCTATCAACAGATTTATGAGGTTAACATATATATGTGTGTGTGTGTGTGTGTGTGTGTGTGTTTGTGTGTAAGGTTTTTAAGCTGATAATTTTAAATAATAAATAAGGGAGACTAGTATAGATCTATTTCGAGCTAGTTAGCTCTCTTCAGCTAGCCATACCCTTACTGGGATTCGAACCAGGGAAGTATTACATGTGAGGCAGTTGGTGCCTCACATATAATACTTCCCTGGTTCGAATCCCAGTAAGGGTATGGCTAGCTGAAGAGAGCTAACTAGCTCGAAATAGATCTATACTAGTCTCCCTTATTTATTATTTAAAATTATCAGCTTAAAAACCTTACACACATGTAAAGAAAAGACAACGAAACAAATAGCTTTCTGTCGGTATGGTCTCTGGTGATGAGCCGAAAGACAGAAAAGAAAGCAGTATGCTTTCTCCCTTAATTGGGGCTTAACAGGGTGTTGTAACACAAAGTATATATATATATATATATATATATATATATATATATATATATATATATATATATATATATATATATACTTTGTATGGTCTCTGGTGATGAGCCGAAAGACAGAAAAGAAAGCAGTATGCTTTCTCCCTTAATTGGGGCTTAACAGGGTGTTGTAATACAAAGTATATACTTATTCCCCTGCCTGAGCTGATAAGGAGAGAGCCAGTGGTGTAGAGGCAATTACAACTGCCTCACATGTAATACTTCCCTGGTTCGAATCCCAGTAAGGGTATGGCTAGCTGAAGAGAGCTAACTAGCTCGAAATAGATCTATACTAGTCTCCCTTATTTATTATTTAAAATTATCAGCTTAAAAACCTTACACATATATATATATATATGTATATATATATATACTTTGTGTTATTTAAAATTATCAGCTTAAAAACCTTACATATATATATATATATATATACATACACACACACACGTTTATACATGTAGATGTATGCATACATATAGCATAGTTAAACTCACCAACTGTTGGAATCATTTAGTTTTTGATATCACGAATCTCATGCTAATGAATGCTACTGAAACATACATCTAATCATGATTTTTTTTAAAGCAAAATGGAGGGAGACAATTTATTGCATGCCTCCAAGAGCGAAAAGGAACAGGAACTAGAAACACAAGGGATAGTCAGCGACAACTGGTCATATTTTCAAGTAAAATCGAGATATAATAAAGACATAAAGGAATATGGAATTGAGGTAAAAGACACACATTTAGACAAAATACTTTTAAATCCTGAGAAAAGTTTGATTTCCAAATTATATAATTATTTATTAGAACATGAAATGGCAGAGAAAATTGTGAAAGGTCCTATGTTAGCTTGGGGGAAAAAAACTTCGGCTATAGTATCAATCTGGATGTCTGGGAAGAAATCTGGCAGAGAAACCTGATATTAATCAAATCAGTAGCACACAAGGAGAACCTATGCAAAATGATGTATAGATGGCATCTGGCACCCTCTAGATTGGCCAAAATATTTCCGACAGCAAATCCTTCCTGTTGGAAATGTAAAGGGAAATTTGGTACATACTTTCATTTATGGTGGACCTGTCCTGAGATAAAAAAATATTGGTTAAAAATAAAGGCATGGATAGAAGAAATCATAGAGTGTGGGCTGCAGTGGAAACCAGAATGGTTTTTGTTGGGAATGATCAAAGGGGACTACCCCTCTAAAGTAAGATATCTGACCGTTCATTTATTAACTGCGGCACGTATTTCATTAGCACAATATTGGAAGAACCCAAATGTACCACTGATACACATTGCTATTCAGAAAACTTATGTGTGTGCCCAACTGAAGAGGCTTACACTTAAAATCAATGGGAAAGAGGATACAGATTATTACCAGATATGGGATAAATGGTATAATTGGGTAGATAACAAAAGGGAAAACACGTAAATGAACCCAAGAAACAATTTATATCCAGCTGTCCATATCAAATGTATAAAAACAATTAAAGGTTTTAAAACCTTCTTTTCGTTGTAGCTATTATTATTATTCACTTATTATATTCTTTATTGATTAGTTAAATAATATGAATGTATTAGTAATTGAAGAGGAGTTATAAACCAACGTGCAAATAAACATAGTATATTGTGACTTAGTGTTTAAGATGTGATAATGAATGAAGATGTGATTGGTATTAGTCATTGATTATCAGGACCTACAAAATTCGATAACAAATGTAAAGAATTATGTGTTATTCACAGATGATTGTTTCTGTATTTTTGAATTTGTATGTTTTTAATTCTGTAAATAAAATCGTTTTTAAAATTAAAAAAAAATTGCACGCCCTATATATATATAGTTTGATATATATAATTTGCTATAGATAGTTATAGATAGATATAAACCAAGCCTGTACTTACCACCATTCCAAACAGGGATCCTTACATTCTCAATTCAAAGGAGAAAAGGATTTTCATTGGAATGGCAATAATATTTCTCATAACCAGAGCCCCTCTCAAGACGGATCCATCAGGAAATAATCCAACAGGAAATTGCTATTCTTATTCGAGGAGAGTTTTCCCACCAACTACAGAACATTCCTCTTCTCAGGTTAAAGATAAAACAGGTTTCTGCTCTTTCCTGCTGAGGTCAATAATCTTCCTTTGTTAATCTTGATGAAGCTTTGCTTAATCTATTCTCTCTACCTACCCACAAACACACACAA
Source organism: Bungarus multicinctus (assembly GCA_023653725.1). Classification (NCBI taxonomy): domain Eukaryota; kingdom Metazoa; phylum Chordata; class Lepidosauria; order Squamata; family Elapidae; genus Bungarus; species Bungarus multicinctus. The sequence continues at coordinate 73,430,309 of CM042848.1, read as the reverse complement.
ACACACACCTGTCATCTTTCTAAAGTCACGTCATTCAACAATAAAGTTTTACTAGCTGTGGATGTTTTCTTTCTTTCTTGACTCCCCATCCACCAAATTCGTATTTCTTTTCCCGAAGTGATTTTGAGGAAATTTGTAATTATTTCAATGGTGTGCATGCATCAGCAGGGAAAGCTTATGCCCACACTGCTCCTACTTCCTACCTAAAGGAATTTTTTTTAAAGAGATGCTTATTCTAAACTAACTGTAATCGTGATTCGTGGAGACTCTCAGTTCATCCAAGTCATAGTTGTCCCAAAGATTTTTTTTTTTTCTCAAAAGGCAACTGGACTTTCTCTGTTTTTGTTTTGTTTTGTTTTCTTGTTTCCCTTTGGAAATGTTTCACTTCTCATGCAGGAACTTCTTCAGTTCTGAAATGAAGTGAAGCTTCTTGGAAAAGAAGTGAAACATTTTCAATGGGGAAAAAAAATACAGCTGCCTTTTGACAAAGCATCTTTGGAATAATCGAAACTCACTTTTCTAGAATAAGCATCTCTTTAAAAATCGAATGTATCAATTTGATTTTATCAATTGTTTTGATTTTGTTGAAAGATAAATCAGTTCCGGAAGCAGTATTAAAAAAGAGCTGTGCATTTTTGAAAGCCAAACTGTGGTTTAAAGAATGCCGTATTTAGCTAACAACATTTGGGAATACCCTGAAACAAGTATCCCTTCTCCCTGAATCAAATATTAGCTGAAGACAGCAGCTGTCTATTCCAGTGGGAGCAAAAGGAGCTGCTTTTAAGATGATCCCCATAGGAGCTGCTAGTGTCCCTGTACACACACTTAATCAAATTTTGAATCAAATATCAGCACAAGTCTTTCATTAAAATGCATTTTTACTGATTTGTTTGATTTATATAGCTGCCCGTCTCACTTTTACATATTTTAAGCAGCTTACAATCAAATAAATAAAGACACATTGGATACCACAGCATTCTACACTATCCCTTTTTCTAAAGTGGTGCCTTAGTCACTAAAACAAATTGGCTCTCCTTTCTACCCAACTCCTGGGCCACAGCTGCCTTATTGATCTGTTCTATTACTGCAGCTGGATTTATAGAGTTGTAAATGATTCTTGACGAGTGTATCTTTTCTTTTATGTAAACTGAGAGCATTTGCACTGAGACAAATTCCTTGTGTGTCCAATCACACTTGGCCAATATAGAATTCTATTCTATTCTATTCTATTCTATTCTATTCTATTCTATTCTATTCTATTCTATTCTATTCTATTCTATTCTATTCTATTCCATTCCATTCCACTCCACTCCACTCCACTCCACTCCACTCCACTCCATTCCATTCCATTCTATTCTATTTATTTATTTATTTATTAAACTTTTATACCACTCCCTCTCCCAAAAAGGGACTCGGGGCGGTGTACAGCCTACTAAAAACATACAATAAATACCCAATAAATACAATTAAAATAAATTAAACCAAATTGATCCGACTGTCTATCCCAAGAATTCAGTTAAAAATTAAAAGCTAATAAAACCCCGATTAAAATTAAGTTAAAACTAAAATACAGTTACTGGGCCAGGCCAGCCTGTTTAAAAAATAGGGTTTTCACTGCGCGCCGGAAGGTCAGAATATCCGTCATAGCCCGTATCTCCGGGGGGAGATCATTCCAAAGGGAGGGGGCTCCCACAGAGAAAGCCCGAACCCTCGGGGCCGTCAACCGACAACGGCCGGGCGGCGGTACCCCGAGGAGGGCAACCCTGTGGGAGCGTACTGGGCGGCGGGAGGTTGATGATGGCAGCAGGCGGTCCCGTAAGTACCCAGGTCCCGAGCCATGGAGCACTTTAAATACTGTCAGTACCACCTTGAATCGAATCCGGAAGGCCACAGGAAGCCAGTGCAGCCTGCGGAGAAGCGGTGTAACGTGGGAGCTCCGAGGAGCACCCACGATCACCCGCGCGGCTGCATTCTGGACCAGCTGCAGCCTCCGGAGACTCTTCAAGGGGAGCCCCATGTAGAGAGCATTGCAATAATCCAGGCGGGAGATGACGAGGGCGGAAGTGACTGTGCGAAGTGCGCCCAGATCCAGAAAGGGCCGCAACTGGTAAATCAGACGAATCTGATAGAAAGCCCCCCTGGCGACGGCTGCAATATGTTCTTCTAAAGACAGCCGTACGTCCAGGAGGACACCCAAGTTGCGCGCCCTTTCCACGGGGGTCAAGACCTCTCCCCCCACGGCCAGCGAAGGAACCAGCTGGCTGTATCTGGGCGCAGGAAACCACAGCCACTCGGTTTTGGTCGGGTTGAGACGAAGCCTGTTACGACCCATCCAACTCCGCACGGCCTCCAGGCATCGGGACATCACTTCGACGGCTTCGTTGGGGTGGCCCGGGGTGGAGATGTACAGCTGAGTATCGTCAGCGTACTGATGGAACTCCACCCCGAAGCCACGGATGACCTCACCCAGCGGCTTTACATAAATGTTGAACAGCAGGGGCGAGAGCACCGACCCCTGAGGCACCCCACATCGTAGGGGCCTCGGGGCCGATCTCTACCCCCCCGTCAACACAAATTGCGAGCGGTCGGAGAGGAAGGAGGTGAACCACCGCAACACAGTGCCTCCCACCCCCAACCCCTCCAACCGCTGCAATAGGATACTGTGGTCGACAGTATCAAAAGCCGCTGAGAGATCTAACAGGACCAGGACAGAGGAACAACCCCTGTCCCGGGCCCTCCAGAGGTCATCCACCAACGCGACCAACGCCGTCTCCGTGCTGTGCCCGGGCCTGAAGCCCGATTGGAGGGGGTCAAGATAACTCGCTTCATCCAGGTACTGCGGGAACTGACGTGCCACCACACTCTCAACAACCTTCGCAACAAAGCGAAGGTTGGAGACAGGACGATAGTTAGATAACAATGCTGGGTCCAGGGACGGTTTCTTGAGGAGGGGCCGCACCACCGCCTCTTTCAAGGCGGCAGGTAACAGCCCCTCTCTCAAGGAAGCGTTTATAATACCCTGGAACCAGCCTCGTGTCACCTCCCGAGTGGCCAAGACCAGCCAGGAGGGGCACGGGTCCAGCAAACAGGTGGTGGCATTCAGTCCCCCCAGTATCCTGTCCACGTCCTCCACAGTAACAGGATCGAACTCAACCCAATTGACTGCACCGATATCCACCCCCGCCCCCCCGCCCGGAGATGCCCAGTCGGAGTCCAGCTCGTCCCGGATCTGAGCGATTTTGTCCTGCAGAAACCTAGAAAACTCCTCAGCCCGTCCCTGCAAGGGGTCCTCCCGCGCTCCTACCTCCAGTAGAGAGCGGGTCACCCTAAACAGGGCGGCTGGGCGGTTTTCCACGGACGCAATAAGGGTGGAGAGGTAAGATCTCCTCACCATCCTTATCGCCACTAAATACGTCTTAATATAAGATCGTAATAGTGTTCGGTCGGACCCAGAACGGCTGGCCCTCCAACTGCTCTCTAGGCGTCTTTTCCGACGCTTCATCTCCCTTAGCTCCTCAGAAAACCAAGGAGCCACTTGGGATCGGCACCGGGTCAGAGGCCGCAAGGGCACGACTCGGTCGAGGGCCCCAGCAACCACCCTATCCCAGGTGGCGACCAAGCCCTCAACCGAGTCGTGTGTGTGAGCTTTGGGAAATGGCCCAAGCTCCGTCAGGAACCTATCAGGATCCATCAGGCGCCTGGGGCGGTACCATTTTAATGGTCCCGCCTCCCTGCGGTCAGGGGGTGCGGAACGGAAGTCGAGCTTCAGGAGTGAGTGATCCGACCATGACAGGGGTTCTACGACTATATCCCCCATACCCAGATCACTCTGCCACTGATCAGAGACGAAAACCAGATCCAAGGTATGACCTCCCACGTGAGTAGAGTCCCAAATTAACTGGGTCAGGCCCATGGCCGTCATGGAAGCCATGAACTCTTGAGCAATCCCCGAGGTACCGCCAGCAGATGGCAGGTTGAAATCCCCCATGACCATAAGCCTGGGGGTCCCAACCGCCACGCCAGCTATGACCTCAAGGAGCTCAAGCAGGGCTGCTGCCGCATAGCAGGGAGCCAGGTATGCGACCAGCAAGCCCACCTGAACCTTGGGACCGAACTTCACGAGAAGGAGCTCACACCCGGTCGTCTGAGATACAGTGGCCTCCCTCGGACACAGATCCTCCTTAATAACTACCGCAACCCCCGCTCCCCTCCCCTGGGCCCTTGGCCGATGAAAGACCCGAAACCCGGCTGGGCACATCTCCACCAGAGGGACTCCCCCCTCCTGGCCCAGCCAGGTTTCGGTAACTCCCACCAGGTCCGCGCCCCCCTCACAAATCAAATCATGGATGAGAGGGGCTTTATTAACAACGGACCTGGCGTTACACAACATCAGCCTAAGGCCCAGGGCCCGATTGCTCAGACCCCCTGGGGAACGGGAGATGACAAGGGGGTCGGAGCGCGCCACAGCAAGCAAACAGCGAGGGCGCGCTCCCAACACAGAATATGGCCCCCTATAACCGCCAAATCTGCCCCTCCCGCTCACCGTAACAATAGATTTAATTCCACCCTCCCCGGTGACCCCCCCCATCCTCAATACGGTCCTGTCCGGATTCTGACTCTCCCGGCCACGCCCAACCCCCGGCCTGGACCCAGCCTCCGGCGAGTTGTCCCCCAACTCCCGCCCGGGCCTTCCTAACCCCCTTAAAAACCTAACTAAAAATTTCTTAAGACACCCCTCCCTCCCGCACTTAAAACCCCACCATCTGTCCGGATCCCACAATCCATCCTTGAGATGGGCCTCCAAGAGAGCAGAGGGCCATTGCTGAGATAGGGGGACATATCTCAGGGCCCAAAGATCATTTCTGGTATAAAATAGCGTCCCGGCCTGAGTCCTGTGATAAAGATGATGGAGATGATAAAAATGACCCCGACCAAGCTGAGAACTAGCCAGCCAGGGCCCGAGTCCAGGTTGAGGCCGTTCAGCGCACCGCCGATTGGATGAAGAGGAGGAGAATAACTTCAACCGCGGCAGCGGTCCTCCAGTCCCAGCTCCAACTCCAACGGCCGCCTGCCGGTCACGCCATGGGCTACCGGGACCAGCACCAGACCCAGAACCACACCATGGCCCTGGAGGTCGATGATCTTCCAGCCGCCTCGGTTCTGCCCGCAGCATCCATCCTCTAGCCGCTCGAGTCGTGGCTCGTACACCAGCTTCGGCTGGGGCCCCTGCAAAGGCCCCAGCCCCGGCCCCGGCGATAGTCCCACAGCCAGGCCGCCCTGGCTCCGCCCACGGCGGCCGATCCTCGGCCGCTCGAGCCGCCCTTCCAACTTCGGCTGGGGCCCTCACAACGGCCCCAGCCCTGGTCTCGACCCCGGCGGCGGTCCCATAGCCACACCGCCAGTCTCCAGCCGCTCCAGCCTCCAGCTGCCAGCCTCCAGCCGCTCCAGCCGTCCCAGGAACTTCGGCCTCGCATGGCCACACCGCCGGCCGCCAGAGCGAAGTCGCGCGGACCCACCGCTGGCCGCCGGCCGCCGGGCAAAGTGCCACGGCCTCCAGCTGCTCCGGCCTCCGGTCTCCGCCGACTCCAGGCATCCGGAGACCTCAGCCTCGCACGGCAGCACCACCGGTCGGGAAACGCCCACCTCACAGCCGCGCGGCCCCGCCGCCAGCCGCCAGCTGCCAGCCGCCCGCCGCTGCTGTGAGGGGGTCGCCTCACAGCCGCGCGGCCCGCCGCCGGGCCCGGCGCCAGATACGACGCCGCGCCACGGCCCCGGGGATCGCCTCACAGCCGCGCGGCCCCGCCGCTAGCCACCAGCCGCCAGCCGGCCGCCCATCCCCCCACAGGTCCCCTCGCCACCCCTGCCACAGGTGAGGAGGACCCGGCGGGGGGGAAACTCACCACGCCAGGCGGCGGAGCTCTTCTGGCCGGCGGAGCTCTTCTGGTCGACCTCCTCCGGTCGCCATCTTGCTCTCTCTCTCTATTCTATTCTATTCTATTCTATTCTATTCTATTCTATTCTATTCTATTCTATTCATTCTATTCTATTCTAAAGGTAAAATTCTCCTCGCACATACGTGCTAGTTGTTTCCAGCTCTAGGGCATAGTGCTCATGTCCATTACAAAGCCGAAGAGCCAGCGCTGTCCACAGATGTCTCCGTGGTCATGTGGCTGGCATGATTATACACCGAAGGAGCATGGATGCTGTTACATTCCCACCAAAATGGTCCCTATTTTTCTACTTGCATTTTTACATGTTTTTGAACTGCTAGGTTGGCAGAGTCCAGGACAAGTAATGAGAGCTCACCCCATTACACGGTGCTAGGGATTCGAACTGCCGACCTTTCTGATCAACAAGCTCAGCGTCTTAGCCACTGAGCCATCGCATCCCTACTGTAGAGTTGTACTTCATCTTAAAAAAAAGAAAAATCTTGATGTGAAATAACAAGGGGATAAGTGGCACGAGCCACCAGCATCCCTCAAAAATCATGGCTTTAAGATATGTAAAATATCAAATCCCTAATCTCAGTCAGTCTGAAAGTTGAAGTCCAAAATATGTGAAGGCCTCTCATAACCTCTTTCGTTCGAAGATAGAGCTCTAAAGAGTTCTGCCACTTACTATTCTCACTGGGCATTAAAATGACATTGTAAAATATGCAAAAATTGCAGGAGAATTTTGAAATTCAAATACCGGCATCATCAGGGGGTGGGCCTCAAAAAGTTTACCGATGGGTTCTCTGCCTAGTTGCTGGGTGGGAGTGGCCATGGTGGGAGTGGCCATGGTGGGTGTGGCCTAGTTGGCCTCCTGCACCACCATGGGAAGGGGGCATTTTTGCCCTCCTCGGGCTCCGGAGGCTTTCCTCAAGCCTCTGGGAAGATGAAAATGGCCTCCATGGGCCCCAGAGGCTTTCTGGAAGCCAGAAATAGACCCGTTTCTGGCCTTCCCAAACTTCCGGGAGGCCTGTTTTTTGCCCTCCTAGCACGCCCTGCATTTACCTGCATCCAAAACAGACCGCTTGGGGACTCCTGAGAGAGGAGGGGAGGGGTAGGGTGGGCAAAGTCATCCAGGTGTGGGATTTGGGGGTTCTCCGAACTGCACAGAATCTTAGCTAGGGGCTCTCCTGAACCCCTGCGAACCAGCAGCCCACCCCTGGGCATCATCCTTCGACCTCCAGCTCTGCATCTTTACAATGTGAGCAAACAGCAAGGAAGAGAGGTTATTCCTTCTTCTCCGAAGACCACCAGCAAACACTTTGAAACCACAAATTATAGCTTCAGAGCCACTGATGAATTTAGGAAAAGCTTTCTCTTCCCTAGCTGTCCCCTCCGCTATTCACCCACAAACAGACCGAGCTCCGAATTGTTCTGTTGACCTGAGCTAATTCAGCTGCCTGTATTTGTGTAATTATAAGCCAGAAAGCTAAAACGTTACTGCCTGTCTGAGGAGCATAATGAATGGATAAGCAGGTTTTTGGGGAAAACAGTCTTGGAGGTCTCCATGCGGGGGAGGGGAGAGGAAACGTAGGATGGGTTTTCCATTTAGGACAACCCATGAGGGTAAGCAAAACGCTCGGTTCTGTTTTTTTCCAAACCTGAGCCATTGTTTAGTTAGTATAAATTGTTTAGTTAATTCATAAATAATCAAGCAACAGTGTGCAGGCCTCTAAAGCTGCATGTCATGCCCTTGATACAGTTGGATTCAGAGGGAGAGAAGAAACAGCCAACAGGGAGTGGAAGTATGGCTCCGGAGGTTGTGAAGGAGGCTGGGGAAGGATAGAGGTTGGCTGGGCAGTCAGAGGAAGAACCAGGCCCCACCCCCTCTGCATCCTAGGACACAGAGGGAGGAATGGAGAAGGAAACAACTTGGCTTACGAGAGAGGAAGTGGCCATGATCCTCCTCATTGGTTGCAGCTGGGGAGACTATAGATAAGAGAGACGATTACAACACAGCGTTGCCAGAAGCAAAGTATGTGTTATTTTGGACTGAAGTTATCTTGGTTGGCGTCCTTCCAACAGACTGTGCCTTGTTGTCTCCTTAAATTTGGTATTTACTTATCCTGGTCAGTTGTGGAAATTTCATTGTGGTAGTTTGTTTGGTTTTTTTAATTTCACCTCTATCTGCTCATTAAGTTCGGACTGTATTGCTTTCTTTTGAAGACTATTTTTGAGTACGTTTTATCTCCAACGGAGAATTATTGAACAGTGGGGCCAAGTTGGAGGCATTAAAGGACATTTATTTACGTTTTGGATTTTGTTACGTTTGTGTTACACACTGGGTGATCACAAGAGGTATGAAATTTCCTCTGGTCAGAGATTTTAAGGATTTAGGTACATCTCAAACACCCAGGAACCACGGGTTTTTATGTCTTTCTAAAGTTGCCTATGAAGGTAGAACTTAAATGAAGCCATGTCTCAGCATCCTAGATGTCATGTGGCTGTTTGAGAAAACATGTGCAGAATTTCATTTTCTTATTTTCTGTAGAAGCTTTAATTGTTGGACCTGCAAATTTGGTCTTCCCATTCATATATCCAAACGCATCAGTGCCTTGATTGCAAATGAACTCCCCCCACCCTTTAATCAGGAGTTGGTGGGACCACAGCTTTGTTTAATGAACATTTGTCTCAACTTTCTCCATCTCTCTTCCCCCTCCCAAAAAAGGACACATTAAGATGATGGAAACCTTCTTGTTTGTATTTATCCAGAGATACCAATTTGGCCACAAAGAGGTTTCCTAAGACTATTTTTGAGTACGTTTTATCTCCAACGGAGAATTATTGAACAGTGGGGCCAAGTTGGAGACATTAAAGGACATTTATTTACGTTTTGGATTTTGTTATGTTTGTGTTACACTCCAGGTCATCACAGTACATGTGGTTAGCAGTCTGAGGTCCATTGTAGGAAAACTTCTGTGTACAGAGCAACCCACAACATTGTCGCATCCTCTCTGAAGGATGACTAAGCATTTCTTAAATGATTCTTAAATGATTGGAGAGTCAACACTGTCATTATTTGGAGATTAAAATTACTATAGGTAGTCTTCGCCTTATGGCCCCAACTGAGCACAAAGCAAAGTAGTTGTTAAGTGAGTTGAGTCACATTTGACAACCATTTTTTTGCCACATTAAGGGAATCGCGCAGTCATTCAATGAATCGTGCAGTTGTTAAGCGAATCTGACTTCTCCCACTGATTTTGCTTGTTTAAAGCCAGTTAAGAAGTTCACAAATGGTGATCATATGACCTCAACCATCATGAATCTAGGCCAGCTGTAAAAAGCCTGAATTTTGATCACATGACCATGGAGAAGCTGCAATGGGCATATAAGTGTGGAAAACGGTCATCATAAGTCACTATTTTTTCAGTGCTGTTGTAACTTCGAACAGTCACTAAATGAATGGCTGTAAGTCAAGGACTACCTGTATGCTGTGTAGCATATTAGTAGATTGGGATAGTGCTTGGATTCAAATTTTTTTACTACCAGTTCTGTGAGCTTGGTGGCTGTGGCTTAGTGGGCATGCCAGGAGAAGGATACTGTAAAGTCTCCATTCCCTCCCCACTCCTGGGGGAAAGTTACCATCAGTTCTCTGAACTACTCAAGGTTTCTGCTACTGGTTCTACAGAACTGGTCAGAACCTGCTGAATACCACCTCTGGACTGGAACTATAAGTGAGTCATAATATGAATAAATGGCTTGAATAAATGCTGTCCAAGACTGTTGTTTCTCTTTCTCTTTTAAACCTTTGCCAGTTTCCCTTATCAATTTCTTTTCTCCCCCCCCCTTTTTTTTTAATGTACATCCTAATATTCATGCATTCCCTTTTTGGATCAAAACAAATGCATGCCACTCAGAAGGTCAGCCTTTTCATTCTTTTGCTACACAACAACTTAAGAATAGAAGAATAGAATACTTTATTAGCCAAGTGTGATTGGACACACAAAGAATTTGTCTTGGTGTAAATACTCTCAGTATACATAAAATAAAAGATACATTCATTAAGAATCAAGAATCATAACATACAACACTTAATGATAGTCATAGAGTACAATCAGCAATCAAATCATACTAGGAAACAGTCAATATAAGTCATAAGGATACAAGCGACAAAGTTACAGTCCTACAATCACAAGTGGGAGGAGATGGGTGATAAGGAGTGATGAGAAGGTTAATAGTAATAGTAGTGCAGACTTTGTAGTAGTTGAACAGTATTGAGGAAATTATTTGTTTAGCAGAGTGATGGCTTTCGGGAAAAAACTGTTCTTGTGTCTAGTTGTTCTGGTGTGCAGTGCTCTATAGCATCGTTTTGAGGGAAGGAGTTGAAACAGTTTATGTCCACGATGTGAGGGGTCTGTAAATATTTTCACAGCCCTCTTTTTGACTCGTGCAGTATACAGGTCCTCGATTGAAGGCAGGTGGGTAGTAATTGTTTTTTCTGCAGTCCTAATTATCCTTTGAAGTCTGTGTCTGTCCTGTTGGGTTGCAGAACCAAACCAGACAGTTATAGATGCAGATGATGGACTCAATAATTCCTCTGTAGAACTGGATCAGCAGCTCCTTGGGCAGTTTGAGCTTTCTGAGGATTCAGTGTATTGTAACATCCCATTGTATTACAAAATGATCTAGACTTTCCTGCATTTGTTAATCAGGATCTAAGATCACTTTTTACTAACTGAGTCCAAGGCTAAGGTTTTGAATGCAATCTATCAGAAAGAAAAGTACTGTCCACACACCAACAAACAGAATGAAGGAATGGAAAGCGTGCCCAGCTCCTTTTGAAGTGAGAGGTTCTTTCTGAAATATAGATGCTTTTCACAAACTTAGGCAATATCAGCTATGGCACTATCAGGGAAATGATAGCCTTAATAGAATTATCCATGGCCCAATTAGATTACTGCAGTCTAATACATGGGACTGCCCTTGAAGACAGTTTGGGACTTCAGTTTGTATAAAATATCACAAGAGAGCTGATTTACTAGAATTGGGCAATATGAAGAAATCACAGTGATTTTTTTTAGGGTTGTCATGGGATTCTGGTCTGCTTTTGATTCCACCTCAAGTTTGTAAAAATTTTCAGTCATCCCACCTCAAAGTTCAGGTATTTACCTTCAGGACTGGAGAGCATGGGGTCTGAAGGAATATCTTTCCATGTGTTCCTGCTATATCCAATGATTATTTTGGGATCAGCCCAGGTAACCTGTGCTAGCAGAGACAGCATTCTATGGACCCCATCGACCAAGGAATTCTGGCAGGTGAGATCCAAGAGAAGAGCCTTCTCTGCTGTGGCCCCTGCCTTTTGGAGTATGATATCCCCGAGGTAGATCTGCATTGGCCAACCTGACTTTCTATAAAGGCCTTGGTTCTGCCAACCATCCTCGGGCCCCAATCATTCTGGAGGTGGTTAGTACATCAAGAGAAGATCCCTCTTCTTTTTTTTGAGAGGATCTCCAAAAAAAGGAAAGAAAAAGAAAGGCAGAATTAGTGCTTGAGTTGCAGAACTTGTCTTTTAGTTGTTGGGGTACATCTCTCACCCAGAGGTGGTATTCAGCAGGTTCTGACCAGTTCTTGGAGAACCGGTAGCAGAAATTTTGAGTAGTTCAGAGAACCGGTAAATACCATTTCTGGCTGGCCCCGCCCCCATCTCTTCTCTGCCTCCCAAGTCCCAGCTGATCGGCTGGGTCTTCTGTTGTTGCCCTGCACAGGAGAACGGAGCTGGAAAGCAGGTTAGTAGGTGGGGAGAGAATGGGGATTTTGTAGTATCCTTCCCCTGCCATGCCCACCAAGCCACGCCCACCAAGCTACATCCACAGAACCGGTAGTAAAAATATTTGAATCCCACCACTGCTCTCATCTGCTGGTTGAAAGTATTGGGAATCTGGCAAATTCTAGATCTCTCCATCGGTGCAGAGGTAGTATTCAGCAGGTTCTGACCAGTGTTGGAGAACCGGTAGCGGAAATTTTGAGTAGTTTGGAGAACTGGCAAATGCCACCTCTGACTGGAGATTTTACAGCACGCCCCGCCACGCCCACCAAGCCACGCCCACATAACTGGTAGTAAAAAAATTTGAATCCCATCACTGATCCGGTGAGATAGATTAACCAAAATGATGAGACCTTTGTCCTTATCCTCTGCTGTGCTGAAGTTCTCCCATCTCAATGCGATGCTGTTCGTTCTCTTAATGTTGCCTTTCATAACACAAAATCCCCCTCCTTCTCCCTTCCTCACTCGGTATGATTGTGTGTGTTTGTGTGTGTGTTCCTAGCTTGATTTTTTAGAAAGTTCTCTTGTCCCATTTAACTCCCTCAATCTTTTTTCTGCTAATGATTTCCTGAAGACCGTTCATAATTCCTCTGCTTTGCAACTGAAATCCCTCCAATTTGTTGACATCTTTTGAGAAGCCCAGGCCAAACACAGTATTTTACATCCAATCTGACCAGAAGCGATGAAGAGGAGGACAATTACCTCCTTTTCTCCTTTATCTATGCCTCAGAAGAAGTTTGCATCTAATTTGTTCTGTCATACCTAAGCCTTTTTCACCATTACTCTTTTTTTTCCCCCAAACGATTTCTCCCCTCTGATTATCTAGGCTTTGCATTATTTTATTTTTTTTGTCCCTTATCTGCATCAAAGTGTAATTTTACCAGCACAGTCTCATTTCATAATTCCAATGATAAACATAGCTTTAACCTCTCTTATTATTATTTCTATCTCCTGACTGGTGATGAATTTGAAATGGAAGTAACCTTTTGAAAAAAAAACTTTTTCTCTCTCTAAGAGAAGAGCTGCAGTCTCCTACACAATGATTGAAGTACCCATTGTATTTTTTTTTTAAACTCTACTCCTCATAGAAAATGCTACTCCTTTCCCCAATTTTTAACAGAGCGGGTTGTATCTTAATGAAATTATAGTTCGGTGCTGAAATCTTATAAAATGTTTACATCACCATAGAGATGGACAATCTGTTTCCATTTCGTTTCACATTTATATGTTCTCTCAAAACTCATTTTTTTTCCCTTTTGTGCGTTCATCTGTACTTTTTTAAATTAAAAGGATGAAAATCATACTTAAATATAGATCTATGTGTTTTAGCAGTCCTTCCTCTCAAAATAAACACTTCTAAAGATATTGTGTCTTAATGATTTTTTTGAACATTTAAAATGCAAATGTCGAAATCACTTCATAACATAATTTAAGGAGAATAACTTCTCCAAATGTTCTATAATTATATTATTTTGGGTCAATACCTGTTATGAATGAGGCATTCAAGACAATAAAATAAAAAATAAAAACTATGGCCGTATCTCCAAAGGTATCAATTATGAAACAGAGAATCCAATTTCAACTATAGATTTCCTAAATTTCACTCTATATATCAGGAGAGGTGAAGGATCAGCTAGATCACCAAGCAGACAATTCACTGTAAAAATTCTACTCCCTCTTAGTTCGTTCAAACAAAGGAGTTGGTATTAAGGAATCTGCCAAGACTGAAAATTAATTAACATACATCTGAGGTGAAAATGAATTTAATACACATTCTTTACCAAAGTGCTCCTTACTATCTTTTACAATTGATCCATTTCCTATGAATGTTGGAGAAAAAGTTCATGGTGTGTAGTAAAACAACCTTCAAGTATATTTACTTGCACAACTTTAAAAAAAAGTCCATTTTTTGTTCATGAAGTTCTGGCCATCATCTTGCCTTTTTTTTTTTTGACCCCTCTTGCAATCACCTGCATTGGGAAAAGTAAATTCTTGATAATTTTATAACTTGATGAGCTGCGGTAGTGCAGTGGCTACAGTGCAGCACTGCAGGCTGCTTCTGCTGCCTGCCATCTGCCTGGCAGTTCGAATCTCACCAGGCTTAAGGTTGACTCGCCCTTCCGTCCTTCTGAGGTTGGTAAAATGAGGACCCAAATTGCTGGGTGCAATAGCCTGACTCTGTAAAGCATTTAGAAAGGGCTGTAAAGCACTGTGAAGCTGTATTTAAGTCTAAGTGCTTTTGCTATTTCTTTCCCACCACAACATGAGGCCCCCACCTCTAAAGGTCCTAGGCTTGTCTTATGTAACTTAGCAAGCTTCTTGCTAAGGCTTCCTGTTTCAACAGAAACTGCTAATTAAATATTAGGGGAGACCTGAAATTTTTAAACTACCTATAAAAAAACTCTATTGCACACAGAATTGTTTCTATATAACCTTCATGGCCAGTTTAATTCCTAGTTAGAGAGAAAAGAATATTACCCACACAGGTATGACTTCATTCTGTCAAAACAAATTACAGCCACTGATTTAGCAACTGTTTGAAGTTACAATAGCACTGAAAAAAGGGACTTATAATCGGTCCTCACATTTATGACAGTCACAGCATCCCTGTGGTAATGTGATCAAAGTTCAGGCATTTGGCAAGCAAGGTGTGTTTATCACAATTACTATGCCTTGAAGTCATGGGATTGCCATTCGCAACCATCCCAGCGGGCTGCCAACCAGCAAAGCCAATGTGGGAAGCCAAATATGCTTATTGACTGCACGACTCAATGAACAGCTGCAGTGATTCACTTATCAACGGTGGCAAGAAAAGTCGTAAGATCAGACTCACTGAATAACTACCTTTCTTAGCAATGGCTATTCGGGTCCCAATTGTGGTTTTAAGTAAAGGATTACCTGTATGGACTTTTTCCTACCAATGCTGAACAGAACAGAATAACGGAGTTTGAAGGGACTTTGGAGGTCTTCTAGTTCACCCCTGTGCTCAGGCAGGAAACCTATACTATTTCAGACAAAGAGTTGTCCAATTTCTTCTTAAAAACCTCCAGAGTTGGAGCATTCACAACTTCTGGATGCAAGTCATTCCGCTGATTAATTGTTCTGATAGGAAATTTCTCCCTAGTTCTAGGCTGCTTCTCTCCTAGATTAGTTTCCATCCATTGCTTCTTGTCCTGCCTTCAGGGGCTTTGGAGAATAGCAAAGCACTTGAAAGCTTTCTCTTCCTTGTGCTGAAAATAAGAGAGCAGAGCAACCAACTCCTTCTATGGCAGGGCTCTCCAACCTTGGCAACTTTAAGACTTGTGGACTTCAACTCCCAGAATTTTGCTGGCTGAGGAGACCCCTGTTCTATGGGATCTGTCAATTTCATCAACTTCCACTATAGACTCTGTTGTTACATCCTCTAACCCTCACTCCTTTAACCTTAAACTATCCACTATTGACTTCACCCCATTCCTAAGAGGTCTGTAAGGGGCGTGGATAAGTGCACCATCGTGCCTACCGTCCCTGTCCTATTGTCCCCATTTATTCGTACCTATTTCCTCTATTCTTACTCATGTTTGTAATTTTACCTATTACCTTGTAAGTGATTGACAAATAAATAAATAAATAAACAAACAAATAAATAGAGTTAGAATTATATTGTCACCCATGGATCTGAACTCTGGAGCATTGTTACTCCACTACTGAGACCAGAACAGGAAGTTGATTCCATTGGAGAGCTAACATTACTTGCATTAAGATTGGCTAAAATATTAAGAATATTGTGAACCTGATTGTGCTTCATTTCCACTTCCTTCTTATACTTCAGTAACCTAGGGAGGCCTCACCCTGAGCAAGTTCCAAATGTTATCTCATTGTTCTGGACTTAAAAAACATGTTTCATGTTTTTACCTAGGTAAAGATTCTTGGATTTCTCCATCAAGGGCATCTTCCTCAGTCTTTACAGATGTGGAATGCAAAATCCTTAAAATTGATATGGCCAGCTGACTAAAGGAAGAAAACGGTACTCAGATCTATGCCGAATGTCCCCTAAATTTATTATCAGATTACAGCAATAAGGTGGCCTAAAGCTTAAGAGTTCCATGCAAGCAAGGGTGGGATTCTATCAGTTCGCACCTATTTGCTAGAACCAGTTGTTAACATTCTAAGCAGTTTGGAGAACCGGTTGTTAGAAGAAATTACTGGCCTAATCCTGTAAGGAAGGCAGGAAGGAAACATTCTGGTGTTGCTTACAGAAACTGCCTCTCCGTTAACCCTTATTACATTCTTGGCAGGACTAGACTTCCTGTCTCAGGAGCATCTCTGGAGTCCCCTAAGCCACGCCCACAGTTGTTAAAAAAAATTGAATCCCACCCCTGCATGCAAGGCCAATGCAAAAAGACAGTACAAGGATTCTTGTGTTTCACTGCTGCCAGAGGAATATATCGCTGTGTTAGGGAGGTATAATTTGTCTGACAGAGACTTGGCCTTTTAACAACCTGATGTTTCTGGACTTCAGATCTGTGTGAACAAATCTCAGGGTACAATCCTGCTAGCAATTTCTGTGCCTAACAGCACTGAACTGATACGCATCAAGGATTCTATAACAGTCCCTCTGAAATCCATTCGTTATACTTAGCAACATCAAACAGAGAAAAATAATTAAAAAGCTCCTATTGAGTATCTAGAGACCTTGAGCCTAGATGGGGGGTCACCACAAAGCAGGATATTTGGTTACAAAAGTCATGCTTCATCTTTTTAATTATTTCTATGGTGGGTTTCGTAGTCTATCAGGATATAACCTTTCCTTATCTTTCCTTTTAAGGAACTAAGTCGAGAATAGGCATCAGGCACAGGTACAAGAGAAAAGGTGGATAGACAAGCAAAACAACCAACCCATAACCATTTCTAAACTATGTCCATTTGGTGATGTTTGTATATTAAGCAAGGTAATAATTTCCTGAATAATTTAAATCATGTGGGGGAATGGTAGAAATCAGATGCAAATTGCATTATAATTAGATTCTGTTCAAGTTATGCATTAATATTATTTTTATCCAATAGTCCCTCTCTCAACAGGGAACCAAATTCAGCTGCAAATCACAAAAACTTGACAAGTGATGCCCAAAAAAATATGGGCTATGAAGACCCAATAATATCACTTAAGTAACACAATTCTGTGACGTCCCAAAAAACAGAAGCTTCTTAGGTGAGGAGCAAAATGTTTTCAAGGAGGAAAAAGAAAAGAGAAAAGTCCAGTTGCCTTTTTCAAAAACACATTTGGGACAACTCCCGATTTTTGGATCGGGATGAGCTTCGCACGGTCACATCTGCCCTCATCTCCCGCCTAGATTATGCCAATGCTCTCTACATGGGGCTCCCCTTGAAGAACACCTGGAGGCTCCAGTTGGTGCAAAATGCAGCCACGCGGGTGGT
The DNA here is from genome assembly GCA_023653725.1 of Bungarus multicinctus. Taxonomy (NCBI): domain Eukaryota; kingdom Metazoa; phylum Chordata; class Lepidosauria; order Squamata; family Elapidae; genus Bungarus; species Bungarus multicinctus. The sequence goes on along the minus strand of CM042848.1, from coordinate 73,413,137 downwards.
TTTGGGGGCTCCTCGGAGCTCCCATGTTACACCACTTTTGCGCGAGCTGCATTGGCTCCCGGTGGTCTTCCGGGTGTGATTCAAGGTTTTAGTGACCATCTTTAAAGCACTCCATGGCTTGGGACCTGGGTACTTACGGGACCGCCTACTGCCACCATCAGTCTCCCGTCGGCCAGTGCGCTCCCATAGGGTGGGCCTCCTTGGGGTGCCGCCGGCTGGACGGCTGGTGACCCCGAGGTTGTGGGCTTTCTCTCTGGGAGCACCTTCCCTCTGGAATGAATTACCCCCAGAGATGAGGACCATCCCTGACCTTTTGACCTTCCGGCGCGCTTTGAAAACCCACTTATTTCACCAAGCCGGTCTGGCCTAGAATTCTGTGCAGGGTTTTTAATTGGTTTTAATCAGTTTTTAATTTTATAACTTTTAACCTTGATTGTTTTTATCTATCAGTTATTTATCAGCCACCTAATTTAATCTTTTTAAATTGCTTTTAAATATTGTATTGTATTTTCTATTCTATTTTATTTGGCTGTACACTGCCCCGAGTCCCATCGGGAGAGGGGGCAGTATAAAAGACTAAATAAATAAATAAAAAACCATGATGTGGATGATTGAGAATCTCCACAGATAATTCTGTGATCTGTTGAGATTCCAGCATTTTCTAGGAGAACTACTTGAACATCAGGGAAGGTAGATTATAGATATCACATATTTAGGGTTCTGTAGGGATGTGGAAAAAACAAAGCAGTACTGATGCCACTAGAAATAATAATATGTGTTCACCTTCCAATAGATTTCAAATCATCACAACTCTTATCAAAGTAATGTGTTAGCCTTCCTCCATACAAAAAGCCAAGAAGGAAAAGGTCTGTGTCAGAAAACAAAGTACACCATGAAAATTTTATACAGACAGTCTTAGATATTTTTTATAAAGAGCCTACATTGAGGAAATTGCTTTTTGAAGCCCTCATCAGAGAAATTACCAGAGGTGGTATTCAGCAGGTTCTGACCAGTTCTGGAGAACTGGTAGCAGAAATTTTGAGTAGATTGGAGAACCAGCAAATCCCACCTCTGACTGAAGATTTTACAGTATCCTTCCCCTGCCACGCCCAAGCCACGCCCACAGACCCGGTAGTCAAAAAAAATTGAATCCCACCACTGGAAATAACCATAAGAAACAATGAAGTAAAAGAAATGCAGATAATCCTCGACTTACAACACTTTTGTTTAGTGACTATTTGAAGTTATACAGTAGCATTGAAAAAAGCAAGATGCCCATTTTTCACATTTATGACTATTGCAGCGTCCCAGCTGTCAGGGCTCAGGCAGTTACTCTCATTTTAAATCATGAGTCTCGAGCCAAACTTCCAAAACTTCAAAAGGATTTATTGGGAGTTAACATGCCAGCACTGCCTGGGTGTAGCCGACTCTGAGATACATCATTCATTGTCACCCTTGAACCTGGTTTTCCCTCTACCCTCTGGGTGTATCATAATTCCTATTCTCCAACGAGACACATCCATAGCCGAGAGTCATCAATCATGCTTTCCAGTTAGAATTTTGCGCAACAGAAACTTCAGTCACCTAGTTACTATCTTGAAAAACATTTGTGGAATGCAGTTTCAGTTTTGCAAGCTGCTGCACTGCTCCTCCCTCCCTTTCTGTTGGCGACTCTAAAAAGACCATAGAAATATTTTATGAGTTGACACTCATGATGACATGATCAAAATTCAGATACTTGGCAACTGACTCATATTTATGATGGTTGCAATGTCCTGGGGTCACATGGTCACCTTTTGCGACCTTCTGACAAGCAAAAGCAATTGGGGAGGCCAGATTCACTTAATAACTGGGCTACTAACCGAACAAGTGCAGTGATTCACTTAACAACGGTAGCAAGGAAGGTCTTAACATGAGGCAGTACTCACTGAATAAATGTACCACTTAGCAACAGAAATTCTGAGCTCAATTGTGGTCGAAGAACCTGTATGTTCTAAAAGAGCTCACAAGCCATTCCTATTAATTGCCATGCTAATGAAGGTAGAGAAGCTATATGGGTTAAGGAAAATTAGAAATAGAAATAATTATCATTTTTCTCTAGGTGTTTTTAAAAATAACAGTGCAATTAAAAAACCCAGCATATTACCAAAATATGCTGATACAGCAGAAAAGAGCCATAATTTCTAATTTTCTAACAGTTAGGAAAAATCAAGGGAGATTTGAGTATACCCAGTCTAGAGGCAAAAGGGACTAGGAGAGACATGACAGCAACATTTCACTACTTGAGGGGCTGCCACAAAGAAGAAGGGGCCAACTTCTTTTCCAAAGCACCAGAAGGTAGGAGAAGAGAAATGGATGGAAGCTAATCCAGGAGAGAAGCAACCTAGAAGTAAGGAGAAATGTCCTAACAATGAGGACAATTAACCAGTGGAACAGCTTGTCTTCTGAAGTTGTGAATGCTCCAACACTGGAAGATTTTAACAATAGATTGGATAGTCACTTGTTTGAAGTGGTATTGGGTCTCCTGCTGGACTAGAAGTCCCTTCCAGCTCTATTTTGATTGATTGATTGATTTACTTCTCTTCTCTCTGACCAGTAAAACCTTTGAAAGTTCCTTCACTGGCAAATTTGGACTCTCAAGACAGCAATCTTCAAATGACAGAAGAAAAATTATATATTGAAGTAGCCGACTTTCAGATAACATAGTTATGTGGACATGTATGTGTATAGTCATGTCTAGTTCACACACACATAAACACACAAAGAAACACAGACAGACAGATACACACACACACACACACACACACACACAAAACCCTAGGACCATAATGACACGCATGCCACAGGTGGCATGAAGAGCCATTTCTGCTGGCACACGAGCTGCAGGCAAACTTACCTCACTGTGCATGCGCGTGCCTCACAGCTGATTTTCGGCTGGTTTGAGACCTTTTTCAGCCTCCCAAAGGCTTGAGGAAGGCTTCTGCAGGCTTTGCAGGCTGAAAACTAGCCCATTTTGTCATTTGCTGTTTTTCCGAAAATACCGGAAGTAACGAAACAGGACTAGTTTTCGGCCTGCAAAGCCTGCAGAAGCCTTCCTCAAGCCTCTGGGAGGCTGAAAAAAGTCTCAAACTGGCCGAAAATCAGCTGTAAGGCGCAGTGCAGGTAAGGGGGAGGTGGAAGTGGGTGGGTGGGAATTGTGCACGCGTGCATAGAGGGTGTGGGAGGGCCCACATTGCCTTCTGGGTGCTGTCACGCGAGCGCGAACATGCAAGCACATGCACAATTTTTGGCACAGGAGCCCAAAAAGGTTAGCCACCACTGCCCTAGGAAGTTACTGTATGCCCTCACTTTCAATCAGCAAATAACAGGTACCCATTTGTTGAAGTGACTTGATTATTACAAGCCAGTTTTACCTGTGGGATTTCTGCACTGATACTCTGATCTGAGTCTTAATAGCCAAATAGATCTCACCAACCATATGGGAAAAGCAAGAAACAGGGCCCAAGTTTTAATCTGACCTCACAATTCACATTTCACATTTCAGTCTGGTGATTAGCCCATCGAAATCCTCTAGCCTTTAAAAAAAATAATTTAACTACATATTCTTTGTCAGATTGTGAACTGAAGTTTCACACAAAGGTAATTGGGTACATGCATGTATGCGAACCTCCGCAAGCTCATGCATGTGTGGCCGAAACACCATCCATATGGCTCTTTAATGGCATCTTTGCTGTAATTATTCTGATAATATCCACCCATTTAGCGCTGAGGTCAATTGGTCATGAGGAATGAGCTCCATGTTTCTGACATGACAGTAAATAAAAGGATGAGACAGTCCATTAACCTTTGTGATAACAGTTATTTATCAAAACATAAAACGAATTCCCTCTCAAACAGTGGCAGGACTCTTGAATGAGAAATGGGTTAAGCAGAATAAAATCAAGTCTTATTAAATAGCTGGTTTAGCTTTCTTTCCCAACCCAGGTGTGTTGGTACAACAATTCCCATAATGGCCAGTTCACAGCTCAGCTGGCAATATTTCTGGTTCTTGCAATCTTAACGCATTTATTTATTTTTTATTTATTTTGATTTGTCAATCACTTACAAGATAATAGGTATAAGTATATACATAGTTATGAATACATGAAATGGGTTCATATAAGAAAAATAAAAGAAACAGTAGGACAGGGACGGTAGGCACGCTGGTGCGCTTATGCACGCCCCCCACAGACCTCTTAGGAAAGGGGTGAGGTCAATAGTAGACAGTCTAAAGTTAAAGCATTTGGAAGATAGGGACAGTACATTGCCGAAAATGGTTATAATGCCAGTGTTTTTCCTTTACGTCCCTTCACTGCTAATTCGAAGTGTGCGTATACGCCCTCTTCCCACTTGCACAAGCAATCTTGTTTGCATGGAGCCTCTCAAAACAATTTATATTGTGCAATAAAATAAGGACTGGGGCTTAATTTTAACTAGCGCCCACGCATATATATCTTGTTCCTTCTTTATAAAAGGATGAGTACACTCATATAAGCATTTATTACTTAGAACTCTGAAGTGGATGGGTCATTGCTTTCTTCTGGTGTTTGTTTCCACATGTGCACATCTGCATATCTTTCTATGTACTAATCTAACTTTATGTTTAGAGGTTCGTTGGTTGGTTTGTACCAAGAGGTTAGCATTATTGAACAAGTTTTGAATCAAGGTACCTAAATTGCGCTAACTTAACGAATAAAATATTTGAAACCCATGACTCTTATAAAACTGAAGTTTCCAAGATACCAATACAAGAAAAAGTTTGTAACTCAGGGTAGAAATGAGGGGCCCATAGTGCTCTCTGAGCTTGGTTGTTTTCTTGCAAACGTTTCATTACCCAAACTAGGTAACATCATCGGTGCTAATCTAGCTATGAAATGTCTGCAAGAAAACAACCAAGCTTAGAGAGCACCAAGGAACCCTTATTTCCATGATGTTTAAACCAGTTTATTTGCAAAATTGACTGATACAACGTGCCCTTCTCACATTATTGTAATTTATAATTCTTCCTACCTGCTTCCCACAAGCTAAGTCAGTGGGGAAGTCAGCGGGAAGTCAAAAATCCCTCAACTTAAGGCAGTTATGGCTTCTCCACCTCTGGAGGTTTTCAAGAAGTGACTGGACAGACACCTCTCAAAGATGCTTGAGTGGGCTTTCTTGAGTTTTGCACAAAGTTGAACTAATGATCTTCATGGTTGCTTCCAACTCCACAATTTTATGATTCAGTAGGCATCTGTCAAAGACCAAAGAACAAGTAGTTTCTTTATTGTTGTTCACCTATCGACAGAATCTCGCCAGAATAAAGCAACTATCGGATAACTGTAGATATACTGCTAGGGTAGGTCTGTCCTTACTCTTCCTGTCTACCAGGCATTTCAAGCTTTCTGCCATGATGCCCTCTGGGAAGGAGCTCCTCCTTCCTGCTACTCCAAACTATTGCACCACAACATCTTCACTTGGGAAGTTAGTTCAAAATAGTATTACTAGGTAGCTATCTGGCCTAATTATCTGATGTCAGTAATCATTTGTTAATAGCCTCTAAAGTCCTGCATATCTTAGGTCAACAGGATGAAAATATCCATAGCTCCATCCATGTATATTGACGCAATACTTCCTTTTCCATGCAGGAAACATCACATAAAAGGGTCTTTCCAGTTATTAATCCTCACTTATGGAAAGTCCTTTTCCCCAAATACTGTAAGCTAACTCGATACCTATAGACCAAGGGTCTTCAAACTTAGCAAGTTTAAGACTTGTGGACTTCAACTCCCAGAATTCCTGAGCTAATATGACTGGAGGAGGAATTCTGGGAGTTGAAGTCCACAAGTCTTAAAGCTGTCAAGTTTGAAGACCCCTGCTATAGATTATAGGGATCTGTAACCAGAGATTACAGATCTGAGAGCAGAGCAGTTAAAGACATTGTGGTTGCATCTCTGCAACATGCTATACCTTCTTATTATGAATGTTGGCTTGTTCTGTTATGTGGTTTCATCTCTACAACATGCTGCCAACTATAAAACGTGTATAGAAAATGTTTTATGAGTTTTATTTTGGGGTAACGGCCAGAATCCTGACACATGCTATGCCTTCTTATTATGAATGTTGGCTTGTTCTGTTTTGTTTTTCAGTGGCTTAATATTTTTTTCCAATTATAAACTACAGTAGAGAGAACAAAGAAAAACAATACAGTTTCCACCTTGGTGACTCTAAAAACAAAACCAAAAAAATCTCCTATGGGAATATAGTTGGGTCGTTTATCTTTTGGAAATTATGCTTCACAAGATGCAAAGAATTTGTTACTTAATTTACAGCAGAGTTCAGTGCCACAGACAGTAGTTTTAAAAAATAAACTGCCTCATTGCACTATATTGTAGATTCCTTTTAAAAATATTTTCGAAAGAGGGATTAGTGTCAGCTTTAAAAACATGCTCTCAAATACCATCTGGAAGTCCTCTGCCAAATATCATTTTCCCATTTCTTCAAAGTGTGTGTGTTTGTGTCTGTAAATTGTATTCATGTGTATTTTGTGTATTTATGCATGTTTGTGAAAAAGATGATCAAAAAGAAAGTCAGAAACTGACTTAGCCTAGTGAGAAAATGTCATTTGATGATTTTGTATATCTATCGAACAATCAGGGCAGTTTGGCTGCTATTCCTAAGCTGAGATGAAGCCTGAAAAATCATATAAGAGTTTAATATGTTGTATGACACATATAATTGCAGGGTTTTTTTATGAAGACTGATTAAACAAGCTACAGTTTCACCTGCAATATGCTGTGTATAGAGATGACGTGCTTCTATTCTTATACTGTATACATGTGCATTTTTAAAATATGTGTGCCTGTATGTATGCACGTATGCATGATTGTGTAGCTCATGTTGTTCAGGTATCACATTTATCTAAAAGGAAGATTAGTATGAATTTAAGAAGACTCTCTAATGGAGGACAGTGGAAGAGGCAAAAACAGAAGAAAATCCTATGCAAGTTTTGTTTGCCCTACTCTAAGCTAATTTATCTTTAATATACATAGGCCTTTTTAAAAAAAAATATGGGAAAAGTAAAAGTAATGGAAAGTATGCATTAAGGTAAGGAACAAATGTAGTATAAAGAATAGAATAGAATAGAATAGAATAAAATAGAATAGAATAGAATAGAATAGAATAGAATAGAATAGAAAAAATATAAAACGTATACAAATTGATAAAAACAAAACAATAGGACATGTTCATAGTAACCCTACAGTTAACCCTAATTTGATCTCTAAAGTGGAGAAAATAAAAAGAGTGAATGGTAATGTGATGAAAGGGAAAAGACAAATGGGCAGGGAAAGAAAGTAGAAATACACAAATCTATTTTGGTGTTTAAAGAGTTAAATTCACCAGGCAAACAGCATTCCCCAAGCAACAGCTAATCTTCCAAATACATTGATTTGCAGCAATAATGTTTTCAGCCATTTACACCTAATACACATACTTCATTTAAGCATTTCCCTCTCAATAAAGGTAAGATGATCCCAAACCCATTACAAATTCATAGGTAATTATTTCAGAGGAAAAATAACCTCTGATCCCAAACTTGATGTAACCTATAGGTTGTACCTGGAGCCTCCATATCTTGAAAATATAATAGTTAGGTTGTTGTACACACTTATACCCATTCTTATACCCATTACCCAGATTACAGTAATGGATACCCCTAATGTGCAATGAAGTGATTATGGCCAGCTGAGGTATTCCACTGTTTTCTAGGCATGGAGCTAAATGTGGATTCTCCTTAAAAAACAAAAGTCACGGATTTATCATTCCATGTGGGATGGGTGCTAGAGAAAGATTTAAGGTCAATGATGTTTTAAATAGCATGGAATACTTCTCAAATTCCTAGTGGAAGTCAACCTTGACTGTCCTTTTGAAGAAAAGATTAAAAGGTAAAGGTTCCCCTCGCACATACGTGCTAGTCATGTCTGACTCTAGGGGGCGGTGTTCATCTCCGTTACAAAGCCGAAGAGCCAGTGCTGTCCAAAGATGTCTCCGTGGTCATGTGGCCAGCATGATTAAATGCCAAAGGCGCACGCAAAGCTGTTACCTTCCCACCAAAGTGGTCCCTATTTTTCTACTTGCAGCTTTCGAATTGCTAGGTTGGCATAAGCTGGGATAAGTAACAGGAGCTCACTCTGTTATGCGGTGCTAGGAATCAAACTGCTGAACGGCTGACCTTTCTGATCAACCAGCTTAGGGAAGGGTAAAACCTGGAATCTATTTGTCTTGTTTCATTGTGCCTTGCTTTTATACAATGGCACAATGATGAAGTGAGGGTAGGGCATTGTAGTACTCACTGACGGTGTTCACACAATAAGTTTGATGAGGTCAGTTACAAATCTAGTGGTTTTATTTGTATATTTTAGGTTGTTTCATTAATAATTTTATTAAGGTGTAAAATATAAAAGAAAATAAAAATAAGGGGATGAAAAAGAGAAGAGAAAGAAGTGTAGGGCAAAGTGAAAAAAATACTTCTGTATCTTATTAGTGCAGTAAAGTACGATAGCAACCTTATAGTCTCAAGTTTTTATTTGCATACTAATATGCGCTAGCCATTTCTATATAGTGGCACCTTGTACCCAATTACTTTGAAATTCATTAAATTTGGTACTCAATGCATTTTGACACAAAAATTTTGTCCTGGTACTCATTGTTTGTTTGGTACTCAACACATGAGCTAGAACTTATCAGTGTTGGCTGCCTTATGACTCACTACATTTTTCTTTATGAGAAAAAATTATTTGGCATTCATCCGTTTCAGAATTCATCGCACTTCTTGGAACTAATTAGCAATGAGTACCAAGGTATCACTTTAACAATAAACTTATCAGCAAAACCCAAAGTCAAAATTTCAGTTTTTTTCCATTTCAAGCACAAAGTCCAGAAGGAGTTTCCAAGTAGAAACAAAGTAGGATGTCTTCTTTTCTTTAATTAAGGCAATCAATTTAGCCATCATTGTTAAAGCTTGGTTAGTTTTAACTATGGTTGCATTTTGTACTGAGAACCCAAATGATTAGTTTATATGTTTATTATGAAACTCAGAAAATAGATAGATTCACGAACCCAGCTAAATGATTTATGTGAATGCGGCAACTCTGATTTGAAATGAAATTTCTATAAAACCCAATTAGTTTTCACTATGCACAGAAAACTGTTTTTCAGGCAAAGGAGACCCACACACAAACAGAGGCCACAGAGAGTGTTAAACGCAGCATGACAATACAATGTTAACGTTACTAACCAAATTTTTCAGCTCATTTTTCAAGTTGAAGTACTGGTGGTATTTTAGTTACAGAATTAATGAGCCAATTGTTCCATAAATGTAATGCATATATTTTGGGCTATAACTCATGCATCCCTTCTCAGGAAAAAAAAAAAAAACACCTCCTAATAATTGCATCAAATGCAGGAAAAATATTAAGGCCATAAATATTAAGGCCATATAATATGAAAGCCACAAAGTAGGATAAGCAGCAAGTGGGATTTGTAGTCATTTTTTTTCTTGCTCACTCTGGCTTGTATAAATAAACACACTTATTCCAAGAAGACTCTTGTGAATCTCCCAAAGTGTTTTCTCAGAAAGAAGTTAAATGGTTCAGCCTAGCATCTTGATGTCTCGTTGCTTTGGGAAATCTGGAGTGTATCATAGTCATTTTACGCAACCCAGCATTTTGTGTTAGGTCAATCCAATATTCTTATCTATTAATATTCCAAGGTCCTTCAACCCTTCACAATAACGTGGCTCTATTTCAATATTTCTGCAACATGAAGGAGAATTTATCTGTTGTCCTTGGTTTTGGCTCTTTAATTACAATCTCTCTTTTTTTTTTTTAAAGTAGGTAGAAAATAAGGTATTTAGGAGACCGAAGGCAAAAGGAAAGTGGCAGGTGATTAGCATATTCTAATGACATGTAATAGATTTGGCCATTCACATATTGGACATTGTGCCATGGCTCCTGATCCCCAAAGATGGCTTTACAACAGAGTCAACCACGTGTGAAATGTAAAAGTGATTAGTCAGGGATGATCCTTGTGGCAGACCAACTCTGATTTGTTGGCTCATATGCATTAGGAGAGGACCTTTGAGGAAAGGCTGATGGTTCGCCCAGGGCTTGTGGCCCACAAATGGTTCAGCTGGTTGTGAAATGAACGTTAAGGCTAATTTTCTCTCTCCCTGTGAGTTCTGCACACCATCCATCTGGGCTTTATTTCTGAATATTTCTGAATATGCATGTATTCACCACATTATAAAAAAGATGTTGAGACTCTAGAAAAAGTGCAGAGAAGAGCAACCAGGATGATTAGGGGACTGGAAACTAAAACATATGAAGAACAGTTGCAGGAATTGGGCCTGGCTAGTCTAGTGAAGAGAAGGACCAGGAGAGATAGGATAGCAGTCTTCCAATATTTGAGGGGCTGCCACAGAGAGGAAGGGGTCAAGCTATTTTCCAAGGCATCTGAAGGCCGGACAAGGAATAATGAATGGAAACTGAACAAGGAGAGATTCAACCTGGAAATAAGAAGAAACTTTCTGACAGAGAGAACAATCAACCCATGGAACAGAAGTTGCCATCAGAAGTTGTGGGAGCGCCATCACTTGAGACCTTCAAGAAGAGATTGGACTTCCATTTGTCAGAAATGGTGTAGGGTCTCCCATTTGGGTGGAGGTTGGACTAGATGGCCTATAAGGTCCCTTCCAACTCTGATTATCTGTTATCTGTTATAATTTTTGCACTCTCTCTTGTCTGCATTGAGATTGGACTTATTCTCCCAAATGTGCATGTTTATCATGCCGTTAAAAAAAAAAGAGAGGAAGGGATAGAATCAGGATGGAAATTGGATGTTCAAATTTGGAATTTGGCAAAATTGTGTCTCGGATGGCTACAAGCAGATCTATAAATGGCTCAAATGCACTAGTTGTTTATTGCTAAACAGAGGTACCCTGCAAGAGTTTTTAACAGTTGCATTAATAGTCAACCTGGTTGTAAATAATTCTACAGGTTAAAAGCCCTTTTCCCATTTAGGTTAGGGGTGTCCAACCATGGCAACTTTAAGATTTGTGGATTTCAATTCCCAGAATTCCTCAGGTAGCATAGCTGGCTGGGGAATTCTGGGAGTTGGAAGTCCACAGGTCTGAACGTTTTCAAGGTTGGATGCCCCTGATCTAAGAGGAAAAGAAGGAATCATATATAGAATTTGAACTTCTCAAGTTTCTCTATGTTAGCACACCGTTCGATCATTAGGCAGCAGAAAGAAAGGTTTATATTGAATGCCTTAGGACAGCGATGGCAAAACTTTTTTGTTGTGGTGTGCCGAAATAGCGCACACGCGTGTGTGCCGGCACCCATAATGCAATGCCGCCTGCCCCCCTGCGCATGCGTGCGCAACACTCCCGCCCCGCCCCCTTACCTGCACTGTGCATGCGTGCACTTCCCAACTGATTACAGCCAGTTTGAGGCTGTTTTCGCTCTCCCGGAGGCTCAAGGGAAGCCTCAGGAGCCTCAGGAGGCTGAAAAAGGGGCCCGTTTCGACACTTCAGGTATTTCCGGAAGACCCGTTTTTCAGCCTCCCAAGGCTGAAGGGGCTTCCCTCGAGCCTCTGGGAGGGTGAAAACAACCTCAAACAGGCCGAAAATCAGCTGGGAAGCATAATACAGGTAAATTTGGCTGGGGATTGCATGCCGGCACAAAGGGCTTGTGTGCCACCTATGGCAGGCGTGCCATAGGTTCACCATCATGGCCTTAGGATAAGCTTTGTTATACTTAAAGTGACCCACTAGGGAAGGTCTGCATCTTGATGTGTTTGGAATCTGTTTAAAAAAAAGGGACACAGTTCTCCACTAATATTTTCTTTTTTATTATTTTTATTTTATTCAAGACAAAGTTAAAATAGAAAATACAAAACTAAAAGAAAAACTAAAATAAAAAAAACAACAAAAAAGAAAAAACATTTAAAAAAGAAAAACACATATACACATATCATCCCCCTGTGATTGAATACTTATTGATACGTTGCTATGACATTGGTTGCAAAACAGCCCCCGCAATTTAAATTAATAAGTCAATTTGCATATTAATGACCTGTCTTCTATATATTATATTAGTGATGAAATAGTTAACAGGGAATATAGTAATTCTAAAACAAAACAAAGTTTTAAAACTCTCTGTTATCAAATTGTTATGGTAATCCACTCATGGAAAGTTTATCATCCCATCTTATCTATCCCAAATTATCCCCAAAGTTTTTATTTGTATCTTCTAGCAAGGGGCAAGCCATCCTCTTCAGTAGTGGGATTCAATTTTTTGTAGTACTGGTTCTGTGGGCGTGGCTTGGCGGGCGTGGCAGGGGAAGGATACTGCAAAATCCCCATTCCCTCCCCACCCCACTAACCTGCTTTCCAGCTCCATTCTCCTGTGCAGGGCAACAAAAGAAGACCCAGCCAATCAGCTGGGATTCGGGAGGCAGAGAATAGATGGGGGCGGGGCCAGTCAGAGGTGGGATTTGCTGGTTCTCCGAACTACTCAAAATTTCCGCTACCGGTTCTCCAGAAACTGGTCAGAACTGGCTGAATACCACCTCTGATCTTCTTCCTAAATATTAAGACAGCATTGTTGTTTGTGGAAAGTCTCCAAAAATACTTGGCTCTTGGCCTGAGACATCTTTTGGTATCTGTATCGCTGATTTAGCATGTAGATCAGGATGAAGAAAATCCCCATCATATACACACGTAAATTGAGAAACATACCAATCTATGTAAGTGAAGTGCAGTGAAGGCACTGGGACAATTGGATGATCCTTTCCCCCTGCCATCCTGTTGTCCCTAAAGAAGTTGTCTCTGTTCTCCAAAGAAAATATTGAACAATTTCAGCATAATTGGGACAGATTGGTGGTGACGGATGGATGGAAGGAAGGAAGAACCATGTATGGGTAGTCCTTGACATACTGTTCTGACCAAGGCTTCCTGAGACCGTAATTAAGCACAAGCTTAGTCCAAACAACTCTTGTTTTATTTCAGCGCTAGGAATTATGTTCATTCCCAGCCCGTAATGAGTCCCAAGCAGTCCCTCGAGATAAGCACCCACCTTTATCTCCTTTGAATTGCTGCCAACAATTAAAGTGCCAAATTAACTATAAAATGCCAACTGAAATACAAAGTTCACACAGAGCTTCAAGGTTTAATCTGAACAGAGCGAAAGACTTTGCTTCCTGCAAAGATTTCTCTACCTTTGCCTGTCCTTTATACCTTAGGGGAGGGGCTATCACCTCCAAGCCTTACTCCCAAATTGTCCCTTTTGTCTTAGCTGCTCTTGCCTTGTGGCAGCTCTGTGCATCAGATGTAGGAACCCTCGTCTGAGTCCTCCCCAAACTTCCAGATTGTTCCCCGTTCTTCCCCACTGTCCGAGTCCACTGCCGTCTGCACAGGCTGCCGGCGAATCACAACACATACAACACTTTGTTTAGTGACCATGCAAAGTTAGAAGGACCTTGAAAAAAGTCGACTTATGACCGTTCTTCACAGTTGCAACGATTGCAGTATCCCCATGGTCAGGTGATCATATTTATGACGGTTGCAGTATCCCAGGGTCATATGATCCCCTTTTGCGACCTTCTGAAAAGCAGAGTCAGTGGGAGAAGCCAGATTCCCTTAACAACTGTGCCACCAACTTAACAACTGCAGTGATTCACTTAACAACGCCGGTACGAAAGATTGTAAAATGGAGCAAAATTCACTTAAGAAATTATTCCCTTTAGCAATAGAAATTTAGAGCTCAACTGTGGTCGTAAGTCAAGGACCACTTGTTTAAACCTATTTCTGATTCTTGTTTTCTCTATACACAAGGCTGACAATCTCCATGAAGCACAGCAAACAAAGGCTTAATATCCTGCCCAGGCATAGCTATTAATTAAACTAAGGCCCAATTAGCACATAGCTCTTCTCGGCTGAAAGATAAAACCAACTTCCTCTTGTTCGTCTCCTTCACTTTTTTCCTCCTTGCAAATCAGGACCAACTCCATCGCACTCCATTTCCAGGCAGGAACATAAAACTCTAATGCATCCAAACCTGTTCCCCAAACACCACAAAAACCAGGTAACACCCCAGCCTTACACGCTCTTCCTTCCAGGCAAGCCATTTCCACCGATGAAGAGGTCACCCCTGTTTAACGCAGTGCTGCCACATTAATTTAGCATGACAAGATAAAGCAATCATCTGGGCTTGAAGAGGCTGTAAACCGCCTGCTATCAAGGGAGCCGCTCAAGTCAATTGGCACTGTATATCACTTTGTACAATGGCCATGACAAATCCTCCGAAATTCACCTTTCTTGAGCTCTCCATCTAAAACATCCCCGCCAATCAGACTGAGAGGACTGACATTTTCCTAAGCCACGCAAACTTGAGTGTCCTTCAGATGCCTACAGAACCACAGTGTCCCCTTCCCTACCCTTTCAGTCTTCATGACTTTGATAATCCATTGATCCAGCTTCTCTATCAGCTTGGTTTCCCCCCCCCACCCCCAATCTGTCATGTTAAGCTGTCGGAAGGGGTGATTAATATACCCATGTTTCATGTTTTTGAAATGCGCATTTCCCGCGTTTTTCCCCCTTCCCCAAAAGCTTTTCTTCCAAGGGTTCTGCTGTAAGATTATCCCTAAGAAAGCTGATGCGGATATTATTACTGGCATAAACCTGGTAATAAAAACCATAACGCTGTTTTAGATAAAGACATTTGAGAGATAGGCAGGGTTATAAATATTAAGAGTGTAAGGCTGGAGTTTCTTTTTTTTAAAACTGTCAGCTCGTTGGTTTATTCAGCCTGAAATCAGGGGAAGTGGGGAAGGGGAGAAGGACAGACACTTTTCTGTCCATATAAAATAATAAAAATAGGGAATCACCAAAGAAATCTTGAGAGTTCACCAAAAGGTGAAGAAAAATTATTTATGTTTTTCAGCAACACAGCAAAACATCCTTGTTTCTACACTGAAAAGCGAGTAAATCTCCCAAAATGCAATGGTCCTCTTAGATTTGCATGGGATGGGGAAACCCCTGGCATTTATTATGCATACTAACATTTCAAATCTAGCATTTGAAGACAGAATTACTATTTAGAGTATTAGGTTGCCACAGGAAATGTCAGCTCTGTTGTGAGATCCGCTTTTCCTTCCATAAGGCAGAAAGATTTAGTAGCTGTCTTTGCACAACGAACACAGCTTTCCTTTAATTTTGATTTGTGTCCCCTTCACACAAGCACCCAGGTTAATGTGTATCGTGTGAATCCAGCTCATTTGGCTTGTTATATAGTTCAGTGCCTTATGCAAACTGAGAAAACAGGTTAATGTTTTCCACCGTAATAACATTAGGATTTGCATCATTTTGCAAACCGTTCTCTTCTCCTATTTTCAACTGCATGCTAACTTTTAGCTCCAAGCTGTTTTAAATACAAGTCTCTTAGTCCCAAAGGTGCTTTTTTTTTTTTCAAGAGGCAACTGGACTTTCTTTTTTTTTCTTTGAAGACATTTCGCTTCTCATCCAAGAAGCTTCTTCAGCTCTTCAAGACCTGCAGCTTGAAGAACTGAAGAAGCTTCTTGGATGAGAAGCAAAATGTCTTCAAAGAAAAAACAGAAAATCGAGTTGCCTCTTGGGAGAAAAAGCACCTTTGGGACAGTCAAGACTTCAACTCGCAGAATTCCTCAGGCAACCATGCTGGCTGGGGAATTCTGGAAGCTGAAGTTCACAAATCTTAAAGTTGCCAAGTTTGGAGACCCCTGATCTATGAGAATACTTTGACAGGCTAGCAGTCCAAAAGAGATAACCACCTCTTACAGACTGAGTTCAGCCATCTTTGACCAAACAGCAAAGCTTTTTTTTGACATTGGCCAACCATTGTCAGCTCCCATACTGACACTTCCTCCAATGTGACCTGATTCAGATTTCTGTTGTGCTTACATCAGGTTGTTTACCTGACTTGCAGTAACAACTCCTGAGAATCAAGCAGAAAACAAGCTTTTTCAAAATTAAAATTCAGGGTGATTCTTGTTTCCTTGACCATGCCCTGTTCTGCAGAGCTTAACAAAAAATAAATTTACATGAAGTAAAAGTCTTAAGGTGGCCCCTGGTTTGAAAAGGTTGATTACACCAGCTCTAGTGAGAGTAGACTTTCAGAATTAATTTATATATCTTCTCCATTTCCTCCCCCAATCCAAATTTGCTTTTGCCCCCTCTTCAACCCATAGCTGATGCTAAACTGCGCTAAGCAACATGCCAAAAATGAAGTACCGAAGAAACATGCTGGGCCAAAGACAGGATGTAGATATTCACACAGACAGCTTTCATGTTTGGATTAAACACTGATCTAGACATAAGCTGGAATTAAAGCAAGGATAGTTCCTGCATGATTTAAGCATGACAGCTTCATTCTGAGTGCACCCATTATACCGAGATATGCACATGGACACACACACCCATAATATATACTCTGTGTGAGTGTGTGTGTGCATGTCATAATAAATGTTACAAGAACAGTTGCTTCCCTGTAGAAGCTTTTCCATATAGACTTTATACGACGTGATAAACTCAAGGAAGAAACACAATTCTATCCTACCGTATGAATTGTATGGAGTGTTGTGTGTGTGTGTCTTTAATATAAATGTCATAATCAAATACCAGACCTTGTTATTTGCTTCCATGTAAGTCTTTCTAGCATTTCCAGGTAGACTTTGTAAGATGAAATAAACTCAAAAAGAAAAGCAAATTCTGTCCCATCTTATGAATTGTGTGGAATGTACGTGTGTGTGTTTAATACGTCACAATTAAATAATACAACAATTTGTTTTATTTGTTTGTTTGTTTACTTCCAGGTAGCTGTTTACTTCCAGGTAGAAGCATTTCCATGTAGACACTATAAGATGGAATGAACTTGAGAAGGAAAGCCAATTCTATCTCATCCTATGACCTGTATGGTGTCTGTGTGTTTAACATAAATGTCATAATGAAATAATACAAGACCTGTTGTTTGCTTCCACATAAGTGTTTCTAGCATTTGTAATAGCATTTGTAAGTTGTAATAAATTCAAGGAGGAAAGCCAATTCTATCCACTCCTATGAATTGTGTGGAGTGTGCATTTGTGCATAAGAGCACATGTATACCTCAGTACAGGGGTGGTATTCTACCAGTTCAGACCGGTTCAACCGAACCGGTAGCTTCGAAGATCAACCAGTTCACTCTGACGATCAACTTCTGGGCTCACCTGCCTGCCCCACTACTGACATTTATTTCTTATTTTTGATGCTCAGCTGCATCGCATAGCACAACAGATTGCCACACATCAGCTGTTGAAGACACAGGAAGAGTGCAGGAGTGCAGGAGAAGGTCAGGAGGAAAGCCTCTGCGCATGCACAAAACATGCATTTGCCACATGCACACAACATGTGCATGCACGCACAAAGCATGCCCACCAAGCCACGCCCACCGAACCGGTGATAAACCAATTTGAATCCCACCACTGCCTCAGTATAATGGATGACCGAAGGCCTGGAGAATCTTCCTTGTTCTGAGACCAGCTCTGAATTTCCCTTGCTTCCTAGGGATGCATCAGTCTCATTCACTGTCCTCAGGACCAGAATGTAACATTTCTCAAAATGAATTCATTCAAGAGCACAACCACCTTAAAAAGAACAAATGGGATTGAGGAAGGGGTGTGGCTTTAATTGTTTATTCTTCTCAATTTTGTGCATTTCATTCTTTCAAAACAAGAAACAATAGAAGGAAAGGTATTAAGTCACTTTAAATTCCTCACTTCTGCTGGGAACAGAAACTGATCCTGGGGGGATCCAAGGGGACAATTTAAGGGCCAATTCAAGCAAGTTATTCTTCAAGACACTCAACAAGAGAGAAATAACATAATCCAGGAAAAAGTATTTTGGGAAGCTAGAATATAATTCTTTGATTGCCCACATTTATGTATGTTCCTGTTTTGACTAACAAAGCTGAATATTTGATGGGTGCAATTTAATGTTATCACCACTGTTCTTCCCTATCATTTCTGTCAACCCTCAAATCACCATAGATCAGAGGAGGAGGAGGAGAAGGAGAGGGAGAAGGAGAATGAAAGGGAGAAAGGGAAGGAAGGGAGGAAGGAAGGAAGGAAGGAAGAGAGAGAGAGAGAGAGAGAGAGAGAAAGAAAGAAAGAAAGAAAGAAAGAAAGAAAGAAAGAAAGAAAGAAAGAAAGAAAGAAAGAAAGAAAGAAAGAAAGAAAGAAAGAAAGAAAGAAAGAAAGAAAGAAAGAAAGAAAGAAAGAAAGAAAGAAAGAAAGAAAGATCTGGCTTACTCTATCATTGACTGAGTTTCCTTAAAACTACCATCTCAATCACAGTGAGATTATTGTACACACACAGTATTTGGCAATACCTAGAACAGAGGAATGCTTTGTGAAGATGATATAACTTGTTGACATGACCAATTAACACGTTTAATAAGGAAAAAAAGATAATATCTAGATTTACAGCTGATTGGAAACTCCAAGAGAAAAAAAAAGAACTTACAATCTATGTTTTTGATGATTACATAGGACAGATTGTAGAAAGAAGAGAATCACTATGTAACTTTAAGGAAAGAGGGGTAGTCTAGTGAAGAGAAGGACCAGGGGAGACATGATAGCAGTCTTCCAATATTTGAGGGGCTGCCACAGAGAGGAGGAAGGGGTCAAGCTATTTTCTAAAGCACTTGTAGGCCAGACAAGGAATAATGGATGGAAACTGAACGAGAGTCAACCTGAAAATAAGGAGAGAAACTTTCTGACAGTGAGAACAATCAACTAATAGAACAGCTTGCCTTCAGAAGTTGTGGGAGCATCATCTCTTGAGACTTTCAAGAAGAGATTGGACTCCCATCTGTCAGAAATGGTGTAGGGTCTCTTGACTGGGCAGGAGATTTGACTAGATGACCTACAAGGTCCCTTCCAACTCTGATTAACTGTTATCTGAATCTATAAATATATTTAAAACTGCTGTAAAAATAGAAAGTTACTTCTTTATATCCTTCTTCGATTTTTATTCAACCTTTTTGCACTTCAGTTTCTCTTTGATTTCTTCCTTTTAATTTCTTCCTTCTTCCTTTACATTCATTTCTATTAATTTTCATATTTGTTTCTTGAAACCATCAATAAAATTATATTAAAAGGCTACTGTTCCAGAGCTTAATTGATTTATTACCATCTCCTCTAGGGCACTTGTGAAAAACACAGTAGATCTTGGACTTACCAAAAAGATGCCATAAAAATGCCCTAGAAAGAGTGCGGAGAAGAGCAACAAAAATGATAAAGGGTCCAGAGGCTAAATCATATGATGAACACTTAAGGAAATTCAGTATCTTTAGTCTAATAAAGAGAAGGCTAGCTCTATGACTCTACGATTCTATGAATTTCTCCTCAGTTGCTCCAACCCGCCATTCAGTTTCTCCATTGGTGAATATTCTCATTTCCGTTAGACTCTAATCCTTATTGAACAGGGTTCTTGCCTTGTTCCACTTCCTATTTATTCCCTATTGCTATTTTCTGCATTTGGGGATTGGTACCAGAAGATTGGTATCATGGGCTGGTTTCACGCTATAATTGTAGCATGTAGGATTGGGGAACAAACAAGATGGCTGTGTAATTGTAGGATTGGGGAACAGATAAGATGGCTGTGTAGAACAGCAGTTTGACGGATGCAGAGAGGGATTCTGGACCATGATTTTACCAATAAAGGAGAATGCTTGAAATGAGGGGTCCTTGGTGTTCTCTGAGCTTGGTAGTTTTCTTGCAGATGTTTCATTCTCCAGTCTAGGTAACAACATCAGTGCTAGTCACTGGTACTGATTGAGGTTATCTAGTTTGGGTAATGAGACATCTGCAAGAAAACTACCAAGCTCAGAGGACATCAAGGGAATGATTTTCCATACTGAAGGGGCCACCACCAAGGAGGACATCCCTAATTGATGGGACCCAAAACATACCCTGCTTTCTTCAAGATGATGATAGGTCTTTCTCAGACTGAGAAGTCTGCGCAGTCAACGAGGTCTCAATGGGATGAGAACATGGGTGTCTGCGGGTGGGCAAAGAAATCAAGAGACATCATGGAGGTTATGACACCATGGTGGCTTCTGCCAGATACCAATGGATGTGGGTAGACATGCAGAGTAAAACAATTACGCAGCAGTAGCTTCCTCTTTTATCTCCAATGGACATGCCAGCTCAGTATCACTACCAGAAGATGTGTTGAAAGACATCCTCAAGCTTTATAGAGAAACAGGTGGAAAAACAGAAGCCTCTTTCAGGGAGGAAGGTAAAATCTGAGAAACTGCAAGGCACAGCATTATTACAGACCAACTGAATTGAAAATAAATAGCTAATCTACAGAAGAGAGTTTCCCTCAATGTACTCCATACACTGATTTCACTGCAGCCTCTTTTGTTTATTGAATCATAGAGCAGGTTGTTATGGAAAGAGAAGAGAGGCAGAGGGGGGAACAGCTTCTTTTTCATCCTTCTTGAGCAGAACACACCTTCCTCATATTTCAAAAGAGGCAATTAATTATTAACATGATGACAATGCTGAGTAATCAAAGGGATATCATGTCACAAGAGGAACAGGGACAATTATCAGGTGCAAAACTGTCTTAACAGGAACTTGTTTGCAAAGCCTTGTCCTGCATTTACTGCCTGCTTCGACTACATCCTACTGGTAGCTTGTAAACAGGTAATCTGGTATCCAAAGTCCTATTTCATTCGGGGCCACCTTGAGTTTGTGTCCGTGTGTGTGTTTCCAAAGCCCAAAGAAAAAGATAATGTTGGAGCAAACGGCTTCCTCCCCAAGATAAGGGCAGCATTGTTTGAAGATCTGTGGCCCCAGGTCATCCCCAGTTAATTTAGACGTACACTCTAGTCAATTGCTTTTTTAACTTGTGATGTTCATTTCACAGAGTTCAGGGACATTGTTGGCCATCTTTAACAGGAGAAACACTTGTTTATTCACATGTGTGCTGCCTGTTTATTGGCAAGCAAGGAGACGACACTGAACCACTTCGCAGCTTGTGTGGACAAGGGAGGGGGAAAAAAAAAAAAAAACGAAAGAGGACAGTTTTTGAAAACTCTTAATTAACTGCCTCAAAACAGACTGTCGCTGATCGCTGGTTTTCCTTTCTTTTGCTCAAGGCCTTACTGTGGTCAATTAGGTATCAAAATGACTGCAAATGATGTGACAGTGATGGGCCCATCTGCAGGCTTATCTGGGTACTGAAATGTCCTTTGACAAAGACAATGGGATTTCGTGATCTCGCATGGAAGCAACGCAAAGCCATTAGGCAAACCCACAATCCCAATTGCTCCTTCACAAATAAAGAGCATTTAAGAGATGGCTAAATGCAAAGGCCAGCCTATACATCACTGTGGAACAACAGGTAGTCCTCGATTTATGGCTGTAACTGAACCCAAAATTAGGCTTATAAGTCACGCAGGACAAAGTCATTCAGAAAATGTCTGATATGAAGACTCTTTTTTTTTTTGGGTGACCAAACAAGCAAATGCTGCAGTTGTGAAGTGAACTCTTGTCCTCAATGGCCTTTTTTTTTTTTTGCCAGAAATAGGAAGTAAATGCTAGTTTCTGGCAAGAAACACCATACATTGTAGTCATATGAACATGGGACCCTGCATAGGGCTGTAAATGCAGACTGGTTGCTGAGCACCCAAAATGCAATCATCTCACTGCAGGTGGGCATTTCGGAAAGTTTATCAAGATATTCTCCTATCTATCCATCCCTATTAGCAATATTTATTTAGAATAGAATAGAATAGAATAGAATAGAATAGAATAGAATAGAATAGAATAGAATAGAATGAAGGAAGGAAGGAAGGAAGGAAGGAAGGAAGGAAGGAAGGAAGGAAGGAAGGAAGGAAGGGAAGAGAACAGAACAGAACAGAACAGAACAGAACAGAAGGAAGGAATAGAATAGAATAGAATAGAATAGAATAGAATAGAATAGAATAGAATAGAATGAAGGAATAGAATAGAATAGAATAGAATAGAATAGAATAGAATAGAATAGAATAGAATAGAATAGAATAGAGGAAGGAAGGAAGGAAGGAAGGAAGGAAGGAAGGAAGGAAGGAAGGAAGGCAGGCAGGCAGGCAGGCAGGCAGGCAGGCAGGCAGGCAGGCAGAATAGAATAGAATAGAATAGAATAGAATAGAATAGAATAGAATAGAATAGAATAGAATAGAATAGAATAGAATAAGGAAGGAAGGAAGGAAGGCAGGCAGGAAAGAATAGAATGGAATGGAATAGAATAGAATAGAATAGAATAGAATAGAATGGAATGGAATGGAATGGAATGGAATGGAATGGAATGGAATGGAATGGAATGGAATGGAATGGAGTGGAGTGGAGTGGAGTGGAGTGGAGTGGAGTGGAGTGGAGTAGGCTAGGGTAGGTAGGATAGGGTAGGGTAGAATTAAAACATAAATGAATAGAAATGTATACAGCAGAATAGAACAGAAACAGGAACAGAATAGAAGTTGGAAGGGATCTTGGTGGTGAGAACTGGCTGAATCCCACCACTGGGCAGCCCACTCTTCACTGAACAAAAGGCAAACAGAAGTAGATCTGGATAGTTTTTGGATGGATCCCTGTAAAGAAATCTCTTGGGGCTAGATTGGGAAATTAAAAAAAAAAAATCCAGAAGAAGTCAATGGCAAACTAGTTCCCTTTTGATGTCAGAAAAGAAAAGGGACATATCAACATAGCTACTGGTACAGGTAGTCCTCGACTTGCGACCACAATTGAGCACCAAATCTCCATTGCTAAGCAATGGAGTTGTTAAGTGACTTTTGACCCATTTTAAGAGTTTTCTTGCCACAACCGTTAAGTGAATCACTGCAGTTGTTAAGCGGGTAACATGTTGCTAAGTGAATCAAGCTTCTGCACTGATTCTGCTCATTAGAAAGTCACAAAAAGGGATGTCCGGGACATTGCAACCGTCATAAATATGAGTGAGTTGCCAAGCATCCAAATTTTGATCACATCACCATGGGGATGTTGCCATAGTCAAGTGAAAAAAACAGTGCTGTTGTAACTTTAAACAGTCACTACATAGATAGTTGTAAGTCGAGGACTACCTGTAATTGAAGTCAAGAGAGAGAGAGAGAAAGAGGTGGAGGGAGGGAGGGGAAAGAGAGAGAGAGAGAGATGTTATTTAGTGCACATGGAAGGCAGCATGGCTTCATTTCAGCCAACATTTGGCTAAATAATTGAGTGTCTACAATAGTAGATGTCATTGAGTGACATCAGTAACAGGGCAGGTTACCCCCCCAAATTCCCTGCAGATAGAACATAGAATAGAATAATAGAGTTGGGGGCAGGGGTGAGATGCTACCGGTTCAGCCTGGCTCTATAGAACCAGTAGCTCTGAAGAGCAGCAGACACCGAACCGGTTCTGTGTCTGCTGCTGTTTGGGCCACCCACCCATCCGGACTCTTACGTGTCCTTTATGTCCTGCTTTTTCAAACTCAGCTGCTTTGCGCGGCACAGCTGCGGTTGAAAAAGCAGTAAAAAAAAGTGCCTTTTCAAATGCTGCACACCCGCGCGCAGCATTGCTAAGCTGTACAGATGGAACAGCTTAAAGTTTAGTACACATACGCGCAGTGTGTGCCTGTCATGCGTGCACGCATAGCGCACATGAGCGCACAAAACCTAATCACCGAACCGGTAGTAACACCGGTTGAATCCCACCCCTGGTTGGGGTCTTCTAGTCCAACCCCCTGCTTGAGCAAGAGATCCTATACCATTTCAGACAAATGGCTGTCCAACAGTGATGGTATTCTACCGGTTCGGCCTGGTTCGGGTGAACTGGTAGTAAAAAAAAATGCTACCGTTTGGCCAAACTGGGAGTAAAAAGACAGCTACCAGTTCAGCTGAACTGGTATTTCTTTTTTTTCCCTCCCGATGATCAGCTGTTCTGATGATCAGCTGTGCCGGGATCCCCCTCGCTGTCTTCCTGCTTTGTCCAGGAGACTTCCCTAAGACCCGGGAGGCAAAAAGGGGCGTGGGATATGTGTGCTGCATACACACATACCCTGCACTTCGTTTTTTGCCTGGGAGGCAAAAACAGCCTCCCAGGTGGCTTCCCTGAGGCCCAAAAGGCAAAAAAATGGAGCAGGGGGTGCTTCAAAAAAAAAAAAAGAAAAAGAAACTACACCCACCCAATACATGGCCACACCCACCTAGCCACACCCACCTAGCCACATCCACAAAACAGGTAGTAAAAATATTTGCATCCCATCCCTGCTGTCCACTCTCTGTTTGAAAGTCTCAGGGATGGAGCACCTACAACCTTTGAAGGCAAGTTATTCCACTGGTTGATTGTTCTCACCGTTAGGAAATTTCTCCCTCGTTCTAGGTCGCTTCTCTCCTTGGTTAGTTTCCATCCATTGGAAACTAACAAGACACTGGGATGGGGCTTATTTGTTGCCAAGATTCACACGAAAAGGGTTGCTATGTTCCATTCCATGTTAAATCCCGCTCACTTTTACTGCTGAAGGAACCTCAGGAATAAGAACAAAAAATCTGCCACAACAGTAGCAGACATCAAGGTCTACAATACATTTCCACCTCGCTGGTTTGTACACAGTTTTTCAGCTGCTCAAATAAACTGGCAGACGCAGAGCCTCAAATACAAATATTTTCTGGTATGAAGTCATTCACTCGTCCTAGTCATTCAATTGTCCTCACTAGGTGTGTGCCCATTAACGGCTGGAAACAATAGAAGATATACAGTTCCCAGCACATACATAAAACAAAGTGTTTGCTTTTCAGGTGATTATTTTCTGCTTAACTGACTCCCAATGAGTCCCTTCAAAGATGGCAGGGCTTCACACGCACAGCTGTTCCTTCACAACGCCCTGCCAGCCAACCCCACCCTTATGCATGGAGGCCTTAGCTTGGGTTCTGAACTTTTCAATCACCCCTACAGAAGGTTTGCCTGGGCCTGTTGCGACTAGCGTCGAACGCATTGATTTAAATCCCGCATTGTTCCACTCCTTTCTCTTTCCACAGTAGACCACTTCAAAGGCCAGCATCAAACATATTTCATCATAAGTTCCAGTCATTAAACAACATCAACCTGATATTAGTTGGGTGCCTTAGAAATATGCTGTCAGGGTTTGCTCCAGAAATGACTAGTAGATGTTTGCCCAGTTCTTGTTCTGAAAACATGCATTCTATAACGAAAAAGTCTAAAAGGCAATGAAGTCAGGCGTTAGCATTACCCAAAGGTGATTTTTCAAAGGGCAACTGGATTTTCTTTGTTTTTCCTTGAAGATGTTTTGCTTCTCATCCAGAGGTGGTATTCAACAGGTTTTGACCAGTTCTGGAGAACTGGTAGCAGAAACTTTGAGTAGTTTGGAGAACTGGCAAATACCACCTCTGACTGTCCCCACCCCCAATTATTCTCTGCCTCCCGAATCCCAGCTGATCATCTGGATCTTCTTTTGTTGCCCTGCACAGGAGAATGGAGCTGGAAAGCAGGTTAGTGAGGTGGGGAGGGAATGGAGATTTTGCAGTAACCCTCCCCTGCCACGCCCACCAAGCCACACCCAGAGAACTAGTAGTAAAAAAATTTGAATCCCACCACTGTTCTCATCCAAGAAGTTTCTTCACTTCTGACTGAAGATGCTTCTTGGATGAGAAGAGTAATGTTTTCAAGGAAAAGCAAAGCAAGTCCAGTTGCCTTTTGAAAAAGCATTTTTGAGACACTGAGGATCTCCATACACACTTCAGTGTTACATATATACCCATCAAATTCTTGCCTTCTAGGTCGGCAAAATTATTCGGAATACAGAATTGGGAAAGCAATGTTAAGCCAAAGATAAGGAACATACTTAAAGATATTACACTATACCACATGTTTTATTTTACGGGAGGTCTTCACCTTACAACTACATATGGGACTAGAATTTCTATTGTTAAGCAAGGCAGGTTAAATGAGTCACACCCAATTTGAGGACCTTTTTTTCTGCCATGGCTGCTAAATGAATCACTTCAGTTGCTAAATGAATCACATGATCATTTAAGTAAATCCAGCTTCCCCTCATTGGCTTTGCATGTCAGAAGGTGGCATGGAAGGTCACAAATGGAGATCACATGAGCCCAGGATGCTGAAAGCATCAAAAATACATGCTGGTTGCCCCAAGGTACCAACTGTGACCGTGGCGATACCGTGAGCATTATAAGTGCGAGGACCTGTCGTAAATCTTTTTTTTTAAATGCCATTGTAACTTCAAACAGTCATTAAAGAAATGGTTGTAAGCTGAGGAATACCTTCTCAAACGACTTTTGCTTTCACCACATGGACAGACTAACCATGAAATTAAGAGATAAAGAAGAGTCAATATATTATAATGTCTGGGATACCTGGTATGAATGGTTTAAGAATAAAAAGAAATCAAAATGGCAATCAGGTATAGAATAAGAAACTATGTAAATACTTACATCTATATTCATATCTATCTATATTTATTTATATATTAAATTGAAATTGTATAATGAAAGAAATGTATATATAGAAAGATGATAAGGAAATATAAAAGATGTCCTGACGTTGATATAATGATGTATAGAGTTTTATTTTATGTTTTTAAATTTTGAAAACTAAATAAAATTTACTAATTTTTTTAAAAAAGAACTGTATAACTTTGGCTTTTTTTCTTATAATAAAATAGAAGTCTTTATTGGCCAAATGTGATTGGACACACAAGGAATTTGTCTTGGTGCAAATGTTCTCAGTGTACATAAAAGAAAAGATACATTCATCAAGAGTCAAGAATCATAAAGTACAACACTTACATAGGGTATAATAAGCAATCAAATCATGTTAGGAAACAGTCAATATAGATCGTAAGGATGGGCGATAAGGAGTGGTGAGAAGATTAATAGTAGTGCAGACTTTGTAAATAGTTGGACAGTGTTGAGGGAGTTATTTTTTTAGCAGAGTGATGGCTTTCGGGAAAAAACTGTTCTTGTGTTTAGTTGTTCTGGTGTGCAGTGCTCTATAGTGTTGTCTTGAGGGTAGGAGTTGAAGCAGTTTATGTCCGGGATGTGAGAGGTCTTAAATATTTTCACAGCCCGCTTTTTGACCCGTGCAGTATACAGATCCTCGATGGAAGGCAGGTGGGTAGTAATTGTTTTTTTTCCTGCAGTCCTAATTCTTGAATTTCTCACTCCTCTTTTGGAAAATTTCCTTAATTCTATTTGATCATTATTTTCCTAACCTTCCCCTTTCCCTAAAACAACTTACTTCTTCATGGATTTCTTTGTGATTTGTCCCTTGTTTATTCTCTTTCTGTGTCCACCTGTACTCGGTATATTTCTTCATTCTGGTCTTCTCATTCTGATATTAAATCCCAGAGGTATTCAGGATCCATTCATGGCCAACAATGCTTCATCTTCTTTTGCTACCCTTCCCACGTGCTTTTCTCCCTCATTGTGCACTGCTCTTATTGCCTTCAGCAAGCAAAATTCAGCTCCACGTCTCTGATTAACAATCTGTAACTCAATTCTACTCGTGCGATCTTATGCTTTCTCTAAATTAATTTAATTTAGCCAATTTAATATGGCAGCTTACAAATGCATTAAAAAAAACCCCAAAACAATTAAAACTCACAAAAGCAACAAAATGTACAATGCATTTCCCTTTTCCACACTCGTACAATTCTCAGGGATCTGCTGAAAATCAAAACCCGATCTGCATACTCCTGCCTGGCAGAAAAACCATGATGCACTTCCAAAGTTTGCTCGCTGTCACTTCTTGTACTTTTAGCCAAAACTATGCCAATGTCTTCAAAGCCCCACTTCACAATCAAATCCCCCTGTAAAAGTTGGTGCTCACTTTTGTCATGAGCTCATTAGCAAAAAATAAAAACATAGCTCACATGAGCTCACCTCATTAGGTCTGGCAGAGAACCTACAGTACAGGTAGTCCTACATTCTGTTTTGAAGTGAGTTTGGCCCAGGGGTGGGATTCTACCAGTTCGGACCAGTTCTATAGAACCGGTTGTTATGATTCTGCACAGTTCGGAGAACCGGCAAATCGCACCACTGGCTGGCTCCTCCCCTCCCCACCTGCCCCATCCAGGAGGCTTTCCTAAGGCCCAGTCAGGGGTGGTATTCAAGGGGTTGAGGAGGGAGAAGTGGTCTGAGAGCAGAGCTGAAACTTTCTTAGGACTGAAGCTTCTATTTTTCAGTGCAGACTCAGGCAGCCGATTGCAGAAAGGTAGATCTGGGAGTGAAGCTGTGATTCTGCAAGCAGCTCAATCTGCCTGCCTGCTTTGCCTGATTTTGAGTAAAAGTTGCTCTTTTTTTAAAATAAAAAACTCAATCTTTACATATATATTTACAATATTTACATACAAGCCATGCCCAGCCAGTCACATGACCACCAAGCCACACCCACAAATTAGGCCACACCCACAGAACCAATTATTAAGAAATTTGAATCCCACCCCTGGTTTGGCCCCATTATGACTTTTCTTGCCACAGTTGCTAAATGAATCACTGCAGTTGTTATGTTTATGTTGTTTTATTGGATTGTTGAAAAAGCAACCCACTACCCATGGGGTGGGTCGTTCTACAGATTTGACTAATGAATAAAGAAATAAACCACACTCCATATTTTTCATCCCTTTGCCCTGTGTATGTATGAAGAAAGCTTTCTTAAACTATGTTAAAGGATATTTATGGATGGCTGTTTGGAGAATCAGTATCATACTGATGATACAGTTCTACAGAGGAATGATTGAGTCTGTCATCTGCACCTTTATAACTGTCTGGTTTGGTTCTGCAACCCAACAAGACAGATACAGATTTCAGAGAGTAATTAGGATGGCAGAAAAAACAATTACTATCCACCTGCCTTCAATCGAGGACCTGTACACTGCATGACAAGAGGGCTGTGAAAATATCTACAGACCCCTCACATTCCGGACATAAACTGT
Organism: Bungarus multicinctus; assembly: GCA_023653725.1. Lineage (NCBI taxonomy): Eukaryota > Metazoa > Chordata > Lepidosauria > Squamata > Elapidae > Bungarus > Bungarus multicinctus. The sequence continues at coordinate 73,384,050 of CM042848.1, read as the reverse complement.
TTCAACTCCTTCCCTCAAAACGACGCTATAAAGCACTGCATACCAGAACAACTAGACACAAGGACAATTTTTTTCCCCAAATGCCATCACTTTGCTCAGGGGTGGGATTCTAGCAGTTTGCACGTATTTTCTAGAACCGGTTGTTAACATTCTAAGCAGTTTGGAGAACTGGTTGTTAGAAGAAATTACTGGCCTAATCCTTAACCCTTATTACATTCTTGGCAGGACTGGACTTCCTGTCTCAGAAACGTCTCTGGAGTTTTTTTTCCCCCTCCTTTGCTGGTACTTTGCTTGTGTGGAGTGACCATTCAAAGTTACAATGGCACTGAAAAAAGTGACTTATGACCATTTTTCACACTTACGACTGTTGCAGCATCCCCACAGTCATGAGAGGCCAGGTGAGGAGATGCGTGCCTCGATGTGAGTGATATTGAGTTGGCCACACCCAGCCAATAACATGACCACCAAGCCATGTCCACACAGTCACATGGCCACCAAGCCACGCCCACAGAACTGATTGTTAAAAAATTTGAATCCCACCCGACTCTGCTAAACAAATAATTTCTTCAACACTGTACAACTATTTACAAAGTCTGCACTACTATTACTATTCATCTTCTCATCACTCCTTATCATCCTACCCCTCCCACTTGTGACTGTATGACTGTAATTTTGTCGCTTGTATCCTTACGATTTATATTGACTGTTTCCTAGTATGATTTGATTGCATATTGTACCCTATGACTATTATTAAGTGTGGGACCTTATGATTCTTGATCTTGACAAAAGAATCTTTTCTTATGTACACTGAGAGCATTTGTACCAAGACAAATTCCTTGTGTGTCCAATCATCACTTGGCCAATAAATAATTCAATTCAATTCGATACAGTGGAAAAGATTATGCTTAAGAGACATATGGGTGTTTTGCATTCAAAAGGCACTACATTTGTTCTGACCCAAACCTTGTTTTCTTCATCACTGCTGCCAGCCTCCACAATCTCTGAAGGCAGCACTTCATTCCCTGATGGTCCTGGCCCCATCCCTGTATCACACGCAGGCCCCTCATCTGAATCCTCATTCTCCGAGAACTTAGCCGTCCGCACCTGCGGCCAGTGAACCACAACAACATTAAACCTCAAGTTGTTAACTTTGGAAAACTCCTCAATTCTAATTAAGGGTAGTTTCAAGATCACGTGAAGTGATAGTATTACTTTATACTGCACTAAAACGACCACACTTGGAATACTGCATCCAGTTCTGGTTACCACGATATAAGAAAGATGTTGAGACCTTATAAAGAGTGCAGAGAAGAGCAACCAACATGATAAGAGGTCTGGAAGATAAACTGTACAATGAACGATTGAGGAACTAGGTATGACTAAGCCTAGCAAAGAGGAAAAAAATTAGGGAGGACATGATAACTGTCTTCCAGCACTTGAGAGGCAGTTACAGTTGAGTCAACCTATAAAGAGGGTCAACCTATTCTCTAAAACACCTGAGAGAAGGATAAGAAATAGTAAGTGGAACATCATTAAAGAGAGATTCAACCTAGAAATTAGGAAAAAATTCCTGACAGTGGGAACAATTAATCAGTGGAATAACTTACTTCTGGTTACTTCTGGAGGTTTTCAAGAAGAGATTGGACAGAATGGTATAGGGTCTCCAGCTTGAGCAAGGGGTTGGACTAGAAGACCTCCAAGTTCACTTCCAACCCTATTATTCTATGTTCTATTTATTTATTTATTTTTATTTATTTTAGGTTTTATATACCGCCCTTCTCCCGAAGGACTCAGGGCAGTGAACAGCCAACTAAAATACATGTAGACAAATATAAATAGTTAAAAAAGAATTAAACCCTAGGCTGTCCCTATAAAAATCTAAAAACCCCCAATTAAAATAAATTAAAACTTTGTACACCCATCCCAACTAATCTAAAAACCCCATTTAAAAATCCCATTTGAGTCAGCTCAGGCCGGCCTGCTCGAAGAGCCAAGTCTTCAGGTCACGTCTGAAGGCCCTCAGGTCACTGGTCGTTCGTAGTCCAGAGGGCATCCCGTTCCAGAGGGCGGGTGCCCCCACAGAGAAGGCCCTGTTCCTTGGGGTCACCAGGCGACACATAGAAGGCGTCGGGACCCGGAGGAGACCCTCTCTGTGGGAGCGCACCGGTTGGTGGGAGACTACTGGCAGAATGCGGTCTTGTAAGTATCCTGGTCCGATGCCATGGAGCGCTTTAAAGACCAAAACCAGTACTTTAAAGCGAACCCGGAAGGCCACCGGCAACCAATGCAGCTCGCGCAGGAGGGGCGTCACGTGGGAGTATCTCGACACCCCCATAACTACCCGCGCGGCTGCATTTTGTACCAGTTGAAGCCTCCGGGTGCTCCCCGCAGGGAGCCCCATGTAGAGGGCATTACAGTAGTCCAGACGGGAGGTGACCAGGGCATGAGTGACTGTGCGTAAGGCGTCCCGATCAAGAAAGGGCTGCATCTGGCGTATCAGGCGAACCTGATAAAAAGCCCCCCTGGAGACGGCCGTAATATGATCTTCCAAAGACAGCCGTACATCCAGGAGGACACCAAGATTGCGGGCCCCTTCTGTGGGGGTCAAGATCTCATCCCCAATAGCCAGCGACGGAGTCAGCTGACTATATCGGGCCGCCGGAAACCACAGCCACTCGGTCTTGGAAGGGTTGAGTCGAAGCCTGTTCTCACCCATCCAGTTCCGCACAGCCTCCAGGCAACGGGCCATTGCCTCCACAGCATTTGTTATACTGTCATCTGTAATGAAAACTAGTGCCATGGAAAACTACTTTCTCCAATGTGTTGATGTAGGTGTGCTAGATTATAGTCTCCCTAGCTCTACATTATAAAGCCATGGTTTCTGAAAGGGGACTATGGAATCTTGAGTCCAATGTTATCTGATGTTTGATGTCCTGGGTTGAGTGTCAGAGTAGAACCAGGGAATTCCAGATTCAGCACTAATCCATAGAGCTTCTTAACTGATAAGAAACCAATTTCTATCTTCTTTCTCCAGTCTGCCTAATTCAGAGGTAGGGAATGATGGCAATATTACACTAATATTACACTAATAACTAGAGCATGCAAAACATTTGCTAGACCAATACTCGAATACAGCTCATCAGTCTGGAACCCACATTACGTATCTGATATTAGCACAGTTGAGAAAGTCCAGAAATATTTTACAAGACGAGTTCTCCACTCCTCTACTCGTTGCAGAATACCTTATGCGACCAGACTCGAAATTCTAGACTTAGAAAACCTAGAACTATGCCGCCTTTGGTCCGATCTAAGTATAGTATATAAAATCATACATTGCAATGTCCTACCTGCCAATGAATACTTCAGCTTCAACCATAACAATAAAAGAGCAAACAATAGATACAAACTCAAGGTTAACCGCACCAAACTTGACTGCAGGAAATATGACTTCAGCAACAGAGTGGTCAATGTCTGGAATACTCTACCTGACTCTGTGGTTTCTTCCCCAAACCCCAAAAACTTTAACCTTAGACTGTCTACTATTGACCTCACCCCTTTCCTAAGAGGTCTGTAGGGGGCGTGCATAAGCGCACCAACGTGCCTACCGTCCCTGTCCTATTCTTTCTTTCTTTCTTTCTTTCTTTCTTTCTTTCTTTCTTTCTTTCTTTCTTTCTTTCTTTCTTTCTTTCTTTCTTTCTTTCTTTCTTTCTTTCTTTCTTTCTTTCTTTCTTTCTTTCTTTCTTTCTTTCTTTCTTTCTTCTTTATGACTTGTGAACTTCAACTCCCAGAACTCCCGAGTCAGCATGGCAGGGACCCTGGCCTAATCAATCTCAACAAACTATTCTGAAAGTAAAAAGATAGTTAGACAGGAGCGGTTGGAAAAAGGAGGTAGTCTGTACGAAAAGAAAAGGTGTGTGCTTTGCACAATCTTTACATTCTCTCTCTCTTTCTCTCTCAGTGCCCAAGGGTTGTCTTGTTTATTCAGGCAACACCCTGGAGTAATTTTGTAAAGACAATGTGAGTGTACGCACTCGGGGCAGAAATATCAGACTCCAGTTTTCAAGACTAAAATTATACGTATGGGAAACAGCTTTCAAGTGCTGTTCTGCAGATGACATTTAGAGCAATAATGTTTGCAACAACGTAATTCCATCATAAGATAAATATCAATTTAGCATGGGGGAGAAGACATTGAAATAGAACAATTGCAAACTTTTTACAGTGCCGTTGTTCGCTGAATTTTAGCTGTTCAATTGTTCTGGGAAGCTGCCCTGCCTCTCACAAAGGGAACGACATCAAGCTGACACGGTGAAATTGTGAGTGTGTGTAAACGGATGTGCTGTACACAGAAGTGCATAATTATGCTCCGTATTAACTATGCCTTATTGAGGGGCTTCGCATATGGCATTGTAGCCAGCCATAACTGAATCTTTTGCAAATCTATCTGCTGTGCTATTTAGGCAGATCACATTCCACACCGTTCAAAAGTAATTACATTTTTGTCTAAAGCGGATGGAGACGGTTTTCCCCAAACAATGGAAAAAAAAAAACTCTCATTATTAAAGCTGGAACAATAATTAAGCCGGTGTTCACAGCGCTCTGCATCGTCCCATCACAGTTATATATACCCAGGTAGTCCTTGATTTACAACAGTTCATTTAGAGATGATTTGAAGTTTCAACTGCACTGAAAAAAGTGGTTGATGACTATTTTTCACACGTGCCACTGTTGTAGCAGGCCCATGATCACATGATCAAATTTTGGATGCTTGGCAACTGTCACGTATTTATGATAGTTGCGATATCCTAGAACCGTGATGGCGAACCTATGGAACGTTTGCCACAGGTGGCATGCAGAGCCATTTGTGTAGACACGCGAGCCCCAGGCACGCTTACCTGCACTGCACATGCGCATGCATCCCAGCTGATTTTCAGCCTGTTTGAGGCCTTTTTCGGCCTCCCAGGGGCTTGAGGGAAACCTCTGCAGCCTTTGGAGGCTGAAAAATGGATCCATTTTGGCGCCTCCAAAGGCTACAGAGGCATGCATAGGGGTGGGGCATTGCATTGTGGGTGCTGACATGTGCGCACATGCACTTTCGGCACACCACAACAAAAAGGTTTGCCATCACTGTCCTAGAGTCATGGGATCCCCTTTTGTGGCCCTCTGTGCCAACGTTTCAGCAAAACTCCATTCCACCCAATAACTCCGAGACACACATCTCTCTCAACCAGGGGTGGGATTCAAATTGCTTAACAACCGGTTCTGTGGGCATGGCCTAATTTGTGGGTGTGGCTTGGTGATCATGTGACTGGGTTGGTGTGGCTTGCTGACTGGGAGGTGACTTGGTGGTACGTGACTGGCTGGGCGTGGCTTGTATGTAAATATTGTAAATATTTATATATATATATATATATATATATATATATATATATATATATATATATATATATATATATATATACATACACACACAGCTGATCTGGAGGAGAACCAGTAGCCTAATGGCAATTACAATTGCCTCACATGTAATACTTCCCTGGTTCGAATCCCAGTAAGGGTATGGCTAGCTGATGAGAGCTAACCTAACACACACACACACACACACATATACACATACACACACACACACACTCATACATACATTCATACATACATTCATTCATACATACATATATATATAGAGAGAGAGAGCAACTTTTATCCAAAATCAGCAAAGCAGATTGATTTGCTTGCAGAATCACAGCTTCACTCCCAGATCTACCTTTCTGCAATCTGCTGCCTGAATCTGCACTGAAAAATAGAAGCTTCGGTCCTAAGGAAGGTGCAGCTCTGCTCTCAGGCCACTTCTCCCCCACCCACCCCCACCCCCTAAATACCACCCCTGACTGGGCCTCAGGGAAGCCTCCTGGGTGAAGGCAAAGCAGTACAACAGCGATTTAGATTAGCTAGAAAGCAGAAATCTGACGCAGAAATCTGACAGAAGGGGAGGGAAGGGGCCAGCCAGTGGCGCGATTTGCCGGTTCTCCGAACCGTACAGAATCATAACAACTGGTTCTATAAAACTGGCCCGAATTGGTAGAATCCCACCCCTGCTAAAAGGTTCCTTTTATTTGGATAGTAACTGGCACAACTGTGGAATCCTGAATCTGAAAGATCTGGGCTTCCTTACAATAAGTAAAAAACTACAAATCCATCCCCTGCACCCATCATCACATCACATGGCCCTATCACCATCCTTCCCAAGTTAAGACTTCCTCTCACTTATGCACAATACAACCTGACCTTGAATCAGAAAAAGAATGCTATTATGCCTAACTAGATATACTCCAAGAAATTTCCCCCTCCCACTTTCCCAGGCTCAATTGTGGCAGCGTGGGAGCATCGGATTTCAATATGGCTTCCAAAGCTGACACCCTGACAAGCAAAGTCAATGGGGAAACCAGATTCCCTTAACAGCCGTGTTGCTGTCTTAACAACTTCAGGAATTCACTCAATCACTGCGGCAAAAAAGGTGGTAAAATAGGACAAAATTCACTGAAAAACTGTATCACTTAGCAATGGAAATTTGGGGTTCAATTATGGCCATAAGTTGAGGGCTACTTGTATTTATTGAGAAATAGTTTGTGATGTTTCATGAATGGCTATCTGAACCCAAAACAAGCATCAGAACCTTATGGGACCCATGAGGAAAGCACAAATTCAAACCTGGAAAAGAAAGAAGTGGAGAATGCACTTCATGAGGATCATTATGTACAGGTAGTCCTCAACTTACAACCATTCATTTAGTGACTGTTTAAACTTACAACTGCATTAAAAATGTCTATGGAAATTCTCCGTCATCCAGGTCATGGTTGTCCCAAAGACAGAAGAGCAACCAGGATGATTATGGGACTGGAGACTAAAACATATGAAAAACGGTTACAGGAACTGGGCATGGCTAGTCTAGGGAAGAGAAGGACCAGGGGAGACAGGATAGCAATATCTGAGCGGCTGCCACAGAGAGGAGGGGGTCAAGCTATTTTCCAAGGCATCTGTAGGCCAGGCAAGGAATAATGGATGAAAACTGAACAAGGAGAGATTCAATCTGGAAATAAGGAGAAACTTTCTGACAGTGAGAACAATCAACCAATGGAACAGTGTTTCCTTTGGAAGTTGTGGGAGCTTTCAAGAAGAGATTGGACTGCCATTTGTCAGAAATGGTGTAGAGTCTCCTGCTTGGGCAGGGGGTTGGAGTAGATAACCTATAAGGCCCCTCCCAACTCTGATTATCTGTTATCTGTAGATGCTTTTTCAAAAGGCAACTGGACTTTGTTTTTCCTTGAAGGTGTTTCGCTTCTCATCCAAGAAGCTTTTTCAGTTCTAACTGAAAAGCATCAGTTCTACACTGAAGAATGTGACTTGCAACCAATCCCCACACTTAACAACGAATGCAGCATCTCCCTGGTCAGGTGATCAAAATTTGCTTGGCATCTAGCTTGTATTTGGAAAGATTGCAGCATCCTGGGGCCATCTGACTGTTATTTACAACTTCACAGTCACTGTCTGGCAAACAAAGTCCATGGGGAAAGATCACACGATTCCCTTAACAAATGCAGTCACTCACTTAACGACTGTGGCAGAAAGGTTGTAAAATGGGATGTGAATCACTTAACAACAACCACAATTGCGGTTGTGAGTCAAGGACAGCGTGCTTGAATGGACTTACCATCAGTTTCCCCGTGAGCCAGGTTCAAGTCTTAAATGATTTCATAAAATCATTTTAATTTCATTAAAAAAAAAAATCTCCACGTTGTTTTCCTGACACAACATAGAAGCGGTTGCTTCTTGCTATGTTTTTGGGATTTCCCAGTCTTACCTCCAGCCGCAGAGTTTCCTGGAAGCATCCCATCTCAAGAACTAACCTGGACTGGCTTTTCTTAGCCCTGCCCCTTACCACCTGCTGAGAATTCAATACGTACAGGTATTTCCACAAGAGAAAAACTATGCTGGGCCTGCCTGCTTTGTTCTTGAATGATGAGGACAATGTCAAAATGAAGAAACGGCCAACCTGATTCAACACTACAATAGTTGAATGCACAGAGATGGAAGCCAAGTTTTGAGAACTTAATACTCCCGGCCCTATCCATGGATCAGTGAATCTGACCACGTTGCTTTCTCCTCTACCTAAACTGTTTTAAATTTCAGCCCTTTCTGCTTGATTGAGTCTGGTGTTTTGGTAGATTCTTGTTCAAGACAATGAATGAATGGAAGGGAAGCATTATCTGGCCCTCTCCCACATATGCCCTTCGTTTCTCCCTTTGTTTCCTTTAGAAATGTTAAAACCAGGCTCCATCCTGATTCAAAATATAGTTTCCCCCTCTTGTGTTTCTCCTTGCAAACTTTTATTATTCTATAGAATAGAATAGAATAGAATAGAATAGAATAGAATAGAATAGAATAGAATAGAATAGAATTCTTTTATTGGCCAAGAGTGATTGGACACACAAGGAATTTGTCTTGGTGCAAATGCTCTCAGTGTACATAAAAGAAAAGATACGTTCGTCAAGAATCATAAGGTACAACACTTAATAATATTCTGAAACTATAATTCTGAAACTATCATGATGAAAGGAAGAGGAGGAAAAGGGGGAGCAGATTGCAAATGCGTGCAGTGGGAATCTAGCAGACCAATAATAAGCACAGATATTAAGAGGTTCATGTTATTCTTTGCCTGCTTGGCAGGGGTGGGATCCGACCGGTGTAACTACTGGTTCGACGCATGTATATCATTGTCAGTTTGCTATCCGGACAGCTGAGCAGCGCTGTGCGCGGATGCACAACGGTTGAAAAAGCCCCCTTTTCCTGGTTTTTCAACCACAGCTGTGCCGCACAAAGCAGCTGTGGTTGAAAAACCAGGAAATAAAGGTCAGGTAAGAGCCCAGGAGGGCGGGTGGGCCAAAACAGCAGCAGACATAGAACCGGTTCTATGTCTGCTGTTCTTCAGAGCTACCGGTTCTGCAAAGCCCGACAGAACCAGTAGAATCCCACCCCTGCTGCTTGGATATCCTCTATTCAAGCAGCAATTAATGTCTATGCATATATTCCCTTCCAAACATACCCTTAGCCATCAGGCAGCTGATACTTCTCAAAAGAAACTTCACGGAGAACGATTATTAACACACCACGTCTGTTGCAAAAATGACACGCAGCATGGTTTAATTCCTTGCATATAGAAAACAGGGGACATAAACTATGTGTTATAAAAAAAGGGGTTGGCGGGGAGGAAGAAGGCAAGAGAGAAAAAAAGGGGATATTTATGTCTTACTGTAAGGAAGAAATAAAAGACAAATAAGGGAATTGACATGTTGGTACCCCATATATTGGAGAGGTACGGGTAGTTTTCGACTTTCAACAGTTCATTTTGTGGCTGTTCAAAGTTACAACAGCACTGGAAAAAAGTGGTTTGTGATCTTTTTTCACTCCTGCAACTGTTGCAGCATCATGTGATCAAAGATCATGTGTGATCAAAATGTTTTGCTTAGCAACAGAAGGTTTGGGCTCAATTGTGGTCATACATCAAGGAATCTATCTATCTATCTATCTATCTATCTATCTATCTATCTATCTATCTATCTATCTCCCACTTTTATTACTTTTAGAAGTAACTCAAGACAGCAAACACACACAATATTCCTTCTATCTATTTTCCCAACAACAACAATCTTGAGGGGTAAGTTGGGCTAAGAAAGAATAACTGGCCCAAACTTACCCAGGTGGCTTTCATGCCTAAGGTGGGACTTGAACTCATGGTCTCCTGCTTTCTAGCCTGGTGCTATAACGACTAGACCAAACTGGCTCTCAAAATAATAATTTTTTGTGAAAATGAATTTAAAAAATAACAATATGACTTATCATTTGAATTTCTCATGGTCTACCACTACAACTAATTCGAACTAGTTATCTCCAAAATTCTCCACTTGAATACAATGGACTTTACCAATGATTGATTGGATCTTTAGGATTAGTAGGTGATTGTCTGGTTCAAGATCATGATCAGTGTCTCCTGTTTCTAAATGCTTTTGGGGGGAAGAAAGCAAATTGGCTAGACTACAGTTTGGGATCAGTTGCAAACCAGAATGACATTTCTAAGTAAAGTTTAGCCACCAAGAATATCAGTCAGGGTTTTCTTAAAAGGTTGCCAAGTATTCCTGCCTCTGCTTCATAGAGCCAACTTATGAAGCAAGAGCACCACAAAATCATGGCTGATAAAAGATTAAAGTGGAAAGTGATGCCCTTGGATACTGAAAAGGAGAATCTACAACCAGGTGTTGGCATTTAAGGTTATTTGTTACACAATTCTTTCCAACCACCTATGATTCTATCTGCAAATCCCTAGATTTCTGCAATCAGTAGCAATTGATGAATCTGTCAGTTGGTTTCCCAGAATTTCCTATTCTCATTTTTTAAATATAATTTAACCTATTTCTGCATCAATTTAAGTGTCTTCTTTTTTTAAAAAAAATCTTGCATTTCTTTGATATATTCAAAAATTTCTGCAGCTAGTCTGCCAGAAATCGATATTTTTTGCAAATATTTCTCCTAAATTATAATGCATCATTGTGTATGGTTTTCAGAAATGTATTGACATTTTGCTATCTACTTTCCCCTAATGCACAAAATTTTAAAATGGGATCAATTCTGCATAAAAATCAGAGAAATGTGATTTGTCCATTATAAATAGTATGAAGTAGGAATATACAAACTAAGCGCATTTTTCCCCTTTGCTAAGGATAAGCCAATATTCTATATTCTCTTTTACTTCTAACTGATCTGTTTTGAGGGTTTTTTTCCCTTTCATTCTAAGACAGAACTAGCAAAAAAAAATAAAAATCTGAAAGACTTGTATGCATTTGCAAACTTCAGGTTTACTAAAAGCTTCTCTGTTAGTTGTAAATAGATGGGGATACCAAATCTGGTATCTACTGAAATAAATAGAGATGAAAACATCATATAAAAGAAAAAGGTATCTGAGACTCCTTTGCATAACTGCAGGGGGGGGAGGGGAATCTAATACATGAATTACTAACATGTAAAGTGTGCCCTAATTTGTACATTTCCCCATTTATTTGGACCAAACTGTGGGTCATTCGGACCAAACTTCAGCAACTCTGTGTGGCCCTCTCATACTTGAGAAGTAGACAAGACACATGCAATTTTTATTTCTACCAAGGGAATAATAATAGCCCCCCCCAGTCACCTTGTAGGGGAGAGGGTTGGCGTAAAAATTTAATAAATAAAATAAAATAAAATAATAACAATTTGAACATTTCACATCGGGATTGCTATCTAAAACAGGATGCAACTGTAGCGAACCGGAGCCCAGCAAGAGGGCGTTTTCATCCGTGATTGGAAACGGGTCAGAGTTTTCTCATTATTGTGAGACGTTCCATCCATGCCGGTGGCAAAGTGACTTTGATGCACAAAAGAGGAGATCTTTAGATGCCAAGGGGGAGTGTGAAGGCAACGCAAAAGCACAATAGAGTCTGGAGGAGACCTACCATTGTGTTTTGCTGAGAGGCAGGAGTCCTAAGGCCGCAAGGCTCTCGCGTCAGCAGAGAAACTGGCTGAAATTCCTCAAAATAGGGCTTGTTGGGAAAACTCACATGCAAAGGAAGGTGAAAGGCTGGGAGACCGCCACGTTCTTCCTCTTCCACTTTCTGTCTGCCTGTCACCATGGCTACCTCTCCATCTGCTTCCCCATACGGAGAAGCTGGTTGCTTGGAAGACATCCTACAAGGAACAAAAGAAGGGAAAATAATGAAACCTCCGCATAAATCCTTAATGCCGTCATTGTGTGGTTAGGGGCCATTGTAACAGAAATGCCTTTTTTGTGCTAGCCGAGGGCAGGAAGCCATCCAAATACCACCGCAAAGCACACACAACAGAGAACAATGGCCAAGCAGGTAGCAACAGAACAGTGCCTGTTTGTTGTCGGAATAATGCACTAATATAGCACTCTCTTGTATGCTGGCCTCTTAAAAACACATTCAAGGAGGTGGGAAGAAAAACTACCTAAGAACACCACATAATGAAATTGCAATTCTATTTTGTGCATTAGTGGTGGGGAGGGAAGAAATAACCTCTCTATTTTAGAACTCTGAAGGAGTTTGCAAAAACGAGGGAATGAATGGAACAGATTTTGGGTGTTGATTTGACAGAAAAGGCAGCAAAGCTCATAAACTTTTTCTTTTGCCTCCTCAAAGTTAGTAGAAATACTGGCCCAAATTACATCGTCTTGAGATTTTGTCGGTTCAGTGGAAACTTATTTGTGTGACTCAGCAGGAAGACTATCCCTATCGCTCAAGGCTAATACTCACCCAAGAGTTATCGATAAAGAAGGACCAACGCTGCCTTTTTAGTACAGCTTCAGAAATTCAGCAGTTTGGCCAACGATTAGCTAAGCAAACTGGCCTCAACTAGTGATTAAGGCTGTGAGTTGAAATCCCACCTTAGCCACGAAAGCCTGCTGGGTGACTTTGGGCAATCACTCCCTCTCAGCCCATCCTACCTTAGAGCAGCGGTCGCCCACTGGTGGGCCATGGCCCACTGGTGGGCTGTGAGAAAATTTTGGTGGGCCACAGAGAAATCTCACCCCCAAAGCACCCCCCTAAAGCAATTAATCCAGGCTGCGCAGAAACACAAGGCTGCAACATCCACATGGCCCACAGGAACCCTCCCCGCCCACTCACTCCTTACCCAGCAAACCTGTCTGCTAAATTGCTATTTTTCCCTTTTCCGACCATCATCTGTTCTGCTGTGCAGGGAGATTTAGATTAGCTAGGAAGCAGGAAATGGTTGGATTTCTTGCTTTCTAGCTAGTCTTTAGCTCTTTGGCTCTGCTTTTAAGCGCAGCCGAACCTCCCTTAGGACTGAAGGTTCTATTATTCAGTGCAGAGTCATGGCAAACAAATTTGAGAGACTGATAGCCGATGGCAGATAGATAGATCACTGAATGATTCTGTGAGCAACTCAATCTGCCTGCCTGCTTTGCCTGATTTTGGGTAAAAGTTGCTTTTTTAAAAAAATAAAAAAAATTCAATATTTACATGCATGGTGTGTTGTGAGTTAATTTTGTGAGTTTGCTTGTAAGCAAATTTTATGTGACAGACTGAGCTACCCAATGGCAGGTAGATAGATCTCTGAATGAATCACCTGTGATTCTGTGAGCAACTCAATCTGCCTGCTTGCTTTGCCTGATTTTGGATAAAAGTTGCTCTTTTTTAAATAAAAAATTCAATATTTATATACATATTTATAATATTTACATACAAGCCATGCCCAGCCAGTCACATGACCACCAAGCCATACTCACAAATTAGGCCACACCCACAGAGCCGGTTAGTGGTCCCTGGGATTTAAAATTATGAGTTTGGTGGTCCCTGAGGTCCAAAAGGTTGGTGACCCCTGCTTTAGAGGATTGTTCTTGTTACTGCTGTGGGGAAAAGAGGAAGAGGAAGGTGTGTTGAATTTATTCTCTGCCTCGAGTTTTTTGTAAAAATAATAAAAGTGGGATATAAAAAATAAATTAAAAAAAAAATTAAGAGATGAACAACCCCCTTGGCAGAACTCATATGAAAATGATCATGAGGAAGAGATAATTGTACCTATGTATGCTATAAGGGAAATTGGAAGTTCCTTCTTTCTACTTTTCCTTATTCTGTCCTTTTTCTTTTTCCTTCCTTCCTTCCTTCCTTCCTTTCTTCCTTCCTTCCTTCCCTTTTTATTAATTTATGTTAGTTTTATGTTCTATGCTTTATGTAAAAGTTTAATAAAAGTTTATAAAATATCAAAACAACCAAGGACTCTGCCTTTATTGTAAATGCACAGCCATTTGTTCATTCAACTGAAGTATCACTTCTCAAATTTCACAATGCATGATGAAGAGATAAAAAAAGCCTTCCCCTATACAGGTCCTGTGATTCATAAACAATTAAGCAGCTATGTAGGCAGAGACTTCCATCGTTTTTTAACATCTTTTCAATCTATCACTTCTCTCCTTGAGGTACTTACAGCCACGAATTAAACAATCTAAAGTACCAGAGATAATGAAAGAAGTCAAACCAATAACCTACAAAATTAAACAACAGAACATAAAGAAAAGAGTCAGAAAGACAGACAGCAGCGAAGAGCAGATGCATATTAATTTGTCATTAAGGATACAAGGAGATAGAACAGATGGAGTCAAGAAATCAGAAAGATAATATTGACAGCAGTATTGCTACTAGAGAAGGTTCTATTTTTAGCTCAGAAGGAAGGAAGGAACCTTTGAGCTATGTCTCCTAATCTTGCTATGCATAGTCAGTAGTAAGGGATGTAGTGAGTGGTAGTTCAATGATAACTGGAGTACCATGTCTTAAAGGTGCTTTTTCAAAAGGCAATTGGACTTTGTTTCATTTCTCATCCAAGAACTGAACTGAAAGAACTGAAGAAGCTTCTGGATATGAAGTGAAGAACTGAAAAAGCTTCTGGTTGAGAAGTTAAACGTCTTCAAGGAAAAACAAAGTCCAGCGGTCTTTTGAAAAAGCATCTTTGGGACAACCATGACCTGGATGACTGAGAATCTCTATAGACATGGAATACCATATGTTTCCTAACTAGGATCCAGGGCTGATTCTGAATGTGAAGAAGCTGCTTCAGCAAAACCTGTGGAAAGTCAGCCTCAGGAGATACAAACGCTGATCAAACATAGGTACCACAGGAGCAGTTGGATCATTCAGATGAGGAGGATGTTGGACCTCCCATCCCACATGCTACTGAGTAAAGAGGAAGACAGAATAGAGATGTTCTGTGAGGCTCCTTGCCAAGCAAGGGACTAAATCTCTTGATTAGTGCAACTTGTCCCATGATCCTTTGTTGGAAGCAACTTTCTGATTTTCAGCTCCTGCTTGATGTTTATGGGAGCTCTGCTTGTGAAATTCTGATCTCTGGATTGCCTGACAAGCCTGACCTGACTTTTGGAATTCTGGACTGAATTTTGACTATTCTTCTGCACTCTCCTGTTAAAAGCCAAGCCATTTGGGCAAGCTTCCTTCCAAGACTGTTATGGTTTGCATTCCTTATCTGCTGTTATCTCGTCAACCTTAAACAAAGTGTAATTTACATAGCAGCAGTGTGTGTCAGTATAAAATTGAATTTAAAAGCAGGAAAAGTTTTAGCATAGAAAAAGCTGGAATTGAAGAGAGCTTTAACAATGAACTCATATGATGGGCAGTTTCATACAAAAATAGAAAGAATATTTAGGACACTTCAATTTAGTGACCCTTAGATTCTTAGACATTAAACCATTTTGCCAGATTGATTTAGAATTACAGAAGATAAGGACCAACCCATCTAGATGATAGTGAAGACTTGTTATAACTTTAAACAAGTACTTAAATAAAGTACTTGTGTGCCACATTGAAGTATGTGAAGTTAAATGGGATAGAAAAATAACACAAGAGGCTGGCTGTCAATGATATCTTCAGCAAAGAAACTTTAGAAAAGAAACTTTTCAAAAAAAAGTTTTGTTTTTAAGTTTGATATCTGTGTATCTCAGTTTTGTCTGATTGGGTGGGGAATGGGGTTTCCCCTTCTTTTTCTAATTTAGTTCGTTTGATCATGTTTTCCAATGTAAAGATGAAATTGAGTAATATACATAAACATTTAAAAATAATAAATCTGATATATGGCCCTGGGAAAAAAGCATAAATTGCTCTAAATAACGGAGAGAGCCATTGAATATTGGGGACAACAAACCAAAGTCTAGTAGGACTAAGGATCTGACTCTGAAAAAAAAATCCTTTAGAGCATGTGGGTCTGGCAACAAAGAACTTCCATTCAACTCCTTAAAGTATCCACTAGCTGCTTTAAAGAGTTCTAGAAAGATGATACATTTGTACCCAACATGTTCCAAATCACTTTTTTTAGAATTAATTCCAAGTATCATGCAGCTATAAAATCTAGCATTAAAAAAAACAAACTTCATCAAAGAGAATCAGGTGTTTCTATTTCCCTCCCCCCACCAAAAAAAAAAACCCACTTCAGGTTAATAAAACAACCCAAAGGGAAAAGACTCTGATGTCGGGAAAGTTTGAAGACGAAAAGCGAAAGGGAAGGCAGAGGATGAGATAGTTAGATAGTGTCATCAATGCAATGAACATGAATTTGGACAAAATTCGAGAAACAGTGGAGGACGGGGTGTGTGTGATGTGATGTGGTCCATCGGGTCACGAATATTTAGACATGACTTAAGCAACCCAACAACGACAACAACAATAGCACCCACTGTGCATTGGAAAGTTGCCAACCCAGTAGATAAGTATGTTTTCTACAAAAGGGACCTATGAAAAGTGATGCTCAGCTATTTAAAAGAGGGACATTGCTCTATTTGTTGGGCATTAATCGTCCATCTGTGTTAAATATTTCTTTTGCCAAAAACTGCTACCTTTGTTTTATTACAATTTATCTTCAATTATCCTCATACCGCTTCAAGCCAAGCAGTAACTAAAAGAACCCTTCAAAACCAAATACTATGTTGTTTAGAAATAAAACAATAAAATAACATCAAAAGCATTTTTTTTCCCATGAAACATGAATTGTAATGGTAAACTAGAAGCGTTTTTTAGCACAGCAATTTATTTCAAAGTAGAAGATGGATTGATGATGAGATCAGCAGCCTGGGGCGAAGATACGACAAGATACTATTTATTAAATTTGCATCCCTCATTTCCATCAAAAGTGGCATTCAGGATGATTGACAATAATAAAATACAGATTACAACTTGATTTCTGAATACAAGGAGTTAGTTAAAAAGGGAGATCAGCTAAACAAAAGGAAAGGTATCCTTGTCTGGTTTCCATTCAATCTATTCCCACATGAATAATATACGTAGACAAATGGAACTGTTTGCCTACTGTTCTTTGCTGAACCATCACAACAGAAAAATGTATGCAGGGAAACAAGTAAATTTGCATAAATCTAGATTTTCAAATGACCTCACTCACTTGATTGTCTGAATTTCATCCACTTTTAGGGATTGCAGCCACCAGTGTGGGGAAAAAAATGGTCCCACCATCATTTATACTAACTATGCTAATATACAGATAATCTTCAATTTGTGATCACAACCGAGTTCAAAATTTCTGTTACTGAGCAAGGCAGTTGTTAACTGAGTTGCCCCATTTTACAACCTTTCTCACCACAGTTGTTAAGTGACTCACTGCAGTTGTTAAGCTAGTTACCTGGTTGTTAAGTGAATCTGACTTCCCCCACTGACTTTGCTTGTCACAAAAAGTGATCACATGATCCCAGGACACTGCAACCATTACAAGTACATGCCAGTTGCCTAGAGTCTGAATTTTGGTCATGTGACCCCGGGGATGCTGCAAAAGTTGTAAGTGTGCAAAAACGGCCTCGTCACTTTTTTCAGTGCTGTTGTAACTTCAAATGGTCACTAAATGAATAGTTGTAAGTTGAGAACTACCGATAACCATGAGTTGCATTAGCAATGTCATGGGTCCCTTTTACCAAGCTGCATACAAACTTCTACCCATGAAGTGGAACAGCTTGCCTTCAGAAATCGTGGGCAGTTCATCACTGGATGTTTTTAAGAAGAATCTAAACCAGAGGTGGGTGTTCAGCAGGTTCTGACCAGTTCTGGAGAAATGGTAGTGAATATTTTGAGTTCCACTTCGGACTGGCCCTGCCAACTCATCTATTCTCTGCCTCCTGAGTCCCAGCTGATCGGCTGGGTCTTCTTTTGTTGCCCTGCACAGGAGAATGGAGCTGGAAAGCAGGTTAGTGGGGTGAGGAGGGAATCAGGGGTGGGATTCTACCAGTTCGTATCTATTTGCTAGAACCGGTTGTTAACATTCTAAGCAGTTCGGAGAACCAGTTGTTAGAAGAAATTACTGGCTTAATCCTGTAAGGAAGGCAGGAAGGAAACATTCTGGTGTTGCTTACAGAAACTGTCTCTCCATTAACCCTTACTACATTCTTGGCAGGACTAGACTTCCTGTCTCAGGAACTTCTCTGGAGTTTTTTTCCCCTCCTTTGCTGGTACTTTGCTTATGTGGAGTGACCATTCAAAGTTACAATGGCACTGAAAAAAGTGACTTATGACCATTTTTCACACTTACAACTGTTACAGCATCCCTGCAGTCATGAGAGGCCAGGTGAGGAGATGCGTGCCTCGATGTGAGTGATACTGAGTTGGCCACACCAAGCCTATAACATGACCACCAAGCCACGTCCACCCAGTCACATGACCACCAAGCTACGCCCACCAATTAATCCATGCCCACAGAATCGGTTATTAAACAATTTGAATTCCTCCCCTGGAGGGAATGAAGATTTTGCAGTATTCTTCCCCTGCCATTCCCACCAAGCGACACCCACCAAGCCATGCCATACCCACCAAGCCATGCCCACAGAACCAGTAGTAAAAATTTTTGAATCCCACCAGTGGTCTAGACCATCTTTTTGGCACTGAGTGCTGCGCGTGTGCCGGAAACCAGAAGAGCAGATCCTTAGCATCTCACGCAGGAAGGTCAGAAACTGGAAACTCAGCTTCCCGGCATCAACTACCTGGTCTTCCAATTTCTAACGCACATTGTACATGAAGACTAATGTATACATGAGCACCACAGAGCTGCTCTTCCGGTTTCCGGCACTCTCGCGTGCACAAAGACCAGCTGGCTGGCGCGCCAGAACCTGGAAAAGGAACGGGAGATGGCTGGCATCCCTGGAGAGATGGCTCTACATGCCACTTCCAGCACATGTGGCATAGGTTCACTATCACGGGTCTAGACAGTCACTTGTTTAAAATGGTATAGGTTCTGCAACCCAACAGGACAGACACAGACTTCAGAGAATAATTAGGATTGCAGAAAAAACAATTACTAACAACCTGCCTTCAATTGAGGAACCTGTATACTGTATGAGTCAAAAAGAAGGCTGTGAAAACATTTACAGACCCCTCACATCCTAGACATAAACTGTTTCAACTCCTTCCCTCAAAACAATGCTATAGAGCAACTGCACACCAGAACAACTAGACACAAGAACAGTTTTTTCCTGAAAGCCATCACTCGGCTAAACAAATAATTCCCTCAACATTGTCCAACTATTTACAAAGTCTGCACTACTATTACTATTAATCTTCTCATCACTCCTTATCACCCATCCCCTCCCACTTGTGATTGTAGGACTGTAACTTTGTCGCTTGTATCCTTACGATTTATATTGACTATTTCCTAGTATGATTTGATTGCTTATTGTACCCTATGACTATTATTAAGTGTTGTACCTAATGATTCTTGATCTTGACAAATGTATCTTTTCCTTTATGTACATTGAGGGCATTTGCACCAAGACAAATTCTTGTGTGTCCAATCTCACTTGGTCAATAAAGAATTCTATTCTATTCTATTTTGTTCTGTTCTATTCTATTTATGACCCAGTTCTGGAATTCTGATAGGAGTAGACAGACAACACACACAGATGCATACACGCAATCCTATGATGTTGTACCTTATGATTCCTGACTCTTGATGAATGTATCTTTTCTTTTATGTACACTGAGAGCATTTGCACCAAGACAAATTCCTTGTGTGTCCAATCACACTTGGCCAATAAAGAATTCTATTCTGTTCTATTTTCTGCTTGAGCAGGGGGATGGACTAAAAGACCTCCAAGATCCTTTCTAGCTTATTCTATTTTAACTTAAGATTTATCTCCTAATTGTTTGGCAGAAACAGAAATATTGTCCCTCAATTAATTGCCTGCAAAGAAATGAGTTGCTTTTAGTTTGGCATAGATAGAAGCTGTGCAAGCTTGTGACATAAAGGCTCAAAAAATATCCCCCATAAAAGTGAATTAAAATAAATAGTGTAACTCTGCTTCTGTAAAGTCCCCATTAATGGCAACAGAGTTTGCAAGGAGAGTGGCTTGTAAGTGTATACCCCTTTGTTACTAATGGAAGAGAATATCTGTAGCTCAGGGCAAAACTGTGGGGTTTCCTTGGTGCTATGTGAACATGGTTGTTTTCTTGCAGATGTTTCATTACCCAACTAGGCAACATCATCAGTACTAGACCCTAGCACTGATTGTGTTACTTAGTTGGATAATGAAACATCTGCAAGAAAACAACCAAGCTCAGAAAACACCCACATCTCTTTGTTAAGCTATATTGGTAGCTTTCCAATTTTGGCTCTTTCAGCCTAGGATGACTTGATTGGCATCTTCTGTTCTTGATTGGCATCTTCTGCAAAGCACCTCATATTCAAAACAAAAAGAAATTGTCGACATGCATGCAGCCATCATGAATCCCCGCTTCCCAATTGCTCAGACCAAAAAATTACGTGTACTCTAATCTTGCTTCCTTCAGCAAGAAATACACTCCAGAAATATGTCAAGAATACCACAAAAGGGGTTTTTCTTTTTTGGGGGGTGGGAGGAGAGGCATGGTTTATCCCTTTAAAGTGACAAACACCCAATGTGCCAAGAGAAAAGATAGGAGGTTATAAATTGGAACTTGTTGAGGAATTAATTAAGGGACTCATCAATCATTACGTGGCTAACACCACATCTATATGTAGATGCAGCTAAAATCCCGTCATCTGCCATAACCTTCGTGCAATCTACAGGTTTGCAAAGCCTTCAAGTCCTTCTCATTTGCCTATTTATAAATGATTTTGTATAATCTTAGCATTAAGACCTGTAATTATAAAACAGCATTAAAAGCAGGCCTGCATGGTTATGGATAATTATAGTTGGTATACTTCGGAGCAGACAATCTCAACAGAAATAGAAACCTTTTTTTTTTCATTCAAACACAAGCTTTGCCATTTTGACAGTTCCAAGTCCATGGGATATATAACAAGATGGTTTAAACTCTGTCTTATTTTTTTTCCCTTTTCTTTTTCTTCAAAAAATTGTTCTTAACCTCCCTCCTTCTTCTCCTAAAACTAAACTGCTTTCTTACCAACCTTTGAGAGGCTTGATCAGAGCCAAATAATCTAATTTTTGATATCCAGGAATAAAATGAACTCTCTCTGGGTTTTCCACCAGCTTTTTTGAGTTTTTTTAAGTGGCTCAGTCTTTAGCTTTGAATTTTACACAGGACTGGCACAGCACATTCAACATTAAGGAAAGATATGTTGTTCCTCTATAGCTTGAATATTAGGATTTGGGGTCACCTAGTGCAGTTGAGAGGCAGTTAATTTAGCACATCTCTTTTGTTTAATTTACTGAACAGTTGTACCATTGGATAGATTACACATTATTGACTTCCACTGGTCTTTAAAAAAAAGAGCAGGACAGAGATTTAGGGCACAAAAAGAGGCATCTGTGTTACAGAGAATAAAAGTGGGTGGCCCAAATCAGCTTGAAAATTGGAGAAGGGTGCAGGGAAAGCATGTGATGGTCTAATTTGGTAGAAAACTGTGTGCAACAGAAAAAAAAAACCCAAAGTTTTATATATTTATTTTTTTGGAAAAAAAAACTTAGCCTTTATCTGAAGAATATTTCAAATTATACATAGGTCACTGATTGGATTCACATAACAGACTGAACTTAACTAAATTATCTCACTTTCTACATATAAAAAATATAAACTAAACATAAGAAAGAGTCATGGTGGCGCAGTGGTTAAAATGCAGTACTGCAGGCTACTTCTGTTGACTACTGATTGCCAGCAGTTCAGCAGTTCAAGTCCCACCGGCTCAATGTTGACTCAGCCTTTGATCCTTCCGAGGTTTGTAAAATGCGGACTCAGATTGTTGGGGGCAATAGGCTGACTCTGTAAGACTGCTTAGAGAGGGCTGTAAAGTACTGTGAAGCGGTATGTAAATCTAAGGGCTATTGCTATAAACCATAAATGGGCTGAAAAATTAACCAAGCATAAACTAAAAGCATAAACTAAACAAATGGGCTGAAAAATTAATCAAGATTAATATTAAACACCCTCCATGGGTTGTATGAATGCAGATGCTTGATCTTTCACCAATATCTTTAAAGCAATGTGTATACACTATTCACACATGCGCATAAATTCACAAACATTATTTGATATATCTTTTGACATGTGCTATCACTGTTTTATATTGTTCTTACATCGTATGTGATACTGAAATATCACATCTTCAGTAGAATATCCTGAATCTTAATCATATAAATGAAGGTCACACAACATTAAGCCAAATTAAATATTAAGTCAAAATAAATAAAGTTTAATAGGTTGTGCAAGTGCAATCATTTATTTATTTATTGAATTTCTATACCGCCCCCTCTCCCAAAAAGGGACTCGGGGCGGTGCACAGCCAACTAAAAACAGACAATATATACAATTAAAAACAGATTAAACAATTACATCAAGGCCAAAATACAATTTAAAAATATAAAACTAATAAATATAAAACTAAATCATCTGGGTTGAGTGGATTGTGTGAACTTGGCTTAGGGACTAAATATAAAAGTGTTCCAAAGCTCACAAAAGTTATTTGTTGAAGTTTAATTTATTCTAAACTTATTTATCTATCATTAATTTTTGTAGGTCTACTCTGACTAGGACTAAATTTGGATTTTACTCATTTATTGTTCCTAACAAATGGTACCAGGATACATTCTAGGTAGACACCAACTCCCAAAGTAGTCCATTAATTAGAAGACAAATACTCAACAGTTGCTTCCTTGGCATGCTAAAATGTCTATCCCCCACTCATTTAGCTCAATTGTTATTTTTTTAATGCAAAAACGAAACATAATAAAGATTGTTTCTCAAAAATTCCAAACTCTCATTTGTTACTGTTAAAAAGAAATCATGAGACTAAATAAATAAAAATTAGCTTTCAGCTGTCAATCATTCTGAAACATAATAATCTGTTAATTATTACTTTCTACGAACACATCAATCATTCCCCCTTTTTCAGACACGTGCATGTTATTAGGGGGAAAGGGAAAAAAAAAGACTGAAGAAAAATAACAGTAGAGGGAAAACTATGGCATGTTTAACACATTTTGAACAAGGAAAGTCTTAGCCAACCAGCATCCAGAAAAAAGCCACCTTAAACCCTCCTCTAGTGCAATTTAGTTTCAATTAAGTGAGCTTAGCACTCAAGCTCGAGTAAATGAAAATCAAAGTGAATTATGTTGACAGCAGTTGCCAAAACATTGCTTAGAAGAAGTCAAGGTGCATGTTCCACAGTTGTGAGGATGGGAGGGAAGAGAAGATGGGAACAGATGTTCCAAATGCACAACTCAGAAGGGTACAAATATGGTATATTAAGAGAGGCAGCTCAGGGACAACAACAGTTCCAGAATCCACATTGGAAAAAGGGATTCTTCTATCCTGAGATTCTAAGATCAATGACTACTCAAAAATGGGGAATAGCTTTGAGAGCCAACAGCTTTGAAATGCCAAGGGGACTACACTCTAAAAGGTGGGCAAGAGCAGAATAGACTAGAGCTAAAATTAGATATGATCTGATTTATCTTTAAATCAATTAAATTTATATTTATTTACTTATTTATTTACAAGATTTATATATTGCCCCCCTCTCCCTGCAGGATTCAGGGCGGTTACAGCCATTAAAAAATACAATAATAACACAATAATTAAAAACAATTAAAAAGCTTAAATATCGTGGCTGAATAATAAAAACGAGACAAGGGTTTAAAAATAAGGACTAAAACCAATTAAAACCGAATTTAAAACCCCATAAAACCCTAGGCTAGACCGGCTTGATGAAATAAATAACTTTTCAATGTGCACCGGAAGGTCAAAAGGTCAGGGATGATCCTCATCTCCGGGGATAATTCGTTCCAGAGGGAGGGTGCCCCCAAAGAGAAGGCCCTCACCCTCGGGGTCACCAGCCATCCAGTTGGCAGCACCCCGAGGAGACACACTCTATGGGAGCGCACCGGCCGATGGGAGATTGATGGTGGCAGTAGGTGGTTCTGTAAATACCCAGGTCCCAAGCCATATTGAGGCAATGGTTCCCAGTACTTCCACTTGTGTCCTGCTTGAATAGTTCACAAGGAACATATTCAAAAGGGGAAATGCGTCCATCCTAGGTTTCAATGTGTTTTCCCTGTAATCAAGAAGCTGGAGGAATTTCTAGCTTTAGTGTAAAACAGGAGTCTCCAAACTTGGCAAGTTTAAGACTTGTGGATTTCAACTTCCAGAGTTCCCCAGCCAGCATGGGAGTTGAACTCCACAACTCTTAAACTTGCCAAGTTTGGAGAGTCCCATGTAGAAGAAAGAATAAGTTGCCCCATTTTCTTGGTATAGTAATAATCTTTCTGGATCTGATCAGTTCATAGCCTTGCATTAGTGTCAACTTGTAGAAGGAATGGCAGAACCTGGAGGCAAAGTGAAAAGAGGCATCAGCTTAGAATCCCTATGTAGCCACAAATGAACTAAGTTTAACCCCCTACGGTGCTATTGATCCTTACTCTAACCAAGTGCTGACCGTTAGTTTATTTAGCAATAAATCAGCTTAATTGAACCTTCGTGTGGGTACCTGATCTTTCCCACCTGACACAACTGTAGTAGCTCATTTTGATCACAATAGCTGCAAAACCTGGATTAAAATCCAATTACATCATCAGTGGATTAAAAAAAAAAAACTACTTGAAAACATTATCCAGGGAAATATAGTGGACATGAAATAAAAAAGAATGAGAACTAAAGAATAATGTTTGTTATACAGTAAGCACCAACAGAATATTCAGCCATGAATTTGATGAGAAGAAGAAAGAGTTATGGGTGGCTCTCATTTATCAGAAGATTGTACTGAGAATTAAAAAGAATGAAGAAAAGTAGGACAAATCCACTGTTTTCTGGAATTGCTGTTTAAGAGAATTTGTTTGGCCATTGGAATACAATATTTTGCTCAAATGAGCATGTTTGGATGCTGAGAATATTCTGATAAAATAGTTACCAACTAGGTAACATAATCAGTGCTAGATAATTCCACTCCCTTATAGAAATAATGATGTTACCTAGTTGGGTAACGAAATGTCTGCAAGAAAACAACTAAATTCAGAGTGCATCAATACTCCACAGTTTAACTCTGAACTACCAATATTTATTCTCTTCTACATAGTTATCATAAAGGAGAGGAAGGACATTTTCCAGAAATGATTGTCTGGTCAGGTTTCTCTTTATATCCTTCTATGGTTTCTTCCTATCTCTTCTGGACCTCCCCTCAAAATGTTTCCTATCCCATATTCTACTTCATGTTGTTGTTGTTTTTTCCAAGCAAGCATGCCCACAAAATCTCTTATTTTTATTTTCTGACAATGCCTGTCAGACCAATATATGGGGTGGGGTGGGAGGGAAATCTTGCTGCTGTTTTGCAACATCTCACATTTCAATTTCTTTATTTTAAATTAAAACACTCTATATAAAAATGTACACTACTTAAAAGATTCCAGAGAAGGTCTTTATCCCATTGAATACTCACATCAAACAGATTATTATTATTATTATTATTATTATTATTATTATTATTATTATTATTATTATTATTATTGGAAAATAATATTACCATTTTGTAAATAGCATATGATTCTAAGTAGAGCTCCCTTTTATATTTATTGCCTTAAAAAGAGGAAAACACTATGTTTTACCTTGAAGAACATCTATTTCTTCTTCAGTGCAATATACAATTTATAGTTAAGTCAAAAGAGGTAAAAACAGATTTTCTCTGAAAAGTTCTGTCTGAAATTTTCTACAAAAATGCTGGGTTCTGAATAATTTCCAGATACCATGAAATATTTACTAAACATTAATCACATTTCTGAAATATGTACTTGACATCTGATAATATTTAATTTCAGTATTGGATAAGGAGACCGTTCATATTTGATTCTATTTGGCATCTGGCCTGAAATAGCATTTAATAATTGACAAACATGTTAACTAATGTGTAACAATATTTCTGAGATGGTTTTAAGGAGAACATTAGGTAGAATCCACCTGAAATTATATCTTTCTGCCCTGAGCAGAATAAGGAGAAAATGTAGATAGATAGATAGAAAGATAGATAGATAGATAGATAGATAGATAGATAGATAGATAGATAGATAGATAGATAGATAGATAGATAGATAGATAGATAGATACTTTACAAATAACCTACTCCTTATTTTTCTGGAAGGAATCCACCAATATTTGATAGCTCATATATAATAATTTTAGTATTCAATATATTATATTTATCATTTTCGTATTTTATTTGTTTTTATCATGCTGTAATCTGCCCACAGATGTTTGATAGAAAATGGGCATCATAAAAATTAAATAAATAATAAATAAATAAAATCAATATTATCTTAGATTTAATATCTGGTGGAACAAGACATAATAAACATACCCCCAACATCTAAAATTCAATATAATGGAAGTAAATCTTCATCATTAAGAACTAAGCTTAAATTTGGAATTCACAGAGCTACTTTAGACACCTGAATAGAGAATTGGGACTTTCTTTTTCTTTTTTCTTTTGCTAATTTCAAATATGTAGTCAACTCTTTCATCCGCACAGCCTCATGATCAAAACATTTAATCACTGGCAAATGCAGAAAGAAAGTTACAGAGCTTAGGAATATGAAGAGATGACAACTGGCATCTGCTTTGTTGGTTTAATGCTGGAAGTGAGCATATGATTTCCAGTTCATGTTATAATTCCAGGTTAGTCTTCAGTTGCTCAAAAAATATCAGCTTCTAGTAACCACCAACATTTAAACAGCCGTCATAAGAGAAATGTCTTAGGGATGCAATCATGGCTGCAACCTAGAAAGCATTTCAGAAGGACCACAGCATGTCAAAGACAATAGATTTCCATCAGCTCAAATCTGGAAGCAGCAGGAAGTGGTTATTGTTGACAAGTTCTAAAAGCCAAGCCCTATCAGTAACTTTTTCTATACAGAGGGCTTCTGCTTGGCTGGTTCTGAATTAAAACTACAACATTCATCCTTTGTTTTCATTAGAGCTTGATATCAGGACTCCCCTCTATTTCTTTCCAACTCCTGCTGGGATGGCTTCTTTTTATTTAGTTTTTCAATTCATTAGTGAATTTGCATCTCCACATTTTGGTTTTAGGCTAAATAACCAAAGAGACCAAACTGAAAGTAATGCTAATAGGGATACATAATGTCAGAACCAATGCCATTAAAATCAGAGTTAAGGGGGGAAAAAACTAAATTTGAAATAAAATATTCCAATCAATAACAAGTCAAAACTCAGGGTCAGAGATTCGGTTTTGTGATTTATATCTTATTTATTTTATGATTTAACTAAATACTGGGAGTACTGTACAGAGGCTAAACATACTTCCCAGGAAGTGTATTCAATTGGAGTCACATTGAAGTTAGCCAAGATACCAGCTGTTGAACATTTTCAGGTTTGTTTTTCCACTGATCAAAGCAGCTAAGTAATTCCATAATTTATTAAAGTTTCAGGATCCAATCTGGATTGGTTACCGGGACCAGAGGTATATTCCAAGCTTTCAGACTTGGATCCTACAACATTATCCTGGGACACATATATTCGTCTTCATTCGTATTAAAGTTTCCAATATAATGGCATTCTTTTACTTTTTTAAAAAAAGGCAGGGATACCTTCATTCTTTTTTATTATGATGTCTGCTATTTATACATACAATACACAACAAAGGAAGCATCACATGAAAATGTACATAATTTCCCTTGGATACTGTCAAACTGTTCATATTGTTAAAATCTACTTGCATAATTTCTGGTGATCCCAAAAACAGAGAGAAGAGTCTTACTCATACTCTGTCACAGATACATACAGTTGATTCAAATAGATCTGAATTGGTGGTGTACAGGACTGGTGTACATAGATTACAGGGAGGGAATGTCTAGTTATACTATGACCCTCATGTATATTCATCATACATGTAATGGGACATCTTCCATCATACCAAGCCACGGAGAGCTGACATCTGGTGGGAAAAACATGCTATCAGTCTGCTTGGGTGGGATGCATCTTTGTCAGCTGCAAAGATTCAGGACCATGTGTTAAATTCCACTTAAGCTGATTTATTGCTCATGTCTATACACAAGAATTTACTTAACTAACACTCAGCACTAGATAACAGTTAACTGGAATTCAAGAGGGCTGGATTTAGATGTTGGTGGGAATGTAAGGACTCCAAGTGGATTCCTCTCTTAACTCCACCTCCTGGCTTTGCCCGTCCTTCTACTATCATCCCAGATTAACCTTTGTAGTGTTCATCTGCTCTTTTTTTGCCTAAAACATCATTTATAATAATCACTTCCTTTGTTAAAATAAAACAAAACATTGATATGGACAAATTATTCCTGTTGGACCATGATCATGGTTTGTTTTTATTGGGGGGGGGGTTGTCAATGAAGATGGGGGGAGATGGACTTCTCACAACAAATTTGACTTTCAGGACAAGAGAATAAGCTCCTAACTATAATAATTGACTGGACTTCTTCCCTCCAACATACTGGCTACTTTGAGACACAAAGGAGCTGCTGATCCAGTTCTACAGAGGAATTATTGAGTCTATCATCTGCACCTCTATAACTGTCTGGTTTGTTCTGCAACCCAATAGGATAGACACAGACTTCAGAGAGTAATTAGGACTGCAGATAAAACAATTACTACCAACCTGCCTTCCATGGAGGACCTGTATAATGCACGAGTCTAAAAGAGGGCTGTGAAAATATTTACAGACCGCTCACATCCCAGACATAAACTGCTTCAACTCCTTCCCTCAAAATGACACTATAGAGCACTGCACATCAGAACAACTAGACACAAAGATAGTTTTTTCCCAAATGCCGTCACTCTGCTAAACAAATAATTCCCTCAACACTGTTCAACTGTTGCAAAGTCTGCACTGCTATTGCTGTTAATCTTTTCATCACTCCTTGTCGCCCATCCCCTCCCACTTGTGACTGTATGACTGTAACTTTGTCCTTTGTATCCTTAGGATTCATTTTGACTGTTTCCTAGTATGATTTGATTGCTTATTGTACCCTATGACTATTATTAAGTGTTGCACCTTATGATTCTTGACTCTTGACAAATGTATTTTTTCTTTTATGTACATTGAGAGCATTTGCACCAAGACAAATTCCTTGTGTGTCCAATCACATTTGGCCAATAAAGAATTCTATTCTATTCTATTCTATTCTATTCTATTCTATTCTATTCTATTCTATTCTATTCTATTCTATTCAAATGTTTTGCCATTCAGCGAGAAGATCCACAAATGTTTGCAACTGTCAATTGTAACAGGACTGAATTGTTGCCAAAGTGCAGCAAATTCTTTGCAGGGGAAGCTGTTTTAAACCCCTGAAATTTAGTTACAAGCTAGTGTCAGTTTACAGAGTGTATTAAAGTCCATATTAAACACAGACGGAGCAATAATTTCAACTCCCATTAATAATCCGACCTTTTCCAAATTCGTTCAATTTTTTTTTGCAATGGGCCACAGTTTTCTACTAACATTAGCCTTCGAAGTTTTCTTTGTATTCATAGACAAGAATCCATTAATACTTATTGCAAATATGCAATTTTGACTACACCCCCTTCTTTCCTCTGTCTCCCCCAGATATGCCATATAAAAATAATATTCTATATTATTTTAAAACCATACATTTTTCCTTGAACAAGACTTTTTGTAAACAAGCAAAAATGCATTTAAATATTACAAAATTAATTCTGGAGGAATCCCTCCAATATGAAAATGTGTGACATTCATGCTCTGAATTGTGTTGTTTAATGTATGTATAATCACCAACATCTTAACAACAAACACAAGTTCTATCCTGAACACTTGTTTTGCATTGCACAACACTGTTTAACATTTAGGCATGTTTTAAAGGTGTCGATATGCTTATTTTAGAGAAACAGAGCAGAGTGACATATTTTAATGCATATTTTACAAATGTGTACATTTCTACATATGTCTTGAGGACAACATTTGCGTATACATTTACAAGCATCTATTTTGGAGAATTAAATATTATAGGCAGCAAAATACCAACTCAAAAGCATCAATATTTAAGCATAAGATTTTAATCTGGTCTCAATCTGGTATTTGGTAGAGAAAAAGCCTTCTAGTGTGTTTGAAAAATCTAAGGTTGTAATCTTAAATGTAGCTGCTTTGGACAGTGAGATATGTGGCATATATAAATTGATAATAAAAAATAAAAAATCCTAATTAATTTTGAGCAGATATATTTAATATTAAATAGTACAAAGGATAGTAAACAAATGGTTCTAACACACAAAGCAAGTGTAGTAAAATTGAATTAGATTTATGTTTAAATGTGTTTAAAGGTTGTACCAGAACTCCACTAGTTTTAGGAAGTTTGATAGTATCTTATCATTTGTTAATATGCATTTCAATTTTGGGGGACCTTAATTTAGAGCAGGGCTATTAAACTTGTGGCCCCCAGGTCAGATGCATCACATGCTGGCCACACACGGTTTAGTGAAGGGGGAAAAAGTCACAATACATCATGAGACGCCGCCATGACAATGTGAGTTCGACACCCCTGACTTAGAAGAATATTGAGATAACTAAACGGTTACTATATTCATTGACATCCATTAACTGTTATCTATGATTAACCTAGCTAGCCTTAGCCAATATAATATTTTTTTCAACTTCCTGACATGTCTTACAATTTAGGCAGAAGTGATTTCATAAAGACTGCACATAAAGAAATCAAATAATTTTGTATTGCTATCATCATCATCATCATCATCTTCAATGAAAAGTTAATGAGTAAACCAGCAACGGATGGTCACAAGTTGTGGTCATGTGATGTCCCACTTAATGTCGGTAGTACTTTGCTTAACAACCACAGCAAAAAGGTCATAAAATAAGGTGTGGCAATGTGATACCTCACTTAATGGCTGCACCACTTAACAACTAATTTTCCAGTCCCAATTGCAATCATAAGTCAAGAACCATCACACACACACACACACAGATACACACACACAAAACATCACCATATTTCCCCAAAATACTATTAATATGCTGCATTCTACGAAGCGTATCAGAGCAATTCTAAAGTCAAAAGATACATAATAGACATTAATTAGCTGAATAGCTTTTCAGAACTATTTTCAAATATGCACATTCTTAAATGCAAAATATTAATAGTTTTTCTTCCACCGGTCTTTCCTGAGGTCAGGATTATTTATTCAACCCTGCATCTGTTTTCTAACAGAATGGGCATATTATGTGGAAAGGGAAGTACAAGTCAGTTTTAATAAATTATTATATGAGATTTATCTGGGGTCCTAGCACTGAAGAGAAGACAGTATTTGAGGAAATAGAGCTTCTGTGCTTTGAATGAAGCTGGAAATCTTAAGAAGATTTGCCCAACGGTGCTGACTGCACCCTCATATAAATTCCAAACCAAGGCCCCAGTAAAAATGCCTGATTTATTTCAGCATTTGAAGCAACAAAAATAATAAAAAGTTAGTAAAATAACATAAAATAAAATGACATAAAATAAAACTCTGCATATACATTCTATTTCCCTAAGGAGATAAAAAATAGCAACAATAACAAATTAAAACTTGTTTTTACTAATGGCTTGACAACACTCAAAATCATCTCCAGCCAGTTTGAAGAACTAACATTAAATCCTAGTTCAGTTAAACCTAGACAGAAACAACTAGCCTGACCCCATGTGTATTTTATTTGAAAGCAAATCTTGTTGTACTGATCCAATTTACTGCTGGATAAGCATGATTAATTTTCATCTCAGTAGCAAAAACTTTATTACCAGCCCAAAGAATCAATTATCTCAAACCGAAACTAAAGCATAAAAGCTTATTCTTTAATCAATAGATTAACTGTTAAGGCATAGATTAACTGTTAAGGGGAGAAATACTGGATAATATAAATTAAGATGAACTGAGGAATGATTAATTGAATGATATAATTTGATAAAATTTGCAAACATGATGATTACAAGAACATGTATAAAAATGATTACATTAAGAATATAGAGATTGATATAAAGTAACATATGAGAATATTGAATGACAAATTGGTAACAAGTAATAATATGAAACCAGGTAAGAAAGCTAATAGTTGGAATATGTAATTATGGTTATGTTTGCTTTAAAGTGTTAAAGACTTGGAACCAGAGATGGTATTCAGCAGGTTCTGATCAGTTCTGGAGTATCAATAGCGGAAATTTTGAGTAGTTCGGAGAACTGGTGGTAACCTTCCCCCAGAAGTGGGGAGGGAATGGAGGTTTTGCAGTATCCTTTCCCTGCCATACCCACCAAGCCACGCCCACTAAGCTATGCCCACAGAACCAGTAGTAAAAATTTTTGATTCCCACTACTGCTTGGAACCGCACTGTTCACCCAAAGATGAAATAGAAATAAAAAATGTATACAGGCAGAGGTGGGGAATGATGGCCCCTTTATACTTGTGGACTTCAACTCCCAGAATTCTGGCTCAGGAATTCTGGGAGTTGAAGTTCACAACTCATAAAAGGCCATTATTCCCGATCCATGTATTAAGGGCATTCATTGTTTGTGCAGTCACCCAAAGGTTAACAGTTTGTGGAAGGACTTATTGTCAGCACTGATATTAGTGGATTGCCCAAACGTTTGTTGACAACCAAGAGCTCCAGCTTCCTAGATTCCCCCCCCCCCCAATTCTTTTCAATGTAGTTCTCAATCTACTACTTCAAAGGTCAACTTTGCACTTCAGGCTGTAGAGAAAAGTCACGGGTGTGTATAAGAGACAGAGGAAGATTATCAATCATGAAATCTTTGGTTCAAAAATCATCACAAGCAGTGAAAATTGCTGTGGGAATATCTGCTCTCTAAAAGCATCCACCCTGCTTTAATTTATCATCAATCTTAGAATCATTTCTACATATCCCACTTTTAGAATTGCAAGTCTCCTAAAACAATTTACAGGTATAAAAGAAATGGCCTTCTCTTGTGTGCCCCCCCCGCCCCTCAAAGTTATGGGATTGTCAAGCAATTGGTGTGTGTGTGTATGTCAGTGTGCGTGCGTGCACGTGTACACACATGCATACACACACACACACACACTGGCTACTCAATTCCTTGACAAACCCATATATAGATAGGTAGGTAGGTAGGTGTCTGTCTGTCTGTGTGTTGTGTGTGTGTATATATATGAAAGAAAGAAAGAAAGAAAGAAAGAAAGAAAGAAAGAAAGAAAGAAAGAAAGAAAGAAAGAAAGAAAGAAAGAAAGAAAGAAAGAAAGAAAGAAAGAACATAAGATAGTCGAACACGGGAATATCATGAGGTAAATTAAACAGTATATATAGCGCACAGAAGAAAAAGGTGGAGAAAAAGGGAAACACCCCCTTTATACTCACGGCAACCAATCACAACATGCATGAGTCAGCACTCTCCAACTAACCTACCACAACTGTGTGTTCTGGCCTATTGTACACTTTACTGTTTCAGCTACTACTAAATTTAATATCCTAATAGGGATTCATTCCCCAAAAAGATGCACTTAGGTGTAGTTTGCGGGGGGGGGGGGGGGGGGGGGGGGGGGGGGGGGATGGATTATGAAAATTAAGTTGCAATTGTATGTCAATAACAATTTCACTACTAAAATTACTTAAATTTCATTAATAATTGAATTATATTTCACAGAAAGGACTGGAATAGAAAATCCAATTCAATCTAGTTAGAGAAGGGGATAAAACACATCTTTTTTTTTTTGCCATGTGTTTTCTATCTGACCTCCAAATCTTTTTGGACCACAATTCCCATAAGCTCCAACCAATGCTACAGACCGAATCACCTAAAAAACATAGATTAGCCTTTTTAGGGTTTTGTATTTCCTGGCCTTGAGCATTTTTAGTGTATTTTGGTTTTATTACCATAGCGAGGCTGTTAAGCTAAACCATTAATGCATTTTTTGCTTTGCTCTCGAAAGAACTCTACTAGATAAGTTGCACATCAAGCAGCTGCATCCATGCAACCTTTTGTTGTTGTTGAGAGCCACACTGCACTAGAAAAATCCAGTTTCTTATCTGTTCAGAATATAAGTCGAATGTATTTTAGGAATCCCAGCAGTAGCTAAATGAATAAGTGGATTCAGCATGTTGATTGAACCAGATCATTGTCATTTTATTATAATTAACTAAGTGGACCTCTCTTTGTTCTAATGGAGATTTTATCAAAATCCATTTTCTAGATTTAAGCATTGGTGCTCATTAAACTTTCCCTTCTTACTGCAAACTTCACAGTCTTTTCCCTGTTGTGAATCTTCTCCTTCTCCCTTTTAGATGAGTAGAAAAGAGAAGGAGAACAAGAAATATGGACTGGATGAAATGGAGATAATCAGGATTTCACGGAGATACTCCATGAAATGGAGATCTCATACAGAAAAGAAGGAAATGTACTGTCAGCCTTAGTTCCTTTTGCTTTCTAGCTTCACTTCTTTTTTTTACTTCTGTTGTAACCTGGAGATGGTATGAACCAAACTTGTATTCTTGCACAATGAGAATATAGACTCTGGTATCCATGGCAGGTTAGATTCTGAAATTATATCATCTTAGAAAACGTTTAATTACAACTGGGATGAATGGAAGTGTATGTAATATGACAGTGTGTAAGCATGTGTTTGGAAGGAGAAGAGCAGAGAGACCATTTTAATCCTGAAATGAAAGTAACTACAGTCAGAAATTAGTCGGAAGTCATTTTGCATTAAGTATACCAGTTACCTATAACCCACTTCTCACATTCATAAGTGTTCTAAAATCTAGAATTCTCTATTGCCACAATATAAAAATGATGCTGAGACTCTAGAAAGAGTGCAGAGAGGAACAATAAAGATGATTAGTGGACTGAGGCTAAAACATACAAAAAATGGGTACAGAAATTGGGTATGTCTACTTTAAAGAAAAGAAGGACTAGGATGACATGATAGCAGTCTTCCAATATTTGAAGGGCTGCCACAAAGAAGAGGTGGTCAACCTATTATCCAAGGCACCTGAAGGCAGGACAAGAAACAATGGATGGAAAGATGAGATACAACCTGACAGTTAAAACATTTAATCGGTTAGAATGACCTCCTGAAGTTTTGGGTGCTCCATCACTGGAGGTTTTCAAGAAGACATTGTCTGAAATGGTATAGAGTTTCCTGCATGAGCGCAGCATTGGACTAGAAGAGATCCCTTCCAAGCCTGTTATTCTGTTATTCTAAGTTGTAGACTTGAGGTATCTATCATGTCTCTCCCTCCAAGGAATGTTCTCTCCCTTGTACCAAATCAGAGAGAAAGACCTTCTGTAAGAGATCTCGCTATCACTCAAATGAGGAGGGCACACAGGAAAGAGCAAGCAGGGCTGTGTGTTTGTGTACCTGTGTGTATCGAGTGACCACATCTATTTCTCCTTCCAAGGACACATGAAAGAAACTAGCCCGTCTGTTCTCCTTACATAGGTACTTTGTCTACCTTCATGTCTGTTGTTCTACAGCAGTTCCCATAAAGCACCACAAAACCCCAGCTGA
This sequence comes from Bungarus multicinctus, assembly GCA_023653725.1. Classification (NCBI taxonomy): domain Eukaryota; kingdom Metazoa; phylum Chordata; class Lepidosauria; order Squamata; family Elapidae; genus Bungarus; species Bungarus multicinctus. The sequence continues at coordinate 73,348,482 of CM042848.1, read as the reverse complement.
ATAAACCAAAGCAGTCAAAGGAGGAATGGATAAACCAAGGAAGGGCGTCTAACGTGTTGACCACTGACTGAGCATGCAAGAATAAAGAAGCCTTGATGGAGAGATACAATCACCCATTGCTGTTTGTTTATTTTAACTCTTCTACCACAGCCTGGAAACTTCCTCCCCCCCCCCTTTTTTTTCCTGCTCTTTTGCTTCGCCCTACCCGCTTAATGTTCCCCCACTGAGAAACCTTTGTGATCTAAAAAGCAGCTGCACCCTCACCTCCTCTCTCTGAAGACTGGCAATTTTACAGACAGATCCATAATACGTCTTAAAATAACCACTTGGCACCTTTCATAGCATACCACTGTCCACCTTTTGAAATCCAAAACATTTTTTCTTCTTAAATTCAGGAGAAATATAATAAATGCCAGAATAAAATGAGAGTAGCTGTGTTTTCTTCCTTGAAAGGAGAAAGGTCCTCTAGTACTTAATGATGGGCGCCTGGTTTTTTATTTCCTTACTGTGAGTTGCATGGTGGTGGGGGGAAATGAATTAGTTCCACTGATAGATATTGCTTTGGAGTAGATGAGAAAGATATTTTTCCTGGGGTTAGGACGGTCTACAGTTTTTCCTGGGGTTAGGACGGTCTACAGTACTCCTTTCATACTAGACAGTATTACTTCTAGATGTTAGCATCATTAAGTAATGATGACATGATTCTAGGAAGTAACAGGGACAGAATTAAGTAGGCTAACTTTGTCCAAATGGATCCATTTCAGCCTTCTCTGACTTGACTCACAAGAATGAAGACCAGATCTCTCATCTGATGGGACATGAGTTTCAACACCACCCATCACCCTGCACGTAGATAGACATACATTTTCCACAGACAGCTGTACCCATATCCAGTCCTTCAGTTCATGTACTCATTCCTGACAATCAACAAATCACTCAATGTAACTTATATATCCAAGTGAAACTCAATATATGCATTCAGCGTTACACCAATCTGGGCCCTTAAGTGAATCCAACTTTCAGAATCTCTGGTCAAATTGATCATTGCTAAGCATTTTTGGAGTTGTCTAAGTCCATATATCTGATGGATAAAGAGAGTTTGGATAAGGCACAATAGGAACAGGGATCTTTGCCAAATAGTGCATAGTTTTTACAATAACAGTTTTTGCTTCTTACCCCAAAGTTGTTTCTAATTCAAAGTATAAATACCTGACCACTTTTAACAAGATTATCAGAAGTGTATCATTCCCCTAAATGTAGAAATAATCTAATATTTTGTAGAAACCTTTTGAGATAATGTCCATCATCCCATTTCAAGGGAATTTACTTCATAGGTTAATTTGCACAGTGAATAAAGAAATATTTCCTTATCTTTCTTCCTAAACAGATTGTCCATCAATGAAACCAAGGCCAAATGAATATGATCTGGTTCACACATTAAGCCTTATGTTGAAGAAAGAACCATTGGCTGTGTTCCTTCAAGAGACAAAGCCACAATGTGGATTGTTAGGTCTTGATGAGTTTAGTGGGAATCCAGCTCCTAATTGTCAGACAACAGCACTTATCTGTGCTATACAATTCACCTATCATACCAATGGGCAGTGAAACATCTGTAAATGTATCAAGACTCAAAAGACAATTGAAAACATCTTGTAGAAGTAGGCATCAGATTACCAAGCATCAGAGCTGAGGGAGCAGTTGGATTTTCTAAATAACAAGTATAGATGAATCATTTAGTTTAGGGATTCTAGCTAACTGTCATGTTCTCCCTTAGTTGATTCTACCCAGTTTTCCATTCCCTTGTATCAGTTAACATTTCCATTCCAGTCTTTCAAACCTTTTAGAGATGTGTTTGCTCTTCTGAACATCTAGAGTTCCTTTAAACATGTTGAACAAATGCCATACTTGATATGATGTATGCAATAAAAAGAAGAAGAGAGGATCTAAGATTTATCAATCTATCCATCCATAGGATCTATGATGTGGACTTCAACTCCTAGAATTCTGGGAGTTGAAGTCCACACATCTTCAAATGGCCAAGGTTGGGGACCCCTGATCTAGAAGATAGAATAGATAAGACCCTTGAAATTTTTTCATTAAGAATTTGGTCAGTGTTCCCAAACCTGGAGTTTTCCTTGTCAAAAATGGAATAATGGCGATTCCTTTAATAATTTAAATTAAAAATGAAATACAATTTCTGACCTAGCATTCATATTTAATTTATTAAAAACCTATAAGAGAACCCAGCAACTGCATTTTCAAACTACATGTGGTTTAGCAAAAATAAGAGTATATATCTGGACAACATCACAAGGAGGTGTCATATTTTTTTTAGACACCATCTGTCACCAAAAAAGCAAAAATGAAAGTGGCAAGGCACTTTCCAACACAGATCATTTTAACTTATCAAGAAATATATATATATATAATGGTAAAATAGCATCCAGTAAAAAAAATGTGTTTATTTGCAGCAGAGGTGGTATGGCTGAGATACAAGGGACTAGAGAATTATCACATCACTCCAGCTTCAGTGAACAACTGGCAAAAAAGTATGTGAAGATCGGAGAACTAAAATAGATATATCTGCTTAAATGCTACATATTCTAATTCTACTTAGGATTAAAACAGAATTATATGACCATGTATCACTCCACCTTAAAGGCTGATAGGAGCCTAAATTACAAAGATTTTGTTAACCCCTCTTGCTTTCCTTTATTAAAGCAATTTTCTAGCAAACATAGAAGCCAGGTTGGCTAAGCATGGCATGCCAAAATATCAGCATCAAAGGGAAGAGAGTTGCCAAACATCTTCTAATTACAATTTTCTGTTAACAACTTCTCTGTTGCTGATGAACAAGTTAACTCAACTACTCCATACCATTTACTTGAAACAAACCACCCAAGAATTTATCAGATGCAAAAGAACTTTGTGAGTTCTCCTTGTGAGTTCAGAACTATGACAGGTTTTTTTTTTGTGTGGAGTCTAAAAGATTTCAGTGGGCTGAGGTATTTGCAAATAGAGCTTAATTTTAAGGACTCCATGGCATAAACATTCATTGTTAATTCTATACGTTTCCAGAAGAACTCTGAAGAGAAAAACAATAGGAATACAACTGGTGCTTGACTTACAACAGTTCATTTAATGACCATTCAAATTACAACAACACTGAAAAAAGTGATTTATGATCATTTTTCACACTTATGACCATTGCAGCATCCCCCTGGTTATGTGATCAAAGTTCACACACATGGCAACTGACTCATATTTTAGATGAGGTCCCAGGGTCGTGCAACCTTCTTTTTGAGACCTTCTAACAAGCAAAGTCCACGGGGAAATCAGATTCACTTAACAACCAGGTTACTAACTTAACAGCTACATGAGGCAAAACTCACTTAAAATTGTCTCACTTATCAATGGAAATTTTGGGCTCAAAATTTTGGTACGTCCTGAAGAAATCACATTCTTATCTTGATGACCACAGGCATCCTTGTAAACTTTAATACAAGAAATTGCAGTTCTATGCCTTGATGGCACAGGGATAGCCACATCCTAGAATCTCTCAGGAAGTACCTAATAGCTGAGAAGGTGATGATTTGGCAAGTCTACTGGGTGTAAACAAATAAATTGGACTGAATTGGATTTCGTTGTGTTGTTTATTGGCTTGGGCCTGACATATACCCATATAGCTTATACGGCAACAATATGGAAATGATCTGTTGTCCTTTTCTCTAGGTCCAGGATTTTGTTTAAGTTGCTCTCTAGCCAAGGAATTTCCCTTAACCGTACATTACTCAGATGTGACTTTATTTTGCTTTTCTGAAATTCACCATGCGAAATGTATCTATGTAATTTACATGGAAATAAACTCACATGACATGGAATTTTCCTCCTCTTCTAATAGTGGGATTTGCTATCATCCAGTGAAGCAGATGGATGGGAGATGCAATCAACATATTTCTTCACACTAATTGTGACACGCTGATCACATGCCAAGATGGAGAGCTGCAATTTCTTCCATCCAATATACAGAGATTTCAAAAACACGATGTTATGATGCCCCATATTTTAAAGTGGCATTTACATCAAATTAGACCAATTCAAGATGAATAAATCATTCCACAACTATTAGCCAGATGAGCCGTGGGAGGCAGTAGACCTCTGATATCAGCAATGAGATGCAGGAGACAATAACGAAAGACTATTTATTTCATGCCTCACTTCAGCATTACCAAGAAACATCTGGTCAGACATAGAAGAAACCCCAAATGGATGGAGTCAAATCATTAAATAATGGACTATGGACTGTCTGGTAGAGGATCATGTCTGAAGTTCAAGTGAGTGGACTTACTAGGTCCCTGCAACAATTTGAGCAGACAACTTAATCTTGATTCTTTGATACTCTGTGATTATTATTTCTTCCTTTTCTCCTCCTTCCTCTTTTTCCCCCCTCCCTTCCCCTCCCTCTCTCCCTTCCTTCTTCTCTTCTCCTCCTCCTTCCTGTTTTCTCCTTCCTCCCTCCCCCCTCCCCTTTTTAAGAGCTGGCAGTAAATGCACCGTTGAAAGTTCTGGAACCAAGTTGGAGGCAAGAAGTAGGAGAGAACAATCCTCCTCCATCTTTCTGTTCCACCTCTGTTTAAATCCGTTCTTTGTTCAACAAGCCATACCGCCCTACCTACCAACTCAAGAAAGGGTGAAGCCAGTCAAACGAGGTATTGAAGAAAGTGGTGGAAAGTTGGGTTGGAAAACAGCTCCCTCCCAAACCTTATTTTGGGGAACTAATCTAACAGAGTGAAAGAAGGCTATTATGTACTGAAGCCTACCTCAGTTACCAAAGACTGGATTATTAAAAAGCCATAGCTGCTAGTATGGTCTAAAGTACTTTTCACTGAAAATGTTATGCCTCAGAATCCATACTTTCACAATCCTGAATGTGCTAGTAAATTAAGAAATATTTTAATAATTTTCCCCTCCTGATTTTTTTTTTTACAGGGGTTTCTTACCAAGGTGGCTCTAAAAGTATGTCTGAGTTGCAAGACCCCCTCCCATATATAAAAATTTAAAACTAAAGACTTAATATGAAGGAGGGGTTCCCTAGCAAAAGTATTTTTTGGCATTGCTGCACAGTTCCAGGTGTGTAAATATATTGGTACTCCTTGACTTAATGACCACAATTGAGCCCAAAATTTCCATAGCTAAGTGAGACAGTTGTTAAGTGAGTTTTGCCCTATTATATGAACTTTCTTGCCTCATGTCAGGATTCTGGCAGTCATCAGTCATCCTCTCTAGATTTTTGCGTGGCAGAAACTTCAGTCATCTAATCAGTCTCTGAAGAAAATATGAATGGAATGTACGTTCAATTCCACACTGCTCCCTGCTCTTTGAGACTCCCCCCTTCTTTCTGTTGACAACTATAAAATGTGTATACAAAATGTTTTATGAGTTGACACCACAGTTGTTAAGTGAATCACTGCAATTGTTACCCTAGTAACACAGTGAATCTGACTTCCCCATTGACTTTACTTGTCAGACCTCAGGATATTGCAACCATCATAAAAAAATGCCTGTTGCCAAGAGTCTGAATTTTAATCACATGACCATGAGGATGCTGCAAAGTCGCAAGTCTGAAAAATTGCCATAAGTCCCTTTTTTCATTGCCGTTGTCAAGTTGAACAGTCTGTAAACAAATGGCCATAAATCGAGGACTAGCTGTACTGGCAAAGCAGACAGAAGGATGGAGATTTGTCTCTTCTGAGGTTCTTAAAATGACAACTTTGAGAGATTATAGATTACACATCTATTCAGATGTTTATGGAGATTCTCGGTCATCCAAGGCATGGTTATCCCAAAGGTGCTGTGTGCTTTCTCCTCTTCTCTCTATATACCAATGACTGCATCTCAAACGATCCATCTGTTAAAATACTGAAGTTTGCAGATGACACAACAGTGATAGGTCTCATTCAAGACAATGACGAATCTTCCTACAGACAGGAGGTTATACAACTTGTCTTGTAGTGTAACCAGAACAATCTGGAACTGAACACAGTCAAAACCATAGAAATGGTGGTAGACTTTAGAAGAAACCCTCCCATACTACCACCTCTTACAATACTAGACAACACTGTATCAACAGTAGAGGCCTTCAACTTTCTAGGTTCTATCATATCACAAGATCTAAAATGAACACCTAACATCAAAAACGTCATTAAAAAAAACACAACAAAGAAAGTTCTTTCTGTGCCAACTCAGAAAGCTCAAACTGCCCAAGGAGCTGCTGATACAGTTCTACAGATGAATTATTGAGACTGTCATCTGCACCTCTATAACTGTCTGGTTTGGTTCAACAAACCCAACAGGACAGAGACAGACAGAGAGTAATTAGGACTGCAGAAAAAACAATTACTACCAACCTGTCTTCAGTCGAGGACCTGTGAAAATATTTACAGACCTGTCACATCCCGGACATAAACTATTTCAACTCCTTCTCTCAAAACGACACTATAGAGCACTGCACACCAGAACAACTAGACACAAGAACATTTTTTTTCCCAAAAGCCATCACTCTGCTAAACAAATAATTCCCTCAACACTGTTCAACTATTTACAAAGTGTACACTACTATAACTCTTAATCTTCTCATCACTCCTTATCACCCATCCCCTCCCACTTGTGATTGTAGGAGTGTAACTTTGTTGCTTGTATCCTTACGATTTATATTGACTGTTTCCTCATATGATTTGATTGTTGATTGTATTCTATGACTATCATTATGATTCTTGACCCTTAACGAATGAATCTTTTCTTTATGTATACTGAGAGTATTTACACCAAGATAAATTTCTTGTGTGTCCAATCACACTTGGCCAATAAAGAATTCTATTCACCACCCTTAGAATTGGACTTTGTAAGTCTGAACGGCACTTCTCTCCTCCTTCCCTTTATCTATATGAGGACTGTATTAGTTCTCATATCTGAGACACTTTCTCAAACTACATTTCTGTCCTGGACTTAGATTTCTTTTATCTGACCATTATCTTGACTCATCCTTCTGTCTCTCAAGGTTATTCCTTCTGCCCATTACACCAGCATACCAGTGGTGGGATTCAAATTTTGTCAAACATTGTCCAACTATTACAAATTCTGCACTACTATTACTGTTAATCTTCTCATCACTCCTTATCACCCATCCCCTCCCACTTGTGATTGTAGGACTGTAACTTTGTCGCTTGTATCCTTATGATTTATATTGACTGTTTCCTAGTATGATTTGATTGCTGATTGTACCCTATGACTATTGTACCTTATGATTCTTGACTCTTGACAAATGTGGCTTTTCTTTAATGTACACTGAGAGCATTTGCACCAAGATAAATTCCTTGTGTGTCCAATCACACTTGGCCAATAAAAGAATTATAATTCTAATTAAAGAGGCAACTGGACTGACTTTCTTTTCCTTAAAGATGTTTCACTTCTCATCCAAGAAGCTTCTTCAGCTTTGAGAAGCTTCTTGAATGTGAAGCAAAACTTCTTCAAAGAAAAGCAAGAAAGTCCAGTTGCCTCTTGAAAAGACACCTGTTCAGAAGGTTCCAGGGGGAAAAAAAACCATCAATATATTTTCTGAGAGAGTCAATCTGAAGAGTTAAAAGGCTGTTTGGTCACAGACTTCTCTCCTTCACCATCATCCATGTTTTGCCCAATGCATAATTATTTCTTCCTACCAACACTTCATGTTCTGCACATTGTTTCTTCTGATTCATATCAACCTGTTGTTATTGTTGTTAGTTGCAAAGTCATGTTGGACTCATCACAACCCCATGGGCAACATTCCTCCAGGCCTTCCTGTCCTCTATCATCTTTGGTCCGATCTAAGTATAATATATAAAATCATACATTGCAATGTCCTACCTGTCAATGAATACTTCAGCTTCAACCATAACAACACAAGAGCAAACAATAGATACAAACTCAAGGTTAATCGCACCAAACTTGATTGCAGGAAATACGACTTCAGCAACAGAGTGGTCAATGTCTGGAATACTCTACCTGACTCTGTGGTTTCTTTCCCAAACCCCAAAAACTTTAACCTTAGACTTTCTTCTACTGACCTCACCCCTTTCCTAAGAGGTCAGTAGGGGGCGTGCATAAGTGCATCAACGTGCCTACTGTCCCTGTCCTAATGTTTTTTTTATATATATATATAAAAGAAAGAAAACATATATATATATATGTGTGTGTGTGTGTGTGTGTGTGTGTGTATTATCACACACACACACACACATATATATATATTTCTTATATATATCCATGTATTCATAACTATGTTTTTACTTATACCTATTATCTTGTAAGCAATCGACAAATATAAATAAATAAATAAAAATCTTCTGGAGTCCATTTAAGCTCATGCCTACTGCTTCAGTGACTCCATCCAGCCACCTCATTCTCTGCTATCCCCTTCTTCTATGGCCCTCAATATTTCCCAGCATTAGGCTCTTCTCCAGGGAGTCCTTCCTTCTCATGAGGTGGCCAAAGTCATCAACGCATCACATCAATCGAATCCTCTTCTTTCCTCATTTTTCTCTCTATAAGAGCAAATGAACGTTGTGGCTGGAACAAGTACCAAAGGGAGATGCTTTAATGGTAGCTTCTCCTAAGACCTTTGGTTAATACGCCGGGATTTACTGATGCATCCTTTCAGCGCGGCCGATGTTAGGTGTGGTGGTGCAATATTCGTGTGAACCCTGATCAGCAATCCTCATCAACAACATCTGCCTTGTTGCTCACAAAGAGAGACCTAAAGAGGTACTTAAGCAATCTTATGCACCTGGAAACTGGTTGCTGGGAGAATAGCTACAAAGAGAGAACTGTTTGTCCTTGTGGTTGCTTATGTGATGCTCCGAATAATTAGTGTCGGGGGGCGGGGGGGGGGCGGGGAGAGATCCTGAACTTTATCTCCCCATCGTTGTTAATTTACGATGATGACAGAGGACGGGCTTCAAAAATTTCTTGGGCCAGGGAAGAGAATTTGGCGAAATCTTTATGATTTGTTTGTGAATTATTGCACTTACTTAAATGGAAATTAGATGAAAGGTAAGACTGAATGGCATGTATTTCATTTTACGATGAAAGTGTCCAGCTATCTGCAATCTCCCTGGCTTATCATATAAATCATTATCATTAAGCCTCTAGAGAAGGAATCATCAAAACTTTTGCCCTGACCGCAGAGAGTAGACACTCAGAACATTCTCTATGTGTGTGCTAGTGTATTATAACCACTCACTCACTCAATCCCTGGTCATCTCATGCCTGGCCTATTGCACTGGAATCTACATGGGGCTACCCTTAAAGACTATTCAGAAACTAGAGTAAAACTGGTGCAGAATGCATTGATGTGAGCACTTCTTGTGGCTCCTAGGATGGCTCATGTTACTCCAGTGTTCCACAGTCTACATTGGCAGTCTGTGTGCTCCAGGTACAACTCAAGGTGTGCTCCCAAATATTCTTTTTCAAAAAGCAACTGGAATTTCTGTGGTGTGTTTTTTCCCCCTTTTAAAGACATTTTGCTTCTTATCCAAGAAGCCATCTTCAGTTCTGACTGAATTTTTTTATTTATTTTATTTATTTATTTATTTATTTATTTATTTATTTATTTATTTATTGGATTTACATTGCTGCCTATTCATCCATGGCGACTCGCGGTGTAATGTTACATTTTACAGAATGTAAAACCATATTTAAAATTTAAAAAAACAATAAAAACTAATAAAAAGAATCAAATAAATTAATAAACAAACAATAGAACAAAATAAAAAATAAAAAATCACCCCAAAACTCTCATCCCCTGCCCCGATGACAACAGATCACACAAGCCATTTGATCGGCTCCATCCCGCTCTGGGTTCCCCAGGCCTGTTGGCAAAACCAGGTCTTCAGTGCCTTCCGGAAGAGAACTAGAGTCGGGGCCATTCTAATCTCTGGGGGAATGATATTCCAGAAAGAGGGAGCCATCATGGAGAAGGCCCTTCTTCTGGGTCCCACCAGGTGTATCTCCCTCAGGGATGGGACCCGCAGCATTCCCTGCCTCCCTGCTATAATGAGTCTGGTAGATATAACCAACAAGAGATGTTCCCTCAGATAACCTGGTCCCAAGCCATGAAGGGCTTTAAAGGTGACAACCATTGGTTAATGGTTCCTCACCATTCAGTCAGAACTGAAGATGCTTCTTGGATGAGAAGCAAAATGTCTTCAGGAGGAAAAAAAAACAGAGAGTCCAGTTGCCTTTTGAAAAAGCACCCTTGGAATAACCATGCCCTGGATGACTTAAGAATCTCCACAGTCAATTCAAGGTGTTGAACCTTTAAAGACTTTCATGATGTGGGCCCAGTCTGGGCAACTGTCTCATCTCAATGGGACTGGCCCACCCCAGCCATGCTGGCAAAAGAGGCATGGTCAAGGAATTCCAGCTGATGGGGTCCAGGATAAGAGCTTTCTCTGCCGTAGCTCTGCCCTTTAGAAAAACATGCCACATGAGGTGGGATGGGCATCTATCCTTCTGACTTTACTTAAGGGCAGGGGTGGGATTCTACTGGTTCACACCTATTCGCTAGAACTGGTTGTTAACTTTCTAAGCAGTTTGGAGAACCAGTTTTAGAAGAAATTACTGGCCTAATCCTGTAAGGAAGGCAGGAAGGAAAATTCTAGTGTTGCTTACAGAAACTGCCTCTCTGTTAACCCTTATTACAGTCTTGGCAGGACTAGACTTCCTGTCTCTGGAACTTCTCTGGAGTTTTTTTCCCCTCCTTTGCTGGTACTTTGCTTGTGTGGAGTGACCATTCAAAGTTACAATGGCACTGAAAAAAGTGACTTATGACCTTTTTTCACATTTACGACTGTTGCAGCATCCCCACAGTCATAAGAAGCCAGGCGAGGAGATGCGTGCCTCAATGTGAGTAATATTGAGTTGGTCCAGCCAATAACATGACCACCAAGCCATGTCCACCCAGTCACATGACCATCAAGCCATGCCCACCACCTAAGCCACGCCCACAGAACCAGTTGTTAAAAAAAATGAATCCTACCCCTGCTTAAGGGCCTGAAGATCTGGCTCTGCCACTTGGCTTGGGACCCCAATAGAGGTGCACTATGCTAGAGGTAGCTTTTGGATTAAGAGAAGACACCACCTCTCCCTGTGCATTTTGTGCTCCCTTCCTCCCCATTTTCCAATCGTAAATTATCACGATTATCATTTATTGTTTTAATCTTTGCCACTTCTTAATGTTTGTAAGCTGCTCAGAGTTGCCTTTAAGTAAGATGGGCAGCATATAAATCAAACAAATAAATAAACAAAATAAACCCAAATTGCTGCAATTGAGTTACCCTGTGGTAAGATGGCCAACCAATAAATTAGAATCAGAATCAGAATAAAGCTGGAAGGGACCCTGGAGGACTTCTAGTCTAGCTGCTAGATCTCAAGCAGGAGATTCTATATCATTTCAGACAGGTGTCTATCCAGTCTCTTCTGGACTGGATGATAGATAGATAGATAGATGGATGGATGGATGGATGGATGGATGGATGGATGGATGGATGGATGGATGGATGGATGGATGGATGGATGGATAGATGGATGGGTGGGTGGATACAGAGAAAATACATTGGCTTGTAAGATAATTGCAAGTTCAGAGATCTTAGCTTACATAGAATAAGGGGAGTATGTTCTTACTAAAACTGATTTTTATTGCACTTTGCCCAAAATGTGTGTCCAAATCAATCATGATTTTTTTTTATCATGCTATATGTGGTACAGGTATAATTAAAGCTAATAACTCTGCCTAGTGTTCTCTATCTTACTAAAAAATATCTTGTGAAAGCCTTGATAGACTAAAGTTAAACCCTGATAGCAGTGGTGGGATTCAAATTTTTTTACTACTGGTTCTGTGGGCGTGGCTTGGTGGGTGTGGCAGGGGAAGGATACTGTAAAATCTCCAAATCTGAGATGGTATTTGCTGGTTCTCCAAACTACTCAAAATTTCCTCTACCGGTTCTCCAGAACTGGTCACAACCTGCTGAATACCACCTCTGTCTGATAGGGTATTGAGGTCTATCATGAATTTAATTGTGATGGCAACAGCATTACGGAAGATTGTGGCTTGCAATGTAGGAGAAGTAAATGATAATAGCAGGAATTATCACATAAAATCAATAAAGGAAATGGATGTGTTGTACACCTGCAGAACAGACATCAAACAGAAATTGAGGACTGCATGTGAATGCAATAAGAATGGTCGAGGATAAAGAGAACATTTAGCAAATGGTTTGACAAGGCGCAGGGAAAGAAGACAGGGGTGTGTGATATCCTTAGGATATTTGATGCATTATCAATAAATGCATAAAGAATGTTTGTAATAATTGTAATGGCATGTTGGCTTTGAAAACAAATGTGTATGTATTTAGGTATGCAGATAAATCCATGTTAAGGGCTAAGAACCTAAAACAATTTGCAAGAATGTTAGAACGTGTGATGCAGTGAGGAACAAGGGGCCAATTTGTTTGAGTGAACAAATGCACTATACCAAGTGTATATATAATTCTAAGTTATACATCAGTGTGAAAAATTAGAGCAAGAAAATGAATTCACATAGCTCTCTAAAGTGTTTACTGAAGATAGAAAACTGTTTGGAGATTTTTTTTTAAGATGTACTAATGTTGGAAAAAAGGGATTAGGTTGTATGTGATCTGTTGCAAGGAACAAATGTTTGCAAAAGAACCCAAAATGGCTGTGTATAAGAATATATTCTTCCCAGTTTCTTATATGGAGGGGACAGCAGGGTGTCTCATGAGAAACATGAAAATAAGTTGGATGGAGTGGAAATAGAGTACTTAAGAAGTATGTGTGATAAAACTAGAAGAGATAGGGTCAAGGATGAATGAGTGCTCAATAAATGTATGCTGTAGACAAAACCGAGGGACAAGCATTAAAGATATGTACTAAAGTGGTTCAGTCATGTAGAGAAAATGAATGAGGAATGAATTGAATTGCAAAACAAATAAACTGAAGAAAAGTTCATGAATAAACAGGAAGGGGAAAGAAAGACAGACAGACACACACACACACATCAGTAGCAGTAGTCCTTGCCACCGTCTTCAGAAAGCAAATTCTCAAGAAATTCTCAAGCATCCTAAGAATAAGATTAAAGCAACAACAACCAAAGCCTGTTTCAATTTTTTTGAGCAATTGTAAGGTAATGTTGTATAAGGAGTAAATGGGTCTTTGCGGTAATCCCAGAAGTTTTTGTTATGTGCATTATGGCTTCCCGAAACTACTTGGATCTTACAATAGCTTAGGGAGAAAAAGATACTCTAAAGAAGTCCATCCTAGAATCTAACAAATATTCATATTTGAATCTTTTTAGATCTGCAGTGGGTAAATGGGCAGCTCATTGTTTCATTTCTTCCCATGACTACAGACTATGGCTAGTAAATTCTAAAGAAAACAGAATTTGAAACCAGGATTAGGAATTAGAACAAAGACTCTTTTTATATAAAACACCTTAACTTTTCCCTCCCTATTATTTCCCCGTATGTGATGGGTCAGATCAACTAAGTATTGGTTGTGAAAAGAGGTTGACCAACTGGCTTGTCACCCAAGCTTGATATTGTAGACTAAGAGAGAGTAACCCATCTAAAGTGGGACTAGAACTCACAGTCTCCTGATTTTTAGCCCGGTGCTTTAACCATTAGGCCAAATTGACTCTCTGCATAAGACAGTAAATAAAATTCTCATCTTGGAAGTCATGAGAAAATTATTAGAAACTGCTGTTTCTTGACCTGGTTTTCAGTTAATACCAAGGGGAAAGGAAAGCTGCAGGCTTTTGCGTGCTTCAGTTTATTCGAATGGCAATAAACCAAACAAATTAGGCCAGCACAATTAAACAAAGAAAAGGTTAAGTTACAGATTGTTTTGAAAGAAGCTTGGAAAAGTCATTCAGATCAAAAGCCACTCTTACTCATGTGGGAACTTCGCACCACTTACTAATTTCCATGCCACTCTTAACCTCAGACAGTGTAATGTATGCTTGTGTAATGTATGTTTATGTATGCTGCAGAGGTGGTATTCAGCAGGTTCTGACCAGTTCTGGAAAACAGGTAGCAGAAATTTTGAGAACCCGCAAATATCACCTTTGACTGGCCCTGTCCCCTATCTCTTCTCTGCCTCTTGAGTCCTAGCTGATCAGCTGGGTCTTCTTTTGTTGCCCTGCACAGGAGAATGGATCTGGAAAGCAGGTTAGTGGGGTGGGAAGGGAATGGGGATTTTACAGTATCCTTCCCTCTGCCACACCCACCAAGCCACACCCACAGAACCGGTAATAAAAAAAATTTGAATCCCACCACTTGTATGCTGGTGTAATGGGCTGAAGGAATAACCTTGAGGGACAGAAGGATGAGTCAAGATGATGGTCAGATAAAAGAAATCTAAGTCCAGGACAGAAATGTAGTTTGAGAAAGTGTCTCAGATATGAGAACTAATACAGTCCTCATATAGATAAAGGGAAGGAGGAGGGAAGTGCCGTTCAGACTTACAAAGTCCAACTCTAAGGGTGGTGAATAGAATTCTTTATTGGCCAAGTGTGATTGGAAATTTATCTTGGTGTAAATAGTCTCAGTATACAGAAAGAAAAGATACATTCGTTAAGGGTCAAGAATCATAATGATAGTCATAGGATACAATCAACAATCAAATCATACGAGGAAACAGTCAATATAAATCGTAAGGATACAAGCAACAAAGTTACACTCCTACGATCACAAGTGGGAGGGGATGGGTGATAAGGAGTGATGAGAAGATTAACAGTTATAGTAGTGTACACTTTGTAAATAGTTGAATAGTGTTGAGGGAATTATTTGTTTAGCAGAGGGATGGTTTTTGGGAAAAAAAAATTCTTGTGTCTAGTTGTTCTGGTGTGCCGTGCTCTATAGCGTCGTTTTGAGGGAAGGAGTTGAAACAGTTTATGTCCGGGATCTGAGGGGTCTGTAAATATTTTCACAGTCCTTTTTTTGAATCGTACAGTATTCAGGTCCTCAATTGAAGGCAGATGGGTAGTAATTGTTTTTTCTGCAGTCCTAATTATCCTCTGAAATCTGTGTCTGTCCTGTTGGGCTGCAGCACCAAACCAGACAGTTATAGAGGTGCAGATGATAGACTCAAGGGGCTGCCACAAAGAAGAGGAAGTCAACCTAATCTCCAAACCAACACCAGGAAGCAATGGATGGAAACCAATCAAGGAGAAGCAACATAGAAATGAGAATAAATTTCCTGACAGCACAATTAATCAGTGGAACGATTTGCCCCCAGAAGTTGTGGGTGCTCCAACACTGGAGGTTTTTAAGATGAGATTGGATAACCGTTTGTCTGAAATGGGAGGGGGTTAGACTAGAAGACCTCCAAGGCCCCTTCCAACTTGGTTATTTTGTTATTCTGTTTTCTAAGATGAGCAAGGTCAAGCAGGCATTGCTTTCTGCTGTCATATAACTCTTGCAGAACTACTACAATATGACTTCAATTGATGAAACTAATTACAAGTAGTCCTGAATTTACAACCAGCTGCTTAGTAACCGTTCGATGTTACAACCAACTGAAAAACGGGGACCTACAACCTCTGGATCTGATGTTCCATCAGTTGCCCCCCTCCAATGGTGACAGCTTTGGTGCTCAGCAACAGGGCAGCATTTATGCCCATTTTGCAGCATTTTGTGTTCACCTGAGCACTTTTTACAGTGCTTTTGCTGGAAACTGTCGCTTAACTTCCAATTTTCAGCAAAACTACGCTAGTTTATGGGTAATACAATATTGGTATTGTGTTGAAGAAGAGAGCTAATCTCATTAGCTTCAGATAACTCTCAACACCCACCCCCAAAAAGATTTCACACCGAGCAATGCCATACAGCCTCATATTTTTTTTATGGCTGGGTTGCAAGACAAGAATTTATAAGGTAAGATTTCAAAGGGCATGGGAGACATGCAGAAAGACCATCAAAAGGTAGAGAGCAGAAAGAAGGAATGATAACATGTGAGCTGGGTGCATTGATTCAGTAGCTGGATTCATTCAATTCAGCTTATTACAGTAAAAAGGTCTACAGAAAAGTAAGTTCCTATGGAATCTCATTGAATTTAATGAGATTCACTTCCAGGGAAATATGATTGGATTCCAGCAACTGCTTTATAAACTGCCCCCAAACAACATGGATTGTGCATTGGTATGAAGCACCAATTAAAAAAAATAAAACATTATTTCTTGAAACATTTATTTATTTCAATAGAAGAGACTATATATAGTTCAGGGTTGAACAGTAGAACCCTTGCTACTTTCTGAGCTTGATATATTTCCATGAAACTTCCCACACAAGATCCTCAGAAAGTGATGACTAATTTAAATCCAGGAGGATTCAGGAAAAAAAAATTGCAAGGTGGACCCAAGGGCAGAGCTATGCTAAACTTTAAGTTGGATCCAAATGAGAATCAGAGAGATCCTAGACTCCTCTTTGCCAACAAGACTGATAGAACCAACTTAGATAGGTAGACATGTTATTCTATCTGACTTTGTGGTTTCTTCCCAAAACCCTAAAAACTTTAACCTTAGACTGTCTACTGTTGACCTCACCCCATTCCTAAGAAGTCTTTCAGGGGCGTGCAGAAGTGCACCCACATGCCTATCGTCCCTGTCTTAATGCTCCCTTTTATCCTTATCCATTTCATGTATTAATAATCATCTTTATACTTACAACTGTTATCTAATACATGCTCAACAAATAAATAAAAATAATAAATGTTCAGCATGGCCCAATGGATCTCCTAAACCAGGCTCTTCAAAACTTGGCCGCTTGAAGACTTGTGGACTTCAATTTAGCCTTGCCTATCATGTTCTGAAAATCTAGCCTTAAATGCAGAACTTGTGACTAGCATGTACAGATTCTGATGGATCTCTCTATGCAGAAGATTAATCTTTCCCATATAGATATTTCTTCTGCAAAATTCTATCATCCTTTTCTTTTTCACAAACTGCAGAGAGAAGGAGGAAGATAAAAAGGGGAAGATTCTCCACAGGGTCCAAAAGAGGTTATGGCATCTTTGACTTGCAAGCACAATTGAGCCCAAAATTTCCATTGCTAAGCAAGATGGTTGTTAAATGAGTATTGCCCCATTTTACCACCTTTGTAGCCACAGTTGTTAAGTGAATCACTGCAGCTGTTAAATTAATAACATGGATATTAAGTGAATCTCGCTTCCCCTTTGATTTTGCCTTCGCAAAAAGGTGATCACACAACACTGGGATAGTGCAACCATCATAAATACATGCCAGTTTTCCAAGTGTCCAAATTTTGATCATGTGGGGATGCTGCAATGGGGGTAAGTGTGAAAAACAGTCATAAGTCACTTTTTTCAGTACTGTTATAGTCACTAAATGAATGGTTGCAAGTTGAGGACTATCCATATATGTGGGAGAAAGAAAACAAACAATTCTATTAAGAAATGGGATGAATTGTATGCAGCATCCTATATGGGAGAACATTGGACTATAGTGTATCAATGCGTAGGTCCATGATGGCGAACCTATGGTACGTGTGCCACAGGTGGCACGCAGAGCCATTTGTGCCGGAATGCGAGCCACAGGCAAACTTACCTCACTGCACGTGCATGTGCCTCCCAGCCGATTTGAGGCCTGTTTGAGGGCTTTTTTAGCCTTCCAGAGGCTTGAGGGAAGCCTCTGCAGCCTGAAAAATAGGCTCATTTCGTCACTTCCTGTATTTCCAGAAATACCAGAAGTGATGAAACGAGCCTATTTTTCAGGCTGCAGAGGCTGCAGAAGCTTTCATCAAGCCTCTGGGAGGCTGAAAAAGGCCTCAAATGGGCCGAAAATCAGCTGGGAGGTGCAGTAAAGGTAAGTGGGTGGCATGGGGGGGATTGTGTACGTATGCACAGGGGGTGTGGGGGGCACACATTGCCTCCTCTGTGCTGGCATGTGAATGCATGCCAGAGGTGGTTTTCAGCAGCCTCTGACCAGTTCTGGAGAACCGGTAGCAGAAATTTTGAGTAGTTCGGAAAACCAGCAAATCCCACCTCTGACTGGAGATTTTACAGTATCCTTCCTCTGTCACGCCCACCAAACAAACGCCCACAAAACTGGTAATAAAAAAAATTGAATCCCGCCACTGGTGTGCGTGCGCAAGCACGCTTACAATTTTTGGCACAGGGGCCCAAAAAGGTTAGCTACCACTGGCATAGGTAATACATTGTCAACTACAATCTGAAATGGTGGGTGTGCCTTGTCTTCAACCTTCGTCACCTCAGTCTGGGTCAGGCAAAACATTTTAGCCTTATACCTAAAGTGGTGATTAAAATTAATGTATGCACAATCTGATAATGTAACGGGATAAACCAGGCAAAGTGATTTGCGATGAATGAAATTATAGATCAGGAAACAAGCACTAAATGGATGCTTTGATCACCATATCTATTCTTTACGTATCCTTCGACTGTTTTCTCCCTTCTTCAGAAGAAACATGAGTAACCTACCACCTTTTCTCCTTTAAGTCAATGCCATTATTTTTCTGATAAAAATAAGAGGTGTTTGTGATTCCAGATTGAAATCCAACCCCAGCTCCGGATAACCGATCCTATACTTACAACCGCCACAAATTAGAGACATTTTAAAGGATACTTAAGCCATAAGTGTTCACTATAATCTAGGAAGATTTCGTTTTTTAGCTACAGCAGCTTATATGTCAACCAGCCCCTTCTTAACATGAAGACACAGCAAGTGGCATAAATAGACAGCTCCTTTCTTTAATCCTAAATTCTTTAGCCTAATTTTGCTGATCTTCACATGAAGGCTATGGATTAAGCAAAACATTGTGGATTCTTACTGCCACTTACAGTATAAGGGGATTGATTAGGACTTTCCTTTTTCTGGCAGTTCTAAAGATGCCCCATGGAATATAAACTAAACTTCCATCAAGTTGGGATGCTCAAAATGTCACGGATTACAAAATTTAAAAAATAAACACTTCCATATTCCTATTCCAATTGTGGTATTTCATCTAATATCTTCAGCTTCGGGAGGAGTTCCTAACTAGTGACAAATTAAGAAAAAACTCTCAGACATTTATTAGTTAATTAATTGTTTAGCAACCTGTTGCATTTATGTTCTGCCTCTTCTCTGAAAGCTCAAGGGGATAATTTTACAGCTAGTCCTCGACTTATAACAATAATTGGCCCCAAATTTTATGTGGCTAAGTGTCATGCCCCTGTTGGAGACTGACTTTGAGGGAAAGGAGCAGCCATGGAGGAGGCTGGGGAAGGGCAGAGACCGGCTGGGCAATCAGAGGAAGACCCAGGCCCATCCCCTCTCCGTCCTAGGGCACACAGGGAAGAGAGGATAAGGGAGAGACCTGAATAGCATGGTCTATGGGGGAGGAAAGGGCCTTGATCCTCTTCATCGGTTGCAGCTGTGAGAACTGGTTAAAAGGACGGACATGCGTATGGGCCAGTGCTGGAAACAAAGCATGGAAATATATCAAGTCTGTCATTCCTCTCTGAGTTTGGCATTCTTCCCAGTGTGTGTTCCGATATCTGTGGAGGTCTTCAAGCCCTTATCTTGCCTGGTTCCCTTAATTGTTTCAAGGTTTGTGTTGTTTTTACTCCTTATAATTTATAGGCATTTTTAGTTTAAACGGCATTTCCTCCTTTTCATAACTGCTTGTGGGGGAGTTTTTTGTCTCCAGTCAAGGATATTTGGAGCTTTGAAGCAAAATGAAGGAATAAAAGGGGCTTCACCTGTTTTCGTGACTGTGTATTTTGTATCCCACCCTGGGTCATCACACTAAGTGAGACTGTTGTTAAGTGAATTTTGCTCCACAATTATTAAGTGAAACACTGCAGTTGTTAAGTTAGTAACATGGTTGTTAAGTGAATCTGGCTTCTCCATTGACTTTGCTTGTCAGAAGGTTGTAAAAGGTGATCACATGACTCCAGGACACTGCAACTGTCATAAATGGGAGTCAGTTGCCAACCATATGAATTTTTGTCACATGGTCATGGAGATGTTGCAATGGTCGTAAGTGTGAAAAATGGTCATAAGTCATTTTGTTCAGTGCTGTTGTAACTTAGAACGGTCACTAAACAAACTGTTGTAAGTCGAGAACTACCTGTATTCCTACAATAGCAATCCTGATAAATGTCAGCTGATCCCTGCCTAAAATTTATGCATGTATAGTATCTATTATTTATTATTGTGGTGGGTTGCACAGTCAACTCAATGTTTGGATTGGATTTGATGTTGACCTATTGAGTCCTTCTCAAGGATCTGCGATAGGCAGATAATGTTGTCTGATGACAGTGTTGAAGAAGTGGTTGCAGGATGTAAGCTGTTCTACGTAAAGTTATCTTTTGACTGGCGGCAATTTTTCAATGTAGATGCCATTCAAGTGGTGCTCCAGATATTTATTTATTTATTTATTTATTTATTTATTTATTTATTTATTTATTTATTTATTCGATTTATATACCGCCCCCCTCTCCCCGAAGGGACTTGGGGCGGTGAATAGCCAATAAAAACACCCATACAAAGTACAGTACATGAAATAACACAACAATATTAAAATTTAAAAGCTGAAATATAATATGGCTCAATTAAAATATAAAGTAAGTATTAAAAAGATTAAAATCCGGTTAAAATTTAAAAACCCCTAGGCCAGTCCGGCCTGCCGAAATAAGTGCGTTTTAAGTAACCGACGGAAGGCCATGAGATCGGGGGCGGCCCTTACCTCCGGGGGTAATTCATTCCAGAGAGGGGGCACTCCCAATGAGAAGGCCCGCGCCCTCGGGGTCGCCAGCCGTCCAGCCGGCGGCACCCCGAGGAGACCAACTCTATGGGAGCGTACCGGTCGGTGGGAAGCCGATGGTGGCAGGAGGCAGTCTCGCAAGTAACCTGGTCCCGAGCCATGGAGCGCTTTAAAGATAGTGACCAAGACCTTGAAGCGCACCCGGAGGGCCACTGGGAGCCAATGCAGCACGCGCAAAAGTGGCATAACAAGGGAGCCCCTAGGTGCTCCCATTACCACCCTCGCGGCTGCATTCTGCACCAACTGGAGCCTCCGGATGCTCTTCAAAGGCAGCCCCATGTAGAGAGCGTTGGCATAGTCTAGGCGGGAGGTCACCAGGGCGGAAGTGACCGTGCGAAGCGCATCCCGATCCAGAAAGGGCCGCAACTGGTAGATCCTACGGACCTGGCCAAAAGCCCCCCTGGCGACGGCCGCCACATGATCTTCCAATGACAGCCGTACATCCAGGAGGACACCCAGATTGCGGGCCCTCTCTGTGGGGGCAAGAATTTCCCCCCCCACAGCCAGCGATGGAACCAGCCGGCTGTATCGGGGTGCCGGGAAGCACAGCCACTCAGTCTTAGATGGGTTGAGCTGAAGCCTGTTCCGCCCCATCCAACACCGCACGGCCTCCAGGCACCGGGTCATCACTTCGACGGCTTCATCGGGGTGGCCCGGGGTAGAGATGTACAGCTGGGTGTCATCAGCGTACTGATGGAACTCTACCCCAAAGCCACGGATGATCTCACCTAGCGGCTTCATATATATGTTGAACAGGAGGGGCGAGAGCACCAACCCCTGAGGCACCCCGCAAATCAGGGGCCTCGGGGCCGACCTCTGCCCCCCTGCCAACACAAATTGCGAGCGGTCAGAGAGGAAGGAGGAGAACCACCGCATAACGGTGCCTCCCACCCCTAACCCCCCCAGCCGCTGCAATAGGATACTGTGGTCGACAGTATCAAAAGCCGCCGAAAGATCTAAGAGGACCAGGACAGAGGAATAACCCCTGTCACGGGCCCTCCAGAGATCATCCACCAATGCGACCAGCGCCGTCTCTGTGCTGTGCCCAGGCCTGAAGCCCGATTGGTGTGGATCCAAATAGACAGCTTCATAGGATCGCACCCAAGGTATTTATCATTGTTGGAATTATCACTGCTTTCATTGCCATGGTCATTCTACTTCTATTTTCTGGATTTTTTTTTTTTTATTTTATGATTTTCTTCAATTCTATTCTTCTATATTGCAATGGGGTAGGTACTGCAATATCCACTAACCAGACTTTTTTTTTTTGTCTTTCTTATTGGCATTTGTTGAGCCTGGATTGTTATGTGGCAGGTGTTCATCTCTATGAAATTCTAAAATCCCAGAGCATTTTAGCATCTTCATTGTTTTCATCAGTTCTTGCGTTCCTTTTCTAGCTTGCTTGCATCTGATCTTAACGTGCTGATCTTATATTCCAACCTGATTTTTCATTTGGGGGATGCACTGTTAAACTGTTTTTTTTTCTTCCTTGTTTCTTGATTTTGCATCCAAGGTATTCAGTTATAACTCTAGTTGTGCTGTACATTATTATTTTAATGTTATTATCAAATATTATTATTAATAATAATAACAAGTGAATTATATTTGTGATACATTTTTAAATGTTCCATTGACTGAGTTTCATGTTTAATGAATAAAAGAGATAATAACAACAGCAACAGCAGCAACGAAAGAACTAGAATGTGGTATCAGTATAGTATATGTGCAGATCTAAGCAGTGAGGTCTTTTTAATTGGCAGATGGAAATTTTGTTGATACACAGATTTTCTAAGTGTTGTCCAAGTCTTTTTGGTATGGTACCCAGTGCACTGATACACACTGGGATTACCACTGCCAGTTTATGTCATAATATTTCAAGTTTGGTTTTAAGATCTTTGTGATCCTCCTCCTCCTCTTCCTCCTCCATATTTTAACCATTACATTTCTGAATGTACTACACACAACATGAAATAAAAATTGAACTATTCTGATATATACAATCAGATTGGCATACAAAGACTTAATAATAGAATGCTGTTTTAATGCTGCTTTAACCCCCCTTGAATGTGCCACTGTTGCAGAAAGTATAAGGACTTTTAGCAAGCAAAAACAAGACTTAATATTAGAAAGATAGCCAAGTTTAAGCCCTTCTTCAGTTGTAAGGTTTTTAAGGTAGCTTTTGAATCATATCATTCTGAATTTCATAGTGTAGCCTTGAAATTTTGCAAACTTTAATTGTTTATTGTACCCTATGACTACTATTAAGTGTTGTACCTTATGATTCCTGATTCTCAATGAATGTATCTTTTCTTTTATGTACACTGAGAGCATTTGCATCAAGAAAAATTCCCTGTGTGTCCAATCACACTTGGCCAATAAAAGAATTCTATTCTATTCTATTCTATTCTATTCTATTCTACTAAGTCCTCATAGATGACATCTGACAATCAAGACACAGCATGTTTAGGAAATGCAAATGCATTGTTATTCATCACTAATATTGTATCATTACTGAACTTCAAAATTCCAGCATTTTATTATACTTAGAAGGAGATTAGAGAAAGTAACACAACTGATAATAAGATATAATGTAAGCAGCATATTGGTTATTGTTTTGCTTGCAGCCATGCACCCCAAAATAGGCAAGATCTAGAGAAGAACAAATTTAATTTATTTTACTTTAACTTTAAATTTAGGTAGTATGATTACTGCCCATGGATTTCATCACTATTTTCTTTTTGTTTGTAAAACTTACAGTTGAGTTACAACTTGTTGAGGGTCCTCTAAAAGAACAAATCTAAGGATATCTGAATCAAGATAATCATGTGAATGAAGTCTGGTTTATACCTCTTTGTATTACCATAAAGAAATCCATAGTAACTAAGACACAGGGTCCAGTGAAATAATATCAAACATGATACAACATACATTTTATCACAGTTTTTTAAGGGAATTAGTCTTTATATAAACTATCCTTCATATTAGGGAGGTCTATGCACTCTTAATCATAATAACTATGTAGCAATACTTCAGGATTCTATATTTTTCAATCTTCCTTGGTTAATGGAAGAAAAAGAATGAAAGGTATCCAAGATCATCACTTCCATTGTGCATATGTTTAAAAGAAATAATGGTATGAAAAGAAACCATCTGCAGTCTATTCAATGGAGGGAGAATCCAATTTTTTTTTTTTAAAAAAAGCTCTTAAACTAACTTCTTCCTGTAATTTGAAAAGATTTAAGTGATTTATTCAACCAACCCAATCCTAACTTTTCTTTTGCCAATCTCTTATTGTTAATCTGATCCTACCAAGCTGAAGTTCCAGTTTGAAAAGGGAAGATAGAATTTTAAAAATAGAAAGGTGAATATTAAACCATTGCCTAGGGAATTGGAAGTTATTTTTCTTATCAAGATCACATTCCTCAGTGGGTAAGTAAGAAACTGACAACAGGCAGAACCAAATCTAACACGTATTTCTTTCTGATTTCCTCTTTTTCCCCCTCTCTCTTTCTCCTTGTGAAGTGGGTTCTAGAAAAAGAAAAAAAGATTGATCACTAAGGTCAATAATCTGTGCTAAAGAAGGATCTGTGCTAACGAAGAAATAGCAGATAAGTCTATTCTTGCTAAGCATCTCCATCTGATTTCCTACCCTAATCCCCAAGCTCTATGCTACCATTTAGTCATCGTGCTTCAGATTAACAGGGAATCTCAGAGATACAATTATATCTTTGATTTGCTTTCTTCAGTAAGTTCAGCAGTAAAGCAAATGCTTATCTAGAGTCATCACCAACGCGAGCAATTAACTCGTGCATTGCCATCCTACAGTAGAAACAATTGACCACATAATTTACAAGTTTCCCATCCCCACCAACAGGATTTGGAATGGATCGCGGAAAGAATAAACATACGACCACATTTTTCTTTTCCCTTCTGTTAAACTGGGTCCAATTAAAATGCTAACGAGAATCACAGGCTCAGATGGCATTCTCGGTATACAACTGCAACTTGTACAAAGAAGTTTAATTTTAATTTAACGAATGACTCATCTACGAAGAAAATGGACATATGGGTATTAGGTTTCAAAAGCAAATCAGAATGGGTTTTAGAAGGGGAAACCCAGAATAGCTAATAGAATGTTATTTGTTATGTGCAATACATGCTGATGCCTGGACTGAGGCATAGTTTATCTTTAGACTTAGTACCAATGGTAGGATTCAAATTTTTTTACTACTGGTTCTGTGGGTGTGGCTTGGTGGGCGTGGCAGGGGAAGGATACTGTAAAATCTCCAGTCAGAGGTGGGATTTGCCGGTTCTCCAAACTACTCAAAATTTCCACTACCGGTTCTCCAGAACCTGCTGAATGCCATCTCTACTTAGTACAGTTAGTTCTCGACTTATGACCAAATGCTTAGAAACTGTTCAAAATTGACACAAACCTCCCCAGGGATACTACAACCCTGTTCCAAAGTTTCAATGGCCACTCCCCCAAGGTCACATACCTCCATTTTAGTTGCTTGGCAACCAGAGTACATTTATGGCTCTTTGTAGCATCTCAAAGTCAAGGGACCACGTTTTACAATGTTTTTGCCAAAAATCAGCATTGACTTTAGTTTTTGGCAAAACCGGCTGATAGCAAATAATTGGTTCACTTAATGATTGCCACAAAAAAGGCCATAAAATGAGTCCTGGATCACCCACTTTATGATTATCACAACTTATGACCATAATGGGCAAGCTCCATTGCCACTGTAAATCAGGGACTATTGATATGTCTATGGATTTTACAGACCAGGTGTTTTGGGCTCTGAAAAACATTAAAATCGATTGATTCAGGCCAAATTCAGCAAACATCAATCAGAAATGACCATCAGTAGTCCTGGACATGGTAATTTAAATGATGCAACCAAATTTGCACTTGTCAAAATAATACAGAGATCAAGATTTCCGGTTTATTTTGATGATCCATTATTTCAAATTTTGCTATGCAGTTTATGATGTAAATATTCAAAAGAGACAAGGATGCCTATTCAGGAAAGAAGAATGTGACATTTTGTTATGTTAGGGAAAGACAGATGAGGTATATTAGGGAAAATACAAGTTTTATAGCATTTTAAATCAATCTATCAATCTATCTATCTAATCTAATCTAATCTAATCTAATCTAATCTAATCTAATCTAATCTAATCTAATCTAATCTACTCTAATCTAAGGGGAGGGCACAATGGTTCAGTGTTTAAAGATGCCAAACTTGGAGAGCTGACAGCTTAGGCTTGAGACCTGAACTCCACATAATAGGGTAAGTTCCTGTTCTTGCCTCAGCCCCTTCCCAACTAGCAGTTCCAAAGCATGTAAATGTGAGTAGATAAATAGGTACCACTTTATTGGGAAGGTAGCAGCATTTCATGCACCTTTGGTATGTAATCATGCTGGCCACATGGTTACAGAAATTGTCTTTGGACAAGGCTGGTTCCCTCAACCAAGAAATGGAAATCAGCACATGCCTTAGAGTCAGACATGACTGACAGGGAAATCTTTACATCTATGTCTATGTCTGTTTATCTATCTATCTATCTATCTATCTATCTATCTATCTATCTATCTATCTATCTATCTATCTATCTATCTATCGTAAAATCTGACGAATGGTTAGATAAATATAAATAAATATATGCTACATTGACATAAATCACACCTATCTCAAATACACCCCATTGTTTGACATTCAAAGTCACTGACCATAATATAAAGAAGATGCATAGAAAAAAGGAAGAACTCTAAACCCATGGTTTGACCACCATTTTTACTCCCCACCCCCCCTCCAGCATTCCTGTTGACTATTCATCCTAAAAAATAATACTTCAGATAGTGTACAAAGTGAATCTACCCAAACTGTATTTCACATTTTTTTAAAACTTGAAAAACATTAGCATTTGGAATGTCCTGTGTGATACAATGGACAATAAATGTGATTCTCTTGGCTGCATTACTTCATAAGGTGGTTGTGGAAATATAATTAAGAGGGACAAATGCAAATGAATGAATGGAGCTCTATTGAGAGAGGAACCACAGATTCAAAATATAATAAAATGAATATTCACTTGCATGCAGAAGGTAAGTTAAATCAGTCTTTGGCTACAATCTTCCAATTGACTACTTTATTAAAAAAAATTCAGGACTTTGGCTGAATATCCTAAATTTAGGAAAACAGTACCTATAATATTCTTATTTTTAGAATACATTATATATCTCAGTTGACCAGTGGCCAATACTCACATGTGGTGTTTGAAACCACAAGAGAAATGCTCTGCATTTTGTGACTGAAGCTGCTCTCTAGGAAAGGAAAAACATCACACTTCGGTCCTCCATATGTCTAATTTGGATAACTTCTGGTTGTTGTTGTTTTTTTAAAAAAAATTACTTTTAACAACTGCAGATTTGCCAGCACTCACAACTTTTCCATATTAGAGGTTGGTCTCAAATGATCCAGCCAACTAAATGCAACATTTCCCCTGCTTTCCTGATGGTTGAACTATTTCTGCTATAAATGAAAAAGTCCATATGAGAAGAACAAATAAAGGAGAAAAAGAAAGATAACATGAATAATGCAAAGAGTTGGATATAAATGGCCTTACAAGTTTGGGTGAATGATTTCTTCAGATTGTTCAGGGCTGGAATGTCTGTATGACATAGTAAAAAAATTCAAAATCAAAAGTCCATTTTTTAATGTGCATCATTTTTTAATGTCCATAAAAATGTATATGGCACGAATGATGAGATGGCCCAGAGAGCCGAAATGGAATAAATACTCAGTTTTTGACACCTTAAGAGTGAGTTGCCAAGTTCAGATTTAATTTGAAACTTTGTCTTCTAAATTCTTTGAATTTAAATCTGCAGATGAATGCAGGTGACACAAAACACAGGAATCGTGGAATTCCTATACTGAATTACATGTAGCACTTGCCAAATGTTTTCAAGTGCTGTTCAGATATTAAAACTCTCACAGAAATTGAGCCTAAATATTTAGGAGATGGCCTATCCTATTTAGGACTAGTCTGGTTATTTAGATCAATGGATAAGATCCTTTTGAAGATCTTTGGATGGTCTTTTTTTATCTTCCTAGCTATTGCAGAAGATTTTCCGTTGGCTTGTTCCCACATTAAGTACAGCCATTTAGGAATTGCATTTAGCTCCTACTCTTTTTACATGAAATCAAATGAGCAAATAATATCAATGCTAATATATTTATATAATAATTATATTTATTTCTTTATTATATTTATTTCTATATATATTATTTTATTATAAATGAACTAGAATCATCCATCTAGGTAAATATTACAAACCCAGAATGACATCACAAAGTTTGAAGAAGCACAGAAAAGAGTTCCTGTTTCTCACCTGCAAATTAATTTAAGAAATGGAAGGCTTGCATCTTGCCTAAAAAATTAGAACTGGACGAAATCCTTGAAAGCTACCGCAAGACTCTTGAAAGCCACACTGCATCCTTGTGTGACACCACTCCTGAGTGTCCTCTCTATTAATAGTTTGTGTCTCTCCTTTTTTTTAAATAGGAGTGCTCAAAAGTCAGCTTTTAAAGGAGCATATAACGTGGCCGTCTCCTGTTTTAGGAGAGTGATGCATTTAGACATCTCACAAGGAAAATATAAGGTGCAGTTTTTATCAAAAACCGTAGAAAGTTTGTGTTGGAAGAGACTTTCTCTAGTCCAAGCCCCCTATTGAGTACAAGACTAGCATTAAAGTATCCCGACAGGTGGTCGTTATTAAATGGCTTTCAGCTCTCTAAAGGAGGAGTAGAATTCTAGATAGACGAGCTTTTCCTAACATTTAGCCTCACTGCCTGGGGGTTATGGAATTGAAGACCAATAAATCTGAAGGCCACATGGCTGGAAAAATCCAAAGAAATTAAGGACAGTGGCCCATATCCAGCTCCTCCTCTTCTACGTCCATTTTACAAAAATAAATCTCTACTTCCCTGATTTAATTTAACACATGTTGTCTTTCAAAGTTCAGGTCTCTTAAGCATCAGAGAAAATCTGATAATATTGGAAATTATGCTTCAAATCCCCTGCATTTATAAAGTTAAGGGGTGAACCTGTGGAAAGGACATTCTGGGTATCTGTGTTGTACCTATTTCTTTCTCCCAACTGACTTAGCATCAATATCATCTTTCCTTTTAAGAAAAAAAAATCAGATTTGAAAAATGGATTATTTAGCTGAGAGATTCTGCATTGATTGTCCCTTACAATCATAATGTTTGACCCTAAGGTTTATCTGTATTAATATTTAGGGGAAAAGGAGAACATTATCAAACCATAAATCTCCTGCATTGCTTTAGTATTCATGCTACATTTAAACAGAAAATATAAAGCCTGAAAATTTTAAGTTGTGTTAGATTTTGCAGCAGAAATTCAAATCCAGAAAGCACACATAGATGACTGATTCAGTAGGATTCATTAACTTCTTTATATACATAATAATATGAGTAAAATGTACAATACCAAAAGTAGATTCTTCCAACATAACACAAGCAAAACACAAACGGCAGCTTCAGAGTTCAGAGCAGAGAGTAGTTTCAGTTTGGAGCTGAGAGCACAGTGTTAAGCCATGCCCAGAGAGTTTCCAATCTCAGCCCCCAATTCAGTTTCCATTGGCTGACCTTGTTACCCATGTCTCTGCCAGTTCATGAATATTCTGACATGTTGTCCATAGGAACTTTTCAGCATAGGCTTTGTCAGCTATGCCTCCTGGACTAATTTTTTTCCCAAGTAAAAGTATGGAGCAAAGATCTCCAGAACCCTTGCCCTCAGGGATGAGCCACTATGGCATCTTTATGACCTGCGAACTTCAACTCCCAGAATTCTTGAGCCAGCATTGAATTCAGGGGGTCCACAGGTTATAAAGGTGCCATAGTTGTCCACCCCTGCTGTGTCTATTCTTAGCGTAAGCACCATCAAAAGCTTTGGGAGATCCTCCTCCGTATGCACATCAGCAGTTGAATGTCATTTCAGTAGTTGAATTTAAGGCAAATGTCAGAGTGTAGATATCTCGATGAAGATTCTCAGTCATTCAGAGTTGTCTGGACCTCCACTTCTATTGAAGGAAAGGGGTTTTCCACTTCACCATAAATGGATTCCTCCACTCTTCTCTCAAACTGTATATCTTCCCTTCCCTCAATAGAAGTGGAACCCTCAGGCACAACCTGTCTGCCATTTTTTATCCTGCTCTTGCACCAGTCCCTGGGAAGTCACCCTTAATGACCCACCTAAGAGAAGGATTTAGGAGCAACCCTTAACAACTCGCCTACTCACCTAATAAGACATTCAGATTAAGAAATGAAACCATCCTGGATGACATATCTATGGCAGGAGTCCCAAGTCCACCAGTCTGAAAGAAACTGATCCATGTAAACAAGCAAAACCCTGTCCATGCATGCGCAGAATGCAGGCAGCACATGAAGCCATATGCTCTCTGTCTGAGGAAAAGCCTCTCTCCATAGAAGCAGTGCTTGGGACCCAAAAAGTTTGGGGCTGCTGATATATGGGGTCCACCTAGCCAGCTTGCTCAGACAGAAGAAACTACTTGAATAAGCCATGAAACATTTCAAACCCAAACAAGAAAAGAAGTCCAGTTGCCAATGACTCAACTTCCAGTCAGAGCAGTGATGAGCTGCATCTGGTTTAACAACCATGCTTCACACGCAGGGAGCATTCAATAAAGAGCAATTTGAATCTCTCCAGCTCACCTTCTAGTCTTCCCCGGTGAGTAGAACAGCTGAGGTGCGTAATCGACTTTGCCGCGTGAATCAGCTGAGCGGCAAAAGAAGGAAATGTAAGACAGGATAGGGCGGGAGTCGGTGAACAGGGCCAACTGATCATCGTTCCGGTGCGAACCGGGAGCAGCCCACCACTGAGTCAGAGTGTAGAAGAAATGTATAGTAGTAGCTCTTCCAGTTTCCTCTGAGTTTTCAACATGTGTTACTGCTTGCATGGGGGAGAACTGGTCTTCCAAAGCAGGGGTCTCCAACCTTGGCAACTTTTAGACTTGTGGACTTCAACTCCCAGAGTTCCTCCACCAGCAAAGCTCTGGGAGTTGAAGTCCACAAGTCTAAAAGTTGCCAAAGTTGGAGACCCCTGTTCCAAAGCATATCATTCATTCAATTGACACCCCATCTTTTTGCTCAGGCCAGCATTCAAGGTGAGGAAACCAAACACAGGTAGTCCTCAATGTATGTCCGGTCATTTTACAACTGTTCAGAGTTATGATAAGATTGAAAGAGGTGTTTTATTGACCCATAAAGCACTTTGGCCATTATAAAATGCATTCTCCCCCTCTTCCGCAGTCACGTAATTGGATATCAGGAACTTGGAAAATGGCTCACCTTTACGACTGGTTGCAGGGACTCACATCACATTAATTTGTGACTTTTCTGCTGGTTTCCAGCAAAACTGCCCGCTCATAAGACTTTGTTCGCTTAATGACTGCATTGTTCTCTTAATAACTGTGCAATTCACTAAACAACTATAATGATTAACCACAGTGAAAAATATAATTAAAAAACTAGGTTGGGTCACGTGGGTCACCTCAGTTTACAATCCCAACTACTAATGATTGGATTTCTGCTCTCAATTGCGGTCGTAAATTGAGAACTACCCGTGGAAAAGATGGAGATGTTCTAGAGATGGAAAAGATGGGAACCTAAATGTTCTTGCTACACTTAAATGAAGTGGCTGAACATGATGGCCAGGTGCATCTTCTCTGCTAAGATAATGGCTGAGTTCCAGTAAGACACTGGAGCCCAGATGATCCAATTCCATCTTAATCAAGTTTTAATGCCTTGCATTAAACAAGCAACTAAATCCGGGACTTTTTGCTTCCATTTTGGACTGACCAAATCTCACCTCATTCTTTTATCCTTTTCTCGAGTTGGCCGATATAAAATCATTTCAGGCAACAATTGTAAGAATGTAGGTTTTTTTTTTTTTCCTATTGTAGGAAGTTAGCACCCACCCCTCTCCTAGAAAAATGAAATATCCTAGGAAATACTAAAAAGGCAGAATATTTCCCCTAGAAGGGAAGCGGTAACTCAGAGAGGCAGAAGCTTTGTTAATAGGTGGGCCATTAAGGCCTGGGCCAGAGTATTCCACATAACAAAGGCCTCTACCCATCTCATCACCTGGCCTGGGAAGATTGCATCAGCCAGCATTCAGGTGAAGCCATGTGGTCCAGCTAAGACCCCCGCCCCTGGGAGTCTGAAAGCCAATGGGATACATTTCTTACATAGAAACAGGAAACACTAAGGAGGGGCCCAACAGAGGGTATATCACTAAGGGTCTCTCAGAATCTTGGCCCTTTTTTTCCTTCACCCAACATCTTGAAGCATGGGATTGTCCTTTTCACTTTGGAGCGCCAAGCCATGTGGTCCTGTCCACCATGAAGCCATTTTTCCAAACAGCCTCCATGTTTCCAGTGTCTTTTTCCCCACTTGGAATTTGAACCCAGAAGGATATTTCTTCCAACAATTGTTTCACATTTACCCTAGGCTGCAGCAATGAGGAGCTAAAAGGGCCATTTGCAGAAATTCTTCCTATAATGTTGATCCTTCTCTGTCCCGATTTTGGGAAAGAAGCGGGGGGTGGGGGTGGGAGAGTAGGGGGGGTGCACAGCAAAGCAGACATAACGATCTGGCAAAATGCGAAGCGGCTTCTGCATGTGTCAATCTTTTGTTCCCCTCGCTGTGGAAGAACAGCGGAGCTGATTTAAAGCTGTATATTTAGCTCAAATGGAAAAGTGTTAAAATCTCCAGTATGTCTCTGCTCCATTAACTCTCATCCCAATTTAACATGCTTCATCGTTCTGGGACAACAGACACTGCTATGCGACCTCTTCCTAAGCAAACAGGGTTTTGTTTCCATAAAGCATCTGGGCTGGGAAGTCGGGCTCACTAAGCAGCTGCGGAATACACTTGGCCATTTTTAAACGGAGAACTGAGAAACTTTTCTTTCCTTGCAAGAGGGAAAGAAAACGTCTTTTTTTTTTTCCCTTTTTGGCCAAAGTTAGGGGTGGGGGGGCTGGGGAGGCGACCGCCATCGAAGGAGAAAGCAAATTTTGGCTGTGCTCGTTGTTTTCATTATTCAGCCGAAGGAAAAAATGTTGGCCGTCCAAGGTTTTATTAAAACACACGCGTGCGTGCACATTTTTTTTTATTTCACCCCCTAAAGGTTTTGACAAAAGTGATACCATTCATGAAGTCGGACAGGGCCGCCTTTCATATCCACGAAGCCGGTTTGAATTGCTCAAGCCCAGGACCGAGAAAATTGATGGAATCCAGTTTGTATCAATGGTGAAAGAGTGGGCGCGCATGGAGGAACAGGCTGCCTGTGTTCAGCCAGGATACCCTTCCCAATGGAAGCATTGAAGCCCCTAAGCAAGCACAGGAGAAGCACAGGGAAGGAAAAGGACCAGGCTTCGCACAGCTTCGAGGCATTATCCTGCTGTAATCTCCTCCAGGTATTTAATTAAAATGTCATCACGACTAAAAAGGGGCTTTTTAACAAGAGCTGTTTCACACCTTACGCAGATAAGATCCCAAGGGTGTCACCATCAAGCCAAACTCATCCCTGGGTTTTTAGACAAACGCATTATTCAATTTGCACCAGAGGACAGAGAATGAAAGAGTTTACACGTACTTTACATTGTACTTCGGGCGTACAATGAAGCATGTCATGTATGGAAGAGAAAAAAAAACAAAAACTCCAGCTCACTACAGAGCTTATATAAATGACAATTTCCTTCAATGTATATACAGGCAAATATTAATTTGCTGTCATTCTTCTCCAGACCCTTGCCCCCCCCTTCCCCCAAATTTAGAATTTTAGAATTTATTTGATTTGTCCATCGCTTACAAGATAACAGGTATAAGTATATACATAGTTATGAATACATGAAATGGGTACATATAAGAAAAATAAAAGAAACAATAGGACAGGGACGGTAGGCACATTGGTGCGCTTATGCACGCCCCCTACAGGCCTCTTAGGAAAGGGGTGAAGTCAAATTCTTCTCCGCTACAAATAAAATCTGGTTGTGGATAATATTATGGTAAATGATATAGAATGGATTATCAGCTGAGGTGGGGACTTCTCAATAGCCATTTCCTTTTTTCCCCCTTCTGCCATATTCTCTTAAAAGTGGCTAAGGTATAACTTTTTTTTCGCAAAAGAACACTAAATAGGGAAGGATTATAAGTAGTTTCCTCTCCGAAATTAGTGGTGTTGAGCTTATAAAACAAAACAAAAAACTGCTTTGCAAAATCTATCCTATTTTTTTTTAAACCCCCCCACCCCACCCCCCAAAAAAAGTTTCCTTCGAATGGAAAAGAACCGTCTATTTTATGTCCTTCCTTCTCTTGATGATGTTTTCAAGTTTAGATGCCAGTTGGAGGTAGTGGATGATGCTACTGGAAGGTTGTTTGTCTGTTATACATTTTTCCCTCCATGAATACTTCCTGGCTACTCACACTTCCCGTTCTAGTTTTTTTAAAAAAAACAACAACATAGCACTGGAAGGGTTTCTACATGAAATCTTCTCTTGGAACATAAAAACAAGCCAGGAAGCCAGAGGAACTGTAGACAGCTGAATAAAATTGCAAGATATTCACGCATAGACTTCAGCCACTTTGGAATTAAATAAATTTTGGGAAGAAGCTTGCTTCGCTTATGAGAATTTTATCAACATCTTCTTCAGCTTTGTGTGTGAAAGACAAAAAAATTCAAAAAGACAACTTCAACTGCATCCATCCTGCCCAGGGGACATTTCTGATTAACTATAAACTTGGCAAAAATCAAAGAATTAGTTTTCAGCAGTGGGATCAAAACCCCTAAGATGGCAACAAGCAGTTCTGCTTTGCATTCTTCTTTTTCTTTTTACAAACCAATACAAAGTATATGTTCCATTGTATTTATTTATAAAATTACTCGTTGCCTGGTTCCATGTACCAAGCACTCAAGCTTACTTAAAAGTCAAAATAAATTACTATAAATGCTACAAGAAAATCTCACTGAAAACAGAACATTAGACACATTCAAGAAAGCCTCTTAGAACGAAAGATTAGAAGCAGGAAGTAGCAACAGACAATTGTAACAGAAAAAAATACCATTGCTAGGGAAAAACACGAGAGGGAGAGGGGAGAGAGGGAAAGGGAGAAGGGAAGGGGAGAGGGAGGGGATAGCGGGAGAAGGGGTGAGGGAGGGAGAGGAAGAAGGGAGGGGAGAGGGATAAAGGGAGGGGAGGGAGATAAGAGGAGGGGAGGGAAAAGAAGAAGGTGGAAGGAGAAAAGGAGGAGAGGGAGAAGAGAAAGTGAAAGGAAAAGCAAAAGGGAGGAGGGAGAAATTATTGGTAAAATGAATAATGGAAGTCATTTGATGGATCTTTCTGGGCAAAATATGAAAACTTTATGCAGCACTCTCTTCTCAATTTATTTTATTTTTGGAAACTAGGCAAAATTGAGAGGCCTTCTGTTTTTTGTTTGTTTTTTCAGACCAACAGTATGAAGCTTTGTAGTATAGTATCTACACAATGGTGTATCTGGGTACGTATCTGAAAATCTGCAAGATGATGGGTGCAGTGTTGCAGATTTTCATCTTTCCTCCAGACACCATGGGTACTACAAATCCCAGCGCTTCAGGGAGGAACAGAGAGGGAGACAAAAACGGAGATCTGTAAGAGTGTGAGATCTAAAACTGCTCTGTATTAAAGTATGAGTGACAACATGTATTCTGAGATTCTCTGAGCAAGGCCACCCCCCCCCAAAAAAAATACCCAACCTAAGGGCCCTCCAGAAATTAGGTGTGTAGTACTTACACAGCCCCAGGATCATCTCTGCTTTTAACCTCTGCTACCAACCTCTTATTCTTAAATTGCTGGCAAGTTAGAATTGGCTACAAAGACCTGTACAAAACCGTAATTCTGCATATGTAAACCACACTTCTGAAACAGAGATTGCAACTCAGTGGCAGAGATGCTCTTAGTAACCTTCTCAGATAGACGGATTAAGATGATTTCCTTGGCTGCTTTGACATCAAAAGTGCTTGTTCAAATAGCTGGCAACAGAGGAGGCTGCCTTTTTACCTCCATCAAGGCAGCAGAAGGGGGCGGGGGGAGAGTATCAGGAGCTGTAAATATTGCTGATCCTATCATTATTAATGACATTCCAAAGCCACCTACTTTACATATTTAAGTAATTTAAGTATTATATTTCATCCTGCCGGAGCGAGACCTTTAGAGGTTGTAATTGGACGAGGGCGAGAAATCTGTAATTTGCAGTTCCTGGAAACTTAAAAAGGAGAATATGACAACAGGCAATATATATAAGATAAAATGCACAGAACTGCACACTAAAGGATGTCATTCTCAGTCATGATAGCAATGAAATCTGTTTTCCTCTGTCTGTAATTTGTGCTGCTTAAAAAAAGAGAAGAAAATTTCTCCCTCCCTCCTTAAATTCCTCATGGATCAAAATGTTCTAATTTGACAGTTGATAAAACATATGTTGATAAATTATTCCCCAGCTTCGTTGAAGAAGGATGCGAGGAGGAGGAATAACGAGCTATAAATATTTCTTTATTTTTTAAAAAAATAAACAAAACAGATTCTTGACTTACTGTGAATTTAACTGCGGATAACTTCTTAACAACATTCATCTAGGCCAATTTTTTTAAATAAAAAAAATAAAGCTCAAAGTGTGAAGATTCACAACAATTATAATAATTGCCACAATAATTCGCATCCAACTTATGCAAGGAAGTATCATAATAAATGGAAAAGGAGTTAAGCTTTGACCTCCTTATTGCATATTTCATCTCCCACTCACATATATTTAATGCTGTACACAATTATGTAATGTACTTACAATTACATAATAAAATAAAAGCAGGGAGAGGGGAATGAAAAGCAAAGAAACAGTTTGGGCCACATCAGAGCTTTCTCTGGAACTATATATAAATTCCCTCTGTGATCCGACAAAGATACAGGAACAAGCTCGTGTCAGTAAAACTGTACGTGAGTCATACAGGTTATCAATTGATTGATGAACAAATTCAATAAATAGCAATTGTTCGAATTCCCACTCTCTCCCTGAATTCCTTTTGGTTTTAATGCTTTTTGAAAATAAAACGTTCACAGGCAGATGTATGTGCCAATTATTGAACAGGCATGATTTTATAATGTGCAGTGAAAATGCAAAAGGTTAGAATGATGGCTGGGACATGGCCAAGATTTCTGGATGGCAAAATTCTCGGTGATTTTACCAGTGGCTGTACAGAAAGTTTAACGCTTCTCCTTTGCTTAGTTTTAGAGGAACTGTACTGAGGCTGGCTTCAAAATTTAAGGCGTTAAGAAATGCCTCATCTTAGATATTTTTGCACTACATAATAATTGGAAAACAGGAAGAGATTCTTTATTAATAGGGCGTCCAGAAGCACATTCTGTTTCAAAAAGCTTAATTATAGTCCAACAAGTTTGAATTAGTTGTGATAGGAGATACATATGGTAAACCCTTAGTAATAAAACTTCTGGCAACTTGTTTTTTGAAGCTGCATGAAAACTCCCCATCTTCTGAATTCTGGACCTTTTATTTCTCTGTCTCAAATTTAGATTTAGATGGCTGTGAAACTGTTGGTCATTCACAGACATTGCACATATCAGTTGCTACAAATTAACTATATTATCCGCTGTGGCACAAATAATAGAAGATGAAAACTCAAGTTAAGAACTAAACTTTATTTTTTGTTTTATTCCATACTTTTACAGAGTAGAGGGACATTCCTTCTTATTGCCTTTCAGTTATTTGGATCAATGGCATCCTCCAAGATTTGAGAGGCCAAATTGCTCTATTATATTCACAACAGAACACGTGAAATTGCCAGCACTTTCAGCTTGAAGAAAGGACCAAAGCAACTATACATGTTCAGAAGAACCTGCTATGGAGCCTTCATACAAATAAAATGCAGGAAAATCCCTATTTGATTGTCTTGGGATTCATCTTCTGCTAAACCGGGATATCTGACCATGATTTGTAGAATCACATGGAAAACTCACAGCTGATATTGACAAACCAAACTGACAAATTAAACACAAAGTGTACTAAACCATAATGTACTTGAACCACATTCTGGCTTAGCCTGTTATAATAACTTGCCACTGATTCAGACCTAACTCGGATCTTTTTCCACGTTACATGACATGACAATAGGGGAAGGCACCGCATTTATCAAGTTATGAGATAGAAAGAAAGTCATACTCTAATTCAAAAGATGGTATCTAAATACCTTGCTCCAGTTCACACAGAATCAACTCTAAATCCTTGTTCACCTTCTGAACATATAAAAACAATAGCCAAAGAAAAAAGTTAAGAGAAAAATATTTAATATGTGAATATACTACAGCATAGTTCCTTGCCACCCAAATCATTTCAACTATTGTTTATCTACTACAAATGAATATTCTATACATGCGACACAGATACACAGGAAGACCCCAAATAGCTACCACTGCAGATGTGATGATGTTGGAGATAGGAACATATGTTTTCATCTTTGAATGCAGAAGTCAATCAAGCAATAATCATGGTTAAAACTCCAGGAGAATTTTGGTTTGATTAACATAACTCCAAGTTAACCAAATTTCAACCAATAATTTTATAGATATGGCCTGGATATAAAACACACAGTTTTATGCAGAAATTCCTGATGTTAATTTTCAGCATTCTCCCTTATTTATTTTTATTTATTTTATTTCATTTCATTTATTTATTTTATTTGGTTTGTCAATTGCTCACAAGATAATAGGTATAAGTAAAAACATAGTTATGAATACATGGATACATATAAGAAAAATAAAAGAAACAATAGGACAGGGATGGGAGGCATGTTGGTACGCTTATGGACACCCCCTTTTTACTGAACAATTTATATACAATCCTAAGGGGAAAAAATTATCAGGGCATCTCAGAAAACATATTTAAAGCCTCTGGTCTAACAACTTATCTAGAAGAAAAACAAACATTAGAAGATGTGAAAGATCCTTAAATGCTTGACACCTAATAGTCCCTTCATATATTGTATTTAGGACTACATCATCCATCAATCCAAAAAAGCATAGCTGGGTTCAGGAAATTTCATAGTTACATTTTAAACATCTGGAAGAAAAATACAAACTGTGGGGGGTGAAGCAGACCAAGTTCTAATTAATCTGCCAGTCTTCAACTACTGTATAGAATGGAACTCAGGTTTATATTTCTCCCAGATTTGGAGTATGAGAAAATATCAATGCAGTTTAAAGTCTGTTTTCTGGATTTGTTTTTAGTACCCAGGTTAAGGCAGAAACATAATGATAATTCAAATTATATCAAAAATGAACACAGAACGCAGAAAGTTCTATCCATTCCTGACCTGACATACTGTTCCTTTCTGTTTAAGGTGTAATAAACTTTGATGACTTAGAATAGGAAGGAATATAATAATAATAATAATAATAATAATAATAATAATAATAATAATAAAACCTCCAAATCAGTTAATAAGCAAATTTGCTGTCTCCACTTCATGTTTTAGCACAAACAATTTCATTTCTTTCACAATATTCCTTGAAAATAAATTTAGTAACTTTTCACTGGCTGTGTGCCTAATGTACCAAAATTTAAGAAGTCAAAATTTTCAGTCTGCTGTTCTAAAAGGGGCCATTTTTACAGCTTGCAGTGGCTAAGATGAAACATAATTATGTTAATCCCTATCTGCATGTCCAACCACCTAAAATTCAACTGAATTGGTTATAGCAGAAATATATAACCCAAGTCCCTATAACTCCATTTGGAACCCTTATCTTTGGAAGTAGCCAAAAGTTAGTTCTATGTTGTATTGTTAAAAAAAAAAGCTGAAGAGGAGAAATACGAAACAGGTGGGGAGTAATCATATTAATACTACTTCATTAGCCCAAACTAAATATAATTAAATTTAAATATATTTAAAAGCCACCCAAAAGTCCAAGACAAAGTTTGCTCTGAATCTCACACTTTGGCACTACACAGAGAAAAGAATAATCTTACTGATCATCTCAATTCTCTTCAAAGATAATGATCCGACAGTCTGGAAAATCCTACCAGCATTTAAGTATATCAAACTGCTTGGATCTCTTCCCACTGAAATCAACAGCTTGGAATTTCCATCAGCTCACGTCTCTGCAAGATTATCTAGCACTCGGTATTGATCACCATCTGCATCACTCCTGGTGGCCTTGTGTGATCAAACAGAGGTAGGATCTAGGCCAGCATTCTCTATGAACAGCAGCTACACGGGTCATCAGGAAATGCAACAAAGATGAGATGCTTCTTTGGCAACCGAAGATTCTTCTTGTGGCAAAGAGGCATTAATAGATCTTCACAAAGTTGTCTGACTCCCTTGTTTTAGAGCCATCTAAGCTATCAGCTGTCACCACATCTGGTGACAGAAAAATCGCATAAGCATCAAGGAAAGAATGACAGAGGAACTGACACACTGCAAATTGCCCCAAGAAATGATTGCAGTGGACAGACACATTTGCCTTGGCATAAGTGGAAAGGCTAAGCCGTTCATTATGCCATAAGATTTCACAAACTACACTTCACTTCATCAATTGCACAGAATATGATCCTTAAAAAGTATATATATATATATACCCCTGCTTAGAAAAGGAGGAGATAATTGGAAGGAGAGGTTCAAAGGATATGAAGCAAAATAATGTATCGTTGAAAGTCAAAAATCTGCTGAATTCATATTTCCAGTGTTGCAATGCATTTTTGAGTGCTTTAAGCATAAGTGTTGCCTATAAATCTACAGCTCAGGAGAAAACGTAGATGCAGATATCTATTAAAAGGCATATTTAAAGAGGCTTTAAAAATCATAGTTTAATATGAAACTGGAATAGAATTTTAGGTAAACAAATGATATTCCTCCAAACTGAGTCAGATTTGCCCAAGCTTCATATATTTGTGTGTATTTTTATTGTGTCCAAAAAGGGTTACCTAACCAAAAGTTGCATTATGAATCTAGAAAAGAAGCATAACTTGAACACAACTCCCATTCAAAAGCCAACATATAATTTATGGTATAGAGTAGTTTTGAATAACATCTACTCTTCATGCGTATAAATCATTGATAGGCATAAATTGAGCTTTATCCATCCAAATAAAATAAACATTTTCTGAATGTTGACAGACACTATAAGGCAAGGAACTTTCTGTTCAGGAGAATTTGCAGGATTTCAGAATTAAAGGGATTTATTTTAAAGGCAGAATTTGTAAAGGAGAGAACGGAAGACTGTATTTTTAAACAATGTATGCATATTTCACGGCAACTTAGAAAGCCCATCCTACTTATTTGTTTAACAAAAGAATATTCACGACATATAGAGAAGCATTGCATCTGTATACTATCTATCTATATAAACACCTTTAAACCCTCATATAGCTTGTAAGTTTGAAAATGTAAAAAAACACTTTTAAGAAAAGAATTGTGACTACATAGAGATTTGACCATTGAGATATTAAAAGCAATATAGAACATTGAAAACCCACAGGATTCTGAATTATCCATTATAATAAATAATTGTTAACAACAGATAACTTGGAGAATTTTTTTTTTTAATTAAAAGTTCCATCAAAATGAGCCTGGCCTTTTGAAGGAGTTCCATATCTCTCACAAATGGATGAGATACAACTAGCACTGCATTGATGTTGAGGATCAAGGCCAAATTTCACATCATTGCAATAGTATGGAATGGTGTTATTATGCTAAGGGAAAGAAAGTTATTAGCTGTGGATACAGAGGCTTTGCATAACACTATTGCACAACTTAGAATCAGTATGTCAAAGTGTCCCCAAAAGAGGAATTTTAGGGCAGCATAACTGTTCAAATAAGACTTTAGTGAATACAACCTACTATATTCTAATGTGATTTCAAGTATCTACGATTGCATTTTAGAAACTTTAGAAAGTTTCTTGTTAGTATAAATGAGGATTGCTGGCTTACACTTGTTGCTAAATCCCTTGACCTTCCTCTTACATTCTATGAACAAATTGTGTTATTTAAACAAAATGCACCTAATATATAAGGTTTAATATAACCGTGATGAAACAAAACATACCTAATATATAATGTTTATTCTAACGGCAGGAGAATATTAAAAAACAGTGTTTAATTGAAGAAAAATGAAAAAGCTAATGAGATGCCCGGATTTGAATGGAATGAAAACCTTTTAAACTGTTTAGAACAGCAATGGATAAACCTTTGCTAAACTAGCTATCCCACGAGAAAACCAAATCAACAATTCTGTGATCTGGAAGACTATTTACATTAAGATTATGAATGTGATGTGTAAATATATTAAGACAAAATTTATAACCCAAAAATGAGGAACGGGAAGGGAAGATTTAGGTGCTTAACTTTCTTACAAAAATCAATGAGATATACATTGAATAGATAAATGCCACTATATCTTTATATCATTAAGTCAACTATTGGAATATAATGCTTAAAGATTTTTTTTTAAGTGAAACTGGAATTTATTATTAGTTCATGCATTGTTGGTCACTTAGTTCTAAAATGCAGCTTATATTTTCCTTGAATTCGTGATTTTGTGAATAATGGTTTTGCAACAAATAAAAAAGTCAGATTGGCTTGCTCCCTTTTATTTTATAGATGGTGCCACAATTACTGTTATCAGCACACACTGCCCGTTTACCATCATACAGGTGTTAGATTGGGATGCCAAAAATCTTTCTCTCTCAATTGCACATGTGTTTGGACACACTGCTTATTTCCAAAGGTGTAAAATTACTAGCCTTTGCTAATGTAATGTATCTGCACATTCAGCATTTATTATGCTCACCCTACTCCAACTAATAGAATGATCAGGAGTAGCCAGGAATATCATGCATACTGGAAAACAAAAGAAAATAGACAAAAACTGCCCAGCAGATTTGGGAGGAAGACAACTTTGTTTCTTTTTCTTAAGGGTTAAAATGGGGCACATTTTACTACAGGGTCTTGAGGGCCCAATATAAATGCCACCAGGGGCTTTAAGTTTACCCTTTTCCAATCCAAGCACAGCAAATCACACACACGCACACCAATCTGCACAATTGTAACTCTTCTCTCATCTAGATTTTATTGCATGACAAACTCCACCACATTTATAACATGTACCGTTTGGATACACCACCTTCCACAAGCTTCTCAACCTGGCAATGGTTAGGAACACAGTGAGGTAAACCAGTGATTTGCAAGGATGTGTGTTCCCGTCTATTCTGCTCTCAGACACACCCCCTAGTGGTTGATTCACTTTAGGCATTGCGGGACCATCTCAAAACTTTAAAAAATGATCCTCAAAAACATGCAGATCAATCATGACCAGACCAAATATCTAACTGAACCCTGAAGGGATTGCAGTGCCTTTAAGAATGAGTTATTTCATCTCTCTCTCTCTCTCTCTCACACACACACACACACACCCACACACACACACACACACACACACACAGTCGGTTCACACAGAAAAGCAGCCTTGCCTACTTGGACATTAGCATCACTCTGTTGTGGTCGTTGCTGTTTTAATAATACAAAAAGTTATAATACAAAAAGTTAAGTTTCCCAAATATCTCCCCTCCCTCTTCCCGGGATGGCCCAAATCTATAAATCCCAAGGGTTAGGGAAGAATATAATTTATAAAATATTTAATGAAGGTGCACGTTTAGCGAAGGAAGAAGAAAGTAGGAAGAGGATTGAGCGAATGCTGCAAGGGAATCAAGCTTACTTTTTAAAATTCACTTTGGCTGGAAAAAACAGTCTTGAGCACTCCGTTGTGCTGATCCGCAGGAACAGCACTGACTGGGGGATGTTCTACAGAAACCATATTTTAGCATGCCAAATCTCCTGCCTAAAACAAAATCTTCGACGAAGGCTTTGGCATAGTAGAAGAACTAGGAAAAAGTGTCATTTTTCACAATGTTGTTTTA
Organism: Bungarus multicinctus; assembly: GCA_023653725.1. NCBI lineage: Eukaryota > Metazoa > Chordata > Lepidosauria > Squamata > Elapidae > Bungarus > Bungarus multicinctus. The sequence goes on along the minus strand of CM042848.1, from coordinate 73,304,522 downwards.
ATACAAAACGACCTAAATTTGGGGAATTGGCTTTTTTTTTTTGAGTTGTTACAAGGATGCTGAACTTACTATTCCAAAATTGGAGGAAGATGTCAAGAACCAGCAAATGTCTGTAAACCTTACTGCATGTTAACACCTCACCCCCAAATCAATAATAAGTGTGTGCATGCGTGCGTGTTTGTGATAAGTAATTAAATTTAGTGTAACCATGCAAATCACCCAGCTCCTTCCCCTCCAGCTAGTTGTTCTCTGCCTCACGTGTATTGCTCCATATGTACTCTCTACATCTAAATAAAGGCACCATGATTGAAAGCAACATATCAATTCCATAAGGGAACCGATTCCTAACAATAAAAGCACCCGGGTTGAAACAGGAAGAGAGGGCATTTATAACTAAGTACCGGCATCCTTTTAGTTTTCTCCAAGATACGGCAATTCCTGTGTTTTCATTATGCAATGGACAAGAGAAGCTGGGAAAAGAACCACACTTCCTCCCTCCCTTAAAGTACCAATCGTACTTTGCATACCGTATTCATGCGCAAACGTTTTAAAGATTGATGGCTTTCAACTAAGGAAGAAGATGCCCACCGCTTTCTTTCTCTCTCCTTCTCTCAGTAACTCTTTGAAGACCAAGGACAAGGTAGTAGTAACTTGGTTTGACATTTGACAATAAACACCACAAGGTTCCTTCCACTAAAGAAATGGTTTCTTACTTCATCCTCAGAGTTAATTCCAGCTCAGCTTTTCCTTATTTCCCCTCAGTGGACAAATTTATTGAAACCCTTCATTCAGAAGGATTCAAACGGCAAGCTCAGTCACAACTTACATCCAACATGTTTCCTAGAGACCCTAAAAACCAAGCATGGTAAAAAAAAAAAAAAAATGTCCAAAGCAAGTATGTGCCACACAAACCGGGGGAAGTGGAAGCATTAACCCTCCTCACATCAAACAGGACAAATATTGTTTGGCCAGAATAGAATGTTTGTAGCTATTCCCAGTTTCGGTATTTTGGTCTAGAATGAATAATAATGTTAATTGATACAATCCCCGCCAATCAATTGCAAAAGGCAATTCTACTTGGAACAGTTTACATTCTGCCAGGATACTTTTAACACAATCATTCAACAACATCTGCCTATTCCAGGTCCTTGGGAAGGACTTGATAGGTGGATAAAAATGCCAAACATCTGTCCGAGTGTAATAATAATAATGATAATGATAATAATGTCAATATTTGTGATACCTTTTTAAATGTTCAGTTGACTGAGTTTCAATAATAATAATAATAATAATTTGATAATATAAGCTTTGGCTTTTAAAGGAAAGCCTTCGGTACAACGTTCCCTATGCTGATGGCCAAAAGATTGGTTAGGCTATTTATTCCCCTGCTGTCTGGGATGATGAGACTTGTGAATTTAGGGAGCATTAGATTAGGTACAATTGCTTCAGAACATTCTTTGCAAGAGAGAGATTCAGCAATGCCTACTTTCCTATAATTCCTGTTGGTGTTAAATGTAATGGGAGACCAAGAATAAAAGAATACACTTTGGAACACTCTTTCCAAAGTGCAACAATTAAGATTAAAAAAAAAAAAAATCTTAAATCTTCCTTGTCAGATGCTACTTAAATTAGTTTCCCCCCTTCTTTTTTTACAGCAAGTCAATCAAAATGTTAGCTTTATTTCTCCTGAAATACCTTTTTCTTCTAGTTCTCTAATCTTCATTATGAGAAGAGTCCATCTTTCGCTATAAAGTTGCAATAATTCATGCATAAATATATGCTTCTGGATAGCTCATGAATTTAACATCCCCTATATCCACAAATATCAAGTATTCCCTTTCTCTTTTCTTATTTCAATTATACAAGAATTTATGAAGAGTTTTAAAGTTCACGACAGGCATTTTTCAACTCACAGTCATTCGTATAAATTCTAGATTGTGAGGATGCTGTTACAAGATTCTCTGCTTATGGAAATCAAAACTTTACTTGGACTTGTCCACATCAGACTGTCTTATTTGCACAAAAATAGGAATTAGAATACACAGAGCCATATGTTTTACATAGAATTAAGAACAAGTTAATTTAATTAGACTTATTTTAACTGTATTTAGAATGGCTGCCTTAAAAAAAATCCCTAGCATGAAATATGACAATTATATCTATCACAGAAATAGGATGCTTGATCCAATTAGAAGCTTCCAGTGTGTTGCAATTTCAGAGTTTGTATATGTAGTTTGGGCTGCATGAAGCATCTTCTAACATTTTGGCAGAACTATAGAGGCACATGTTGGGATCATCAGCTTGCCTAAAATTGCTAAGTTTATCCTGATTTTAAATCAATCCGTTGGACATGGAAATTCACAAAACTGAACTGAGTTATTGTAAATATCGCTCCAGATTTCTGCCTCGTTTTTCACCTGAGAGAGAGTTTCCATCTCAAGCTTCTCTGTGATCAAAGTTAAAAGAAAGTCATGGGAACCAAAGCAGTACTCAGATTTAAAAAATTAAAAGGAAAAAAAACCCTGAATAAGGTCCTTTCCTATGAAAGCCATGAATTTTCCTCACAAAGTTAAGGTGAAGTTCTAAGAGTTTTAAAACTCTGTCCAAGCTGAAGAAAAATCAAAGAAACAAATTTCTTCCTACAAAAGATACCGTAGATGAATTGATAAATGACAATGAAACCAAAATTCCTCGAATTATACTTTTTTACCCCTTTACAGCTTCATAAAAAGATATATATGTAAAATGGGCCTTAAGACCATTTAGCAAGCTATAGCTTATTCTGACAGGTGAAAATACTTATTTAACAAAATGCATTTAAAAAAAAAAAACATTAAGAGCCAGGCTGGAGAAAACAGGAGGGGAGGGGTGGGCTTTTCCCTGCAAATTGTACAAATTCTGCAGTAAATAAAGTCCACAACCTGTCCTATACACTTTACCATGTGTATGCAACTACAGTCAAACACAGAGAATGTAAACAAATGGTAATGATTAACAGAGATATTGGTTTGGATTACTAGCTAAAACCACAGATGGAAAATGGTAAATAGAAAAGAATTAGACAACAAGGTTTTTTTTCCTTTAAAATAATAATAATAATATTGCTATCAACATAACTCAATAGACTTATGTCTGTGAAAACTAGTTAACACGTAGATTATTACAACCAGCCCTTTCTTCGGTCCTTCCCGAGCATTAATAAAGTAAAATTTCTGAATGCACACCTCAGTTTATAAAAAGGAGAGAGAGAGAAAGAGAAAGAAAGACGCCAATTTAGGTTTTTTTCCTACGCTCAAAACCTTTGCTTCCAAATTAACATGAACCCTTGTTCTTTAAAACAGAAAGTACACCAACAGTGCTTGGGGTTGTGGGGGGGGGGGGGGGGGAAGCAGAGCCTGCCTTTTAAGCTCTTATCTGCCTCACCTATTAAACTTGTACAAAAAGTTAAAGCACACACACCCTGAGTTTGCTTCTCCGCCAGCCTTTTCTTATTGCATCGGACAGAGCTGGCAAAACACTTTCTCCAGGTTTCATCAGAAAGAAAATGATTATCCGCAGGTCAATTTAGGGAATACTAAGAAAAGCACTTCAGCTCTTCCAAGTGTGTTCCCATCACAATATTAAGAGGTGAGGGAGGGGGAGCTGTAAATGTCAGAGATTTTCAACAAAGGAGAGGAATTAATTGAATCTAATAAAATCTTGGAAGGAGCTCAGAAGCTCCAGTCCAAGGTGTTTTTCTGAGTCAGCTTGAGAAGTGATTTTTTTTTTCTCCCTCCCCACAAATTCAGAAATAGAGGAATAGCCGTATCTGCATACATTCGGATCCTGGTTATTGTATTTTATTTATCGAGGAGCAACATCCCCGCACTTCCTCTCCTTTCTTAAGATCTCCTCCCCACCTCCCTGCCTTTTACTATCGAATTCACCCACTTCTGCAATGAACAGCTTGACTTCCCATATTTTTCACCAGCTGGTCTATCACCTAGCTTGCACTACAGGCTCACTTGCAACCAAATGTTTATGCAGAAGGTAGTTTTCATGAAACTTTGGTGTGAGAGGAGAGGGGTGATAGATTTGGCTTTCTTTCTTTCTTTCTTTCTTTCTTTCTTTCTTTCTTTCTTTCTTTCTTTCTTTCTTTCTTCTTTCTTTTCCTTTCTTTCCTTTCTTTCTTTCCTTTCTTCTCTCTCTCTCTTTCCCTATTTCCAAGAGCTAAGTTTCACTCAACTCTTTACAGCTAAACAAGATATACATGCAGGATTTAGCGGGGGAGGGGGGGGGGACGGGGCAGGGAAGGAAGAGAGCATCCCGATTCACCCCCAAGGAATTGGGCAAAAGCGGTTGAAAAACGCCTCTTTGAAGACCCCGTTGCCCAAAAAGTCGAGATTTATGGGGAAAATAAACAAGTCTCCAGGAATGTTAAAACTCTGGCAAGTGTGTCCTCCGATGGAAAGCGGGTAAGGAAACAGATGGTAACCCAAATAAATCGTAAATTAAGAGAGAGAAGGAAAAAAAAAAAAAGATCTCCGACACACGGGTGACGAAGCTGCAGGAATCACCCCCGAAGGAAGATCTTATAAGATTTATTTATTTATTTATTTATTTGGTCCTTTCGCGCCCTACCACCTACTACTGTTACGGGTGGCTGCTATTCATCCCGCACAAGGACTTCGGTGAAGTTGGCTCCACGTTACCACGCCTCTAAATCCAACATCAGCAACCATCCCCAACCACCACCCACCACCCAACTTTGGGCCGCTCCTCTGAAACTTGGGTTCTTCTTCTTCTTCTCCTCCTCCTCTTCCTCCTCTCCGCCACCAGCCCCGCCGTCATCCCGGCGGAAAGCTCCAAACGGGAAGTTTTCAAGTCTCCGCTCCCTCGATTTTCCCCATTCATCCCAGGAAGCGCTTACCCCGCCACGGCGGTTCGAGGATAGGAAGAAGGGAGGCGGGGGGAGGAAAGGAGGCAAAATCCCCCCAGTCCCAGACCCAATTCCACACACACACACACACCCAAAGGGGAAGACCTACAGGCTTTGCACCAGCAGGCGGCGGATTCCGAAGAGAGGGGGGGAGGCGAGAAAGCCGGCAGGCTGGGGTTGGACCAAGGTTTGGGGGGTGGGGGGGTGGGGTGGAAGAGAGAGAGACCAGTGAAACCGGTTTGCATTGCCGGGGCAATGGTGTGTGCGTGGGCGGGCGGGGGGTGTTTGCTGGGCAGCCGTCCTGTGTGCATCTCAGCCCAAGTTCCTTTTCCAGGACCTTTTTGATGCTTTTCCGCCGAGTTTAAAAGACCGGGGCGAAGGGGGAAGCGGACTTGTTGGGGAGCGCGAAGAAGCGCGCTAGGAAATGCAAAAAGAACCAGCTGCGGAGGCAGGTCGGTAGCGCTCGGGCGCCGGTGGTTGCATGCTGGGAAGGGAAAAGGAGGAGGAGGAGGAGGGACACACACACACAACCCGAGCGCTTCACCGCGGTGCCGTTGCGTTTTGTTGCGTTCGCTTCTCGACTCGCCCGGAGGGGGGAAAGTTTTGGGGGAACACTCCCCCACCTCCCACCCCCGCGCGCGCGCCCCGCTTTCCATCCGCAGCCCCGGCCGGGGCAAGGAGAGGCGACGAGGAAAAAAAAGAAAAGAAAGAAAGAAAGAAAAAGAAATAGAAGGGGGGAAAAAAAAGCATGCGGTAGCTCACCTTTCAAACTCCGGAGGTAAATCAGGGTCAGTTAGCATGCTGGAAATATATTTAAAAAAAAAAAAAGAGGAGGAGGGAAAAAAAAAAGAGAGAAGAGATCGATGTTGCTTTTTTTTTTTCCTCCCTCTCCCTTTTGACACCCGGTAGCCTCCTGCGATCGCCTCCAACTGAACCTGTCAAGTGGATCCAAAGCTCCCTTAAACCGATAGATTATTCTCTCTCTCTCTCTCTCTCTCTCTCTCTCTCTCTGCTGCTCGCTCGCTCTCTCCCTCTTCTAAGCTCAAACTCCTTGACCAGTCTCTTAAAGGGGCAGCACACTTTAGCTGGAGGAGACGGTGCGCTTAGCTCCCCCCACAACAGCGCCACATGGCTGCGGTCTGCCCGCAAAGTCTCTCTGGGTACCGTCTCTCGCCCAAGTCGCCGCTAGCGGGGGTGTGGAGGGAGGGAGGGAGGGAGGGAGGGGCCGGGGTAGGGTGGGGTGGAGGGGAAGCTTCGCCGGAGAGAGAGGGTCTTTCCCAGTCTTCCCTTCCCTTCCCTTCCCCAGCCCTGCCTTCCAGATCTCCACCTACAACTGGACTCGCCACGCGCCCCCCCCCCCCGCCCTCCCAAAGCAGGATCAAAGATCACAAGCCAATGGAGAAGTTCATTTGGAGCCCCCCCCTTCTTCCCCTGTCCCTGAATTTTGAACGGCCCATAAATAAATCAACTGCCCGCCCTCAGCTTTCCCCCCCTCCCCCCCCCCTCTCCAGCCTCACTTTCCCAAAATGTGCACGGTACATAATCCAGTGATCAAATATGTTCCTTGCTAAAAAAAAAAATCAATTATGTCACATGCATCCTAGGGATGCAAATACAAAACACACACACACACACAGATGCGCATACATAGACACAAGGAGGAAATCAATACTTCTAGTTAGGATCAAACTCCTCCCTTCTATTTCAGGGTTGCACATAACAGGTATACAGACACTAATGAGTTCATTTTTCATGCTGCCAATCGGAAATGTTATGTTGTTTTCTCAAGAAGAGCGGGCATCAGTTGTAAAAGTGGGTATGTTTGGGTGTCTCTCTCTCTTTGCCCGGAAGATAAAAGCGATTGCACAAGCACACTAGGAGACCCAAACTTTCTTCGAGAAATCTTAGCTTATTCTGCTTAGCACAATCCAAACCTTTTAACGCCATTCTCACTTTCCCCGAGAATGCTGTAGGATGGAGACAGGCAGTGTGAGAACGATGCATATGCATCACAAATAAAGTTCTTTATTTTTTTCCCCCTCCTTCTTTTGCCAGTCTAGGTTTCTGTGAGCTCAGGCACAGAATGAATGCACAGGTGTGCACTTGCACCATTAAAACACACACACACTTTTCGATTCGGTGAACTATTTTTTTATCCCATATAAATTTGATAAACAAACAAGCAAATGAATAGATAAATACATCTCCCATACCAGCTACACGCCCTTCCCTTCGCTCTTTCCGTCGGTGGCCATCTGTCTGAGGTGAGATAATGTGGCCTTAAAAGAAACCAGAAGAAAACAAAACAAACAAACAAAAACAATCTCATCAGCTGCATTCTCACAAAAGGCTTACTCGAGATGCTGAACTGCACCCGTGAACCATACATTTATTCCAACAAGTTGGGTCTGCAGGACTTGCTGAGATATCACAGAACAAACGGAGCATCATCGCCTGTTGCACAAAATGCACCAAGTAGATCTTTCATTGACTTGGGGAGGTGTGTTGTCTGCTCAGTGTAATCAGGAAGAGGAGCAGGAACAGAGAAAGAGAGAAGAGAGAGAGAGAAAGAAAAAAAGAGAAGAGAAGGGAGAGAGGAGAGAGAGAAGGAAGGAAGAAAGAAAGAAAGAAAGAAAGAAAGAAAGAAAGAAAGAAAGAAAGAAAGAAAGAAAGAAAGAAAGAAAGAGAAAGAAGAGAGAAGGAAAGAAAGAAAGAGAAGAGAGAGAGGAGAGAGAAGGAAAGAAGGAAAGAGGAGAGAGAAGAAAAGAAAGAAAGAAAAGAGAAGGAAAGACAGAAAGAGGAGAGGAGAGAGAGAAGGAAAGAAAGAGAAGAGAGGGGGGAGAGAAGGAAAGAAAGAAAGAAGAGAGGGGAGAGAGAGAAAGAAAGAAAGAATAGAAGAAAGTGAGGACAGAGAGAAGGAAAGAAAGAGAACAGAGGAGAGAGAGAAGGAAAAGAAAGAAAGAAAAAGAGAAGAGAAGAGAAGAGGAGGAGAGAGAATGAAAGAAAGAGAAGAGAGAGTGAGGACAGAGAGAGAAGGAAAGAAAGAGAAGAGAGAGGAGAGAGAAGGAAAGAAAAGAAAGAGAAGAGAGGGGAGAGAGAAGGGAAGAAAGAGAAGAGAGAGACTGAAGATTGTATCCCATTTGCATTCCTAGAATCATATTTTTATTGCATTGAATGGTAATGTGTTAATACTTTGTGCCTGTGAGTATCACATACGTGTATTATTCCCCGCCACACACTTAGTCTTCAAAAAGGAAGAGGAAAAAAATAAGACTCCCTCTCACTCTGTGCAGGGAAGAGAGAAAAAAAAAATCTCTACCCTACACAACAATCACGCATTGTTCTACCGAAAGAAAAGCAACTTTGACAGACTGAAATATACCAGAGGCCCCTTCAAGGAAACCTGTAAACAACTTGTCACTCACTCTGTCGGTTTCACTGCTTTGCCCAACAAAGTGCTACGAAACAGCTCAGCAACACTGCCACCCTTCCCACAAGCGGGGGGGGGGGGGGGGTTAGGTGGGGGGGGGGAGAGAAATAATCCATCCCCCCCCCGCTTTCTTCAAAACTTTTAAAAGTTGCCTTGGTCCCCATTTCCAACCTAAGAACTGAACTTTCAGAAATGACAAGCCACCGAGGGCCAGGAGGATAAAGTAGGCATGTTACAACTATCACCAAGCCAGACTTAAACCATAACTGAGATCATGATTTATAATCACTTCTTTAAGTTTGAAGGAGATGCCTCTGTTCCCTTCTCTTGTTCCACCGCGCCATGCAATTCTTTATTCTACCAAGCCAGCATCACAACCATATTTATGCTAAGGCTACGCTTAGGCATCTCTGTTCGTCCTACTTTCGTAAAAGGAAGGATGTTACATTTGTCTAACTAGAGGTTGTGTGTTGGTGTGACTTCGAGTCAGTTTTTGACTCCTGGCGATTGGTCCCTGCAGTTTTCCTGGCAGGGTTTCAGAGGAGATTTGCCATTGCCGCCTTCATAGGGCTCAGTGGGAGAGGCTGGCTCAGAGGTTCTGACCAGTTCTGGAGAACTGATAGCAGAAATTTTGAGTAGTTGTGGAAGAACTGGCAAATCCCACCTCTGACTGGCCCCGCCCCCATCTATTCTCTGCCTCCCGAGTCCCAGCTGATCGGCTGGGTCTTCTTTGGTTGCCCTGCACAGGAAAACGGAGCTGAAAAGCAGGTTAGTGGGGTGGGGAGGGAATAGGGATTTTGCAGTAACCTTCCCCTGCCACCAAGCCACACCCACCAAGCCACGCCACACCCACCAAGCCACGGCCACAGAACCAGTAGTAAACAATGTTGGAATTCCACCCACTGGGCTGGCTCTGAGTCACCCAGCTGACTTGGTGTCCAAGTCTTGGTCTCTCCTGTTTTTTTTTGTTCTCCTAACTCTTAAGCGCTATGACATGCTGGCTCTCAGCTAGAGATTGCGCCACAGATTTTTGTGGGTTTCTCACCTCCAAATATTAATTTGAGAGAGAGTTAAATTGAGGAACTGTCCATGAAGGTTGCGTGCATCTCAGGAGTTCCGTTAGCCTTAATTTAAGACAAGCGAAGCAATTCTGCTGTTTCTGCAAGCACATTCCTGGCTACTTTCGCTGTTTGCAAATAATTCATACGATGATTTGGCAGGCTGGAATGTAATCAGGTAATGACTCTGGGTGTAAGATGCCAAATTTTATGCAAACCACCCTGCCACCCCCGCCCTCTTGAGACAATATATTTTATTCAATACACAGGTAATCCTCTACTTACAATCATCCATTTAGTAACTGTTTGAAGTTATAACAGCATTTTTAAAAGTGACTTAAAACCAGTATTCACACTTTACAGCTGTCAGGGCTTCAACAAATCCAGCCCCATTCAGATCATAAGTCTCTAGCCGCATCTCTCAGAGTAAAAAAAAAATTGATTTATTAGGAGTGACCATGTCGGTATTAGCTAGGTGCAGGTGACACTAAAATACATCTTTCCTTTCCCCCTTGACCCTGGTCTTCCCCCCGTCCCCTGGATGTATATTGTAGCATCTCTGTGGTCACATGATCAAAATTTGGATGCTTGGCAACTGGTTCGTATTTATGACAGTGGCCGTGTCCCAGGATCATGGGATTAACTTTTAACTCTTTCCTTTTGACAAGGAAAGCCAAGAGAAGCCACTTAACAACGTGTTACTAACTTAACAACTGCAGTGATTCACTTAACAAACTGTGGCCAGCAAGGTTATAAAATGAGGCAAAAGACAATAGCTGTCGTGCTTAGCAATTTTGGGCTCAATTGTGGTCTTAAGTCGAGGACTGCCTGTAGATGGAAACTCTCAAGGAATGGAGGACATGCAAAGATGGTGGGCTATCGTGTTGATGTAACCCTCCATCCACTCTCCTCGCTCCAGCTCCAAGATGTTCTGCTTACTATCTGGGGAAGGTTTCTCACTACAAGGTTCCAATTTTACCTCCAATCTGTTGCTGAGGAAGGCTGGAGCCAAAACAGGCATTGTTTTCCCTTAGAAAATGTGACCAAACTTCCTGTACAAATACAGAATAGAATAGAATAGAATAGAGAATGGAATGGAATGGAATGGAATGGAATAGAATAGAATAGAATAGAATAGAATAGAATAGAATAGAATAGAATGGAATGGAATGGAATGGAATGGAATGGAATGGAATAGAATAGAATAGAATAGAATAGAATAGAATAGAAATGGAATGGAATAGAATTAAGAATAGAATAGAATAGAATAGAATAGAATAGAATAGAATAGAATTAAAAATGGAATGGAATAGAATAGAATAGAAATAGAATAGAATTAAAAATGGAATAGAATATAATAAGAATGGAATAGAATGGAATAGAATAGAATAGAATAGAATAGAATAGAATTCTTTATTTGCCAAGTGTGATTGGAGACACAAGGAATTTGTCTTGGAGCAAATGTTCTCAGTGTACATAAAAAAGAAGATACATTCGTCAAGAGTCAAGAATCATCAGGTCCAACACTTAATGATAGTCATAGGGTACAATAAGCAAGCAAATCATACTAGGAAACAGTCAATATAAATCATAAGGATACAAGCTGCAAAGTTAGTCATATAGTCACAAGTGGGAGGGGATGGGTGATAAGGAGTGATGAGAAGATTAATAGTAATAGTAGTGCAGACTTTATAAATAGTTGAACTGTGTTGAGGGAATTATTTGTTTAGCAGAGTGATGGCATTGGGGAAAAAACTGTTTTTGTGTCTAGTTGTTCAGGTGTGCAGTGCTCTATAGCGTCGTTTTGAGGGAAGGAGTTGAAGCAGTTTATGTCTGGGATGTGAGGGGTCTGTAAATATTTTCACAGCCCTCTTTTTGACTTGTGTAGTATACAGGTCTTGATGGAAGGCAGGTTGGTAGCCATTGCTTAGGACCACAATTGAGCCAACATTTCTATTGCTAAGCAATAGTTGTTAAGTGAGTTTTGAACCATTTCACAACCTTCCTTGCTGCAGTTGTTAAGTGAATCACTGCAGTTATCAAGTGAATAACACGTTGTTGAGTGAATCTGCCTTCTTTGTTGACTTTGTTTGTCAGGAGGTCACAAAAGGCGATCATATGATGCTGGGACACAGCTACCATCGTCAATAAGAGTTCCTTTTGCCAAGCGGCTGAATTTTGATCACATGGTCAAAATTGGGGATGCTCTAAAGGCTGTAAGTGTGAAAAATGGTTGTAAGTCACTTTGTTCAAGGCTGTTGTAAACTTTGAGAGGTCACCATACGAATGAATAAATGAATGGTTGTAAGTCGAGGACTACTTGTATGGGAAAACCTAGCTCTCTGGAAAAAGCTGTAATTTTGGAAAAGGTTGGGGGAAAAGAGAAGAGCAGGATGGACTCAGTTATAGTGGTGACATAGAGCAGAGGTCTCCAACCTTGGCCACTTGAATCTTGGTGGACTTCAACTCCCAGAATTCCCCAGTCAGCTGGCTGGGGAATTCTGGGAATTGAAGTCCACCAGGCTTCAAGTGGCCAAGGTTGGAGACCCCTGATATAAAGGCACTGTGGGAAGAGCTGAAGGATCCTATTAGGGACAGATCTTCATGGAGAAAAATCTCCCTCTGTGGTGCTAAGAATTGACACTGTTTTGATGGTACATGCATATCAAAGCTTATGAAAGCAGCAAAGTTACTGTGGATGTTGTTCGTGTTTTAAATTTCCGCAGTATTAGATTTATATCTTGCCTCAAAAAAGCACAACAAAGAATGTTCTTTCTGTGCCAACTCAGAAAGCTCAAACAGCCCAAGCAGCTGCTGATACAGTTCTACAGAGGAATTATTGAGTCTGTTATCTGCAGCATTATAACTGTCTGGTTTGGTTCTGCAACCCAACAGGACAGACACAGACTTCAGAGGATAATTAGGACCACAGAAAAAACAATTACTATCAACCTGCCTTCAATCAAGGACCTGTATACTGCATGAGTCAAAAAGAGGGTTAAAATATCTATGAAAATATCTACAGACCCTTCACATCCCGGACAAACTGTTTCAACTCCTTCCCTCAAAACGACGCTATAGAGCACTGCACACCAGAACAACTAGACACAAGAACAGTTTTTTCCCCAATGCCATCACTCTGCTAAACAAATAATTCTCCCAACACTGTCCAACTATTTACAAAGTCTGCATTACTATTACTATTAATCTTCTCATTACTCCTTATCACCCAGCCACTCTCACTTGTGACTGTATGACTGTAACCTTGTTCCTTGTATCCTTATGGTTTATATTGTTTCCTAGTATGATTTGATTGCTTATTGTACCCTATGACTATTATTAAGTGTTGGACCTGATGATTCTCGACTCTCGACAATGTATCTTTTCTTTTATGTACACTGAGAGCATTTGCAACAAGACAAATTCCTTGTGTGTCCAATCACGCTTGGCCAATAAAGAATTCTATTCTACTGATGATGTACAAACTCAAGGCAGCATGAAGAGTGATCTCACTTCCTCCTGTCAGCTCTGGGAAGTAGACCAAACCAGGGAATCAACTCCACTGTTCATGACTTAAAACTATAATGGCGGTGTCAATTACAGTTGTAAGTCCAGGAGGATCTGTATACCAAACTGCCTCTCAAACCTATAGCTCCTTTTATCCCCCGATGGTCTCCCGAATACTACCCAGAACTGACCCTGCTTAGCTTCCAAGATTAGAGAAGATCAAGCATTATCAGAGTAGTGTGTCCATATACAGAAAAACAGGCATTTAGTTTAAGGAGTGGCTAACATATGTTTCCCTGAACATCCCCTTGTGTTCTAAAACTTGAAATACGAAGTGCTGCATAGATTAGTACATAAATTACTGATAACCTGAGAGGGTCTCTCACCCACCCCCTTTTTTTTACTGGTTTGTGTTAAACCAGATGAGAAAACGGCTTTAGAAAGTACTGCTAGTCCTCTCTTAACAACCGGTTACTTAGCAGCCATTCAAAATTATGACAGTCTCCCCAATAAAAGGCATTCTTTCTGCACCAACTCAGAAAGCTCCAACTGCCCAAGGAGCTGCTGATCCAGTTCTACAGAGGAATGATTGAGTCTGTCATCTGCACTTCTATAACTGTCTGGTTTGGTTCTGCAACCCAACAGGACAGACATAGACTTCAGAGGATAATTAGGACTGCAGAAAAAACAATTACTACCCACCTACCTTCCATGGAGGACCTGTATACTGCACGAGTCAAAAAGAGGGTTGTGAAAATATTTACAGACCCCACACATCCCAGACATAAACTGCTTCAACTCCGACCCTCAAAATGACACTATAGAGCACTGCACACCAGAACAACTAGACACAAGGATAGTTTTTTTCCTGAACGTCATCAATCGGCTAAACAAATAATTCCCTCAACACTGTCCAACTATTTACAAAGTCTGCACTACTATTACTATTAATCTTCTCATCACTCCTTATCACCCATCCCTTCCCACTTATGACTGTATGACTGTAACTTTGTCCCTTGTATCCTTACGATTTATATGGACAGTTTCCTAGTATGATTTGATTGCTTATTGTACCCTATGACTATTATTAAGTGTTGTACCTTATGATTCTTGACTCTTGACAAACATATCTTTTTTTTTATGTACACTGAGAGCATTTGCACTGAGACAAATTCCTTGTGTCCAATAACAGTTGGCTAATAAAGAATTCTACTCTACTCTACTCTATTCTTACTCTACTCTACTCTACTCTACTCTACTCTACTCTACTCTACTCTACTCTACTCTACTCTATTTATGACCCAATTCTGGAATTCTGATGTGAGTAGACACACAGAAAACACACACAGATGCATACATGCAATCATATGACTTCATTTCGGGGACTTGGGAACTAGTTCATTTTTACTACTGGTTGCAACATTCTCCGATCGTGTGATTGTAATGTATGATGTTACTTTTTTTGCTGGCATTTTTTGTTGGTTTCCAGCAAAAAAAACACTCATAGGAATGCCTGGACTCACTTTGTGACTGCTGTATTTGTTTTATGACCACTGCAAAAAAAATCCATAAAATTGGTTTGGTCTTATAGATGCCTGGATTGACAATGGTCATGTCTCATAATGGAAATTCTGGGCTTCCTTAGTGTCATAAGTTGAGGACTATCTATTCAAACAAGGCAAAATCAGAGTGGGGTGTTTCTGCAATTACTTAGTTATGACTTGTATGTATAAATGTCTTATATTTCAATCTACGTTCATCTTTCTCATATTTTTGTTACATCCATCACTGCTGAGAGGAAGTCCCATCTTTGAGAAATTTCTGGAAAGGTTCTTTTTCACCCAAAACAACACCAATGAATTGGATAAATCATCCACTCAGTCTCTCTTTCAGGTTGATAATTTTGAAAGGCTGCCTCTGCCCAACTTCAGTATCACAATTAGCAATAAAAAAAAAAAAACCAGAATAAACCATGCATTGCTTCATGAGAGAATAGGGATAACAAAATGCCCCAAAGGGGTGAATTTGAATTGCTGCATGAGTGACTGAATAGAATGCATGGCTATGATTTAAGGCTGCTTAAGAAAGCAGAAAATATGTGATGCTTCCTTGTCTCAAACTGGCCATTTCAAATTTTTCAAATATTATCTGCTCTATGACAGCGATCGGGGTTTTTTTTCCATTACATTTGCAATATCAAGGACCAAAAGCTTGAATACCTACAGATAAACTCTTTGAATGATCCAGCTTTGATCGAATCAGTTTCCTCCACCTCATTATATTTATTTATTTATTTATAGCCTACCTTTCTTATTTTTACAAATAACTCAAGGTACCTAGTACTACTTCCTCCAGAGGTGGGTATTCAGCAGGTTCTGACCAGTTCTGGAGAACCGGTAGTAGAAATTTTTAATTCGGAGAACCGGCAAATACCACCTCTGACTGGAGATTTTACAGTATCCTTCACCTGCCATGGCCACAGAACCGGTAATAATTTTTTTTTAATCCCACCACTGACTTCCTCCTTCTATTTTTCCAACAACAACCTTGTGGGGTGAATTGGGTTGAGAGAGAAAGTGATGGCCCAAAGTCTTCCAAGTGGCTTTAATGCGTAAAGTGGGATTAGAAGTCAGAGTCTCTTGGTGATTGGTCCAAAACAGTGCTGGAATTCAAAAAAACTTTACTAATGGTTCTGTGGGCATGGCTTGGTGGGCATGGCAGGGGGAAGGTTACAGCAAAATCCCTATTCTCTCCCCACCCCACTAACTTGCTTTCCCACTCTGTTCTCCTATGCAGGGCAATAAAAGAAGACCCAGCCAATCAGCTGGGACTCGGGAGGCAGAGAATAGATGGGGGCGGGGCCAGTCAGAGGTGGGATTTGCCAGTTCTCTGAACTATTCAAAATTTCCGCTACCAGTTCTCCAGAATCAGTCAGAACTGGCTGAATACCACATCTGGTCCAAAGTCACCCAGCTGACTTTCTTGACTAAGTTAGGATTTGAATTCACCGCCTTCCACTTTCTAGCCTGTGCCTTAA
Source organism: Bungarus multicinctus (assembly GCA_023653725.1). NCBI lineage: Eukaryota > Metazoa > Chordata > Lepidosauria > Squamata > Elapidae > Bungarus > Bungarus multicinctus. The sequence continues at coordinate 73,288,572 of CM042848.1, read as the reverse complement.
TTACTAGACCATGGCTTTCAAACTCCCTGGATGAGCCACACCCATGTCCGGTTTAATGAAGCCACGCCCATGCCCGATACGTCATGTGACACTGCCATGATGACGTGAGTTTGACACCCCTGCACTAGACCAAACTGTCTTAGGTAAACTTCAGCCCTATAACTTCAGCAAAGTTTTCTCCCCCTGAAAACAAAGCTTCCGTTTCTCTTCCTTCTTCTCAGGTGATTTGAGAGTTTCTTTTGAATTTCTCTTATGGTTATTTACAAGCTCATTTTAAAGAAGGCCTATTGCTGGTCCTGCTGTGTTCTCTTACATACTTCCCCTAATTCTAATGCTCCCTTGCTTGCTCACATTTTCCCAATTAAAAAAGAAAAAAACCACTGAAAGAGAAGTTTCTCCATAACGTCTTGCCTTTGAATTTAATTACACGTAGTCCTCAGCTTATGACTATAATGGAGCATGCCTATAGGGGCCTTAGCTGTGATGGCTGTAAAGCAGGCCACATACACGATTCAACCAAGGTTGGTTGTTAAGTAAACACCATAGTTGTAAAGCAAAAATGGCATTAAAATGTCATAAAATGCAGTTGCCTGCATTTTGTGCAAAAACCATACATGGGGGCCAGTTGGTGAGTTATGATGAACCTCCCTGGTTTGAAGTTCCAATGGCTCCCCCCTCCTCTTCATGGTCATACAACCACGTGTTGGGTGTCAACACGTGGTTGTGTGATCATGAAAGGAGGGGGGGAGGAAGCCATTGGAACTTCAAACCAGGGAGGTCCATCATAACTTTGAATAATCACTAAGTCATGAATCAAAGACTATATGCAAGAAGCCAGGGAAGCCATAGACCAAGGGTCTTCAAACTTGGCAAGTTTAAGACTTGTGGACTTCAATTCCCAGAATTCCTGAGCTAATATGACTGGAGGAGGAATTCTGGGAGTTGGAAGTCCACAAGTCTTAAAGTTGTCAAGTTTGAAGACCCCTGCCATAGACCATTGGTGAGAATATAGTTCAATACATAAGAAAATATTTGCATGTGTTTGTTGACTACAGATAACCTTCAACTTACAATCATACATTTAGCCACTATTTGAAGTTACAACCACACTGAAAAAAGTGACTACACAACCAATCCTTACTCTTACAACCATTGCAGCATCCCCACAATCATGTGATGAAAATCCAAGCAACTAGTGGTTGTCATGCCATCACCATTGGTGACCTTCCCAGGGGCTTCTGACAAGCCAAGCCAATGGGGGAAGCTGGATTTGCTTAACAACTGCACGATTCACCTATCAATTATGACAAAAAGGCGATAAAATTGAGCACGATTCACTTAATAGCCATCTTGCTCAGCCATGGAAATTCTGTTCCCAATTCTTTTGTTCGTAAGTTGAGAACTATTTGTATGTCTTTAATGCAGAGGTCTCCAAACTTGGCAACTTTAAGACTTGTGGACTTCTTTAAGACTTGATGGTGCAGGCTGTTAATCATCTAGCACTTAGCTCAATTGCCTGCAATTAGTGCAGGTTCGAATCCCACCAGGCTCAAGGTTGACTCAGCCTTCCATCCTCTCGGGGGAGGTAAATGGAGGACCCAAGATTGTTGGGGGCAATAAGCTGACTTCGTAAAAAAATGCCGCTGGGGGGAGTGGCGTGGCGTGGCGGGGCAGGGGGGGGGAGGCAAAAAGCCCCAGTAATAAGCAAGCATATACAATGGAATGAAGGCTATTGCCGAGCACTTAGCATGGTGCTCTAAAGACTGTAAGCCGCCCTGAGTCTCCGGAGAAGGGCGGCATATAAACGTAAATAAAAATAAAAAAAAACTTGTGGAGTTGAAGTCTACAAGTCTTCCAAGTTTGGGGATCCCTGTCTTAATGAAACGAGATGTCTTTTACCTGTGAAGATTTGAATGCCGTTCTTTTTCATCAGATGGAACGGAGCCGTCTTGGGTGGGGTGGGGGAGCGAACTGACTTTTCTACACAGCCCTTAGCCTCTAACATTCCTGCCTCCCTCCCCAAGTTCAACCCAAGCCTTATCTATCTTCAGCTATGCAGCCAGTGTATGGATCTAAGAAGCCTGGGCACGCATCCCAAGTTGGAGTTGGCTTTTCCACTCCTCCTTCGTCTCCACCCCTCCCAAGGATATCGCAAGAGAAGGGCAACCCCCCCCCCTCTTTTTTTTTTTTTTTTTTGAGTTTCTGTTTCTGACTGCATCAAGCCAAACATGCTGGTGGATGACTTATGATGTTATTTTAGCTGAAGGGAGGGTGCGGTAATTTGGTTCATCGGTGGCCCTTATTTGTATGCTTTTGGAATGCTAAATATAAACTCATCCAGCAAAAGGGGCAGTTTTTTTTTTTTTTTTGCATGCAATTCCTTAGCCGAAGAATAAAAAGCATGAAAATGGTTGGTGTGTGTGTGTCTGTGTGTCTGTGTCTGTGTGTGTGTGTTTGATTAGAGGAGAAGAGAGATCTTCATCTGGTCCAGGTGTTGAGGCTTCATGGGCATTCTCAAAAATGCCAGGACAGAACACGGCAACTCTTCCCAACACAACAACTTACCAAGCAATTATTAAGTGAAATTGCTGATTATCTGGCTCATTCTATCAATCTGCAATCTATTGAGCATGCTCAATACTTGATATAATTACTACTTATTCAAGCCCTCCCCTTAACTCTAGGACCTCTGATGGACTGTGACTTACATTAAATCCTGATGACATTCAGGAAGCTATTAAAGACCTGGCTATTCTCCCAGGTTTTAGGGGCAGGATGATGATTGAGTCCCTATTGGACATGTGAACATGTGTTTGTGTGTTTATTTATTGTTTATATATTTGTCTTCAGGCTGTTCATGATCTCTCTTCTTATTTTTTTTTCCCCTTCCTTTTTCTTTGCACGTCAGGAGACTGAACTGTGTAAATAAATAAATAATATTTGGGGGTCTACATGCCTAAATATTTACAAGAAGGAAGGAAATACAGGGTCCAAGTTTAACTTAGAATTAGATGTTCCGATGTAAGATTCGGGAATTCCAAGAGAATTTTTAAAGTTTGTTTGAATTAATTTTAAAGGACTGAGTTCCATCCAAAGTCATGCATAGCATGACATGCGCTCCGAGGCTCATGTCTGAAGATATCTGATTTAACCAGCTTCCTAAAGGTAAACAGAGTGGATTTTGCTGGCACCTGAGACTCTGCAAGAAAACTACAGACATCTATAAACTCATCCTGTAATGGGTTCTATGCAGAAGTGGGTATTCAGCAGGTTCTGACCAGTTCTGGAGAACCGGTAGCGGAAATTTTGAGTCGTTCGGAGAACCATCTCTGACTGGAGATTTTGCAGTATTCTTCCCTTGCCACGTCCACCAAGCCACGCCCGCCAAACCACATCCACAGAACTGGTAGTAAAAAAAATTAAATCCCACCACTGAGTCATTTCTATGATGAGAATGGGTTACAAACCATTTGAAGAGTTTTGTCAAGCTAAATGTTACAGAAAAGCAGATTATAAGAATACTGATACTGAAAGTTCTTATTGTTCTCAGATGGATTCTATATATTTCTGGAAGTGGTGTCCTTTTAATGTGTATAGTTTTGAAATTTTAATTTGCGTAATTTAAATATTTTTATTTAAACCAATAAAGGAGAATAGATGTCCGTCGGGGTTCAAAGGAGGGTTTTTTGGTCCTCATTTTATCATCCAAACTAGTCGGATGGTATCACTGAGTTGGGTAATGAAATGTCTGCAAGAAAACAGCCAGGTTCACAGAACACCAAAGAAACTTCGTTTTCTATTTGTCTTTTTATTATCGCTAAGCTGCCCACACTTGCCTTATAAGGGAGATGGGAAGAATAATAAACAAACAAATACCACACTCAGCTGAACTGATTAAATCGGGGTGCCAGTCCACAAGGCATTTTTCATATAAACTAGTCTATCTGTTCATCATCCCTGGTTTTCTATTCCCATCTCCACTTTTCAAACTTTATAACCACAGATCCAGGCATGTTCAACCTTTATTAAACTTATTTGCTGGTTTCCTTCTTTTCCCCCTGTTCCATAGTTTTACATTTCCACACTCCGGGATGACCCCTGTTTTCTGCTAATAACAATGCCATTTTAAGGGATGAACTCTAAAAGGTACTCTGATGTGCTTAACAAAAGCACCTAGATGGCACAGTACATTTTCCAAACTGTGATAATTGGATGCTGATGCTAAAATGCTAATATATTTGGAAGACCTATAATGCTTTCTCTTTTTCCATGTCTTCCCATCAGTGGCCCTTCCTCTTTAAAAAATCAAGATGGCCTGTTTGCAAAGAGAGTGATGGTGTCACGACTGTCTCTGATTTTGGTTTCTTTTCTGCATCTCAACACAGGTTCTAGCTTTGTGAGAAGAGTGGCAGAGCCAGAGGTATTCAGCAGGTTCTGACAGGTTCTGGAGAACCGGTAGTGGAAGTTTTGAGTAGTTCGGAGAACCAGCAAATCCCACCTCTGACTGGCCCCACCCCCATCTATTATCTGCCTCCCGAGTCCCAGCTGATCATCTGAGTGGTCTTTGGTTGCCCTGCACAGGAGAACAGAGCTGGAAAGCAGGTCAGTGGGATGAGGAGAGAATGGGATTTTGCAGTAACCTTTCCTCTGTAGTGGGATGGGAATGGAGATTTTATAGAATCCTTCCCCTGCCATGCCCTCCAAGGCACCCCCACAGAACACATAGTAAAATTTTTTGAATCCCACCACTAAGTAGAACTTGTGGGCGGAGTTAAAAGAGGGATCATTCTAGAATCCTTATGTAGCTACAAATGTACTAAGTCAACACACACACCCTTCAATTCCATGGACTCTTATCTAACTCCCAGCTAACCTTTGGTTAAGAAGATTGGCTGTTTGGCAATAAATCAAATTAGTTGGACTTTCATGTGTGGATCTGGTCTTTCGTGCCTGACCTCCTTCCTTTTACAAATTTGCTTCTTTATTTACTTATTTAAGAGGTATAAGAAGGAAATGTGAGGTTGGAGAACAATCCATAAATTTTCTCCTGGCGATTTGTTGGAACATTTGAAACAGTTAGCCCTAATCTACTTTAGAACATAAATTGAGGAACATTTTTTTTCTATCCCAAGCCCCCCCCCCCCTTTTTTTTTTTTCCTTCTTTCTCCTAGAAGTGCCATGCTGAGCTATCATTTCATTAATGGGTATTGAGTATATGTGTCAAGTCGAGATGTATTATTATTATTTTTAATAATACCAACATTTTACATTTTTGAAATATATAAACTTGACAGCTTTACATGATACTGAATGGCCAAGTAAATATATAAGTGAAATAAAATTAAAAGCCACTGGATTGATAAACAAAAGCATTATGTGATGGGTTGGCTCTTTCTTTTCGAGATGAATTTTTAAAATTAGATTCCAATCCTAACTGTAATTGGCAAGTAAAAACCATGTCATTATTTGCTAGCTATATACTGGCTGATAGAGAAGAAAGTATTTGTGCTTTTTAGGAAGGTTCTGATATATTTCCAAGTCATGTACGCATACAGTAGTCCTTGAATTACAACCTTTTGTTTAATGACCAAAGTTAAAGCAGCACTGAAAAAGTGACTTATGATTGATTTTCACACATACAACTGTTGCAGCACTCTCATAGTCATGTGATGTGTGCAGTGTGCAGCGGCAGCCAAAAAAGCTAATGCAATCCTAAATTGCATTAGTAGAGGGATATAATCAAGACCAAGGAAAGTACTAATACCACTCTATAAAGCCTTAGTAAGACCACACCTAGAGTACTGCATCCAGTTTTGACCACTACACTGTAAAAAGGATGTTGAGACTCTAGAAAAAGTACAGAGAAGAGCAACCAGGATGATTAGGGGACTGGAGGCTAAAACATACAATGAACGGTTGCAGGAACTGGACATGGCTAGTGAAGAGAAGGACCAGGGGAGATATGATAGCACTCTTCCAATATTTGAGGGGTTGTCACAGAGAGGAAGGGGTCAAGCTATTTTCCAAAGCGCCTGTAGGCAAGGAATAATGGATTGAAACTAAACAAGGAGAGATTCAACCTGGAAATAAGGAGAAACTTTCTGACAGTGAGAACACTCAACCAATGGAACAGAAGTTGCCTTCGGAAGTTGTGGGAGCGCCATCACTTGAGACTTTCAAGAAGAGACTGGACTGCCATTTGTCAGAAATGGTGTAGGGTCTCCCGCTTGGGCAGGGGGTTAGACTAGATGACCTATAAGGTCCCTTCCAACTCTGATTATCTGTTCCAAGGAGTAAATCTGTTCTGTTCTGATCAAAATTTGGGCACTTGGTACACAACATAGGACCATGATTGAGACCAACATTTCCATTCGTAAGCATGATAGTTGTTCAGTGCATTGCACCCTATTTTATGACCTTTTCAGCCACAGTAATTAAACAAATCACTTCAGTTGTTAATCATGTGGTTGTAAGCAAAATCTGGCTTCCCTCATTGAGTTTGTTTATCAGAAGCCAGCTGGGAAGATGACAAATGGAGATCATGTGAACCCAGAACACAGCAACTGTCACAAATATCAGTTGCAACCCTCCCCCCCACCCCGAATTTTGATCACATGACTATGGGAATAGTAATAGCAATAGCACTTAGACTTATGTAGTGCTTTACAGCCCTCTCTCTCTTTTTTTAAAAAATATTTTATTGTACTTTTTTCTTTTTACAAATCTCAATCATCTTTAACAGTACTGAGGCATCTTTGTTACATACATATATTTCCATACTAATTTCCATTTCTAATTATTAATATACATTTCTATATCCTCTTCCAATCTCTACAACTCTTATACCTATTGTCCATCCATTCATACCAATTTTTCCAAACAGTATAATACTTCGAGTCTTCCTTGCCTTTTAACTCTAGGGTGAGTTTATCCATTTCTGCACAATCTAAGATCTTTTGGATTACTAGACCTTCTGACGGTACAGTATACTTTTTTCAACATTGTGCGAGTGTGATTCTCACTGCTGTGGTTATATAGCAAGATCATGTATTTATCTTTTTATTATATTTCCCCTTAATTATCCCTAAAAGGAACAATTCCAGCTTCAATTCTATTTGACATTTATAATTTCATACAACCATTTTTGTATTTTAATCCAATACTTTTCAACTTCGGGGCATAACCACCATGAGTGAAAGATGGTACCTTGTCCCTGTTTGCATTTCCAATTTGCCCTCTCTAAGCAGTTTACAGAGTCAGCCTATTGCCCCCAACAATCTGGGTCCTCATTTTATCCACCGTGGAAGGATGGAAGGCTGAGTCAACCTTGAGCCTGGTGGGATTCGATCTGCCAAATTGTAGGAAGCTGGCTGTCAGCAGAAGTGGCCTGCAGTACTGCACTCAAGCGGTTGTAAGTGTGAAAAACAGTCGCATGTCCCTTTTTTCCGCACCTTTTATAACTTCAAACAGTCACTAAATTAATGATTGTAACTTGATGACTATGTTTTATTTTATGTGATTACAAAAGTGACCAACTCCTGAGAATGAACAGCATAGAAATCAGCCAAACAAATATTTTTTTTTTAAAAAAAAACATTGATTAGTTAGGATTTTTTCTCTTGCCTAATTTAGAAATCATTGGAGCCAACCAACCAAAGAGGGAAAAGTGATTTTGAAGCTACAGCAGATAGTGAAAACAAAGGAACAGAATTGAGTTCAGTTTGCATAGAAGGGTCAAGGGACTAAGAGAAGAGATGAAATACTCTTGGGATCTTTTAATTATTTTCACCAACTCTCAAAATGCTATTTCGGTCTTATGAACTGAAGCATCTGTTCCAGCAGAGGGTTTGTTCTATTGCAGTGTTTCTCAACCTTTGCCATTTTAAGATGCGTGGACTTCAACTCCCAGAATTCCCCAGCCAGCATATCTTAAAATGGCGAAGGTTGAGGAAAACTGTTCTAATCATGCATCAGAATAAGAGTAGGTATTTTGTCAATCTAAGCTTGATCATGACATCTGAAGTAGCATGATTCAACCAAAGTCAGCATTTCTTTAAATTGAATCCACTTCAGTTGGACACTTAAGCCAGTAGTGCTTATTTCTTTTCGCCTTTGTAGCCATGAACAGGATTTAAATCTTGACTTCGCTTGGATCCTATCCTTAGCAACCTATTGCCAAGCAGTTACTATAATAGACGAAGAACAATTGCTCGAGTGAAATTGGAAACATTGTTTAACTGCCATTTTGTTCACTCTCCATGAAATCTAAAATGGCAGGAAAATGCTGATCCTATGATAAATGAGAGGCAGTGTACACAGAGGGAACATGTAATTGTGCATTGTGTGATGGAAAGAGAATGCTTGCTTTAGAAAGATTTGATTCATTGCACCTCTACTCATAAAACGCTCTTACAGAGAGGAGAGAAACCAATTGTTCTCCATGGAGACTGATGGCTGGACAGAAGGATAATGGGATCTTATTGCAGGAAGAAAAGTAGAAGGTCAAATATCAAGAATTTTCACCAACAATTAGAATAATCCAACAACTGGGGAAACAAAACCATGGAAGACTATGCTTGTGCTGCCAAAAGAGGAATTTCTTTTTCAAGTAAGTGAAACCAGAAGCTGCTAAAGGTGCATGAAGAATGATTCTCCTACCTATAGAGGGGGGACAGATTTTGTTTTGTTTCATTATTTATTTGTAATCCATCTTTATTCTTTTTACACATAACTCAAGGCAGTGAACATATCCAAAACACTTCCAGCTTCTACTTTCACCACAGTAACAACCCTGTGAGGTGAGTTGGGCTGAGAGAGAATGACTGCCCAAAGTCACCCAGCTGGCTTTCATGCCTAAGGAGGGACTAGAACTCACCATCTCCTGGTGATTGGCTCAAAGTCACCCAGTTGGGTTTTATGCCTAAAGTGGGATTAGAACTCACAGTCTCCTGGCAATTGGTCCAAAGTCACCCAGTTGGCTTTCCTGGCAAAGATGGGACTAGATCTCACTGTCTCCTGGTGATTGGCCCAAAGCCACCTAGTTGCTTTCATGACTAAAGGCTGGACTTGAACTCACACTCTCCTGCTTTCTATCCTGGTGCCTTAATAATCAGGCTAGAAAGCAGGAAACTATCAGTGTTATTGATAGAAAATTAGATGGGTAGCAAAGCCACTCAGGTTCAAATCCTGGGTGGCCATAAAGCAAATGTTGTCCTAAATTAGGTTGTCTTTTCTTGTCTAGTTAAAAAGTAATTTGATTCCTGCTATCCTAAATGCAACATCTGCAGAAAGGGCTGCAGTAATCTGAAATAATGATTATGCCGTGTTCCAAAATCTTGTTGAATTATTTCTGCTTAGAGTGAATGGGGTGAGGCATTGTAATGAAACATGATCCAGTTTTCCAGGAAGAAGAGAGTGCATTCCAGAGGTGCAAGAAAAGTTTAGGTAGTTTGTGAAGGAGAAAAAAGCTGAAGGCACATTCTCCCTAAGAGTTCCCAGAGTATATATTTGTATTTATTTATTTGTTTGTTTATTTGTTTATTTATTTATTTATTATGCCACCCATCTCCCCTATCAGGTATATGTTCAAGGGTACAAGTAGTCTGTCTTTTGGCAAAACTTCCGTTTATAGGGTAAGGAACAATAAAGGAAAATATTTAGAAAAATCTCAGTGTGTTTTTCTTGGTTTGTGGGGCCTAACAGGTATGGATTAAAGAGGTGTTCATGTAGGAAGAGAGACAGTGCCTGGGGGCGGAGTCAAGAGAGGAATTAGCCTGGAATCATTACATTCTCAGAAACAGTCTAAGTCCAACCTCTCTTAAATTCTTAACTTTTATCTAAGCACTAACCTAGTACTGACCATTAGTTGACTAGAATCTTGTGTATAGGCTTGAGCAATAAATCAGCTTAACTGGAATTTAATGTGTGGGCCTGATTCTTCATGTCTGACAGTTTGGCTGAACTTTTAAGAGATATTGATAAGTTTTAATGTTGATTATATTTGCTGGAGATGAAGGGGAAGTTTCTTTTTCTCTTTCCTTTTTTTCCTGCCCTGTTTTAATTTTTAAATATTAAAAATATATTTCTGTATTATGTTGTTGTATTAGTTTTATCTGTGTAATATTATCTTTAAATAAGATTATTGCGGGGAAATCTTTTTGCATAGAGCAACAATACAGCTAAAATCTTACCCTCTTACTGCAAGGGTCTTAGCATTTTCAGACTTTTGGATAAAACATGTGAGTGGACTTCAATTAATTACACTTGATCATGGGCTCCTCCGAATTCTGCAAAACAACAGTGACTTAAAATCTGTCCATTATAGCATGCTTGATATGCATGTGAACTGAACGATCTATATTATATTCCTTTCAAATTAAAAAGAGAACCCAAATTGTTGAGGACGATATGCTGAATCTGTAAACCGCTTAGATAAGGCTGTAAAGCATTGTGAAGTGGTATATAAGTCTAAGTGCTATTGGTATGCGATAATATTTTGTATTTTATAGGGAGTTTAATTCATTTGTTTAATTGAAAAGTGACGCAGAAATTTTATAAAGCAAATTCAAAGCTGGAAAGGCACAAAATCTATACAGATCAAAAGCCCCTTGGTTCATCCAACTTTATTGCTATCGAAAGTGGGAGGAGCAGATATGATGGGGGATAGAAGGCCATATCAGGTTAGGGGATCGCGTGCCCACTATCTCCAAACGGTAACGCGCTCCAACCCTCTCGACCCGTCTTGCAGGCCTGGTTGTGCAGAGTCTCAGGCCCTGAGCACCTGGCTGATGTTATGCAATGCCAGGTCCGTTATAAATAAGGCCCCCCTGATTTTTGATCTGATTCAGGATGGGGGCGTGGACCTGGCAGGGGTCACCGAAACCTGATTGGGCCCAGAGGGGGGTCTCCCCCTGGTAATGATGTGCCCATCAGGTTTCCAGGCATTTCATTGGCCAAGGGCTCAGGGTAGGGATGGTGGAGTGGCGGTAATTATTAGGGAAGATCTCTGTCCTAGGGAGGCCACTGTACCTCAGGTGGCTGGCTGTGAGTCCCTCTTTGTGAAGTGGGGTCAGGGTGGGCAGATGGGTCTTTTGATAATGTACCTGGCTCCCTGCTACGTAGCATCAGCCCTGCTCGGGCTCCTCGGGGTAATAGCCGAACTGGCGGTGGAGACACCCAGACTGTTAGTTATGGGTGACTTCAACCTGCCTTCACTCAATGAATCCTCTGGGGCGGCCCGAGAGTTCTTGTCCTCCATGACGGCCTTGGACCTGACCCAATTAGTTTCTGGACCCACTCACACGGGAGGACACACACTGGACCTGATTTTCGTCTCTGGACAGTGGTTGAATGATCCGCTAGGGGATATAGCTGTTAAACCTTTGTTTATTCTTCATTCTCTCCTTAGACTAGACTTCTGTACTGCCAATCTGCACCGCAGGGAGGCGGAGCCGAGGAGATGGTTCCGCCCCAGGTGCCTGATGGATCCTGAATGGTTCCAGACGGAGCTTGGGCCATTACCTGAAACTTTGGTTCATAACTAGGCCACAGACTTGGTAGCCGCCTGGGATAGGCTGGCTGCCGAGGCTCTGGACCGAGTTGTGCCTTTGCGACCTCTGACCCGGCAGAGATCTCACTCGGCTCCGTGGTTTACAGAGGAGCTGAGGGAGATGAAATGCTGGAAAAGACGTCTGGAGGGTGTCTGGAGGGCCGGTCATGCCGAGTCCGACTGAACACAGGTTAGGTCCTATATTAGGACCTACCTAGTGGCGATAGAGGTGGCGAAGCATTCTCACTTCTCCGCCCTTATTGCATCGGCAGAAAATCAACCCGCCACCCTGTTTAGAGTAACCCGCTCCCTGCTTGGGCCGGGAGCATGGGAGGATCTCTTGCAGGGAAGGGCGGAGGAGTTTCTCGATTTCTGCACGATAAAATCGCTCAGATTCGGGTCGGGTTGGACTCTAGTTGGGAGGTCCCGGGGGAGGTGACCACGGCGAGTCTTGAGATGGTTATCTCAGTTCGACCCTGTGACCGCTGAGGGTATAGACAGGTTGCTGGGACGGCTGAATGCCACCACATGTTTATTGGACCCTTGCCCCTCCTGGCTGGTTTCTACCGCCAGGGAGGTGACACGGAGTTGGCTCCAGGGAATTGTTAACACTTCTTTGATGGAGGGCTCACTGCCCACTGCCTTGAAAATGGCAGTGGTGCGACCCCTCCTTAAGAAGCTCTCCCTGGACCCAACTCTTTTGAACAACTATCGTCCTGTCTCCAACCTTCCCTTCGTGGCGAAGGTTGTTGGGAGTGTGGTGGCAGGTCAGCTTCCCCAGTACCTGGATGAAGGTATGTACCTGGATCCCTTCCAATCGGGCTTCAGGCCCGGACATAGTACTGAAACGGCATTAGTCGCGTTGGTTGATGATCTCTGGAGGGCCCGTGACAGGGGTTATTCCTCTGTCCTGGTCCTATTAGACCTATCAGAGGCTTTTGATACTATCGACCATAGTATCCTATTGAGACGGTTGGGGGGTTGGGGGTTGAGGGCACCGTGTTGCGGTGGTTCGCCTCCTTCCTCTCCGACTGTCTGCAATTTGTGTTGGCAGGGGGGAGAGGTCCACCTCTAGGCCTTCTCGGTGGGGGCATCCGCCTTCTGGAATGGGTTGCCTCCGGAGTTACGTACAGCGACGGACCTGGGGACCTTCAGGCGTGCCTTGAAAACCTGGCTCTTTGACCAGGCCGGCTTGGGATGATTTTAGATTTGGGTATTTTAATTTTTATATCAAATTTTAGGGTTTAAGGGAGGGGTTTTAATTGTTTTCAGCCAGGGTCTTTAATTTAATTTAGTTTTAACTTTTATATATTTAATGTTTTTAATTGTATGGCTGTGCACCACTCCGAGTCCTTCGGGAGAGAAGCTGTATATAAATAATAATAATAATAATAACAATTATTATTATTATTATTATACGCAAATGTTTAGCACAACTATGCAATTCAAGTAGTCCTTGCCTTACAACCATTCATTTAGTGACTGTTCAAAGTTACAATGGCGCTGAAAAAAAGGATTTATTTTCACACTTATGATCATTGCATCATCCCTAAGGTCATGCATTCAAAATTTGGATACTTAGCAACTAGCTCATATTTATGACAGTTGCAGTATCCTAGGGTCATGGATTTTGCAACCTTCTGACAAAAAAGTCATTGGGAAAGGGAATCATTTAACAAACATATTACTAATTTAACATCTGCAGTGATTCACAACATCTGTGGAAAGAAAGGTTGTAAAATGAGGCAAAACTGACTTAACAACTATCTCATTTAGCAACAAAAATGTTGGGTTCAATTTTGGTTTTAGGTCAAGGACTACCTGTACTTTATTCCACTGCATTACTTTCCAGCATACTAGTTACTCTTTCTGACAAAAAAATAAAATAAAATAATTTTAACAGTTTAAAAGTTAAAACAAACCTTGGAACCTGGCAGCCATCAGGGGAGGTTCTCATGGGACATTTGTGATGTCCAAGCAACTGGAAATACAGACCTCAAATTCTGCCAGATTAAACCAAAAGTCTTGTTAGCCATGGGTACTAAAAGCTATGTAGAAGCCCCTAACCTTAAGGTCTTCAGAAGTTCAGAATTTCTCTCTACTAGCAAAGGGACTTGGATTCTCAATAAAGAAATAATTGAGTTGTATTGGAAAGCTGGTTGTCAACCACAAGACACTGAACATTTTCTGTGAATTTAGACTACAAATCTATAATCCATCCTCGTGGTGTAACTGAAATAATCTGGAACTGAACACTCAAAACCGCAGAAATAGTCGTAGACTTTAGAAGAAACCCTCCCATACTACCACTTCTTACAATACAGACAACACAGTATCAACAGTAGAGACCTTCAAATTTCTAGGTTCTATTATATTATATGACCTAAAATGGACACTTAACATCAAAAACGTCATCAAAAAAGCACAACAAAGAATGTTCTTTCTGCGCCAACTCAGAAAACTCAAACTGCCCAAGGAGCTGCTGATCCAGTTCTACAGAGGAATGATTGAGTCTCTCATCTGCACCTCTATAACAGTCTGGTTTGTTCTGCAACCCAACAGGACAGACACAGACTTCAGAAGATAAGTAGGACTGCAGAAAAAACAATTACTACCAACATGCCTTCAATTGAGGACCTGTATACTGCAAGAGTCAAAAAGAGGGCTGTGAAAATATTTATAGACCCTTCACATCCTGGACATAAACTGTTTCAACTCCTTCCCTCAAAATGACGCTATAGAGCACTGCAAACCAGAATAACTAGACACAAGGACAGTTTTTTCCCAGAAGCCATCACTCTGTTAAACAAATAATTCCCTCAACACTGTTCAACTATTTACAAAGTCTGCACTACTTTTACTATTAATCTTCTATTGATCACTCCTTATCACCCATCCTCTCCCACTTGTGACTGTATGATTGGAACTTTGTCACTTGTATCCTTACGATTTATATTGACTGTTTCCCAGTATGATTTGATTGCTTATTGTACCCTATGATTATCATTAAGAGTTGTACCTTATGATTCTTGACTCTTGATGAATGTATCTTTTCTTTTATGTACACTGAGAGCATTTGCACCAAGACAAATTCCTTGTGTGTCCAACCACACTTGGCCAATAAAGAATTCTAATAATCCAAGCAAACAAGCATTACCAAAATGTACAGTAAGGCTGTTTTATTGACAGTGGGTTGAAGGCTTCAGTCTGTGCCAGGTTTATTTTATGTCTAATATCTTTAAGATAAAAATTACATGGGCAGATGGGAAACCTGGAGGAACTCATACAGTTTTGACAACTTCTCTTAGAAATTTGGCTTTTTCAATTCATATTATTATGCACTGGCTCCTTTGAGTTACACGTTGAGAATATTTCAGTGCCGGTGTTTTGCCTGGGGAGAATTCTTGGATTATGTGAAATGTAAGCAAAATAGTCTTTCAATGCTTCATAGTTACAGAAGATGGGCCACAAATATACAAGCATGCTGCTCCTCCGAAGGATGATCTTGTTCAGAGAGAGAAATGAAAGGAGAAGAACAAGTTGACTATGGGTGGTGATATCAGGGGCACCATATTTGATTTCAATGAGGAAAGTGTTTCTGGGAGACATAATCTAATTTGCTTTTTTGAAAAAAAAAACTTTCCAAGCAAAATGCAAATAGAGGTTCAGTTCTCTTCCAGAATGTGCTGTATTCTAAATATTATGATATAGTTTTCCAATAAAGAAAAGCTGCAGAAAAATGTCTCCATTAAGGAAAAGCACAAAAAATAATTCATATATTCATGCAAACAATCTACAAAAGTTATTTATATGGTGTAAAATCATTGGCAAAAAAATATGTGCCCATTAGGTAAAATGGTACAAAAAGATGGCTGTGAGAAATATGTTAAAAAAAAAAATCAAACAAGGAGTTTAATGTGAACGCTTAAACATGATTCTTAAAGATGAGGAAAGCATGAGCAACAATAAAAATGAAAGGGGAAGAAAAGGGGGAAAGTGATGAAAACATGCTGTCCAAAAATGAAAAGGACATGTTGGCAAATGACTCCTCAGATTTTTTTTTTTTTTAAATCATCACAAGACAAGCAGTGGAGGATGAGACTTCTGAGAATTTTAAGTGAGGAGGCACTAAAGGTTCTATTATCTTTTTTTCTCCCAACAAACAGTTGAGAAAATGAATTTCCAGCATTACAAGATCCAATATCGAAATAGACTGGATGTTACACCAAATCTTTCTGTAACACGCATCATTCCAAACATTGATATCATACATGGTCATACTCGGCTAATAGAGATAGTTAAGATTTATAATCAAAATAATATAGCTAAAAAAATGGGGATCCTTAAAATACTTTCCTATATTCTTTAACTTTCCCTTTTTAAAAAAAAAACAGCAGCATAACCCAAACCCCACCCTTTTTATACTTGTGTTACAGTACATGTACAAAGGGGATGGTCCTAGTGATGCTTCAGTTCTCAAAAGGAGAATTTCTTTCTCCTTCCACTCTTTGTTGATGCATATTCTTTTCGTTATTATTTCAGGACTACGAAAAAGCCATTAGTGACAACACGCCAAGGAAAACCTCACTTACTCTCCTAAGTAAGTAAAAGATTTTAATTCACTGGAAACAAAGTCAATAATTTACTTCATTATGTACAAAGCTATCACACCCAACTGGAAACAAAACCTGAATGTGTGGTATAACAATACAATACAAGAACATTATATTATATTATATTATATTATATTATATTATATTATATTATATTATATTATATTATATTATATTATATTATATTATATTATATTATATTATATTATATTATATTATATTATATTATATTATATTATATTATATTATATTATATTATATTATATTATATTATATTATATTATATTATATTATATTATATTATATTATATTATATTATATTATATTATATTAATTATATTATGTCTTGTCTTGTCTAATTTAGTCTAGTCTAGTATAATACCATACCATACCATACCATACCGTATCACATCATATTAATATACTATACTATACTATACCATAACATATTATAATATATAATATTATAAGCAACAATACAAGAGCATACAACAGAAACAAACTCAATGTAAACCACTCCAAACGTGATTGCAGAAAGTACGACTTCAGCAACAGAGGGGT
The DNA here is from genome assembly GCA_023653725.1 of Bungarus multicinctus. Taxonomy (NCBI): domain Eukaryota; kingdom Metazoa; phylum Chordata; class Lepidosauria; order Squamata; family Elapidae; genus Bungarus; species Bungarus multicinctus. Next base: position 73,271,850 of record CM042848.1, on the reverse strand, counting down.
CAATGCCTGGAATGCACTACCTGACTCTGTTGTTACATCCTCTAACCCCCACTCCTTTAACCTCAAACTATTCACTATTGATCTCACCCCATTCGTAAGTGGTCTGTAAGGGGCGTGCATAAGTGCACAATCATGCCTACTGTCCCTGTCTTATTGTCCCCCATTTATTTGTACTTATTTCCTGTATTCTTACTCATGTTTATATTTATACCTATTATCTTGTAAGCCAGGGGCCTTCAAACTTGACAGCTTCAAGACTTGTGGACTTCAACTCCCAGAATTCCTCCTCCAGTCATGTTAGCTCAGGAATTCTGTGAGTTGAAATCCACAACTTGCCAAGTTTGAAGACTCTTGTTGTATGTAATTGACAAATCAAATAAATAAACAAACAAATAAAACATAGCCTGCCATTCATCTTAAAATTGGAGCAACTGTTTTCAGATCACCTGTTAAGTATCTTAGTCAGAGATTTTACTTAGAAGTAGGCAATCCTATTCTGAATTATGGCAACATTACCCTGCAAAGGCACGCAGAAAAATCTTGTTAACATTTCCCAAATCTGTATCTTAGCAGTTTTTGAAGTAAATATAAACTTGAACAGCAGAGGATGTTTTGAAGATTTTTTAAAATGCATTCTCCTCTAAGGAATTCTGAGTCACCACCACATAGAAAAAATAGAGGATTCTCCATAGATGAAAAGAAAATCAAAAAGGTACTGACCAAATAACATTTCATGAGGGAGATTTCACTGATTTCTAACCTACTCCAAGATAGGCAAGTTGGACATTTACTGATGTAGCTAAGACCATCCAAAGATAGTGTATTAAGCCATCCAAAGCTGGATCTATACATGGTGGAACATATATTAAAGGCTCTGTCTGAACACAGAAGTCCTCTTTCTCTTCATTCCAACTTTTTTGTGAGTACATCTAAGTCAGGGGTCTTCAAACTTGACAGCTTTAAGACTTGTGGACTTCAACTCCCACAATTCCTCCTCCAGTCATGTTAGCTAAGGAATTCTGGGAGCTGAAGTCCACAAGTCTTAAACTTGCCAAGTTTGAAGACCCTTGATCTAAATAGTATCTCTAATTAATATTACAACCTAAAATAAAACAAAGTTATGGGTCATTTTTACAATGAAGATGAGTTTATGATGGGATGGAACTTCTCCCTAGGTATTATTAAAAGAGGTGTTAGTTAAGAAGTTAAGTAGATATTTCTTGATATTCCTGCAGGAGATCCAGATATACATCTTTGCTAGGCCATAATCCCTGATGTGGTGATATTATCAACTTCTTAGCAACAGACAAACACCTGACTTTTCCACCCACATTGAGGGTTTCTTGATGAATACTGATCTTAACTCTTAAGTTGATCTTAAGTCACTCTCTGTCAGTGTTACTTGGGGATTACTGTGCATTTTAAACTGCAAACTTTAAATGTATTTCTTCTTTGGCTTGCTTCCTTTATTATTTTATCTTGCTTTTATGAATTTTCAACCAGTCACAAGTTCCTCTGGATACTGGTCAGTCTCTGAATTTTTAAACTATGCACATTCTCTTTCAACCCAACCTCTCAGTTTACCCTTGTAAGGCTAAGGACACTACCAATGTTCCTGAGCTCCTGAGAAAATGTGGGACACAGTACAATAGGGAGATTTAAGGAAGTCTTCCATCATATGTTCAACCAATATTTGGAAAAGCAACAATGCTTGCTGTTTCTAGTCCCAAGTCCTACACACTTTTTCTCCTTGAGATAAATGTACCACTTCTCAGAAATGCAAGAGTGCAGTGGCTGTGGCAATCAGTAAAGTTCCAGAGAAGCACTATTACAATATCAGTGGGTGTTAGCTGAACAGCTTACTGACAAAGGTTGTGTACACAGTTGGCATAGATGCTGGAACTAGAGGATTTGGAGAAATCCTTTGAAAGTGGGTCCAGTTCCAAAGGTTTTATTTGAAGGCTTAAACCTAGGAGTTCAATGTCCCACAGGGATAAATTCTACACCTTTTGAGAATTACTCCCACTTTTCCATTAGTGACAGTGTCTGCCAATAAGAGAAATTTCTCATTGGGTAAAGCCAAATCTAAAATACTCCTTGTGAGACTTCCAGCAATTCAGCAACTTTCCTTGCCTAGAATTGTCTTCTGGAATGAATGTGCCTTTGGCAAATTAGTTTAAATGTCTCATCATCTGAAAGAAGGAGATCAAAGAAGGGAACCCATTGGTTTTATTATTGGTGATTCCCATGCATCTAGAAGGAAAATGGTTTTAAAACACCTGGTTTAATAATGTCATTGGTCTGTATGCTTCTGTTGTCAACTATCAAAAGCCATATATCTCCAAATACTTATCAAATGTTGGATGAGTTAATTCAGTATGAGATGAATTTTCTCTTGAGTTGAGGTTAACTTCTGATGATCTCTGAGACACATGCTTGAGATTGTGTGAGAGGATTACCACAGTCTTCTTCTGAAAGGGGATTGCCTTCTTCTGAAAGAAGGATGGGGGGGGGGACATGATATCTGTCTTCCAGTATTTGAGGGGCTATCACAGAGAAGAGGGGGTTGACCTATTTTCTAAAGCACCTGAGAGTAGGACAAGGAGTAATGGGTGGAAGATCATAAAGAGCTACCCAACCTAGAAGTGCAGGGGGGGGGGGGGGAATCTGCCTTTTGGAGCTGTGGGTGCACCATCATTGGAGGTTTTCAAAAATAGACTGGACAACCATTTGACCAGAATGGTATAAGGTCTCTTGCCTTGAACATGGGGGGATAGACTATAAGACCTCTGAGGTCCTTTCCAACCCCATGATTCTGTTTTATGAAATGTTTTTAAGATTTGGCAGTCTAACCTACAGCCACAATGCTTCTGAAAGGTCACCCATTTATCATTTAGTGTAAACCACATTTGTCAGGTTCTGCCACTGTTCAATGCATAAACCTGGAGTTAATATTTCTATATTAATAAAGCAGGGTGTATATATCATGTATGTAGAAAGCCAATAAAATGGTTTGTGTGTGTGTTTGAAAGAGAGAGAAAGAGAGGGAGAGAGAAGGAGAGAGGAAGGGAGAGAGTTTATTTATTTATTTATTTATTTATTTATCTGTCAATTGCTTACAGGATAATAGGTATAAGTAAAACATAGTTATAAATACATGGATACATATAAGAAAAATAAAATATAAAAGAAACAATAGGACAAGGATGGTGGGCACGTTGGTGCGCTTATGCACGCCCCCTACAGACCTCTTAGGAAAGGGGTGAGGTCAATAGTAGACAGTCTAAGGTTAAAGTTTTTGGGGTTTGGGGAAGAAACCACAGAGTCAGGTAGAGTATTCCAGACATTGACCACTCTGTTGCTGAAGTTGTATTTCCTGCAATCAAGTTTGGTGCGCTTAACCTTGAGTTTGTATCTATTGTGTGCTCTTGTGTTGTTATGGTTGAAACTGAAGTATTCATTGACAGGTAGGACATTGCAATGTATGATTTTATATACTATACTTAGATCAGATTGAAGTTTGGTGTAGTGGTTTAAGGTACTGGGCTAGAGATTGGGACACTGTGAATTCTAATCCTGATTAAGCCAGCTGGTTGACTTTAGGCCGCTCGTTTCCTGTCAGCCCTGGGAAGAAGGCAAAGGCAACATCACTTCTGGAAAAATAAGGTCAAGAAAATCTGCAGAAATTCGTCCACATATTCACAGGAATCAAGGTTGACTCAAAGTTAGCCTTTCCCAAATCCTATAGAGCAATATATGAGTTTCATCTTCATCTCAGAAGGGCTTAGAAAAGAAAGAAAAAGATGTCAGAAAACAAAAGTGATGCGTCCTGAAAAGAAGGAAAGCCACCGTGTAATTTCTCCTACAAGGGAAAAACAGCTCTTGAGAAAACAATTGCACAAATCTAGAAAGGGTGAGTTGGACAAAAGCAAGACAATCTGGCATGGAAAAAAAAAATTAACGCTGGCATTCTGCAATATTACTCCAGATGTCCAATGATATTTAACTCTACAATCCTACCCTGCCTTTTTATATTCAGCACTTTGGATTCAATTCTATAAACCATTTTTGAAGGGCATGGAGACATGAACACAGGCCCTGTCCTTAGTTCTGAAAGACAGCCGTGTGATTCTAGGGAAAAGTATAGCTGTGATTAGCCAGAGACTACATAAATACTCCGTGTATTTGCATGGGTAACAGGTAGCATTCTGGTGAATCAATAAATACCATCACTGGTTAGGACATTCTGTGAGAGAGTCTACAATGTGTTCTTCTAATTTCCAATGTGTCCGCCAGATTAAAAAATAAATTGGACACTTTTGGGTTAAGGTCTTCTCCCTATTTACTTGTATTCCTGCTTTTAATTTTAAAAGCTGGTTATGTTTTCCACCTATAAAGTTAGGTGAATCTTTAGTGGAGCATGAGGTAGAATGCTACAGATCCCCATGTAGCCACAGGACATGCCACAGTCGCCTTACTCAGTTGGATTTCACAAACCAAACCTTGGCAATTGAAGTTCTGGGTCAAGATCACTAGAACCTTCAAGCTACTCCAAAGGTCCCAGATAGATGAGATAGATGTAAGCTAAAAGTCTATGGAGATTCTCAGTCATCCAGGTCATGGTTGTCCCAAAGGTGCCATTTCAGGAGGCAACTGGACTTTCTGGTTTTTTCTTTGAAGACTTTTTGCTTCTCATCCAAGAAACGTCTTCAGCTCTGACTGGATGGTGGGGAATGGAAGGAATGGGATGAACACCCTTCAAATGGTGTAGGAGTATGAACGGATTTCTAGAAAAAATTGCAGATTACAGGAACACTACTCAGGTGACCCTGAGGACACATATAAAATCTCCAAGTGGCCTCAATGACTCTCTAAAAGAATGCAAATGACCAGCTTTCTGCAAGGAGTATAAATCCTTCCATCCCCCCCATATCCAGTCAGAGGGGAAGAAGCTTCTTGGATGAGAAGTGAAACCTCTTCAAAGTATAAACAAGAAAGTCCAGTTGCCTCCTGAAAAAGCACCTTTGGGTATGTGAGTTAAAAGTTGCTAATGCAAAGTATGGTTAAATTTTTTCCAGTGTAGATTACTGTTGCCATTGGAAGCCTCTCAAAGAAGAACTGAGAAAGTGATTAATAAAATGCTGAAGAAAGGAGATAGTAAGGTAAGTGGAGGGAACAGAATAGGATATTAAATTCAAATTGCTGAGCATGAACACAATGAAAACTCTCCTCTACAAGTGGAGATCATGTTTCACGTACTCAAGAAATCCATCTGAAAGACAGATTTTTTTTTCAATTGAAATAAATTTTTGCTCCAATCTCAGACTGCAGAAAGTACTGTGCTGAGATACTCAGTACCACTGCTTTAGTTTACACAACCGGACTGCCTTCTCTCTGCTCTTTTCTCCCGCTCAGGAAATATATCCTAATTTAAGGATGGGAAACCATCACAAGCAACTTCTGCTCACCACCAATGGGGATGCCACAGATAGAGTAACATCTTTTTAGACTTCCTTATATCCTTCAAACATCATACTTTCCATATTGGTTGGTAACCCCCATTCATGGTTATGAGATTGTGCTTATATTTCTAAGGGCAAGGGACAACGGACAATATTTTGTTGGTGGGCAAGGGCCACCAGGAGTGGACTTGTGATAGAATAGAATATAATTCTTTATTGGCCAAGTGTGATTGGACACACAAGGAATTTGTCTTGGTGCAAATACTCTCAGTATACATAAAAAAGATACATATCAAGAATCATAACATACAACACTTAATGATAGTCATAGGGTACAATCAACAATCAAATCATACTAGGAAACAGTCAATATAAATCGTAAGGATACCAGGGACAAAGTTACAATCCTACAATCACAAGTGGGAGGGGATGGGTGATAAGGAGTGATGAGAAGATTAGCAGTAATAGTAGTGCAGACTTTGTAATAGTTGAACAGTGTTGAGGGAATTATTATTTGATGGAAAGTGAGCAAGGTTTGGATTTTTGTGGAGGTATATATGTATGGGTTCATGCAGGTAATTTTATTGAATTAGCTGAGAAGATAGCAAGTGTAGAATAACAGAGTGGGAAGGGACTTTGAAGGTCTTCTATTTCAATTATTTTCTCAGGCAGGATACCCTATACCATTTCAGACAGATAGTTGTCCAATCTCTTCTTAAAGACCTCCAGTGTTTGAGCACCCACAACTTTTGGAGGAAAGTTGCTTCACTGATTAATTGTTCTCACTGTCAGAAAAATTCTCCTCTGTTCTAGGTTGCTTCTGTCTTTCACTGATTTCCATTCATTGGTTCTTATGTTGCTTTCCGGTACTTTGAAAAATGGTTTGCCTCCCTCTTCTTTGTGACAGCCCCTCAAATATTGGAACACTTCTCTCATGTCACCATTATTCCTTTTTTCATTAGACTAGACATATCCAATTCCTGCAACCATTCTTCATATGTTTTAGTCTCCCACCCTCTAATCACCTTTGTTGCCTCTTCTCTGCACTCTTTCCAGAATCCCAACAACCTTTTTATATTGTGGTGACCAAAACTGGATGCAATATTCCAATATATGTGATCTTACCAAGGCATTACAAAGTAGTATAAATACTTCATGTGATCTTGATTCTGTCCTTTCAGCCCTCTCTCTTTATAGGACCACATCTACTGAAGTTCTGCCCAGCCGCAATCTCTTGTAGAGGTTCCATCATCTACTCTCCAGATGTAAAAAGTTCCAGATGGATTTACCAATTGTAAGAATCCCTTGGGTGAATCAACTTATTTGTTTTCATGTATGATCGGATGAGGATTAGGATTCTGGTAGGAAAAAAAAAACTTTCTTCCTTTATTAGCTATGGTTTGATGATATGTGAGAAAGCAAGGGATGAAGTATGATCCCGAAGCAAATACTAATATTGGAACTGGGAGAGAGAAATGTGACGAAAACTTTAACTTGGTTATAGCAGAAAGAGGTCAGGCTCTGTTCTAGTCCTGCCTTAGCCATGAAAGCTGGCTGGGTGACTTTGGGCCTGTCCCTCTCTCTCAGCCTAACCCACCTCACAGGGTTGTTGCTAGGGGACAAATAGGAGGAGGAAGGTGTGTTGGATATAATTGCCACTTCAATTTATTTGTAAAAATAATAAACATAGGATATAAATAACTAAACAATTCTCTTTTTTGTTGATTTGTTCCTAGCTAACCAGTTATTTTGTGGGACGCGGTGGCTAAGTAGCTAAGACGCTGATCAGAAAGGTCGGCAGTTCAGTGGTTCGAATCCCCAGCGCTGCATAATGGAGTGAGCTCCCGTTACTTGTCCCAGCTTCTGCCAACCTAGCAGTTTGAAAACACATTAAAATGCAAGTAGAAAAATAGGGACCACTTTGGTGGGAAGGGAACAGCGTTCCGTGTGCCTTCGGCATTTAGTCATGCCAGCCACATGACCACGGAGACGTCTTCGGACAGCACTGGCTCTTCGGCTTTAAAACGGAGATGAGTACCACCCCCTAGAGCCTGAAATGACTAGCATATATACGCGAGGAGAATCTTTATCTTAACCAGTTATTTTATAACATGGGCAGCCATATAAATTTTTTAGGTAGGTTAGTAAAATTTATCATCATGAAATTTGAACTTTTAAAATCATGGGCTGTTGAACACACGTGGACCAGTAAAGACCACAAATATTTGGGGACACAACCAAATGCGTTGTGTACCTGGTACAAACTCATAGGCCCAACATTCTTTTCATAAATTATGGCATTGTGTGTATCAGAAATACACTGTATGGAAGAGATCAGAAAATGCAATTGATTAATCAGCAATGCATTCCTAAACATACCTAAATGTCAATACAGTGAGAAAACACAAAGAGATAGATAACTAAGGCAGGTTCTGATGAAGTTTAAGCCAGCAATAAAAATGAATTCTATTCCACAGGTAGTCTATAAAATTAAATCTAACATTCAAGAGGGGTCTGAAGTGACTTTTCCAGGTTCTTTTGAAAGACCATGAAAGAGGAATTATGATGAATAGGTTAATTGAAATGTTAATTTAAATGAACAACTATTGTGAAAAAAGCAAAGCCTGGGTACGAGATCAATACAAAAGAAAAAAGAAACAGAGCAGTCAATAATGCCTAAGGTATTCATTATTTGAATTCTAGAAAAATGATCTTCTGTAGAAGCTTTTGTTCTACTGCACACACTCCACATGAAGTGGCAATGAACATTTATTAATTTCTTTTGATTGCATCAATATTCTATATTTTATCTATGTTGCTGAAGTTGGCTTAGTGTGACTTCATCATTCATACCAGCTGTGCAATAGCAACTCTGTGAATAATCTGAATTACCTTCAGATAATTATCTTCAGATTATCCTGAAGAGCAGGGGTCCCCAAACTTGGCAACTTTAAGACTTGTGGACTTCAACTCCCTGGGAGTTGAAGTCCACAACTCTTAAAGTTGCCAAGTTTAGAGACCTCTGCTGAAAAGGGTCTCTCTACAGGTAGTCCTTGACTTAAAACAGTTCCTTTAGTGACCTTCAAAGTTACAACATCACTGAAAAAGGTGAGTTTAGGACCATTTTTGACCAAGGCAGAATCCCCATGGTCATTTGGTCAACATTTAGATGCTTGGCAATTGACTCATATTTATGATGGATGCAGTGTTTGGGAGTCATGTGATCACCTTTTGTGACCTTTTGTGAAATCTTTGCACCTTTTGTAAAAGCTCAAACTTCCCAAGGAACTGCTGATCCAGTTCTACAGAGGAATTATTGAGTCTTTCATGTGCTCCTCTATAACTGTCTGGTTTGGTTCTGCAACCCAACAGGACAGATACAGGCTCCAGAGAATAATTAGGACTGCAGAAAAAAATAATGGCTACCAACCTGCCTTCCATGGAGGACCTGTATACTGCACAAGTCAAAAAGAGGGCTGTGAAAATATCTACAGACCCCTCACATCCCGGACATAAACAGTTTCAACTCCTACCCTCAAAATGATGCTATAAAGCACGGCACATCAGAACAACTAGACACAAGAACAGTTTTTTTCCTGAAAGCCATCACTCTGCTAAACAAATAATTCCCTCAACACTGTTCAACTATTACAAAGTCTGCACTACTATTACTGCTAATCTTCTTATCACTCCTTACCACCCATCCCCTCCCACTTGTGACTGTAGGACTGTAACTTTGTCACTTGTACCCTTACGATTTATATTGACTGTTTCCTAGTATGATTTGATTGCTTATTGTACCCTATGACTATTATTAATTGTTGGACCTTATGATTCTTGACGAATGTATCTTTTCTTTCATGTACACTGAGAGCATTTGCACCAAGACAAATTCCTTATGTGCCCAATCACATTTGGCCAATAAAGAATTCTATTCTTCTGATAAGCAAAGTTAATGGGGAAGCCAGATTCACTTAACAATCATGTTACTAATTCAGCCGCAGTGATTCACTTGTAACTGTGAAAAAAAAGAAAGAAAAAAAGAACATAAACTTTCTTTTAAGAAAAGTCATAAGATTAATATCTGTCTTGCTTTGAGCTCAATTGTAGCCTAAATTGAGAACTACCTGTAGTGAAAATAAAACTGAGTGAACAAAGAGCAACAGATGTTTTGAACTGAATTATGGTTGTAAGTCAATGCACTACCTACATATAATCACTCCCGGTGGATCATCATCAATCAGAATCCAATCTTGGGTTGTGCATTTCTGAATTCTCTAAATGTTACTGTTCCCACACTATAAAAAAGATGTTGAGACTCTAGAAAAAGTACAGAGAAGAGCAACCAGGGTGGTTAGGAGACTGGAGACTAAAACATATGAAGGTTACAGGAACTGGGCATGGCTAGTCTAGGGAAGAGAAGAACCAGGGGAGACATGATAGCAGTCTTCCAATATTTGAGGGGCTGCCACAGAGTGGAAGGGGTCAAGCTATTTTCTAAAGTTCCTGAAGGCCAGACAAGGAACAATGGATGGAAACTGAACAAGGAGAGATTTAACCTGGAAATAAGGAGAAACTTTCTGACAGTGAGAACCATCAACCAATGGAACAGTTTGCCCTCGGTAAGCGTCATCACTTGAGACTTTCAAGGAGAGATTGGACTGCCAGAAATGGTGTAGGGTCTTCTACTTGGGCTAGATAACCTAAAAGGTCCCTTCCAACTCTGATCATCTGTTATCTGTTAACCACATGCATGCACTTCAATCTGAATCCTACTATGAAACGGGGTTCAGTTATTTAGATTAGTCCATATATATCAGCCGGTTTTCCTTCCTTCATACCCCCCTCAGTTTCTTCTGACAAAACTCGTGAAAGCTACTGATTCCAAGCCTAGGATTCAAAAAAAAAAAAAAAACCTTCGAGATCTGTGAATAAGACAGGGACAAGATAAACATGTCAACTGCTTTTACAGACAGTGATCAGATGTGATTTGCTAGGCAGCCAGGATTCAAACCCCCAGGAGGGGGTGGGGGAAGATCCAGAATCAGCAAAAAAAAAGCCCAACAACCCTTGTTTTCCTTTATGAGAGCAATGACCATTTCAATATCCATCTTGGAAATAACCCCTTGTTTTAAGTGCATCAAGACCAAACTAGAAGTCGGCAATGGATTCCCTTGATACAGACTTCTTTCTTCTTCTGCCAAGAAGATAAATATTGTCAAATCAGACTTCCAGACTACTGCAGTGACAAATTCATCGCTACATATCAATATGACAAGTATTTCTTCTAGCTACCATTGAAGGTCAGGCTCAAGGTTTCTCCCCTTCCACACTCCTGCTGCCCACCCAGATTCTTCTACTCAGTTGCCAGAGGATCCTTTGTCATCTTAAACAGCGGCTACACCTTACAAAATTAACACACAACCACAGAGACATTGTTCCCTAGAGAACAGAATAAAGGTGGACAAAGAGGTAGACAGCTGGGTTGGATAAAAGGAGGAAGGCGACTGAAATCAGCTAAGCAACTGAATTGTCCTACATTTCCTAGGTACAGGCAGTCCTTCACACACGTATGACCACAGTGGGCACCAAGGTTTCTGTTGCTAAGCGAGGTGGTTGTTGAAGTGAGAGAATCCCAATTTGTCAGACAATCCCAATTCTATGACCCCTTTTTTTTTTTTGCCACAATTGCTAAGCGGATCGCTGGGATTATTAAGCAAATTGTATGGTCATTAAGTGAACCTAGATTTCCTCCATTGTTTTGATGGTCAGAAGCTGGCTGGACAGATTGCAAATGACAATCCAGTGACCTCTGGATGTTGCATCTGTCATAAATATGTGTTGGTTAGCAAGTTCCCCAATTTTGATCATGTGACCCTGGAAATGCTACAACGGTCACGAGTGTGAGGACCATTTTGCTCTTTTTCTTGAATATTAAACCTTTATTGAAATTGAAATGTTAAAATACAAGAAATCTACAAATAACTTTTTACAAATCTCCATCTCCTAAAAAAATCGTAGTTATATTCATATATTTCCATACATTTCTAAATAGTCATGTACATATACATATTTTATATGTATATGTACACAAATATGTACCCAAAAACTTTAACCTTAGACTGTCTACTATTGACCTCACCCCTTTCCTAAGAGGCCTGTAGGGGGCGTGCTTAAGCGCACCAATCGTGCCTACTGTACCTTCTTCTTTTTATTTTTCTTACAAGTATCTATCTCATGTACTCAAAACTATATTTATTCTTATACCTGTATCTTGTAAGCGATTGACAAATGTTGTAAAAATTTATATCTTCTGATCTATACCTTTCTTATTCCTACTATCTATCATTGATACCAGTTATCCCAAACTGAATAATATTCTGAGTCTTCCTTATTGTTTAATTCTACAGTGAGTTTGTCCATTTCTGCACAATCAAAATTTTTTTTGGATTATTAAACAATCTGTTGGTATGTTGGCCATTTTCCAACATTGTGCGAGTGCAATTCTTGCTGCTGTGGTAATGTGTAACATCAAATATTTTACCTTTTTAGGATATTTTCCCTTAATAATCCCCAAAAGAAACAATTCCGCCTTCAATTCTATTCGGCAATGTGTAATTTCATTTAACCATTTTTGTATTTTGTGAGGACCATTCTTACGTTACTTTCTTCCAGTGCCGTGTTAATTTGAACAGTCATTAAGCATATTTATTTATTTATTTATTTAAACATTTATATACCGCCCTTCTCCCGAAGGACTCAGGGCGGTGTACAGCCAAATCTACCCCAATCCATACAAAAGTTAAAATGCAATTAAATAATGGGCTGTGGTTGTAAACCAAAGACTACCTGTATAAGAAATCCAAAAGGGTTAGAAAAACATCAGCCATTTTGGGTGTGAGGGAAAAGAAGCAGGAAAAAAAAATAACAATGGAATTTGGGGAGCTCTCCCTGTTTATTATTACTAGTTTTTTCTTTCAGTACAAACTTCATGTATCTATTCAAATTTTAGATATTTATTTCCCAGGAAGCCAATCTCTCTCCTTTTAAAAAGCAGCTCATACAATTAGAAAGTTCTTGCTATCGGGCAAATTTCATGTAACCACATCTGCACAAGCAATTATTTTAATTTCCCCCTTCAGCCATCTGCACATCTGAACTGGCCCTTCTAGTTCAGTGAGAAAGGAGCTTGGATGAGGGAGAAGCATGTTGTAATTATTTACAGCTTTTCCAGTATGGAATGAAAGCAATTTGAGATACACAAACATTTATATAAATCAGTATAAACTATTACCGAAGTCCATTGTGACTAAAATAATCAGATGGCTTTTTAATGAAAATAGTGGGGTTTTTTAATAGTCTTCAATACATCCCAGGGGGAATATACATCTAAGATTGTTTGAGTCAGAATTCATGTACTCTGTTCCTAGAAAAGGAAGGAAGGAAGGAAGGAAGGAAGGGAAGGAAAGAAGGAAGGAAGGAAGGAAGGAAGGAAGGAAGGAAGGAAGGAAGGAAGGAAGGAAGGAAGGAAGGAAGGAAGGAAGGAAGGATTTTAAGCCACAGAGTGGATGGGTCTGAAATTTGCCATCTGTATGACAAGGCCAGCTATACCTCTTTGGGGTTCATAGTCTAAATGTATTAGCTAACATGCATGTTTAAGACATTTTCTAAGAAGAAATCAGTAGATATATTTCTTAGTAGCTTATCTTAGAATATCTACTAAGATAAGAATATCTTAGTAGATATTCTTCTTTGAATTCTCAGTCCACTGCTGGATTCTTGCAGGGTTTAATGAAAATACAGAATATAATAGTTATTCTCACTAGGGCAACCAATTAGCTAAACACGTTTTCTATTTGTGAATGAAGAAGAGTGTTTTCTTTAAATGGAAACAACTGGAGGGGGGAAAAATCATTAGAAGAATTGGAAGAAGATTCACAGAGTCTATGAATCCTTACATGAAAAAACATTGAAAGTCTTACTATCTTTTTCATCAGAATTTTGTGAAATTATGACTCATATTTTTTGTTTCTTTTCAAAGTCAAGGGGCAATTTTTCTGAATGAAATTATTCTCTCTCATAGGGGGGGGGCAGGCACAGTAAAAAGACTGAGATTATATAAGTGAGAATACTAATACCTAGTATTAGGATTATTAATTCTATATCTAGAACAGTAGATTTATAGGTGCAAAGATACTCTGTACTTCTTATGAAAAAATGCACACAGTTCCTTCTGTACAAGAATTACTATGTTGTGGGAATGCACCTCAATGTCAAAACTTCATATTACTTTGCATTTACTTACATTTCAAAAATAAATCTGACACAGAATTTAACTCTATTGAAAAACCATTTTTAAATTATAATTCTATACATAGGTGGTTTCCTATCTGAAATTTGAGTTACTCTTAACAGAAAGTATATAATCTTGAGAGATCTTTTAAATCAGCAATTGCTTAGATATAAATCATATCAATAGCCACATACTTTGGGGGAAGCAAATTAAAATTTTAAAAAAATATTTTTCCCAAATTTTAAAAAAAACTTTATTAGGGGCAGCTGCAAGTATAGAAGTCTGTATAGATTACAGATAATATTTATAAAATAACTTTCCTGGATTGGATTATAGGTAGTCCTCAATTTTACAATAACTGGGATTGGAATTTTCATCATTAGTTATTGTGGGCTTAAATCAAGTCATCACATGAGTGGACCTGATTTCATGACCATTTTTACAATAGTCATAAGTTTAGTCACATAGTTGTAAGTACAAATTAGCTTAAAACAATGGCACTTTTTGCTGGAAACCAGCAAAAAACATTACAATTTGCGATCATATGACAGTGGGGCACTTGCCAAGTGCCCAAATTACGATCACATGATCTCATGGGCAGGGCAATAATCATAAGTGTGTATTTAGGTTATAATTGATTTTTTTCAGCGATTGTTATTAATTTGAATGTCATTAAATGAATGGTCGTAAGTCAAGGACTATCTGTAATGCCCTATTAAAGTTATACTAATGTCAAGTGCAGGAAATGGGGAGTCAATATACAGGTATATACTGGTATATTGCATGCTAATGCTCTCTACAAGAATCTGAACTACTAACAGTCAAAGAACATTGGCGGAGATAAGAATCAACAGAATTCAAGGTGGGCTGGACTTAGATCTCTTGTGAGCACGAAGGGATTTGAGACTAATGACATGTTTGACTCCTCCCTCAGGCTCAGCCTGGTTATCTCCGACATCAGATTTGTAAATCCTAATATTGAGGGCTGGATGAAGATGTTGATCACTGTTGCTTGTCTGGACATGTCCCTGGAGTTTTCTCAGCAACTTTTTCAGAAGTGGATTGCCCTTATTTTCTTAGCACTGAATTTTTTGTTGTTGTTCAGCTGCTAAATTGTGTCAGATTGTTCACGACCCCATGGATCATAACATGTCAACCCCGCTGCCCCCCCGTCCTCCACTGTCTCTCAGAGTTTGTCCAAATTCATGTTCATTTGTTGACCCAATTTCTAACCCAAAACTTTAACTGCTACCTCAAACTAGCTCTTGTGAATAAATTTAGGACTGGCTAATTCTCACAGTGCCCTAGGCACACAACTAGACCCACAACAGCAATTTTAATCCCCCCCCCCCCAAAAAAAAAATTGTTCTGTCTCTTTTTCCATCTAAATCCTGGGAGCTCAAAATGTCCATCTCTCCTTTCTTTGAAGGACTCCTCTACCAACCAAGAGAGACAATGCATCCATCAGTTGTTCAGGACCACAGACTGAACCTTAAAGGAAATTCTCTTTCTATGACCATCACTTGTCGCAAATTCTGGGCTTTTTAAAGAAATCTCCAGTCACCCTTCTGCTTTCCAGGACTTGGCCTGTTCATTAAATCCATTGCCTCAAACAGTCATTCCTTGTTAACTTGCTGACCCATGCCAGGCATATATGTTCTTGGAGAAATAAAAGAGATAATTGTAAGACTTTCACCTGTAGCTAGAGGGGTTTTATCAGATACAATGAGTTGGCAAGATGTAGTTGGGTTCATTTTTGTGGAGAGCGTACACAAATCCATTGAAGTTAGTCAATAAAAATAAAGAGGAAGCTTTCAAACAAATTACAAATATGGAAAGACCTGAAAGATCAAAAGCCATTTGTGTGTGTTTGTTTGTTTCAGATCCAAAGGGACACGCTGTCATGCTATGGCTCGTAGCCTGATGGACAAAATGACCAGAAGAATTGGATCACAGAGAGAACTATATTCCCAAAGAAAACAGATGTGTGTCCTTGTGAATACACATACACACATAAAGATAAAAAGATGGCTTTTTAAACATCTTCAGAATGCTCAAAGTGACTGTGTTTTCCAATGAAAAGCCCCTAGCCATTTTAGTTTTATCAAATCCGTAATTGAAAGACTTTGGAGATTGGCTGTAACAATGATATCACTGAATATGACATTCTCTGAGGGAATCTAACGGCGGTTTTCAGTTCATCAATTTCTTTAGATCCTTCAAAGAGTTTAATAATGTCACAGATGGTTTCAGTCTTAGCTTATGTCAGATCTTCTTCACTCTGCAACCCACCAATGCCTATATCATATGCTAGCTATGAAACTCAGCCAATAAAGGTCTGATAAATCTGATTTATCTTTGACCAAAGGCTAAAACTGCACATTGTTAATAGTTCTATCTCTAATTATTTAGTGTGAGGGAAAGTAAGAATTAGCCTTTATTATGTGTATTAATTTAAGGCTTCACTCTGTTTTCCTGGTCAACATTGCTGTACATTCCGGATAAATGGCTATCTAGTCCCTTCTTAAAGTCTAAAGTGATGGAGCATTCACAACATTTGGAAGAAAGCCGTTCCACCAGGGGTGGGATTCAATTTTTTTAACAACTGGTTCTGTGAGCATGGCTTAGTTGGTGAGTGTGGCTTGCTTCTCATGTGATGGTGAGCATGGCCAACTTGATGTCACTCACATCAAGGGGCGCTTCTACTCACCTGGCCTCTCATGACAGTGGGGATGCTGCAATGGTCATAAGTGTGAAAAATGGTCATAAGTCACTTTTTTCAGTGCCATTGTAACATTGAATGGTCACCAGTTTTAGACCAAAACTCAAAAAGGGTGTGTAAACTCACGTTTGAATGTCAATCTTTCTAGCTAGCCAAGAAGCCTTGCTGAATGTCACTCATCTTGGTTCCTTGTCATTAAAAGCTTCTTTCTGGCAGCTCTGCTTCATTATTCAATTATTTCTTCAAAGTGCTAACTCCAACGGGAGTATTTCCTCCCAACAGCAGTGTAAAGAGCTTAAAATTCCTCTTTAAGAAAGTACAAGCAAAGGAAAAAAACCTCCTTCGGAGACAGTAAGTCTAGGCATACTGCCAATAATGTAAGAAGGGTGGAAAAAAACAAAAGGAGATTTCTTCTAACAACCGGTTCTCCGAACTGCTTAGAAAGTTAACAACCGGTTCTAGCGAATAGGTGAGAACCTGTAGAATCCCACCCCTGCGTTCCATTGATTAATTGTTTTCGCCTACAGGATATTTCTCTTTAATTCTAGGTTAGATCTCTCTTTAATAATCTTCCACCCATTATTTCTATAGCCTATTCTCCAAAGTCCTGATATACTTTGGAGAATAGATTAACCCCCTTTTCTCTGTGACAGCCCCTCGAATATTGGAAGACAGCTAACATGCCACCCCTAATCCTTCTCTTCATTAGACTAGACTCCCAGTTCCCTCAACCATTCATCATATCTTTTAGCCTCCAGTCCTCTAATCATCTTTGTTGCCCTTCTCTGCACTCTTTCTAGAGTCTCAACATTTATTTGGCTCAAAACAGAAAAGAAAACAAAGTTGGAAGGGATCTCAGAGGTCTTCTAGTCCAACCCCTTGATCAAGCAGGAGACTCTATACTATTCCAGATAAATGGCTGTCAAATTTCTTCTTAAATACCTCTAGTGATGGAGCACCCACAACTTCTGAAGGCATCTGTCAGAAATGGTGTAGGGTGTCCTGCTTGGGTGGGGGGGGGTGGAGGTGGGGGTTGGACTAGATGGCCTACAAGGTCCCTTCGAACTCTATTAATCTGTATCAAGCCAGATCATGGTAACCAAAGCTGGGGGATCTTGTCCCTCAGCTTTCTGTTTTCAGCAGTGGAGAAAGTATGGTGTGAAGCCAGAAGAATGAGAAGAATATGGAGGACTTCAAGATGATCAGATATTTTCAAGTCTGTTGTATATTAAGTAGGCAAAGGGTTATTGCAGTTGTATAATGATATGTGGGAATGACCTTGGGAGACAGGTAAAAGAGTTCCATGATCTGGTAAGAGGAGGCTGGATACAAACATCAACAGTTTCCCTAGTTTCTTGGATTGTAAAGATGAGGAGGGATAAGTACTTTCAGACTTTCAACATATTGTTAATATAACCTTTCAATACAGCTAGAGCTATTTCTCCTGGGTGTACTTCTTAGCTAGAGTACTTTGTAAGGGTGGCACTGGCAAGTTGCAAGCACAGGCTGTTTCACTGCCTATTTTGTGGGACACAATTTTGCTCCATCATTCTCCCACCCATCCCCATCTCATATTAGAAGAGTTCTCCACTCCTCTACCCGTTGCAGAATACCTCATGCCACCAGACTCGAAATTCTAGACCTAGAACACCTAGAACTACGACGCCTTCGGTCCAATCTAAGGATGGTATATAAAATCATATATTGCAATGTCCTACCTGTCAATGAATACTTCAGTTTCAACCATAACAACACAAGAGCAAACAATAGATACAAACTCAAGGTTAATCGCACCAAACTTGATTGCAGGAAATACGACTTCAGCAACAGAGTGGTCAATGTCTGGAATACTCTACCTGACTCTGTGGTTTCTTACCCAAACCCCAAAAACTTTAACCTTAGACTTTCTTCTACTGACCTCACCCCTTTCCTAAGAGGTCAGTAGGGGGCGTGCATAAGTGCACCAACGTGCCTACCGTTCCTGTCCTATTGTTTCTTTTATTTTTCTTATATGTATCCATGTATTCATAACTATGTTTTTACTTATACCTATTATCTTGTAAGCAATTGACAAACCAAATAAAATAAAAACATAAAATAAAAAATCTTAAATGTGCTCTTAGCAAAATCCACAGTGGAATTGTTCCACATTGTTACTCGGTGCACAAGGCCTGCTTTATTATCTGTGTTCCTTATCTGATATTCATTTCAAACAGATTTTTTTATTAAAAAAATCTTAAAATCATCTAGTTCCTGTTCTGGACAAGATATTTCTCTCCTTCCCATTCAGCAAGTCTCAAGTCAACTATCTGAAAACTACATGGAATGATTTTGATAGGCATTCCCTTCCTTCGCTGGTGAATATTCTGTGTCAATGTTTTAGAGATTGACTTAGTAATTTGGTATCTCATTCCATGTAAATTTTGAGTTATAGCCTATAGTTGCATATATAATAAATTTGTTTATTTACATAAATGTAAAAACACCCGATTCCCAATGACTCTGAGCACTTTATGCTATTAAAAAAGTGAGTTAAAATATAATGAAATCATGAAATAAGAGATTTGCATCTAGAAAACCACACAAAACCAATAGTCTTCAGGGAAGATTTATGTACAGAACATTGCAGTAGTCTAGTTTTGAGATGACTAAAGAAGGAAGGAAGGAAGGAAGGAAGGAAGGAAAAGTCAATATAGATTCTAATGATATGTCATAACACAAATTAGAACATTACCGTTTAACTAAAAAAGTGACTGATGAGCATTTTTCATACTACAGCATCCCCATGGTTGTGTGACTGACACAGACATAGAATAACAGAGTTGGAAGGGACCTTGGAAGTCATCTAGTCCAGCTGAGATTTATTTATTTATTTATTAGATTTTATATACCGCCCCCTCTCCCAACGGGACTTGGGACAGCCAAGTAAAAATGACACACATTATAAATACAATTTTAAAGTAGCATTTAAAATAGATTAAATAGGTGGCTGAAATACAATGAAAATAAAACTGAACAAGGAGAAACATTTTAAAATTCAGCATCCCCATGATTGTGTGACTGAGATTCAGACTCTTGGGCAACTGACTCATATTTATGGCGGTTGCGGTGTCCCAGGGTCATGTGATCACTTTTTGTGACCACCGGACAAACAAAATCAAGAGGAAGCCAGATTCCTATAGCGACCATGTTACTAACTCAACAACTGCCGTAATTCACTGAACAACTATGGCCTAAAAGGTCATATAATGGAGCAAAGCTCACTTAACAAATGTCTCATTTATTAACAGAAATTTTGGGCTCAATTGTGGTTGTAAGTCAAGGACTACCTTTAAGTTGAATTAATAAATAAATAAAGCCAATAACTTATTAATGTTTTTTAAGATTAACCCGTTGGAAGAAAACCCATGAAATTTGGTGGTTTTTCTAATAATATAGCTTGACTGCAGTCAACAGGATCTGTGCTGTTTCTTTCATTTCTTTAAAAGAAATTTGCCACTCAGATCAAAAGTAACATAGTTATATTTCAAGCCGCACAAAAGAAAATGGACAAAAATTATTTTGGTGTCAGGTGACTTTAACAGCAAAGTCCAAATTTCGTTGCATAAATCATCCCATCCCCAAAAAGGAAAAAATCAAAACAAAATCCCAAATGCTTCATTTTATTTTATTTATTTATTTTATTTGTTGAGCATGTATTAGATAACAGATATAAGTATAACCATGATTATTAATACATGAAATAGATATGAATAAAAGGGAACATTAAGACAGGGACAGTAGACACATTGATGCGCTTATGCATGCCCTTTACAGACGTCTTAGGAATGGGGTGAGGTCAATAGTATACAGTCTAAGATTAAACTTTTTGAGGTTTGGGGAAGAAACCATAGAGTCAGGTAGAGTATTCCAGGCATTGACCACTCTGTTGTTGAAGTCGTATTTCCTGCAATCGAGTTTGGTGCGGTTTACCCTGAGTTTGTATCTACTGTATGCTCATGTATTGTTGAGGTTAAAGCTGAAGTGGTCATTGATGGGTAGGACATTGTAATGGATAATTTTATGCACTACGCTTGGGTGAGACCAAAGGCGGCATAATTCTAAGTTATCTAAGCCTAAAATTTCAAGTCTGTAAGCA
The DNA here is from genome assembly GCA_023653725.1 of Bungarus multicinctus. Taxonomy (NCBI): domain Eukaryota; kingdom Metazoa; phylum Chordata; class Lepidosauria; order Squamata; family Elapidae; genus Bungarus; species Bungarus multicinctus. The sequence goes on along the minus strand of CM042848.1, from coordinate 73,251,235 downwards.
CAGGGTATTCTGTTGCGAGTAGAGGAGTGGAGGACTCTTCTCGTGAAATATCTCTGGACTCTCTAGATTATATTAATGTCCAATATGCAGCGCAGATTCCAGACAGATGAGCTGTATTCAAGAATTGGTCTGACAAATGTTTTGTATGCTCTAGTTAGTAGTGTGATATTACTAGAGAAAAAGCTTCGCAGGATTAGGTTAACAACTCTTAATGCCTTTTTGGCAATATTGTTACAGTGGGCTCTAGCACATTCTTTCCTGCTTCCCTCCCTGATTCACACTGATGGCTCTATGACCAAGACAAGTGCCATATCAGCTGGCCCAATGCTCCTCAAAGCTGTCAACGACAGTGAGAATCATGCCATCTCTACTTTTAAAGTCTTAATCGTCTTTCTTCTGGATGCTTTATATGGAGTTGCTAGGTGAGATCATCCGTGGCTTTAGGGTAGAGTTCCATCAGTACGCTGATGATACTCAGCTGTACATTTCTACCCCGGGCCACCCCGATGAAGCCGTCGAAGTGATGACCTGGTGCCTGGAGGCCGTGCGGTGCTGGATGGGACGAAACAGGCTTCAGCTCAACCCATCTAAGACTGAGTGGCTGTGCTTCCCAGCACCCAGATACAGCCAGCTGGTTCCATTGCTGGCTGTGGGGGGGGGAATTCTTGCCCCCACAGAGAGGGCCTGCAATCTGGGTGTCCTCCTGGATGTGCGACTGTCTCTGGAAGACCATGTGGCAGCTGTCGCCAGGGGTTTTTTTGGTCAGGTCCGTCGGATCTACCAGTTGCGGCCTTTTCTGGATCGGGATGTGCTTTGCACAGTCACCTTGGCCCTGGTGACCTCCCGCCTAGATTATGCCAATGCTCTCTACATGGGGCTGCCTTTGAAGAGCATCCGGAGGCTCCAGTTGGTGCAGAATGCAGCCGCGAGGGTGGTAATGGGAGCTCCTCGGGGCTCCCATGTTATGCCACTTCTGCGCGTGCTGCATTGGCTCCCGGTGGCCCTCCGGGTGCGCTTCAAAGTCTTGGTTACTATTTTTAAAGCGCTCCATGGCTTGGGACCGGGATACTTGCGAGACCGCCTCCTGCCATCATCGGCCTCCCACTGACCGGTATGCTCCCATAGAGTCGGTCTCCTCGGGGTGCCACTGGCTGGATGGCTGGTGACCCCGAGGATGCGGGCCTTCTCATTGGGAGCACCCCCTCTCTGGAATGAATTACCCCTGGAGGTAAGGGCCGCCCCTGATCTCATGGCCTTCCGTCGGTTACTTAAAACTCACTTATTTTGGCAAGCCGGACTGGCCTAGGGGTCTTTTAAATTTTAACCTGGTTTTTAATTTCTTTTAACTTTTGTTTATATTTTAATTAGAGCCACGCTATATCTAATTCTTTTAATTTTTAATATTGTCATGTTATACATGTGTTTTATATATGTATTTTTATCTTGGCTGTTCACCGCCCCGAGTCCCTTTGGGAGAGGGGGCGGTATATAAGTCTAATAAATAAATAAATAAATAAATAAGATCAGATCAGATCAGATCAGATCAGATCAGATCAGATCAAGCATGCTGTGGACTTTGCTGGCCAAAGGCAGAGTCAGGCTGTTGAAAAACTCTTTCTCCAACAAATGTTAATGGCAGCGGCAGATTTGAGGGAGCAAAATAAGAACTCCTTGGTCCATGAAGTAGATGTGTGGATACCTCAAGCAGCCTGCTGAAATATATGTCATTTAAAATATAATAGATCCGTTGGACAATTTTGTGCTACTTTATTTTTATTTATTTTAGAACATTTATATAGTTGTAGATTTAGTTTTGGAGTGTCATCTCCAAGTAGTCCTCAGCCATAATTGAACCCAAAATGTCCATTGCTAAGACAGGTGTTAAGTGACCTTTGACCCATCTTGCAACCTTTCTCAACACAGTTGTTAAGTGAATCACTGCTCTTGTTAAGTTGTAACATGAATCTAGATTCCCTATATTTACAGACCCCTCACATCCTGGACACAAACTGTTTCAACTCTTATCCTCAAAATGACGCTATGGAGCACTGCACACCAGAACAACTAGATCCAAGGACAGGTTTTTCCCTGAACGCCATCACTCTGCTAAACAAATAATTCCCTCAACACTGTCCAACTATTTACAAAGTTTGCACTACTATTACTATTCATCTTCTCATCACTCCTTATCACCCATCCCCTCCCACTTGTGACTGTATGACTGTAACTTTGTTGCTTGCATCCTTACGGTCTATATTGACTGTTTCCTGGTATGATTTGATTGTTTATTGTACCCTATGATTATTATTAAGTGTTGTACCTGATGATTCTTGACTCTTGATGAATGTATCTTTTCTTTTGTCTACACTGAGAGCATTTGCACCAAGACAAATTCTTTGTGTGTCCCATCACACTTGGCCAATAAAGAATTATATTGTCAGAAGGCTGCAAAAGATCACATGACCCTAGAACTCTGTAACTGTCATAAATATGAGCCAGATTTTTAAGAAGAGATCAGACAGCTATTTGTCTGGGTATAAGGGTCTCTTTCCTGCTTGAGCAGTGGGTTGGACTAGAAGATCTCCAAAGTCCCTTCCAATGCTGTTATTCTGTATCACTTGATCCCCATTGGAAACTCTGCCTAAATACAAAGATGGAGATTCTCGACGTAGAAAGGTTGGTTCCATTGAGAAAAGCAACACTTAAATGAATGCTCTCAGGGATTAATATTCCAATTCACGGTCATTGCCATAGAAGATAGGAAATACTAGCCATGTGCATGTTCACACAAGAATGGAAAGATCAAAGAGTCAGAATAAAAGAAAAGGGAATAATGGACAGAAACAGAGTAGACAGAAGTACAAGGGGTAGTGGTATGGAATATATTGTGCTGCATGTATGTATTTTTATTGAGTTTGACTAGACTTCTGTTTTCCCAGCAGCTGACGTGTTTCAGTCTAGAGAGGGATTACAATACACAGCTGGTGTGTATCTGGCACACAGGTGTCTTGGTCTCTGCATTTGCTCACTAGTTAATAGTAGTTGGCTTTGTGAATACCTGTGTATGTGTCAATCCGCATGTAAGGGGGAAATCCTTTTGAGTGGTGTTAGACAGAGAGAGAGAGAGAGAGAGATGGAGAGAACGCTCAGTATTATCTACCCTCCTGGGCAGGAAGAATAAAAGTAAAGGGTGCTTGGCACTTGCTTTTTGGTATCACCATCATTTGTTTGGAAACACTTCAAATCCACAGTGTTTTTAATGTAAGAGGCCACGTGATGACTTTGTAGACCAGGATAGAAATAGGCATCAGCAATTTTCACCCTGTGTAATCACTCCAACAGCCATAATGGTGTTGACTATATGCTGTGTGTTGAGATCATATAGATGCTTGAAGGGTTGGGAAACTAAATCAGCAGGTAAAGATTCTCAAGAGTAGGAAAAAAAGTTTAATTGTGTCCCAGTTATGTAATAATGCCTGAGTGCTGCCCAATAGAGTGAACTCCCATTCCTTGCTCCAGCTCCTGCCCACCTAGCAGTTTGAAAGCATGCAAATGTGAGTAGATAAATAGGTACCACTTTCATGGGAAGGTTACAGTGTTCTGTGCACTTCTGTGTATAGCCATGCTCGTCAGACAACATTGGCTCCCTTGGCTAAGAAACAAAGATGAGCACTACCTCCTAGAGTCAGACATGACTGGACAGGGGAGACAATTACCTTTACCTTTTGGACAAATCAAAAGATGTAACCAAATCAGCAACACACAAATTAACTGCCAACCACAGAACTCCTTCACTGAACTATGTACATAACCACCATAAAAGCAAGATATATAGATAAGATATTACAATGCGCCAAAATGGATAGGTTGAATTGAAGGATAAAGATGAGTCAGAATACTATATAATATGGAATACTTTTTACCACTGGAGGGAAATTAAAGGGAGTTCACAAAATGGAATAAAGATTGAAGAAGTAGTAAGGAAGGAAATGAGAGATCATATGATTTACCTGAAAGGTAATGAGAAGGAATTAAAATGTATCAAAATTAAATGTATATATGTATATAAATTTATATAAATACATATATGAATATGTATATAAATGTACAATTTTTAAAGAGTACTTAATATGTAACGACAAAAATGTATGTCAAAGAAGTCCACCACGTTCAATGTTTTTAAATATTATATCTAATAAAATTTATTGTTTTTTTTTTTTTAAAGCAAGATATATACAATTTTGGTAACCAATAAACCACATTTCTCTACTTCTTCTAACATCATGTTACCTAATATGGTAAAAAAAATATATCTGCAATCCAAAAACCTAGTTCAGAGAGTTCTAACAACACATGCCAGTCTTAAACTCTATGTACAGCACTTCTAACATTGATTCTAAAATACTTAATAGATGGGAAACCCTTCCCCCTAACTCTTAATTACAAAACACTTTGAATACAATAGTTACATCAAAGCTGAAACTTTAACATTATTTGTTTTTAATTTCAAAAATAGGTAACTTCTAAAGCTTCAGTCTGATCAAGTGCATGTCTCTCCCAAGAAGAAAAAGAGCAGGGGCAACATGAAATGTGCAAACAGAAAGCACATTTCTCTTAACTTCAACTCTCATGCATGATCAGCAGCCCTTATGAGAGCCAGGCTGCTTAGGTAAAGATAAAAGTTCCCCTCGCACATACCTGCTAGTCATTTCCAGCTCTAGGTAACGCTGTTACCTTCCCACCGAAGGGGTCCCTATTTTTCTACTTGCATTTTTTACACGCTTTCGAACTGCTAGGTTGGCAGAAACTGGGACAAGTAACAGGCGCTCACTCCATTACGCGGCACTAGGGATTCGAACTTCCAAACTGCTGACCTTTCTGATCCACAAGCTCAGTGTCTTAGCCACTGAACCACCGCATCCCACCCAGGCTGCTTAGATGTTACTTATTTACTGCATTTTATCCCTCCTTTTCTGCAGGAGTTCAAGATGGCATTTGGTGGGGAATCTCCCCTAATTTTATCTACGGAAAAATAGCCCAATGGTAGTTAAACTAGACATAATAGGTCTCCCTCTCTGAACTCGGTAAACAGTGGGCGATTGAACCTGTATCTCTACCATTTCAGTCCAGAATCTAAACCACCGTAGTCCACTGGTTTTATTAGTTGAGTATTGTGATTCAATCCAGAAGGCTTCTTGTAAAATAATTTTGATTGTTTTTAGGGGGGAGGCAGGGGTAGAGAAGAGATACAGGACAACAGAATTTAGGCTAAATGTCCATGGAAATTCTCAATCGTCCACGTCATGGTTGTTCCAAAGATGTTTTTCCAAAAGGCACATGGATTTTCTTGGGTTTTTTTCCTTAAAAAGTTCTGAAGAAGCTTCTTTGATAAGAAGCAAAATATTTTTAAGAAAAAAAAATCCCAAGAAAATCCATTTGCCTTTTGGAAAAGGACTTTTGGAACAGCATTCAGACTAGTCCTCCCAAATGTGATTCTGTATTCCAAAATGGTTACACCAATTTTACCCTTTGCAAGACTCAAACTGCGCCTTTCAATGTTTATTGGGTTCTGATATTAGAGAAGGCTGAAAGCCAGATGATCATTCCCATGGTTTCTCTGATATGATCAGTTTGCTACTTACACACCTAATATGAAGCCAACGAATTTCAGTCTTTCGTAGATTTTTAATTGCTATCATGGCATTTGCTCAATGTATGCAAGAAAGGAGCATTGTTCACAATCACAGAGCCACCTAGAGAAGCCATTAATGAAAGAATGAGAGCTTTAGTAAATTCACTAGGGAGCTCACAAGCCTTTCCATGTTTTTCAATGAAGGAATATTGCATTTGATTATGAGTTCTTCACTCTTTCTCCAAGGAAAGCTTCATAAAGAAGAGTGCAATAGTCTACTGCAACAATTCGGAACTTTGATATATGATAAAAAAAAATATTTGACCATTGACTAACATAAAATCTATGACTTCACTCAGCAGATGGAGAGATCAAACATTATACATCTGTGTCTACTCTGGTCCCATTTTCAACCTTGTGAGCCAAAAAGAGAGAACAAGTTGCAAATCAGAGGGTAGGAAAGTTTCAGAATTACCTTCAAGCCTTCCCATCTCCAGAATGTTCACACCCCAAGTTTTCCACCATTCTTGAAATTCACCATCTCAGCCTTAATCAAGACTACAGGGGTGTTGAGAAGCACAGTATATTATTTTCATTAAGTGCTTTTTGGGGGGGGGGGGAATTGGGGATTTAGAAGGAAAACTGATGGCTTTGTATGGCAAGGTCATGACCTTTGACAACTTTGGAGCTTATCTCTTTCATCTTTCCCCTCCTTGGAGACCCCAAACCTTAGAGGAATTGAGGCCAGTAAGCTGGGACGAGACAGAATTCCACATTGTTATGGGGCTACGCTTTCTCTCTCTTCCTCCTTTCCCCCCCCTCCCTCTCTCCCCTAAACAAAACAGATCTGAACTGAGCCAAGGAAACAAAAATGTATTGTTCCTCGCAGATGGAACCGAGAGTCGCCTAGGTAACAAGATTAATCTCCTCTTTCTCTCCTTCCTCTCTTGTAGTGCGGTAATCGGTGGGCTCTCGTTTCACAAAAAGCCAGCCTCAAAGCTGGGGCTCTAACTAGGTTCCTAATTAGCTGCAATTTACAATGAAGACAACATGATGAGATAATAGAAATTTGCAAAATAATGACATACCTCAGCAAAATATTCCTCCTCCTAAGAACCATTTTTATACAAAAACAATAAAGAGGGCCCTTCTAAAGCAAAGCTGGAAAATGGTGGTGTATTATGTGACACAGAACATTATTGTTCGCCTCTTGTTCTTCCAATCAACAGCTTATTGTTTGGCATCTTAAATAAAAATGACTCAAATACAGACCACATAATGATCTCCATTGCGCTAATATACTGTATATACAGAGTAGGAGAGGATTTTTTTAAAAAAAAAAGAAGAAGAAGAAAAAGAAGAAAAAGAAAAAAGTACTTGCGCCAAAACCAGTTGGAGCTTAGAATGAAATGGGCTCCCCAAAAAAGTTATTTACAAGGCAATACAATGAAAGGATTGGGGGAGGTGGGGGGAAGGAGAGAAGGATGATTATAGGGGTTTTAATCATAGGTGCCTTTGTGATTCTACGATAAATAAATAAATCAATGTGCAGAGAAGGGTGGAGAAACTCTATGGCAAGCAGCTAGTTAAGGAGACAGAGGAGATTGCGTTTTCTCCAATGGTTAGGCCTAAGGATGCTGTTGACCTTGCAGATGGTTGGCCTACAATGTTCTCTTGTGGGGCACAGTGTTGTCTGAGAAGGCAGGAAGGCAGGCAGGAAAGAAGGAAGGAAAGTTAACCTAATCCTGCGTAGCTTTTTCTCTGGTAATATTACACTACTAACTAGAGCATACAAAACATTTGCTAGAGCAATACTCGAATACAGCTCATCAGTCTGGAACCTACATTACGTATCTGATATTAACACAGTTGAGAAAGTCCAGAAATATTTCACAAGAAGAGTTCTCCACTCCTCTACTCATTGTAGAATACCTTATGCCACCAGACTCAAAATTCTAGACCTTGAAAACCTAGAACTACGCCGCCTTCGGTCCGATCTAAGTATAGCATATAAAATCATACATTGCAATGTCCTACCTGTCAATGAATACTTCAGCTTCAACCATAACAACACAAGAACAAACAATAGATACAAACTCAAGGTTAATCGCACCAAACTTGATTGCAGGAAATACGACTTCAGCAACAGAGTGGTCAATGTCTGGAATACTCTACCTGACTCTGTGGTTTCTTCTCCAAACCCCAAAAACTTTAACCTTAAACTGTCTACTATTGATCTCACCCCTTTCCTAAGAGGTCTGTAGGGGGTGTGCATAAGTGCACCAACGTGCCTACCGTCCCTGTCCTACTTTTTCTTTTATTTTTTCTTATATGTATCCATGTATTCATAAGTATGTTTTTACTTATACCTATTATCTTGTAAGCAATTGACAAACCAAATAAATAAATAAAAAATAAGGAAGGAAGGAAGGAAGGAAGGAAGGAAGGAAGGAAGGAAGGAAGGAAGGAAGGAAGGAAGGAAGGAAGGAAGGAAGGAAGGAATGAGACAGGGTGGCTGAAATCTGAAAGACATCATGCAAAAAACAGGAGACTCTAAATGAGTAAAGGACCTCCTATGGTCTTCTCTCCCTTATGTTTGTGAAGTGAGTCTGTGCCCGATTGAGAGACATCCAACACAAAGGAGTAACAAACTCATCCCCCCTCTCCCTCCCTCCCTCCCTCCCTCCCTCCCTCCCTCCCTCCCTCCCTCTCTCTCTCTCTCTCTCTCTCTCTCACACACACACACACACACACACACACACACTCTTGACTTGAGGAGGACAGCTCATACAGTGTATGGATTAATTCTTCATATGCCACAGTTGAACGTGGGATGTTGTAAGTAGAATGGGGGAACGACACCCAGACCTTTCGCTTCTTCTCCAAGAACCTTCTCTGAAGAACCTTCTCTGAAGTTCTTCTCTGAAAAACTGAAGAAGCTTCTTGGATGAGAAGTGAAATGTCTTCAAAGGAAAAACAAAGTAAGTCTTGTTGCTTTTTTGAAGAAGAAAAAGAAGTTGGGACAACCATGACTTAGATGACTGAGAATCTCCATAGACCAAACTTGGCAACTTTAAGACTTGTGGACTTCAACTCCCAGAATTCTCCAGTCAGCACAATCCACAAGTCTTAAAATTGCCAAGTTTGGAGACCTCATCTATAGACAGTCACTTAGTGAGTTTCTGAAAATAGACTCATATCTGACATCTTAATCACAAGACTTCCATAAGTTTTGGACCATGTATAAAATTACACAGCAGTTTCACATCAAAAATACCAATTTAGATTTCCTCATTTTACTCAGGGCACGAGTTATACAAACCTGTATAATCAGATATTAGGGGAAAAATGTCATTATCAAGGTTATAGCTATTCCATGTCTATATCAATGAAACATTAAGGGAATAAAGGTCCTCAAACATTTAGAAAAAGGTAACCCAATCATTAAATAGATTGAAAATGACTCAGTCCCATATTTTGATACTTATTTATTGAAAAGCAGATGTCTTAGCACCAACAAAAAGAAGTTCTTTTTATAGAAAAGCATTTAAATTGGGAAACATGAAGTTATCCAATGTGGGGGTTGCTAATGTAGATATCTTTAAAATATAAGCTTGATTAAAGGAATGGTGGTGAATCAGGCTATGTTTACCTCCTTTATTATAACAGGTAAGAGACTTTAAATTCCAGATGTTCAAAAGCACAATGGAAGCCCAGCCTTTTAATCCAGGCTGATGACCTTTCTTGATACCACCCGTTGACTAATAGGTGATGCAAAATGGTAGACTAAACACTAAAAGACTGTTCTTATGTAGGTAGCCCTCATTTACTAACAATTCATTCAGCAAATGTCCAAAGTTACAACAATGCTGAAAAAGGACATTTTACAACCTGTTCTGAAAAGCTACAGGTAGTCTACCTCAGCCATACAATTGCCATTTAGATGCTTGGATATCAGAGTGCATTTACCTTTTTCATATATGATTTTTATTACAGACTTTCACAGAAATAAAAGATAAACATCAAATGATACATAATTAAGAGAAGAAGGAAAAAACACCCATAAATGCAACGGCCATAAGTGTGAAAAACAATACAAAGAAAAAGAAGAAGAAATGCTATATTTATGACAATTGCAGAATCCCACAATCACATGATTCATTTGTGACTTTCAAAGTTAGCTTCCGACAAGCAAAGACTACAGAGAAGCTGGCGGAAAGTCACAAATCATACTGACATGACCTTGTGCTTAATAATCCATAGCGATTCGCTTAATGACCACAGTGATTCACTTAATTTTGCATTATGATGGATGGGATGTCAAAAAATAAATCTTAAGGGTAGTTACAGCAATAATTTTGCCAAGAAATTAACACGGCCTCAGCTGAGGTGGTATTCAGCAGGTTCTCACCAGCTCTGGAGAACCTGGTAGTGGAAATTTTGAGTAATTCGGAGAACTGGCAAATCCCATTTCTGACTGGCCCTGCCCCCATCTATTCTCTGCCTCCCAAGTCCCAGCTGATTGGTTGAGTCTTCTTTGGTTGCTCTGCACAGGAGAACGGAGCTGGAAAGCAGGTTAGTGGGGTGGGGAGGGAATGGAGATTTTACAGTATCCTTCCCCTGCCACACCCACCAAGCCACACCCACCAAACCACGCCACACCCACAAGCCACGACCACAGAACTGGTAGTAAAAATTTTTGAATCCCACTACTGTTTTTATTGTATTGTGAACCAAGGTACTCTACTCAAGCAGCTTATAAATATTGTTAAATCAAACAATTAGTTATGGTTTTTACATTACTATAGACATGACTGCTGTACTGTAGTAAGGTTGAATCCAGAGGAAAGGGTTTAATTTATATTCTCTTTTATTTTTGGAAGGCATTTTTCTTAGGTAACTCTTCATGAAGTGGACAGAAAGTTTTTGAGGAAAATGCTACAATGTTATATCATTTGAGAATGATTAGACTGGTGTAGTTTAAACACCTCTGAAACGGATTCTGGAATGCTTTTCTTCCATATTATGGGTTTTTTTTTAAAAAAAACATCTCTGAAAAATAATATTAACTATGTCTTAACAAAAGCATTCTGCATTGTTCAGGCATCATTCAGTAAGAGTTGCTGCTAGAGAGTATGCCCATGCAGTCTTAACTAACAATAATAATCCCAAGTAGATTACAATCAATGGGAACATTGCCAACACAAGAAAGCAAAGTAGTATTTCAGCACACAGAATGAAAAAAAATGCATTCAATTCCCTACATCGGAATTCTGCAGATATTCAACAGGTGACCTGAGAAAGGTTGGGCTAAGACCGAAAGAGGGATTCAGATAACAGATAACATATAATCAGAGTTGGAAGGGACCTTGTAGGTCATCTAGTCCAACCCCCCCACCCAAGTGAGAGACTCTACATCATTTCTGACAAATGGCAGTCCAATCTCTTCTTGAAAGTCTCAAGTGATGACACTCCCACAACTAACGAGGGCAAGCTGTTCCATTGGTTGATTGTTCTCGCTGTCAGAAAGTTTCTCCTTATTTCCAGGTTAAATCTCTCCTTGTTCAGTTTCCTTCCATTATTCCTTGTATGGCCTACAGGTGCCTTGGAAAATAGCTTGACCCCTTCCTCTCAATGGCAGCCCCTCAAATATTGGAACACTGCTATCATGTCTCCCCTGGTCTTTCTCTTCATTAGACTAGCTAAGCCCAGTTCCTGCAACAGTTCATTGTATGTCTTAGTCTCCAGTCTAGATTCACCAAATATATATATATATATATATCATCATCTCCATTTCTCTCAATGGTGAAGCTTACAATTCTTGAATGAAAGGAACGATATAAATACAGCAAATAAAACCCAAACAAATGAATAAAAGCATGTGGTTTTTTTCTTTCCAAATCTAAAAGCAGTAATGCTAATATACCCATTATTTTACCTTTATTTCTAAGCCAGATTTCTGGGCATGCCCAGTTCCCCATTGGTTTCCATTTTCTTTTCTTAATTTCACTCATTTATCTTCTCCCCTTTTTGTATTAGGGACAGTTCAGAGGCAACTCAATCCACAGATCACAGGTATGTTCATATCAGGATATTTACCTGTGTTTTGTTATCTAGTTGCATGTATCAACTTCATCAATTGTTGCATAAAAGCAAGCTTTCTCTCTGGTATCTTCAAAATATGTTTGGAATTTAGTTCTCTGAACAACCATTGTAACTTGTGGACATTAACTTTAGGCACAAAACCCCTGGGGGCATTGAGTTGGGTGGGCTAATAAAGGTAGCCATTAACTCATGAACACAACTGGGACCAGCAATTTCCATTGCTAACAAGACAGATGTTAAGTGAGTAACACCAATTTTACAACCTTTATTGCCACAGTTTTTAAGCAAATCACTGCAGTTGTTAAGTGATTCATGTGGTCATTAAGTGAATCCAGATTCCCCCATTGACTTTGCGATCCCATGATTTGTCGGATGCCACAACTGTCATAAGTGCATACGAGTTACCAAGGGCCTGGATTTTGATCACATGACTGTGGGAGTCACTTTTTTCAGTGTCATTGTTAGAACAGTCACTAAATGAGTGGTTGTAAGTTGAGAGCTACCTGTATATTGATTGCATTTTTGCCTTGTTTCAACCATGGTTAGTGAATGTGTCTCTCTGCCAAGCACCATACTAAATTCTCTTGATACAGATATGTATATCTACTGTAATTCTAATAAATATAATCTTAACAGTTACCAAGTGCTGGATTTAGATCTTAGAAATCCATCTTTGTTTTCTACTCAAGCATGGACTTCACTACATGAAATTTGGCCAGTTTCTCTCAGCTTGATCTATCTCATAATTGCTGTTGTGAGGGTGAAATCAGGCAATCTCCACACTGTCTTAAGCTTCCATTGAAATGGAATAAAACAATATAAATGCAATAAAACAAATCAAGATTCTCCCTTTACAGATGTTTTATCATGTCACAGATTTATATTGATGAGAGAGAGTGAACAAATGATCTAGAGCAATAGTCGACAACCAGTGGGCCAGGGACTACTGGTGGTCCACAAGAAAATTTTGGTGGTCCGCAGAGAAATGTCACCCCCAAAGCACCCCCCAAAGCAATTAATCCAGGCTGCATGGGATCAAAAGGCTGTGCAGCCCACATGGCCCATGGGAACACAAGGCTTGTGTTGCTTGCATTGCAAACAACACGAAGTAGCGAGGGGAAGGGGGAAGAGTGAAGGGAGAACTTGCCCCATGTGCCTGGCCTGGCCATTGGGCTGCTTCTTTCTGTTTCTTTCTTCTTCTGCTTTTGGCTGCATGCAAGGAAAGCAGCAAAACTCCGCCAGAAATGAGTCTTTGGGACCCTGCAAGGCATCCTGCTCCAAGAGGCTGTGCCAGCACAACAAGTCTCACAAAGGCTCGTTTCTGGCAGAGTTTGGGGGAGAGAAAGAAAAACTTCTGCTGCTTCTGCTGCTTTCCTTGCATGCAGCCAAAAGTCTCTCTCTCTCTCTTCCCCTGAGAATGAAGCTGGAGACGGTATCCCATGATCCCAAATAAAGAATGATTGATCGGTAGGAAAACGGGGTGGGTGACTTTCCTGCAGAGTTTTTGGGGGATTTTCCCAGGATCTCTGGTCCTCGGGATGTAAAATTATGAGTTTGGTGGTCCCTGAGGTCCAAAAGGTTGGTCAACCCTGATCTAGAGGAACTTCCAGCTCATATAGGATGCACCTGACCCAATCCAGAAAATGACATTGAATATATTAATGAAAATGGAGTTTAAGGGCATATGTCCATTGCAAAAAAATAGGGGAAACTCCATTGTTCCATGGGCATAAGGTTGCACTACGCATAGTCCTTGGCTTATGACTAAAATAAAGTCTGTCCATCATGATTGTAAGACATGATGATTGTAAAGCAGGTCACCCACATGATTCATCTCTCTCTCTCTCTCTCTCTTTTATGTCCTATTTTAAACATAGCAACTTCTGATGTTTCAGAAACGGATGACAGAATCCTTCACCTAGAGTTGAACAATCAAGAAACCAGTTGAACAACAACAACAAAATTCACATATTTACAGAAATCTACCTCCATTCTAAAGAAACCAAAACCATTTATGATGCATGGTCTCCCAGGTGTTCAGACAATGGCTCTGTTCAGTCTGCTCTAGAAATGCCAGGTATTACATCTGGGAACATCTGAATACAAGGTATGTGTGTATTCTTAATTCTTATTCAAGCTGTGGTGGACCACTGGTACGAACGGAGTACCATAAGCAAGCCAACCCTCACTTTTGACACTGCAGAGTTTGAGCAAATGCAGTCACGTGGCCACGCTCTCCACTAATTAGCTGGCCACCAGGTGGGAACTGATACATTGAGCCTCTTTGTTCAGATACCAGCCTGCAAAACCGCTTCCACCCAACCATTCTTTTGTGAATTGTTGATCAGGCATTTTGTCTCTCTCTCTCTCTCTCTCATCCAACTCATCCGTAGTAGTTCGGCAGTGGAAGAAGCGAGAACCCTACAACAGCTGAAAGGCAGGCTGTGAGGATGGATGCGTGGGTGGGGTGTCAACCCCAATCCAAACAAACCCATGTAGCTAAACAAAGTTTAAATGGCCAACCATTTGTTTTTGTTTTTCTTGCTCCTGATATCCTGTCCCAATGACACACCGCAGGTCTGTGATGGAGGAAGCACGGTTTGAATCAGCAACTAGAGGTTGTTAATTTTATAAACCCTGATGTTGTTCAGACTCAAAATCCACACTGGAAACTATCCTGCCCCTCTCCCCCGCCCTTTCTCCAACCCCAACAAACACAGGCTTAATAAAGGAAATATTCCCCAGGGCCTACAATTCAGTGTTCCTTCCAGGGTTGTTGGTTTTTATTTTGTTTTGTTTTTTAACTTAAAAGGAAGAAGAAAACAATTAAAACGAAAACCTCGAAGTAATCTCATCCTGCTTATTTAGTCCCTTCATTCCTCAATCTGTGGTTGGTACGTGCCACAATCAGAGGGCACTGGCCTGCTATCGTTTGGGTTTAATTAAAAAAGACACACAGGCTGTGGAGCTGCGAATTAGTGGGGGGAAGAAAAGAAGAAAACGCAACCACGCACTAGCCCTGATTAATTCGAGGCTCATGTTGGATTAATAACGCCAAACAAAGAACAAAAGGAAATTGTTATGCGAATTGCAGCCCTCCCAGGCCAGACAAAGGTCAAATCACAGGATTTCAATTTCATCCGGACTCGCTTAATCAACTCTTTCCGAAGGAAGACCATATGCAGGACTCAAAACTGCCCATTGCAGCTTCATTGTTCCCAGACCTAGGAGATTGGGCCGTGTTCATCTAAAACTCTTCCCAGTCCTTGGTCTTCCCTTCCCAGCCACCCCTGAGCCCCTCTTTAATCTACAAAAAAGAAACTTCCCCAAGGAGGGGAGGGGAGAAGACCCTCAAAACCTAATTATGGACTAATGGCTATAGCATAAGGCTTGAGCATAAGAAAAACCCTGCTGGGATTCATGCTAGCCCCCCTTCCCCAGCCTCTGTTCTCCTTCTGTTGCAGCTGCATGGGCTGTCTCTTTTTTGGGGGCGGTGGTGGTGGGGACTTCTTAGGCATTGTGTGGCCAGCTGTGTTTGCCCCCAGGGTCAGGGCGTTGCAGGGAGATAAAGTAGAAAAGACAGGTTGTACCAAGCCTGCTGGGACTTGGAAGGCAAGATTCTGATGCTCAACGTGACACTGTTGGATGCCAAACAGGGCCCAGGCGTTTAAGAGGATTTCTGGTTTAGCAGGTGAGAAGAAGGCAGAAGGAGAGTTGACCACAGCTCCTCAGCAATGTTGAGTCAAGGAAATGTCTATGGAGCAGAGGTGGTATCCAGCCAGTTCTGATCAGTTCTGGAGAACCGGTAGCAGAAATTTTGAGTACTTTGGAGAACCGGCAAATCCCACCTCTGACTAGCCCCGCCCAGAGATGGTATCCAGCAGGTTCTGACCAATTCTGGAGAACTGGTTGCGGAAATTTTGAGTAATTCAGAGAACCAGCAAATCCCACCTCTGACTGGAGATTTTACAGTATCCTTCCCCTGCCACGTCCACCAAGCCACGCCCACAGAACTGGTAGTGAAAAAATTTGAATCCCACTACTGGCCCCGCCCCATCTATTCTCTGCCTCCCGAATCCCAGCTGATTGGCTGGGTCTTCTTTGGTTGCCCTGCACAGGAGAACAGAGCTGGAAAGCAGGTTAGTGGGGTGGGGAGGGAACAGGGATTTTGCAGTAACCTTCCCCCAGGAGTGGGGAGGGAATGAAGATTTTGCAGTATCCTTCCCCTGCCATGCCCACCAAGCCATGCCCACAGAACTGGTAGTAAATGTTTTTGAATCCCACCACTGCTAGGGAGATTTTTAATCATCCAGCCATGGATGTCTCAAGGATGTTTTTCCAAAAGGCAACTGGACTTTCTTGGTTATTTGGCTTGAAAACATTTCACTTCTCATTCAGTTTTTCAGAAAGCAAAAAAACATTTTCAAGGGAAAAAAAAAATCATGAGAACCCAATTGCCTTTGGAAGTCAAAGAAATGCCTTTCCATTGCTGTTCCTATCTACTCCCTGTCCCCAGCCCCCAATTCCAGGTAATTGTGGGGAGGAGGGGAGAAGAACTAAATTCTTGAAAGCCCTGAAAAAATGGCCAGAGTGTTTATTTTAGGTAACGACCTCTATCAAAGGTACAGATTAGCACTGAACTGTTAAGGAATCCCACAGAATCACTGGGACCTGCTAGAGAATCTTGAAGGTAAGAGAAAAGAATCAGGGAGATCTATTAGGGGTGAAACTCTTTTGAATTAAGGAAAAAATGCTACCCCCACCCCCCACCCCCCCCCCAAAAAAGAGAGACAATATCATCAAAAGATAAGACTGCCATTCCAAAAAAGAAAAATTAGGAAAATCTATTAGGAGAACTTGGCTGGGTAAGATTATATTATATTGTATTGTATTGTATTGTATTGTATTGTATTGCATTGCATTGCATTGCATTGCATTGCATTGCATTGCATTGCATTATATTATATTATATTATATTATATTATATTATATTATATTATATTATATTATTTTATTTTATTTATTTATTTATTTATTTATTAAGAAATTTTAAATAAGCTGCCCAACTTACTCACAGTGACTCCAGGAGGATCACAGAAGTAAAATCCCAATAGGAAACATTGTAAAACCCTGGCCCCCTGGAGTTGTAATCAAACCAATCCCGTGAGATGCACCCTGCCACCCTGGGGACCAGAAGTGATATTAACAGATAATCAGAGTTGGAAGGGACCTTGTAGATCATCTAGTCCAACCCTCCGCCCAAGCGGAAGACCCTACACCATTTCTGACAAATGGCGGTCCAATCTCTTCTTGAAAGTCTCAAGTGATGGTGCTCCCACAACCTCCGAGGACAAGCTGTTCCATTGGTTAATTGTTCTCACTGTCAGAAAGTTTCTCCTTATTTCCAGGTTGAATCTCTCCTTGTTCAGTTTCCATCCATTGTTCCTTGTCTGGCATTCAGGTGCTTTAGAAAACTTCTCTGTGGCAGCCCCTCAAATATTGGAAAACTACTATCAAGTCTCCCAGGTTCAGCAGGTTCTGACTGGTTCTGGAGAACTGGTAGTGGAAACTTTGAGTAGTTTGGAGAACTGGCAAATCCCATCCCTGACTGGAGATTTTACAGTATCCTTCCCCTGCCACGCCCACCAAGCCACGCCCACACAACCGGTAGTAAAAAAAATTGAATCCCACCACTGCTGGGGACCCTAAGCCTGCTGGGAAAACCATGTCTCCAGGGCTTTTTGAAAGAGTGTCAAGGTGGCGCCCAATCTTATTTCCGCAGGGATGATGTTCTGCAGTGGGGGAGAGCCACCACGGAGAAGGCCCTTCTTCCAGGGCTGGGCTGCTGGGAGTTCGCAGGGGTTCGGCAGAACCCTTAGCTAAGATTCTGTGAAGTTCTGGGTCTCACTCTGGGCTGGCCCTGCCCTGGCCTGCTCTCTCCAACCAGGAGTCCCCACGCAGCGCATTTTGGATGCAGGTAAAAAACGTGAAAAATGCCCCCCCCCCCCCCCCGAAGTTCAGGAAGGCTGGAAATGGGCCTGTTTCCAGCTTCCAGAGAGCCTCCAGAGCAGTGATGAGATTGAACAACCGGTTCTCTGCCCTAATGATTTCTTCCAACAACCATTTCAACAAACTGCTCAGAAAGTTAACAACCGGTTCTCCTAAACTGGTGTGAACTGCCTGAATCCCTCCATTGCTCCGCAGCCCGGGGAGGCTGTTTTCGCCCTCCCGGAAGCTCAAGGAAAGCCTCCAGAGCCCGGGGAGGGCAAAAATACCCCCCTCGCCATGGTTCAGGAGGCTGACTAGGCCACACCCACCATGGTCACGCCCACCCAGTAACCGGGCAGAGAACCCTTTGCTAAAATTTTTGAAGCCCAGCCCTGCCTTCTCTGTCTCATAACAACTCATAACATGCTCCGCCCCTCCACTCCTGGAATTGGGTAGATGTAACTGGGAAAAGGTAGTCCTTCAAATAATGCGCTGTTTGTAAAGGTGACAACCAGCACCTTGAATTGGACCCGAAGATTATCAGCAGCCAATGCGGTTCCTGCAAGAGAGATCACGCATTTGCAAATCTAGACTTGCACAAAACCATGCAGGTCACTGCGTTTTGAGTCAGCTAAAGCTTCAGGATGCTTTTCAAGACCAATCCTGCAGTAGTCAAGATGGGGGCACCAATTAATACTGATGCTAGGAGGCATCAAGGTGAACATTGGCCTTTTATTGATTCGGGAATCTAGGAAGTCGCTTCCCACGCTCACCTTTAAACCTCCCATAAAACCCACTCCCTCCCCATGACAAGTTGGACTATTGGATTGTCACAACCTCAGAGTGCTGAAGAGACCACATGACTCTCAGAGGGTTGTGTGTTGTCGACCCCTATTTTAAAGCATAGGGAAGAAGAGAGGAGGCAAGTCCATTATTCTCCCAAATCAAGGGAAAAAAACAAAAGGGCCACATTTTCCCAGAATCCCATAGACAATGACATTGCATCATGGCTTGGTATCCTCTGAAAACATGGGGATAGAAGTAGCAGTTACAAGAGGTGATAGGGGTGTTGGTTCAGGTGTGGGATTCAAATTTTTTAACAACTGGTTTTGTGGGCGTGGCTTAGGTGGTGGGTGTGGCTTGGTGGTCATGTGACTGGGTGGGCATGGCTTGGTGGTCATGTTATTGGCTGGGTGTGGCCAACTCAATATCACTCACATCGAGGCATGCGTCTCCTCGCCTGGCCTCTCATGACTGTGGGGATGCTGCAACAGTTGTAAGTGTGAAAAATGGTCATAAGTCACTTTTTTCAGTGCCATTGTAACTTTGAATGGTCACTCCACACAAGCAAAGTACCAGCAAAGGAGGGGAAAAAAACTCCAGAGAAGTTCCTGAGACAGGAAGTCTAGTCCTGCCAAGAATGTAATAAGGATTAATAGAGAGGCAGTTTCTGTAAGCAACACCAGAATGTTTCCTTCCTGCCTTCCTTACAAGATTAGGCCAGTAATTTCTTCTAACAACCAGTTCTCCGAACTGCTTAGAATGTTAACAACCGGTTCTAGAGAATAGGTGTGAACCTGTAGAATCCCACCCCTATGTTGGTTACTGAATGGAAGAAGGCTGTTTCAACACCTAAGGTTGCCTCTAAGTTGTCATCTTCCCAGCAACCAAAAGTTGAACTTTTAGAATTTCAGTGGTCAACCCAACAATAATAGAAGGCTACCACTTCCAAGCACACTCAACAAATCTTTCTAATAGAAGAAAAGACACATATAGACAAAAATTATTGTAGAAATTAATCCAAATAAACTCCCTTCTTTCAGCTCCAAGTCTAAAATAAATTTTTAATATTATTACTGCAACAATGTACAGCGCCAAGTGCTGATATATGAGAAAAGATATTGTATGTGTAAGTTTTCAACCAAAAGCAATGAAACAAAGAAAGATGGAAGTTATTGTCAGGAGTATAAACATCAGTAAAATCAAGTAAAAAATCCCAAGTTTTGCTATCAGTGTTGATAAAGTAGCATTCTGGTTTGATGGTTTGTTTGTATAATGTGTGTTTGTGTGTGTGTTTAAATATACAGAAAAATTCCTAACAGTTTACATTTGCAACATCTTCCAACATAAGGACACTTCATACACATTTCCCCTTAATTTGCATACCTGTTAACATAAGTTACCCAAGATTTTTTTTAAATGCATATTACATGTGTTCATGTTTATAATACTGTTCTCTACTGTAGGGTTCTTTAGCATGACTCCTCCTGATCTAAAAATATATTTGTCTCTTTTTAGACACAACTTCTAGGAGCATGCCATACCTTTCTTTCAGACATTTCTGTTCTCAAGGATGCTATTATACACTGTTGTTACTGCCATTGCAAACAGCAGTCAGAATTTTAAATATTCAAGTCCATTCTCTTTTAGAATTTGTTTTGAAATGGTTTTACATGTCTAATTAGTAGAAACTGAACTTGATGGGTTTATCAGAGAATATCGTTTTCATCACCAGAAATACATGATCCCAAAATGCTTCCAAGTTCCTACCAAAGAAATATCAGAACTCATTTTCAAGGATGATAAGTCAATTTGATCTCAACTTTTTCAGGCTGGCTCATTCTGGGCTTTCCAAGTCAATCTTATAAACATTTTGAAAGATGAAGATAGCCTGATTTCAACTCTTCCAATTTTGGCACAAACTGAACCTTCCAGATTCTTGTATTGAAGGAAAGGAGTTCTATACAAGTAGTTCTCAACTTACAATGGTTCATTTTTGTGACTCTTCAAAATCACAATAGCACTGACAAAAACGATTTATGACCATTTTTCACATTTACGACGGTTGCAGAACCTGCTTGGTCAAGTGGCCAAAATTCAGATACTTGGCAACTGACTCATATTTATGACAGTTGCAGTGTCCCAGGATCATGTGATCAATTTTGCAACCTGCTGACAAGCAAAATCAATGGGGAAGCCAGATTCACTGAACGACTGTGTTTATAAATAAACAACTGCAGGTGATTCACTTATCAACTATGGCAAGAAAGAACATAAAACAGGGAAAAACTCACTTAACAATTGTCTCACTTAGCAACAGAAATTATTCACTCAGTTGTGATCATAAGTCCAGGGCTATTTGAAGAGCTGTCACAGAGAGGAGGGGGTCTACCTATTTTCCAAAGCACCTGAAGGCCAGACAAGGAACAGTGGATGGAAACTGATCAAGGAAGAGATTCAACCTAGAAACAAGGATAATTTTTCTGACAGTGAGAACAATCACCCAATGGAATAGCTTTGTCTTCGGAAGTTGTGGGAGCTTCATCACTGGAGGCTTTCAAGAAGAGACTGGACTGCCATCTCTCAGAAATGATGTAGGGCAGAGGTGTCCATCTCACATCGTTATGGCGGTGTCACATGATGTATTGGGAATTTTTTCCCCTTCGCTAAACCAGACATGGGCATGTCCAGTGCGTGACACATCCAGCCTGTGGGCCAGGAAACTGACAGCCCAGGTGTAGGATCTTCTGCTTGGGCGAGGGGGTTGGACTAAATGACCTAAAAGGTCTCTTCCAACTCTGTTATTCTGTACATGACTACCTGCAATTACAGGTAAGATTGCCTCTCTAAGCACAACCCCTTGGAATGTTGGCTGTAACAAATGTAATTAAGAAAACACTCAATTGAACCTGCATTTCATTTGGGAGAGAGACAAAAGCCCTAGATTCAGATTCTTAAGCTACAAATCACATATAAAATATAAAATATTGGCTGTGAAAATATTTACAGACCTCTCACATCCTGGACATAAACTGTTTCAACTCCTTCCCTCAAAACGACGCTATAGAGCACTGCATAGCAGAACAACGAGACACAAGAACAGTTTTTTCCCGAAAGCCATCACTCTGCTAAACCAATAATTCCCTCAACACTGTTCAATTATTTACAAAGTGTATACTACTATTACTGTTAATCTTCTCATCACTCCTTATCACCCATCCCCTCCCACTTGTGACTGTAACTTTGTTGCTTGTATCCTCTGTTTCCTAGTATGATTTGATCTTGATTGTACCCTATGAATATCATTAAGTGTTGTACATTATGATTCTTGATTCTTAACGAATGTTCCTTCTTTATGTATACTGAGAGTATTTACACCAAGACAAATTCCTTGTGTGTCCAATCACACTTGGCCAATAAGGTATTCTATTCCATTCCATTCCATTCCATTCCATTCCATTCTATTCTATTCTAAAACCAAGGTGATGCTTTCTAGGAATGCAGCTGAAGCTGTCCCAGCATATGAAAATGGAGTGAGGGGGAATGTCCTGAGCTTATTTAAAGTTTGCATTCCCCTCTGCAGCTTCTGTGCAACTTCCTGCTGGGGACCTTTCCCCTGGAAAGGTTATCCCAACATGTAGTTAGCATCTGCTGCAAACATCCATCTCTCTGGAAATTGTTATTTTAGAACAGGCACCACACAAGGTGTCCATAAGGTCGGTTCAAAAGTTAGGAGTTCCACCCTGGAAAATTGTTTTGATGCATCTATGCCTATGGAAGCATAATGCATAGATATATTGTGCTGGAATTAAACCAGATGTTTGGCCCATTCTCTAAGGGCAGAAATACAACCTTCAGATAAAAAGACAGTCAGACAACAAAAAGATAGGTAAGGAAGAATATTTGAGACAAGAAAATAGAAGAAATGCAATGAATCAAACGTTGGATCTCCAATCAGGACATTTAGACAAGACTCTTCTCTCAATTTCTTCTAATTGAATTAAGAATGTTAGCTGTTATCGTTTTTCCTCAAAAGATATGTAATTTCAAACATATTTTCTTTCTCTCCTTTTCTATATGCATTTTCTCCTTCACATAAGCATTTTAGATGTTTTCTTGGTACAGATGTAAGATGAACACCATATCACAAAATTCAGAAAATAATCATTTTCCTTTCTGATCAATTGTCGAAGGAGAGTTGCAGATCAAGTTATGTGATATTGGAATTCACAAAGGATGGATATCTTAAGCAAGATGAGATATACTATGGTTTTGAAGACATATACGTTGGTCAACATTATGAAATTGAAATAAATGCAGAATATGTTTGTGGTCTAAGTCTTCTAGGTTTGGGTGCTATACACAATCAACTTCTTAGATTTCTCAAGGTATGCTTAACAGTGTGTAACGGCTCCAATGAAGAACAAAGGAAGGAAAAGATGGAAGGAAACAGGCCATACAAAAACCACATTAACACCCCACTGCTATACAATGGAGTAGGAAGACTTTTTAAAATGTGTTTATACACAATTTGTCCCAGGTTATTTTGCACTTGATCCATGTCCAATATTAAAATTATGAAAATTACTAAGGAAAAGGGAAGTAGGGAAAGAGACTGCCTACAAATCAATCTATGCCTTGAAGTTTTAACCTAAATTCAACATCCTATTCATACAACTTTTCTGTTAGCGTATCAGCGTTATGTCAGTATATACTAAAAATATTTCTTGAAATGGTATCCAACAGACGAACTATTTCTGATGCCCTCAAGAACTGCAATACCCACAATCCATAGGGTTCAGGATCCATTATGGTTCAGAGTTATGGGAATTGAAATCTATTATCTATATTGTCTGAGCGCTTGATGGCCGAGGATTATGGGAACTGAAAGGCAGTAGATCTGAAGAAGACTCATGTGGTTTCATCTGTTTTTCTTTCATACTAGTATAACACAGGTAAATCCAGGGATGGGCTTCGAAAATTTTAGCAAGGGGTTCTCTGCCGGGTTGCTGGGTAGTGGCCATGGTGGGCGTGGCCTAGTTGGCCTCCTGCACCATGGCAGGGAGGGGAGCGTTTTTGCCCCGCCGGGCTCCGGAGGCTTTTCTTGAGCCTCCAGGAGGACGAAAATGGTCTCCCTGGGCTACGGAGGATTTGTGGAAGCTGGAAACTGGCCCATGTCCGGCCTTCCCAAACTTCAGGGAGGCCCATTTTTCACCCTACCCGAGCCTCCATGTGTGCCCTTCACTTACCTGCATCCAAAACAAGCCGCATGGGGGCTCCTGGGAGGGGCAAGGTGGGGTGGGTGGGGCCAACCAGGAGTGGGATTTGGGGGTTCTCCGAACTGCACAGAATCTTAGCTAGGGGCTCTCCTGAACACCCATGAACCCCCAGAAGCCCACCCCTGGGTGAATCCCTTTGGCATTTACCGGAGTCCAGACCCTACCTGATTATCAAGACAACCTGAGATGGTTTAGAGAATGTGTGATGGCTCTTTGCCCAACCTAAATGCACGATATGCAATTGCCGTGCCCTTCCTAGCAGCCATTTTGTAAGAGTGCTCACAGTATATTTTCAAAATTCCGAATTGGGCTCCTATACTTTTTTTTTCAACCATAGCATCAGAACAGGATTGTTATCGTACCCAGCGGCTTAGCTATCATCCAGTGGCTAAGTAGCTAGATAAAGGAAAGTAACACGGCTTATAGTACGGGTTGAAAATGCCATCCCTAGAAGAAAGAACCTTATCGCGCTAAACCTTAAAAGGTTGGATAGCAAACCACAAATCCTCAATTCTGCATTTCCCTTCCATGTGGAACACTTTGATAAGACAAAGGTTTGGGAAGAAGAGGCAGACCAGGGTGTTCAACCAGAAAAGGCAACTGGGTAGAAGTCTACATAGAGTCATAGCAGTGAACGAATGAAAGATTAAGAACAGCAAACTTCACATGCCTTTTCCTACTTTTCACAGACTTTAGCATGCAAGTGGCAATCCCAGGTTTGGAATACTGTAGGTAATCCTTGACTTATAACCACAATTGAGCCCAAAATCTCCATTGCTATCCAAGATAGTTATTAAATGAGTTTTGGCCCATTTTACAATCTTTCTTGCTTACAGTTCAGTGGTGGGATTCAAATTTTTTTACTACCGGTTCTGTGGGTGTGGCTTGGTGTAGCTTGGTGGGCATGGCTTGATGGGCATGGCAGGGGAAGGATACTGTAAAATCTCCATTCCTTCCCCACTCCTGGGGGAAAGATACTGTAAAATCCCCATTCCCTCCCCACTCCCCTAACCTGCTTTCCAGCTCTGTTCTCCTGTGCAGGGCAACCAAAGAAGACCCAGGGAGGCAGAGAATAGATGGGGGCGGGGCCAGTCAGAGGGAGTATTTGCCGGTTTTCCAATCTACTCAAAATTTCCGCTACCAGTTCTCCAGAACTGATCAGAACCTGCTGAATACCACCTCTGTTTCAGTTATTACGTGAATCACTACAGTTCTTAAGTTAGTAACAGGTTGTTAAGGTTGCTAAATGGCTCTGGCTTTCCCCTTGATGTTGCTTATTAGAAGGTGATGACATAACCCTGGGACAATGCAACCGACATAGATGCGTGCCCATTGGCAAGGGTCCAAATTTTGATCCCGTGACTAAGGTGATGCTGCAATGGTTGTAAGTATGAAAAACAGTCATAAGTCACTTTTTTCAGTGCCGCTGTAACTTCAAACAGTCACTAAATGAATTGTTGCTAAGTCAAGGGCTATCTGTACTTTGGAGGAGTAGGGCTGTCATTGTGTCATTGTGTTAACTCCTGGCAGCTGCCTGGATTGTCCCTTTGCAACAGTTTTGGAAGTTGCTTGCCCCTACAACATCTTCTTCCTAGGGCTGAGAGAGAGAGACTGGTCCAAAGTCACCAGCTAGCTTCAAGTGGGAATAAAATGTATGGTCCCTCGTATTCAAGCCATTTGCCTTAACCGTTACAACAAACTGTCTCTCTAAACTACTATATCAAGGGTCTTCAAACTTGGCAAGTTTAAGACTTGTGGACTCCAATTCCCAGAATTCTTGAGCTAACATGACTGGAGGAGGAATTCTGGGAATTGAAGTCCACAAGTCTTAACGCTGTCATGTTTGCCTTAGAGAAATGTTCCCCAATAATATTGGGCAAAAGAGAAGACTTTCCTGCATTGTAGACATCGGGAACCTGTACTATACCAGTAAAATGTGACAGAGAATATTAAACTGTCCTGGAGAGAAAGTTTAAAGAAAAGGTAAAGGATTCCCTGCAGATCTTACCCCATTAGTCGTTGCTGTCTATAGTGGGTGATGCGCATTTCCGTTTCAAGGCCATTGAGCCAGCGCTGTCCGAAGACATTTCTGTGGTCATGTGGTCAGCATGACATCACGGAGCCCTGTTACCTTCCCCATTGAAGTGGTATCTATTTACCTACTTGCATTTGCATACTTTCAAACTGCTAGGTAGGCAGGAGCTGGGGCAAGGAGGGGAGCTCCCCCTGTCCCATGGTGCTTGGGTCTCGAACCTTGAGTCTCGAACCTTTCCAGCCAACAAACCCAGCATCTCAGCCACTGAGCCACCCACTGGAGAGCAGAGCAACAACATAAATGCCTTGCCTCCCCCCCACCCCACCTCAGATTATCTTCAGAACTGAAATCAGAGAGCATTAAATGATGATAATTTGTCTGCCTCCTGTGAATGATTGAAGACCGAATCAAATTTTAACTAAATTCTATTTTGTAAATCCCTCAGGATGACATAATTATGATTCAACACATACATTAATTAGCAGTACACATCTATTTCAGCAAGTTTAAAAACCAATTCAGCGTCTGCTGAAAGGGAAGTCAGCCTAATATTTGAAATTGCAGGGATTAAAATTGACTTCATTAGACTGACAAATTTCCTCTAAGTTCATCTCTGCTTAGTCTGATAGCTCAAGGTCAAACCCACAAGGATATTTATCAAGTTAAGGATTCAAGAAACTTCAGAATCAATGGAAAATACGTACTGACTGGAGAGAAGAACATAGAGTTCCCCCTGTGTAACCTTCTCTGACTGCCAATCAGTTCTGATAGCTATATTAAGTGAGGAAAGGCTTTATAGAACCAATATCATATGAAGTGATAGTATACTCTATAATGCCTTGGAAAGGCCACATTTAGAATATTGTATCCAGTTTTGGTCGCCAAGATGTTGAGACTCTAGAATGAGTGCAGAAAAGAGCAACAAAGGTGATTAGGGAGCTGAAGGCTAAAACATATGAAGAACAGTTGTAGGAATTGGGTACAGAGCTAGTATTCAGCAGGTTCTGACCAGTTCTGGAGAACCGGTAGTGGAAATTCTGAGTAGTCCGGAGAACTGGCAAATCCCACCTCTGACTGGCCCCGTACCCATCTATTCTCTGCCTCCTGAGTCCCAGCTGATCGGCTGGGCCTTCTTTTGTTGCCCTGCCCAGGAGAACGGAGCTGGAAAGCAGGTTAGTGAGGTGGGGAGGGAATGGAGATTTTACCGTATCCTTCCCCTGCCATGCCCACCGAGCCAAGCCACACCCATCAAGCCACGCCCACAGAACCGGTAGTAAAAAAAAATTGAATTCCACCACTGATTGGGTATGTCTAGTTTAATGAAAAGAAGGAGTAGAAGTGATATGATAACAGTCTTCTAATATCGAAGAGGTTCCACAAAAAAGAGGAGGGTCAATGTATTCCCCAAAGCACCTGAAGCAATGGATGGAAAATAATCAAGGAGAGAACCAACCTATAAATAAGGAAAAGTTTCTGGACAGAAGAATTAATCAGTGGAACTCCACTTCCTCCAGAAGCTGTAAATGCTGCAACATTTGCAGTTTTTAAGAATAGATTGGACAACCATCAGTCTGAAATGATATAGGATCCCTGCTTGAGGTTAGAGTAGAAGATCTTTAAGGTGCCTTCCAACTCTGGAATTGGTCTAGAAGATCTCTAGGGTTCCTTCCAATTCTATTATTCTGTTATTATATATCGTTACCATACTGTATTTGTTTATAATTTAACAAGAGACGGTTGATGATTCAAGAAGCACAAAGGACTAGAATAGTTTGCTGCCTGCAACATCAACCTCATCATAATTGGAGACCTTCAACAATTATTGAATATTCTAAAAGAAAGTGCCAAGAAGATGGGCAATCCCAGCAGGCCATAAGGACAGGGTGACCAGGTCCTGTTGGAGCTGCAGTTTGAATAGGGCAGTTCTTTATGTCTCTTGTAATTTACAGGCTTTTAGCAAATCCGTTCTGGTAGGGTTCTTTTCACAAGGATACCTCAAAGGATGGCCTCAAAGCTTCAACTGAGTACTAATACCACTCTATAAAGCCTTAGTAAGACCACACCTAGAGTACTGCATCCAGTTTTGGTCACCACATTATAAAAAAGATGTTGAGACTCTAGAAAAAGTACAGAGAAGAGCAACCAGGATGATTAGGGGACTGGAGGCTACAACGTACTGTACAATGAACGGTTGCAGGAACTGGGCTTGGCTAGTCTAGTGAAGAGAAGAACCAGGGGAGACATGATAACGGTCTTCCAATATTTGAGGGGCTGCCACAGAGAGGAAGGGGTCAAGCTATTTTCCAAAGCGCCTGTAGGCCAGACAAGGAATAATGGATTGAAACTGAACAAGGAGAGATTTAGCCTGGAAATAAGGAGAAGCTTTCTGACAGTGAGAATAATCAACCAATGGAACAGCTTGCCCTTGTTAGTTGTGGGAGTGCCATCACTTGAGACTTTCAAGAAGAGATTGGACTGCCACTTGTCAGGAATGGTGTAGGGTCTCCCGCTTGGGTGGGGGGGTTGGACTAGATGACCTGCAAGGTCCCTTCTAACTCGGATTATCTGTTCTGTTCTGTCTGTATGTGGGAAGAAATAATCTGTGAGATTCTGTAGTTCTGTACCATGAAGGCTTCTAAAATAGAATCCAAACAAGCATCAACCAGCAAGTTGAATTTATAAATGGGTTCGTCATATCCAGAGGGGGAGCTGCACTTACGTTAACAACCAGTTCATTGGTTGTGAGTGAGCATGCTCGTGCACACACTCGCTTCACTTGCATGTGCCACTTTGGGATCCTAAAATCTACAAGTCTGAAATTATTGGGGAATCCCTCTTCAAAATTATTTCCATTTCTGTTTAGAGGAGAAATCTTAACCTCTACTAAAGAAAAGTAAAATTTTGATTAAAATGAGATTTTTTTAAAAAAATTATCTAAGTTATCTGCCTTTCTTGATCAAAACAATCAATTTTTCCTCTCTTTCTTCAGCCTAACCCAACAACCTTGTCCCTAAATTGATGAAGCAGTAAATTGCACTGTGCTACCCCGAAACAGCCACCAGGGGCAGCACAGGGTTCATTTCCTAAATCCCCCATAATACTGCATTATTGTTATTGTTATTGTTATTGTTATTGTTATTGTTATTGTTATTGTTATTGTTATTGTGGTGGTGGTGGTGGTGGTGATGATGATGATGACAGTATACATAGCAAACGAGATAACCATGCTGGGTTTCGTATCACAAATCACTAGTCGAACACTTCCCAAGCGTTTAGGACTGTGTGATGTATCGGCGGATTATGCAAGCTGATCCTAGTAAGGTGGCCTTCTTCAGCTGACCAATGGGGATCTTGTCAGCGCCAATTGTTTTTAAGTGCTTGCCTAGGTCTTTAGGCAAAGCATTCAGTGTGCCGATTACCACTGGAACCACCTGCGCTGGTTTATGCCAGAGTCTCTGCAGTTTGATTCTGAAGTCCTGATACCTGGTGACTTTTTCAAGTTGTTTCTCGTCGATTCTGCTGTCACCAGGTATGGCAATGTTGACGATCCACACTTTTTTCTTCTCTATCGTGATATTCGGGGTATTGTGTTCCAAAAACTTTGTCAGTCTGTATTCGGAAGTCTCACAGTAGTTTTGCATGCTCATTTTCGACCACTTTTTCAGGCTTATGATCCCATCAGTTCTTTGCTACAGGAAGATGGTAGTTGTGACACAAGTTCCAGTGGACCATTAGAGCAACTGTGTTGTAATGTTGTATTATTATTATTATTATTATTATTATTATTATTATTATTATTATTATTATTATTATTATTATATTTTACAGCAGGAAAATAGGTTACGGATAGCTATAAAAATATCCTTTCACTTGGGCTGGGATACCGTGTGTGTGTGTTAACGTGCACATGTGTTTCCCTAGGAACCAACAAAAGACAAGGCATTCCATTCACCCAACTGAGGATTGACTGCACCCAAAAAAAATGTGGCCAGACACACGCACATACACACACACTACCGATTTCTGCCCTTCCCAACACAATAGCTTTGAAAACAAAGGACAGATTATTAGATTTAAGCATGTTAGCCTGTTCCTCGCATGCCCCCTTCCTCGTCTCCCCCTCCCGCGAGTCCAACACATCTGGCAAGCATGTGTGGCAAGCGCTAATGAAGACTTTGCTAAGTGAGCTGCAATTGGTTCTGACTGCTTTCAGCTCTCCCGGGCCGCACCATGGACAGAGAACAAAACACTTCCTTTACTCTTCCTGAAAACTCCTGCTTCTTGCTCCCTACACCACCCCCTCCCTCCTTCCCTCTCCCCCCCCAGAAGCCTGAGGGATTCCCCACATCATCAGGCTCCCGAAATTAAAACAGAAAAGTGTAAGCAAATACTTAAGGTTGTCTTCCTTGTCCTCTTTGTGCCTTTCTCTCTCTCTCTCCCTCCCACCCACCCCACTTTTCAAAAAATATGAGCGTCTTATTCATTTTGATTGAGTGCAACAGTCAGACAACAGGGGTCTCTATGATCCTCCCAACAAAAGGGAATTGTTAAACAGATGTCCATGTTCCACTCCTGTTTCCCCGGGCCTGATCATGTTAGACACACAAAGTCGTTTTATCTACTCCGGCAGACTGGGTGTGTGCTCGCAGACTTGCGTGCAATGGAGAAGGGGAATCGCTGAAATTATCAGGATAAACTGTAGAAAGAGAAGAGGCAGACTGTAGACGATTATGACTTTTGAAGGACCACACATTTTTATTTATCTTTAGTCTTTTTTTTTTTTTCCCTCCTCTGCTAAGGCTTATTTTAGAATTGATTGTAAACCGCTTAGAGAGGACTGTAAAGCACTATGAAGTGGTATATAAGTCTCAGTGTTATTGCTATTTCTTTCCCAATGTATCAACATACCTTACAACACAGTCAAAAGCCCAAGCGACAAAAACACCCAATGTTCCGAGTCCAATTCATCCAGAATTTAAGGGAGGAAAAAATAGTCTTGTTTATTTCACTTACTTATTTCTTTTTCCAGGGCTTCAATGTGTTTTAATCCTGCCTGGGTCAGGTTTTTGACATCATTTATTAATTCCCAAAGGACACATCAACTAAGTGCACCCATCCTAGTAAACCATAATGTGGTTTCTCTGGTGTAAAGTTTAGTGTGAGGTGCGAACCAGTGGTGGGATTCAAAAAATGTTACTACCGGTTCTGTGGGCGTGGCTTGGTGGGCGTGGCAGAGGAAGGATACTGTAAAATCTCTAGTCAGAGGTGGGATTTGCCGGTTCTGCGGACTACTCAAAATTTCCGCGACCGGTTCTCCAGAACTTGCTGAATACCCACCTCTGGTGTGAACCCAGTCAGTTGGAACTAACTCACTAAAACCAGGATGTCAAACTCACGTCACCACGGTGGCATTATGTGATATATTGGGACTTTTTTTCCCCTGGATGTGGCCAGCACATGATGCATCTGGCCTACGGGCACTATTTAAGGTTCAATGAAATATTAGGAAAGGTTTTATACGAGGAAGAACTAGCCAGAGAAATTCAAGCTAAGTTCTTTTGATGTCTACAGCTCTTCTTCAACCAATCTAGAGTTTACAAGAATTTTGCCCTTCCTGATGTCCCAGAGTCTCATAGCCACTAACTGGATGATGCACCATGCAGAAGTGGGTATTCAGCAGATTCTGACCAGTTCTGGAGAACCAGTAGAGGAAATTTTGAGTAGTTCGCAGAACCGGTAAATATCACCTCTGACTAGAGATTTTACAGTATCCTCCCCCTGCCACACCCACAAGCCACGCCCTCAGAACCAGTAGTAAAAAAAAATTGAATCCCACTACTGGCACCATGGGTAATCCTCAACTTATGACCACCAATTGGGATCAGAATTTCTGCTGTTAAACAAATCACTTCAGTTGTTAAAATGAATCACGCAGTCCTTAAGCAAATGCATGGACTTTACTTGTTGGAAACCAGTTGGAATGGTGATCACACGACCCTAGGACAACTGCAACTATTGTAAATACATACTGGTTGCCAAGCATCCAAATTTTTGAGCACATGACAATAAGGATGCTGTAAAATTGTAAGTGCAAGGACCAGTGGTTAAGTCACTTCTTTCAGAGATGTTGCCAATTTTGAATGGCCACTAAATGAATGGTTGCAAGTTAAGGACTACCTATATCAGTACAATATATCAGGCTGAGGGAAGTTAAGTCAAAACTACAGTTGTGAAGAATTAGACCAAAAAAAACACCAATTTTTGCTTACCCATCATTCTTAACTGAAGCTTGGCAACTTTAAGACTTGTGGACTTCAACTCCCAGAATTCCCTAGCCAGCATGCACTTTCCTCAACAAGGCTGGCTGAGGAATTCTGGGAGTTGAAGCAGGGATGGGCTTCAAATTTTTTAGCAAGGGGCTCTCTGCCCTAATGACTGGTTGAGTGGGTGTGGCTGAGTAGGCGTGAATGGGTGGTCATGTGACTGGGTGAGTGTGGTCAACTTGATGTTGCTTCCTTGCCCTAATTACCTAAAAAAAGATATATATACCAAAAATGTTGTTTATTATTTCGTGCATTTCATACTTAAATAAAAGACTGGGTGAAACCAGGCTTAATAGCAGTGACTGTGAGAGGGATCTTGGAGTCTTAGTATAGCTTCTGGTGAGTTACGTGATTATTATTACTTGGGAATTAACCCCCTTGGAGGCTAGTGGCTATCTTATCTGGTTTTCTAATGGCTGTCCTTTGCAAGAGCTGAGTGGATTGTTTATCTACCTTGCAACACTTTTAGGTGTGAAATGCTCTTGGCTGAATGCCCAGACGTTCAATTAAGCCTATTAAGAGCTTTCCCTTGCTGCTTGTCTTTCTGGGGTTATTGGGGGTTCTCTGAGCCCCTCAGAGTCTCAGCTAGCCTGCAAGCCCCCAGCAGCCCATCCCTGAGCTGAAGTTCACTTTCCTTTCCCTTCTTTGTCACATTTTTTAGCTTTCTAAGCTGTTGAAAGCAAATGCCTCTCTTTTTTTATTGTCTCATGCAATGCAAAACATAGATCAGTAATGGTAGCCTATCAAGAAATTGACTAAATTTGGCCATTTCTTAAGGGAGGATAAGAAACCTAAGGACATCTATAAAGAACTTCAAAGTGTCTGTATTTTCACCTTACTATCTCTTCTTCCTTTAGTTGTGACTTCTTCAGGTACAACCAAACAAGCCATTGCAAAGCCTCCATTAGTTCTATTCTGACCAAAGTTTCCTTGGTGAACACGATGGAGCCCCACAAAGCACCAACTACAACTTGTTCCACCTTTCCTTGAATGCAGATATTTTTTTCTCCCTTGTATATTTATCTCTCTCCAAAACAAAAACAAAACAAAATAACCCTTTCCCCATCAGAGTTAAAAAGTATTTAAAAATATGAAGTTACAGGTAGTCTTCAACTTGTAACCACAACTGAGCCCGAAATTTCTGTTGCTAAGTGAGGCATTGCCCCATTTTACGACCTTTCTTGCCACAGTTGTTAAGTGCAGTTGTGAAGTTAGTAATGCAGTTGTTAAGAGAATCTGGCTTCCCCATCACCTTGTCAGAAGGTCACAAAAGGGGTCACATGACCCCGGGCACGCTATAACCGTCATAAATATGAGTCAATTGCCAAGTGGCTGAATTTTGATCACGTGGCCATAGGGATGCTGCAACAGTTGTAAGTTTGAAACACATCAGTCTCTTTTTCAGTGTCACTTTGTAACTTTGAATGGTCTCTAAATGAACTGTTGTAAATTGAAGACTACCTGTATTTGATTCTACAATTTCATCCAGTTTTGGTCACCACACTATAAAAAAGATGTTGAGGCTGTAGAAAGAGTGCAGAGAAGAGCAACCAGGATGATTAGGGGACTGGAGGCTGAAACGTATAAAGAACAGTTGCTGGAACCAGGCCTGGCTAGTCTAGTGAAGAGAAGGACCAGGGGAGACAGGATAGCAGTCTTCCAATATTTGAGGGGCTGCCACAGGGAGGAAGGGGTCAAGCTATTTTCCAAAGCACCTGAAGGCCAGACAAGGAATAATGGATGGAAACTGACCAAGGAGAGATTCAATCTAGAAATAAGGAGAAATTTTGTGACAATGAGAACAATCAACCAATGGAACAGAAGTTGCCTTTGGAAGTTGTGGGAGCACCATCACTTGAAACTTTCAAGAAGAGGTTGGACTCCCATCTGTCAGAAATTGTGTAAGGTCTCCTGCTTGGGCAGGGGGTTGGACTAGATGACCTACAAGGTCTCTTCCAACTCTGATTATCTGTTATCTGTTAATTCTCAACGATCAGCTGAGCGTAGAGACATAGCTGTTCCATGGTGTGTTTTAAAGAAGGTCCAAGTCCATTTTAATGCTAAATCTCCTCTTAAAACAAGGTGAAAAGAGTTATGTTCTTGAAAATTTTAGCCCCCATCCTACTCTTCATTTCCTTTTGATATCCTTAGCACTCTGTAAGCACAAAAATGCATAATATAATACCCCCTAGTACATATTCTCAGCTCAACTTTAATTTTCACAGTCAGAGACTTGACATATTTTTTTCTTTCTTTTTATAATTCTTAGTTATGCTACAATCTGACTGTTACCAACTCAACCCCCCACTTGAAAGTGCACTTTCACTAAACAAATACTCTGGATAATTAGTGAAGAAGCGATAATATGTGAATGCATCGTGTTTTGAGCAAGTTCTGGCTTATTTGTATTAAAAGAAATAGGCATAACCTTCCAGCTAATTTGAGAGAACAGCCTACTAGGAAAAAGAATAATAATAAAGAAGAAAGGGAATAAGAAGAATTTGAATTCCATAACAAACCATCAAAAAGATTATTATTTCCAAGTGATGCTGGTGGAATAATAACATTTAGAACAGAATAGCAGTGGCCCTGCATTAAGAAATTATATGAAAGTTAATTGTTGTTTCAAACTCACACAAGGGAGATTAGACATATACAAAAATAGTGAGTCTGTTGTTGAATACTAACTATAATAGAGAAATGGAACCATCAGGACCTTCTGATTGGTTTATTGGATTATGGTTGCTAAGGAGATACAGGTAGTCCTTACCTTATGACCATAATTGGGACTAGAATTTCTATTGCTAAGCAAGGTAGTTGCTATGCAATAGAAATTTTACAAGCTTTTTTAACCCCTGTTGTTAAATGAATCACATGGTCCTTAAGTGAATCCAGCCTTCTCCATTGAACTTTGCTTGTCAGAAGCCAGCTGGAAAGGTCACCAATGATAATCACATGGCCCTGGAAACCTGCAACCGTTGTAAATACAATGCCAACAACAAATCCAGCAACAAAACTGAGAAGCACAAAGCAAAATATCCATTAAGCAGTGAGAAGAATGGGATGAAGAAATGCCAGATTAAAACTGTAGTGGCTCTAAGAAAAAGGCTGCATTTTCAGGTCAGCAGGAGTCAATTAACGGTGGTATCCTCCATTCGAGTGTGCAGTAAAGATTCTCATCTAGCTTGATACTTAGCAAGTATCTGGAGCTTCTGATAAATGCAAACCAGAAAGCCTGTAGGACAGCTGTCCAGAAGATAAGTCTAGATAGTGTTCCTTCCAGGGAAGGGTTGCATTAAAGAAAGAACATGGGGTGAGTGGGAGACAAGACCTTTTGGTTTGCCTAATTATGGGTGGATGTGTACGTGTGTGTGTGTGTACGTGTGTGTACTGAAAGGTTCAAATAGTATGCGTGCAACCTTCAGTGTGTGTGTGTGTGTGTGTGTGTGCACAGACAGACACACACACACATATATATATACCTGGAGGCCGTGCGGAATTGGATGGGCGGGAACAGGCTCCGGCTCAACCCTTCCAAGACTGAGTGGCTGTGGTTTCCGGCGCCCCGATATAGTCAGCTGACTCCATCGCTGGTTATTGGGGGAGAGATCTTACCCCCCACAGAGAGGGCTCGCAATTTGGGCGTCCTCCTGGATGCACGGCTGTCTTTAGAAGAACATATTACGGCCGTCTCCAGGAGGGCTTTTTATCAGGTTCGCCTGATTCACCAGTTGCAGCCCTTTCTGGATCGGGATGCCTTACGCACAGTCACTCATGCCCTTGTCACCTCTCACCTGGACTACTGTAACGTTCTCTACATGGGGCTCCCTGCGGGGAGCACCCGGAGACTTCAACTGGTACAAAATGCGGCCGTGTGGGTGGTTATGGGGGCGTCACGAAACTCTCACGTGATGCATCTCCTGCGTGAGCTGCATTGGTTGCCGGTGGTTTTCCGGGTTCGCTTTAAGGTTCTGGTTTTGACCTTTAAAGCGATCCATGGCATTGGACCAGGTTATCTGCAGGACCGCGTTCTGCCGGTAATCTCCCACCGACCTGTGCGTTCCCACAGAGAGGGCCTTCTTTGGGTGTCGATGGCATCCATGTGCCATCTGGCGACTCCTAGAGTTAGGGCCTTCTCTGTGGGGGCTCCCGCCCTCTGGAACGGTCTGCCTCCGGAGTTACGCAATAACACCGACCTGAGAGCTTTCAGACGTGCATTGAAAACCTGGCTTTTTGAGCAGGCCGGCCTGGGCTGAAATGGGATTTTTAGTGTAATTTTAGTATTCGAATTTTAAATTGGGATTTTAAAATTTGGGGTTTTATTAATTTATTGGGGGAGGGTATAATTTTAGGCAGCCTTAAGATATTTAATTCTCTTTTAACTTTTATAATTGTAAAAAGTTTTATGGTTGGCTGTACACCGCCCTGAGTCCTTCGGGAGAAGGGCGGTATATAAATATGTTAAATAAATAAAAATAAATAAATAAATACACTGACTTGCCCATTCATATAGAGAATTGGCTGCTCCATCTAAAATCGACCATTCCTCTTGGCCACTCCATCTACAACCTACCATTCTTCCTGGACACTCCAACTACAATCTATTATTCTTCCTGGCTGCTCTATCGGCAACCTACCATTCTTCCTTGCAAATGAACTTTCCAAAGGATCTGTCAGGATTCCGATGGATGCCCTAATTAATTCATGAACCTCCAGCCAAGTTTCAAAAGAAATCCAATTATTTATTAGGAGCAACATGTTGGCACTTTTCTCAAGTGCAGTCCTGGCTCTGCCCTATGTAATTTACTGCCTACTCATGACCCTGTTTCCCCACTCCTCCCAGGGTGTGTCATAAATCAAATTCTCCAACGGAGCATCCGGTAACCTGGGACACAATCTGGAGAAAGATATATGTGGAATGTGCTTCTGGTCATAGCAACTGAACTGCTCCATCGAATGTCGTCCCCCCCCCCCCCCCATTCTTATGGCAACTCCAGAGCAAGCCAGGAATGCTTTACGAGTTGACAGGATCCCTGGGCAGCCTTAAATTAGAAGTCAGTCTTCTAACCTTGACCCTCAATCTGGCCTTCCTTGTTCCGCCCATGAAGCTTATTCTATGGAATTGCTCCAGATTCAGGATACTACCCACTCTAACTGTGGAGCAGGAGCTCTGCTCTCCATTGTCTTCTTCAGTCTCCAACTTGCTCATCTCAAATATTGTTATCCAGGAACAGTACGCACGCACGCACACACACACACACAGAACCAGCAGATGGACAATTACGTCCTGCTAATGATCTCCTCATTATCTCTTGGAATATAGCCGGGTGGGCCCCAAAGCAAGCAGACCTAGACTTTCTAGGATTCCTTTCCAAATTTCATATAGCCTTTGTGCAAGAGACCTGGCTGCTCTATCGGCAACCTACCATTCTTCCATTCATAGAGGGCTGGAAATGAATTGAGTTAGTTGCCTGCCTTTCCCAATATAATAGATGGGATTTGAGCCTTGGCTGATTGCATTGAAAACAAAGGGCAACCAAGTTAAGATGAATCCAGATCATTGATTGCCCTTGACAAAGTGGCCACAGCTATATCAAATTTCATTTGGCATTCCTTCTCCATTCAATGAGGGGGGGGGGGGAACCACAGTGGCATACAATATTTCTAATAGTGCAGCTAAATATTTCCTCCCCCAAAAAAATCAACATGGAAAATAATTGAATTTATTCTGCCCCATTTAACTGCTGCTGTTATTATAATTTTGCAAATAGAGTTGTTGTCTACTATGTCCTTAAATCAGACACAAGTGCTCACTCACATCCAAACATTTTCACACATTTTTTTTCCAGTTAACAGATTTAGAAAGCGAACAAACTCTATAACCATCCGCCATTTAATTTCTCCCCACCCATCAAGTGCTTACTTTGCCCAAAGCTAATTTTATTTATGAGAAATATGATCAACTTATTTTAACAAATCAGTGCTGTGCAAACCTGAAGGAAGAGCTAGTGCTAATGTGTGAATAACTGTTGACACAATTAAGCAGCACTATGCCTATTAAATAGCCCCCAGCTATTCTTCGTTATTTTAAAGGGAAAATGAATTCATTTTGAAGTTCAGAAAGAGGGAGAGAAAAAACAAAACTTTGCCAACAATATCAGACTGGGAGACCAAAATTGAGGAGTGTGTTGCAATAGCAAAATTGTCAGTACAGGTAATCCTCTACTTACAACCATTCATTTAATGGCCATTTGAAGTTACAACGGCACTTGAAAAAGTGACTAATGACCATTTTTCATACTGATTTTCGTACCCGTTGCTGGTTGTGGTGGTCTGGGGTCCTATGATCACATTTTGCGATCTTCCGACAAGGGGAAGCCAGATTCAATTAATGACTGTGTTACTAACTTAACAACTGCAGTGATTCACTTAACAACCATGGCAAGAAATATCACAAAATAAAACTCATTTAACTGTCTTGTTTAGCAACAAAAGTTTGGGTCTCAGTTGTGGTCATAATTCAAGGACTATCTATATGTATCTGCTAAAGAAGTTTAACCAAATCCAAGCAGAAATGTCTCCCTTATACAGCTGCCAACTCAGTGGTGGGATTCAAATTTTTTTACTACAGGTTCTGTGGGTGTGGCTTGGTGGGCATGATTTGATGGGTGTGGCAGAGGAAGGATACTGTAAAATCCCCATTCCCAGCCCACTCCAGGGGAAGCAGAGGTGGTATTCAGCAGGTTCTGACCAGTTCTGGAGAACCGGTAGCGGAAATTTTGAGTAGTTCAGAATACCACCTCTGACTGGCTCCACCCCCATATATTCTGTGCCTCCCAAGTCCCAGCTGATTGGCTGGGTCTTCTTTGGTTGCCCTGCACAGGAGAACAGAGCTGGAAAGCAGGTTAGTGGAGTGGGGTGGGGAGGGAATGGGGATTTTGCAGTATCCTTCCCCTGCCACGCCCACCAAGCCATGCCCACAGAACCGGTAGTAATTGAGTCCCACCACTGAGGGGAAGGATACTGCAAAATCCCATTCCCTCCCCACTCCTGGGGGAAGGTTACTGCAAAATCCCATTCCCTCCCTACCCATAACCTGCTTTCCAGCTCCGTTCTCCTGTGCAGGGCAACCAAAGAAGACCCAGCCGATCAGCTGGGACTCGGGTGGCAGAGAATAGATGGGGGCGGGGCCAGTCAGAGGTGGGATTTGCCGATGCTCCGAACTACTCAAAATTTCCGCTACTGGTTCTTCAGAACTGGTCAGAGCCTGCTGAATAGCACCTCTGTAGCCAACCTATGACCCAGTTACAAAATTCCAACACCTGCCCTCACTCAGTCACATGACTTCATTTTGGGCACCTGGCAACCAGTCCACATTTACAGCTCTTGGCAGTGTCCCACACAATTACGTGACTGCGATTTTCAGTTTTTTTTCCGAAAACTGCCCTTTGCTTCCAGTTTTTTGAGGAAAAACACCTCATAGCGAGCAATGGGTTCACTTAATGACTGTGGAATTCATTTAGCAACTGCTGCTGGAAAAAAAAGGTCATAAGATCAGATCAGCCTTATGATGACCCATATTATGACCAACACAATTTACGACCATAATGGGCAGGACTACCTGAATGCAACCCATTAAGAAAAGGCAGGTTTAGATACTTGGGATACGGCTTCTAGGACTGAAACAGAAATCAACCACCAAAATTAACTTTCAATATAAAACATAAATATTTAAATTGTGGCTAATGGTTTGGGAACACAGAGGCAATGGAGACACTCTATTACTAGAAAGCTTTTCCTATGCTTTTAAAAACTTTTATATTTAGCAGTTCTATTTGTTTCATCTCATTCTCTTTCTTATCATCTTTTGTATTCTATTATTTTAACAATTTTAAAAAGTCAAGAGAGAAAGAAAGAAGAAGTTAGAATGCAAACTCCAAAAGAAAAAGAAAAAAGAAATCTTACAAAAAATTGAGACAGCTAAACAAAACATTAAAAACATTTATATTAGAAAAGGAAAAAGATGAAGGCATATATACATCTATCGCCCGCTTAGTTGAATACTGACAAATATATTACAGCAATAATAATTCCCCCCCTTGCGAAACAAGGCCCCCAATTTATAAACCTATTTATACCTAGCTTTTCTTTTGTTGAGTCCAAGTAGGAACATGTTTTGCACCGTGACTTTTGCTGAGAAACTAAGGTTCATGCCATCCATCTAACAACCATACCTCCAGCCAGACAATTACAGTTAGTAAACAATGGATTCCCCTTTTGACCTTCCGTCATAGAGACTGTCTGGTTTATAACCTGCGAGAGACTTCCGTCTGCCTAGTGACCTCTTTCTGAATTGATAGGATTGCTCTAAATTACACTTACCTTCCAACCCCTTGCAAAGGGCACACCCATCAGCAAACCAAGGTTTGCACTGGGAAAGGTTAGTAAAAGATGGCGAAAATCTTCCAAACTGAAACAGTGTCTGCAATCCAAAAAATTATTCCTTCTGTTCTAGTTACATTTTGAACAGGTTGTATTTCCAAAGTTGATGCATTACAGCTCGTGTTGGTAACAGAAAGCTTTTGTTTTGTTTTGCTTTTTTAAAAAAAACCATCCTAACATAGGACAGCCTACACATTCCAGACTTATCTACCAACAGGTTTTGGGGTGAGGGGGAGGAATAAAAAAGGACTTGCAAGTATTCAAGTTGCAATGAACTCTTGAAAATGAGATCTTGGATTCTTGAAATGCCACGTTTTGAGTG
Organism: Bungarus multicinctus; assembly: GCA_023653725.1. Lineage (NCBI taxonomy): Eukaryota > Metazoa > Chordata > Lepidosauria > Squamata > Elapidae > Bungarus > Bungarus multicinctus. The sequence goes on along the minus strand of CM042848.1, from coordinate 73,210,329 downwards.
GATAACCTTACATGCAAGGGAAAACCTACAACGAAACTTAAAAAAAAAGAAATAATACAGTGAAAAAAGTCCTATTTAGAATGTGCAGGTAGGCAGGTGGAAAAGTTAACTTACTCTTCTGAAATTAAAACCATTCGATTCAGACATCCTGTGGCATCAAGCCAAGAAACAATTCAGAGATTTGTGGCTACAGAACAAATAATAGAACAACTTCCAAAAGCTTTATAATATGTGTTCAGAGCAGAGGTCACCAACCGGTGGGAGAAAATTTTGATGGTCCACAGAGAAATGTCCCCCCCAAAATACACCCCGCAAAGCAATTAATCCAGGCTGCACGGGAACACAAGACTGCACCGCCCACATGGCTTACTCACCCGCTGGTCCCCACCCTTCGGCCAAGCGCAAACCTTACTTTGAGTAGAGCCACCACGGGCTGGTCTCATATTCCAGAGCTGCAGTAGTCACAAGACTGGCCCTTTGGACATCCCGGAGTAACTCCTCCAGTCCATGGCAGGCTGATGCACCCCGATGGAGGAGCAGCCAGTCCTGTGACTACTGCCGCTCTGGAATATGGGACCGACATTCCCACCAATGTCAGCAAGCCACTGTCAGTCAAAATTCCTATTAGTGGTCCGCGGGATTTAAAATTATGAGTTTGGTGGTCCCTAAGGTCCAAAAGGTTGGCAACCCCTGGTTTAGAGTACAAGTAGTTCTTGACTTACAACAGTTCATTTAGTGACCAAAGTTACAACAGCACTGGGAAAAGTTACTTATGGCCAGTTTTCACACTTACAACCATTGCAGCATTTAGTCATGTGATCAAAATTTGGACACTTGGTAACTGATTCATATTTGTGACAGTTATAGTGTCTTAGGAGTCATGCAATCAACTTCTACAACCTCTTGACAGGCAAAGTCAACAAGAAAGCCAGATTCACAACAATGGCAGTGGTTCACTTAACAACTGTGGCAAGAAAGGTTGTAAAACTCACTTAACAACTGTCTTGCTTAGCAGTAGAAATTTTGGGCTCATCTGTGGTTGTAAGACGAGGACTGCTTACACTGGATCTCGGGACATCCTGATCCAAATGTTATCCATGAAATGGAGGAAATAAACTTATAGTCATTTTTTCTCCCTCTCAACACACCCTTTTCTTCCCTGCATTCCTCTTAGGGCTGTTGTAAGAAGAATTAGACTTCAGAAAAAAGGTGTTATAAAAAGGTGCTAGAGAAATAATGCTATGCATCACCAACTTACACCCTTAAGGAAAGAGAGGATATCAATCTAATAAAAGAAATTACCAACTCCTATGGGATCGTCATGCTCAGCAGATATGTCCACACCCACCCAAGTGCATAACTCTTTCTTGTCCTTCAGAATTAAGAAATTGTCCCCACTTTACTTTCCTACATAATAAACAACATTTCTAAACATTTCAGTGATTGCTGGCAGTCACATCTGCTTCACAGCCTCACCTGCAAACATTTGTCAAAGAGAAGTTTTTATGCTAGGTGCCAAAGATGGAATGGTCATCCAAATGCCATGGGGGCCACCCTAAGACCCAGCCAGTTGATGCTTCAAATGTTGCTTTCAGAACCAGAAATTTCATGTATCTGCATATCCTTCATTATGTTCATCAGATTATATCTGAGCTCAAAGTACATTGAAGAAAAGTTCACTCCAAAAAAATCCAAAGCTGGCACCAATAAATGCATGAATAATTGTCCTGGAACGATGGCACCATATTTAATGTATTTATTACAAGTATAATATTTAATAATTCATTTTTCATTGACTTTGCCTCACTCTGAAGTGATTTCCAGAAATGTTATTTTACAAGTTACTAAGTGCCATCCCTACAAAACCAGTAGGATGTTCAGATATGATTTTACATTTACTATACATGTTTAAAAAATTAAACAAGGGCTAACAAGATTCAGTTTCAAGTCCACATTCTACTATTGGGTGACTCAGTCTAATCACTCTTTCTCAGCCCAACCTACTACATAGGACTGTATAGATAAAAGTGGAAGAAGAAACAAACAACTCCTTGAGATTCTGAAGAAAAAATTAGAGTATGAATTAATGCACAGGAAATACAACCTGCCTTCAATCGAGGACCTGCATACCGTACGAGTTAAAAAGAGAGCTGTGAAAATATTTACAGACCCCTCGCATCCCGGACATAAACTGTTTCAACTCCTTCCCCCAAAATGATGCTATAGAGCAACTGCACACCAGAACAACTAGACACAAGAACAGTTTTTTCCCGAATGCCATCACTCTGCTAAACAAATAATTCCCTCAACATTGTCCAACTATTTACAAAGTCTGCACTACTATTACTATTAATCTTCTCATCACTCCTTATCACCCATCTCCTCCCACTTGTGACTGTATGACTGTAACTTTGTCTCTTGTATCCTTATGATTTATATGGACTGTTTCCTAGTATGATTTGATTGCTTATTGTACCCTATGATTATTATTAAGTGTTATACGTTATGATTCTTGACTTATCTTTTCTTTTATGTATACAGAGAGCATTTGCACCAAAACAAATTCCTTATATGTCCAATCACACTTGGCCAATAAAAAAGAATTCTAATTCTAATACAAAGTATATAAATCTACCTTACAGGTTATTGGTAACACTGTAGCAATGCAGTTGTTCACAGTTTGACCCTTTTCAGATGTATAGGAGCTAAAACTCCTGCAATCCTCAACTAACATAGCCAATGCATCTCCCAAGAACAAGTTAGAACATTTGAAATAGTAGGAAAAAAGCATTTGACTACATCATGGTTTGTTTAACTGTGGCTCGTTGACTAAGCTAAATAGTTCAAACTCAGCCAACATGCTACCCGCATCAATCATTCATTGCAACATTTGGTTCATCCAAGTTCTTAAGCCAGCTTTGATGGATAAACTCTTCAGTCAATGTGTAGACAGTAATCTGGAATTTTCCAAGGCCCCTGTTTCATTATTAAATATTATTAAACATCATTACTGATCTGCCACATTCTCTGCAGCAAATAGAACCTGAGCTTAAATTTTTCTAACGGTTGCCTACTGTCCCTGTCCTATTGTCCCCATTTATTCGTACCTATTTCCTGTATTCTTACTCTTGTTTATACTTACGTCTCTTATCTTGTAAGCGATTGACAAATAAAATAAATAAAATTTTGCATGACGAACAATTAGAAGAATCAAAATTAGGTTTCTCTAAAGAGGTATTTGCTATACAAACACGTTATCTGCAAGGGACTTCCCCTCCCCACTTTTTCCCCCACCTGTGATGATGGACTGAGGAATCCCAGTTACAGTTCTGACTGCCTTGTTTGGTTCTGCCACAGGAAAGGATAGCAGCAGCATGAATAGCCTTGGAAAAGCAAGCAGGTTGACCAAAATGCCACCCAGGGTAGATTTGCCTCCAATAACAGGCAACCAAGCTGCCTCCCTTGTCAAGCCAAGGCCTTGCAAATCCTGAGGCCCGTCCTTTTCTTCTCTCCAACGAATGAAATGTTGCAAGCTGCTGTTGCCACATCATTGGAGCATATTGACACAATGGGGACTTCAACCCCAATTTTGCTTTGTGTTTTTCAAGCAGGGTTTACATAAGGAGAGAACAAGATAAAGCACACACAATACCTATGAGGCCCTAGCTAACAAAACAGTGAACTTCTTGGGCTTTGTATCCATCGAACAAATCTATTAAGTCAGAACAAACCTGTTAACAGGTTTGGGGGGGGGAAGCATCAGCATTTCTGCAGATTGCTTTGTTTGTAGAATTTAGTGCAAAATAGCTGATATCCTGGTGTCACATGGGACTTCCAGAAATCATACCTGGTAACCTGGGGCATCGAAAGGTGATCAAATCGTAGAGAGGAAAGGCCCATTTGGACTAATGGATCTAGCACCCTGCTCAATACAGGGATCCAGTTTGATCTAGTGGTTAAGGCACCAGGTTAGAAACCGGGAAACTGGAATTTCTTGTATCACCTTAGGCAGGAAAGCTGGCTAGTTGACTTTGGGCGAATCACTAGGAGACCGTGAGTTCTAGTCCTATCTTAGGCGGGAAAGTTGCCTGCGTGACTTTCATGTCAATCACCAGGAGACAGTGAGTTCTAGCCTCTTTTCTAATCCATGATTGCATGAAGGGTTGTGTTCACCATATGGCACCTCCCATGACAGCTGAATGAGTGATGGAGGTTAGAGTCCCACAAAACTGGGTAGGTGGACACAAGTAGTCCTTGATTTACAACCACAAACTGAATCTAATCAGGAACTATTCCGCCCACTCACCCCCGTCCCCCAATAAAGATGCCATGCCCCTGGTGGAGACTGACTCTGAGAGAGAGGAGGAACAGCCAACAGGGAATGGAAGTGTGGCTCCAGAGGTGGTGGAGGAGGGTGGGGAAGGGCAGCGGCCGGCTGAGCAATCAGAGGAAGACCCAGGCCCATCTCCTATCCATCCTAGGGCATGCAGGGAGGAGAGGATAAGGGAGAGACATAGTCTACTGGGGAGGAGAGGGCCTTGATCCTCTTCATGGGCTGCAGCTGTGACAACTGAATAAGAGTTTGGATCTGCGTACTGGCGAACGCTGGAAACAAAGTGTGTTTTATTTTGGTCTGAAGTTATCTTGGTTGGCGTCCTTCCAACAGACTGTGCCTTGTTATCTCCTTGAATTTGGTAAATACTTTCCTGTTCCATTGTGGAAATGTCATCATCATAGTTTGTTTGGGTTTTTATTTCACCTCTATCTGCTCATTAAGTTCAGACTGTATTGCTTTCTTTTGAAGACTATTTTTGAGTACGTTTTATTTCCCACTGAGTATTATTGAACAATGAGGCCAAGTTGGAGGCATTAAAGGACATTTATTTACGTTTCGATTTTGGTTACGTTTGCGGTACACTCCGGGTCATCACAAAAGAGAAGTAGAAACTCTCATAGCATACTTCAAAAGTCTGGGTCAACTCAGTTTGCTCTTCCACGTAGAACAAAAAAGTTTGTCAATGACATCTCATATGGATGCCCATAAGTACCCATAAGAGAAAAGTTACATGATGTTTAGTGCTACTGACATCAGGGAAAAAATAATTTTATCAGGAACATGTCCCCAAAACAGAGAGCAATCTGTACGTTTTCTGGCTAAAGAGTGAGTTTCTTAGAACTGTTAAGTTCTCACAATTCTGTGATCCTACTGAAGATACTGTTGAATTGTGGCATCTATAACAGTGGTGGGATTCAAAAATTTTTACTACACTCTGTGGGTGTAGCTTGGTGGGCGTGACATGACTTGGTGGGTGTGGCAGGGGAAGGGTACTGTAAAATCTCCATTCCCTCCCCACTCCTGGGGGAAGGTTACTGCCAAATCCCCATTCCCTCACCACCCCACTAGCCTGCTTTCCAGCTCTGTTCTCCTGTGCAGGGCAACAAAAGAAGACCCAGCCAATCAGCTGGGACTCGGGAGGCAGAGAAGAGATGGGGGCAGGGCCAGTCAGAAATGGTATTTGCCAGTTTTCCAAACTACTCAAAATTTCCGCTACTGGTTCTCCAGAACTGGTCAGAACCTGCATTTTTGGAGCTCAGGATGTTCCAAATAGCAGTAAATGAGGTCATGTGGTTCTGTGGGTGTGGCTTGGTGAGCATGATATGGCTTGGTGGGCTTGGCAGGGGAAGGATACTGCAAAATCTCATTCTCTCACCACCCCACTAACCTGCTTTCCAGCTCCATTTTCTTGTGTAGGGCAACCAAAGAAGACCAGCCAATCAGCTGGGACTTAGAAGGCAGAAAAGAGATGGGGTGGGGCCAGTCAGAGGTGGTATTTGCCAGTTTTCCAAACTACTCAAAATATCTGCTATCGGTTTTCCAGAACTGGTCAGAACCTGCTGAATACCACCTCTGGTCTCTAAGACTTCTTAAACAGAAGATGAAACGTCATTGTCTAAAAACCAATACCCATTATTTACCTCAGAATTACTTTTAAATCTATGGAAATGTAGGTGATTTGGTGACATTTGAAGTCACCAAAACTAGGTGATAGCGTCTAGTTTTGGAATACCAGCTGGAAAAGGTGGGATTTGAATAATGATGTCACATCAAACTTTTTTGATTAGTGGCAGGTACTAGGGGAGACTATAAGAGAAATTCAAAGAAATGTGTGTCATCTCTTCACCCTCACTTAATATGAGGTGCAGCAAGATAAAGGAAATTGAGTGTGCATCTCATGAAACCAAGAGTTGTGTGCAGAGAATCTTTGAAGATGATACCACCACTTCTAGGTCTGCGATACAGAAGTTCTTCAGATGTTGGTACTCAATCACATTTCTCAAGTCACCAGAATAGACAATGGCAAGGATGTCAAACCTTGGCAACTTTTTAGACCTGTGGACTTCAACTCCCAGAATGCTGCCTTGGAAATTCTAGGAGTTGAAGTCCACAGGTGTTAAAGTTGCTCAGGTTGGACACCCCTCGACAATGGCATGGAATACTGGCAGATATAGTTCAGCAACTTCCTCTTGGCACTCATATGTTCAGGAAATGATGAAATCTCACAAGTTATGGAGCTTTCCTAGTTAAATGTTCCAGAAAATCATCAGAATCTTTCCGGATGTGTTTTTAATGAAAAACAGCTGCCACACAATGCCCAAATTAGAGGAAGTGCTTCTGGTTACAAATTTAAATCTTGCTTGTGACTTATGAATGAGTTGCTTGCAGATACAGATTATGTATGGCAGGTTAGAATAAAATATGTTCATTGTTTACTGAAACTATAAAATGTCCCACATATACAGTACTAGCTCGATACCCGTGCTTCGCTACAAAACTATGTGGTTGGGCTTAGTTTTGGGGGAGGAAAATAAGGGGGAAAATTCTGCCTCTGCCTATCAGCATCTATCAGTATTCATCTGGCTAGAGTTGAGGGCTGTTTGGAAACTGAAGCTATTTGCTGTGTGAGCAAGGAGGAGACAGCAAGGAGCCTGGGCATGGCTTAGCTCAAATGTTTTGTACTAAAGCTGGTTGTTGCTGTGAAACTAAAACTGAAACTCATCTCCTCTACTTGTGTTTTGCATTTGGAACAGATTTCTTTTCAGGTGGGAGGGAGGGAGAATAGAACTCCTTAGCATCAGAGCATGCTAATAATAATATATGAAATACTAATGCTCTGATGGTCATTTCAAAAAATCCTTTCTTAGTGAGCACCTAGAAGCCAAGAGGAACACAAATGCCAAATTTCAAGTTTGTAGGCTTTACAGTCCTAGAGATTTTATAATGATGCATGAGTGGTATTTTGCTTTTATAGATATAGCTGTGTGAAAAGCTCTTTTACATATGCATTCATATATATGTATGCAATCATGTACATGCAAAAAAAAAATGTGTGTGTGTAATATAATTTTCTTTTTTCAGAAAAGCGTGTGTATAATAATTAGTAAGAGCCAGATTGGTGTAATCTATAGTGGTCGAGGCAACAGGCTAGAAAATAGAAGATGGTGCTTCCAATCCCATCTTTGACAGAAAGCTAGCTGTGTGAATCTGGACCTGTCTTGTCACTCTCTCTCAGCCACAGGAAGCAGGCAAAGACAAATCCCTTCTGAAAATCTTGCCAGGAAAATTGCAGGGACATATCAGGAAGGAAGGAAGGAAGGAAGGAAGGAAGGAAGGAAGGCAAGCACACACACCAGTAATGTTCTTCCTAATTGGACCATCACTTCTAGCAAAGGAGGATATGGATTCAGCTTAACAGCATAAAGCAGAAACTTCCCTATGCAGGTATTCAGATTTCAGGATCCGGCCCTCTGTCCTAACCTATCAGGCTCTTAGTCTCCCAGCTGAGTTGGCTGCCTCTGTGTTTTCAACTGCAGACACTTGGATGGGTTTCAAATCCTAGCAAAACTCTACCTTACACTCTGGGGTTACTGGGTGTCCTGAACAACCTTTTGCAAGATGATGTCATATAAACTCTTTTCCGACGACGACGTTTAGATCATTTGCAACCAAGACTCCTCTTCATCCTATTCTGGGGCTCGGAGGGAGGGGCAAGCTACATTTTTCTAAGGAGGAGGAAAACCCATTCTAATTAGTTGGTGTTTGTTCAGAGCTTTGAAGATGAAACTGAACTAGTAGGCTGGAATATTTTCACTGTAATGCCTGGGGCACCAAACTCCAATTTGCTTCTCAGACAGCTGAACATGATCCAGCGGCAGTGCAGACAGGAGCCAACGCAGGGATTCCCATTTGTTGCTATTTCTAACTTGTCAGAAAGCAATCTGGGATAAGCAAGTGCTCAGAAAAGCAGGCAACAGACCTCAGGCCAGAATCGAGTCGGCAAAGTTCATCTCCAATAAAGGCCAGGCAGAAGAGGAACCAGTGTGTTGCTTGGTTGACTGAATAACTCCACAGGACTGAGCTAAAGGCAAAATCTTGCTAACTCTCTGTGGTTGGGTGGCAATATTTACCCCATCATGTAATTCTTTCTGGTGTCTGGATTACTACAACACATTTAATTGGGAGGGAAGGAGGGAGAGAGGGAGGAAAGAAAGAGAGAGGAAGGAAGAATGAATGAAAGAAAGAAAGAAAGAAAGAAAGAAAGAAAGAAAGAAAGAAAGAAAGAAAGAAAGAAAGAAAGAAAGAAAGAAAGAAAGAAAGAAAGAAAGAAAGAAAGAGTAAGTAAGTTAGTAAGTCATATCATGGACTCATTGTTGAGCAAATTCTTATAATATTCTAAGACAATATTTGGGTTTCCCACCACAGCCTGGAACAAACACAATGTAATCCTAATCCTGGTCTAATTTTCATAGAATTATAGGACTGGGACCTTGGTTTGGTGGCAATATTTACCTCATCATGTAATTCTTTCTGGTGTCTGGATTACTACAACACATTTAATTGGGAGGGAAGGAGGGAGAGAGGGAGGAAAGAAAGAGAGAGGAAGGAAGAATGAATGAAAGAAAGAAAGAAAGAAAGAAAGAAAGAAAGAAAGAAAGAAAGAAAGAAAGAAAGAAAGAAAGAAAGAAAGAAAGAAAGAAAGAGTAAGTAAGTTAGTAAGTCATATCATGGACTCATTGTTGAGCAAATTCTTATAATATTCTAAGACAATATTTGGGTTTCCCACCACAGCCTGGAACAAACACAATGTAATCCTAATCCTGGTCTAATTTTCATAGAATTATAGGACTGGGACCTTGGTTTGGTGGCAATATTTACCTCATCATGTAATTCTTTCTGATGTTTGGATTACTACAACACATTTAATTGGGAGAGAAGGAGGGAGGAAAGAAAGAGAGAGAGAGAGGAAGGAAGGAAGGAAGGGAGGAAGGAAGGAAGGAAGGAAGGAGGGAGGGAGGGAGGGAGGGAGGGAGGGAGGGAGGGAGGGGGGAAGGGAGGGAGGAAGGAAGGAAAGAAAGAAAGAAAGAAAGAAAGAAAGAAAGAAAGAAAGAAAGAAAGAAAGAAAGAAAGAAAGAAAGAAAGAGGGAGGGAGGGAGGGAGGGAGGGGGGGGAAGGGAGGGAGGAAGGAAGGAAGGAAAGAAAGAAAGAAAGAAAGAAAGAAAGAAAGAAAGAAAGAAAGAAAGAAAGAAAGAAAGAAAGAAAGAAAGAAAGAAAGAAAGAAAGAAAAAGTAAGTAAGTACTGTAAGTAAATAAGTCAGTCAGTCAGTCAGTCAGTCACATTATGGCTTCATCATTGAGCAAATTCTTATAATATTCTAAGACAATATTTGGATTTCCCACCACAGTCTGGATCAAACACTATCTAATCCCAATCCTGGTCTAATTTTTATAGAATCATAGGACTGGGACCTTGGAGGACTTCTAGTCCAACCCCCCCCCCCCCCCACCCAAGACAGGAATCCTTATATTATTTTGGCCAAATGGTTGCCCAATCTTTTGTTGAAAACCCCCAGTGATGGAGTACCCACAACTCTGGGAGACAAGCTGTTCTAACTGCCAGGAAATTCCTTCTCTCTCTCCCTCCGCCGAGCTTTCACCCACTGCTTCTCGTCCTGCCCTCAGGTGCTATTCTGTTGTGTGAACCTAGCCTTTATGATGCAAGGGAAAAGCTCCATTTTTCTCAGCTCCAGAGAGAGGAACTTTTTTCCTTAAAGGCTGGCAATTTTCTAAATTTGCATCTCTGCATGTAAATCAGCAAGGTGGACATTTTGTGCAAATTTCTTCTTCGCTAATGCATTTTCTCTTTTTTCATAACAAAACAGCAGCTATCCTAAGTTTGCGTAAGTGGAGAAGCCCTTCAAATTATCCCGAAACAGCATCCTTGAATTCTTCGGTTCGCGGCTCAGATTGAACTGCAGAAGGACAATTCAGAGCTGCTTCTCCTTCGCTCTGCTAACATCTTCAAAGGACTCTCCTCACCAGCCCTAGCCCTAAACTCAATCTCTGTTCTCTTTACTTATCCATGTTAAATAAACTATTTTTTTTAAAAAAAAAACTTATCCATGCATAAACAGCAACAATAGAGTGTGGGAAGGCAGTCCATCCTATTTCCATTCTCAGATGTTCGGTTTTGCATGGGAACACAAAGCCACAATGTAGGGAGAGCAAGCTCTTGAGGGTTGCCACCTACCCCATATAATTGAATCACTGTCGTTGTTAAGTGAATCAGGTTGTCCTTCAGCACATCTGGCTTCCCTCATTGACTTTACTTGTCCAACATCCCCTGGGAAGGTTGCAAATGGCAGTGACATGACCCTAGACCAGTGGTGGCTAACCTTTTTGTGCCAAAAATTGTGTGCGCGCTTGCATGCTCACACTTGCGTGTCAGCACCCAGAAGGCAATGTGCGCCCCCCCCCCACGCCTCCTATGCATGCGCTTGCAATCCCCAACCATCCCCGCTGCCCCCTTATCTGCACTGCGCCTCACAGCTGATTTTCGGCTGGTTTGAGGTCTTTTTTGGACTCCCAAAGTCTTGAGGAAGGCTTCTGCAGGCTTTGCAGGATGAAAACTAGCCCCGTTTCATCACTTCCGGTATTTTCAGAAAAACAGGAAGTGATGAAACGGGACTAGTTTTTGGCCTGCGAGGCCTGCAGAAGCTTTCCTCAAGCCTTTGGGATGCTGAAAATCAGCTGTGAGATGTGCACATGCCCAGTGAGGTAATTTTGCCTGCAGCTCGCGTGCCGGCACAAATGCCTCTGCGTGCCACCTGTGGCACATGTGCCCTAGGTTCGCCATCACGGCCCTAGACTCCGCAACTGTCGTAAATACATACCAGTTTCCAGGCACCTGAGTTTTAATCACATGACCATGGGGATGTTCTAACCATTGCAAGGGCTAGGATCAGTTTTAAGTCACTTCTTTCAGTGCCATTGTAACTTCAAATGGTAGCTAGACAGAAATAACAGAATAACAGGAGTTGCAAGGGGCCTTGGAGGTCTTCTGGTCCAACCCCCTGCTGAATCAGGGGACCCTATCATATTTCAGACAAATGGTTGTAAATTGAAGACTACCTGCACACATCCACAGCCAATCTTTTTGTTTTACTTTCTTTCTGCAGGCAAGCTTTGCAAACAGTGGCACGCTTCAACGGGAGGGAAGCCAGAAATAATTATCCAGCACATGTGCCACACAGAATTTCTAGTCTTACATGAAACATTTCGGGTTACTTCTGCTGTCTGTTTCCTTGTTACTCCAGGTTTGTTTTTGTGGTGTGTTGAGTTGTGGTGATGCCTGTTCCATGTATCTCTGTGATTTGGACCTCAGCAGCAGCTCCTCCTTTGCAGACTCCTCCTTGTTTTTTTGACTCACTATCGTAACAGGAAATATGAGATTTATTTTACTGGCCTCCCTTACATTGTTCCTTCCTGACTACTGGCGTTACTTTGCTCCGAATAACATTCTCAATGTGCATGGACCACCTAAGGTCAATGCTGGAGGGAAAGAAGGGTGCATTTAGGAGCAGTTAAAGAAGGGATAGTAAATGAAAAGTAAGTTACGAGGACCAGGCCATGGGAGGAGGAGAGTGAGTGCTAAAGAAGTTGATTTAGCAAGCTTCTCTCCCTAGCATAAAGTTGCCACTCCATGGTTGTTCTGATAGACCACCTAAGTTTGCTCAAAGGTAAATATCAGTGTGTTAAGAAGGATTAACTCCAAATTCGGTGGTTGGCGGAGTGCAGAATTTAAACTGAGAAAACGGAACCACATGTTTCATGGATGAAGAAGGATCCCAGCCCATTTCTTCTTTTGCTTTATTTTTAAAGTTAAAACCTCGGGCTAGCTTGAACCAGATCATAAATCTAGGCAATGAATCAGTTTAGTTGCATAAAGTATTCGCTCCCCAGCTACTTCTTTGCAATTTTTCAAAATCCACCTTGTGCCAGGCCGAGATTCTTTTGTATTTTTATCTCCTCTACTGGTTCTTGTTTAATCTGACGAAACAGAATTTGCATTTGAAGGCTCTTCCCAAAGAGAAGATAATTCAATGGTGAAGTGTGGCATGACTGCATTTATTTAATTACAAGGTGACCAAGGGCTATATATGAAAGGTCTATCGTTCACTATGGAATCCTCTCCCCAGTCAAATCCCTTTGTTATTTTCTCAGAGTGCCATGAGGTTTTCTGGAGCCCAGGGATATTCAGGGAGAAAAAATTCTACTAGTCATTTCTATAACAACAAACCTATCTAATTGGCAAAACCCCAAATCAAAGTTTCATTCCCCCCCCTCCCCCAACTCAAGCACAAAGTCCAGAAGCAGTTTCCAAGGAGAAACAAAAGTAATTGTGTTCTTTTCTTTTATCAGAACAGTCAATTTAGCCATCTCTGCTAACTCCATCAACTTTTGCAGCCATTCATCCATTGTCGGAATCAAATTGTCCTTCCATTTTTATGCATAAAGTAATCTTGCTGCCATCAACGTATATAACATCACAGTCCCAATTTTTTTACCCCAAGTCTTTTTCCACTAAACCTTAAAGAAAAGTCTCTGGTTTGATCTGTATATTCTTATATAAAAGTAAAAAATTGAGGTTTAATGCTATTGTCTTATTCTACTGTACACCAAAAAGGAGTTGGAAGTCACTGCTTTTTTTCCCTTTCTTTTTCCTCTTGCCCTACACTTCCCTCTTCCCTTTTTCCTCCCTTGTTTTTGTATTTTGTATTTATAATATATTTTGAGAAACTGATAAAAAAATAAAAAAGGAACATGAGAAGAAAAATTTAGAAAAGGGGAGGGCTACTTTTGGCCAGGATGTTCTGTAGGAAGATCTTGAGACTTTCATTTGAGACTTTCAAGAAGAGATTGGGCTCCCATCCGTCAGAAATGGTGTAGGGTCTCCTGCTTGGGCAGGGGGTTGGACTAGATCAGTGGTCACCAACCGGTGGACCATGGCCCACAGGTGGTCCACGAGAAAATTTTGGTGGTCCGCAGAGAAATGTCATCCCCAGAGCACCCCTCCCAAAGCAATTAAATCCAGGCTGCATAGGAACACAAGGCTGCACTGCCCACATGACCGACCCTCCCCGCCAACTCACTCCTTACTTGGCAAACTTTCCTGCTAAGTTGCTATTTTTCCTTTTTCCAACCATCAGCTGTTCTGCTGTGCCGGGAGATTTAGATTAGCTAGGAAGCAGGAAATCAATGGATTTCTTGCTTTCTAGCTAATCTTTAGTTCTTCAGCTCTGCTTTTAAGCAGAGCCTAACCTTCCTTAGAACTGAAGCAGTGCAGTCTAAAGTAGTCGATGGCAGAAACACAGATCTCTAAGTGAATCTGTGATTCTGTGAGCAACTCAACCTGCCTGCCTGCTTTGCCTGCTTTCAGGTAAAAGTTGCTCTTTTTTAATAAAAAAATTCAATATTTAAATACATGATGTGTTGTGAGTTAATTTTGTGAGTTTTCTTGCAAGCAATTTTTATGTGACAGGCTCAGGTAGTTGATCTCACAGATCTCTGAATGAATCTGTGACTCTGTGAGCAACTCATCTGCTTGCCTGCTTTGCCTGATTTTGGGTAAAAGTTGCTGCTTTTTTAATAAAAAATTCAATATTTATATAAATATTTATAATATTTACATACAAGCCATGCCCAGCCAGTCACATGATCACCAAGCCACACCCACAAATTAGGCCATGCCCACAGAACCGGTTGTTAAGAAATTTGAATCCCACCCCTGCTTCTGTGTGTGTGAGAGAGAGAGAGGGGGATGGGAGAGAGAGAGGTTAGATCAGATCTCTCTCTCTTTCCTACCAACATCAGCAAGCCACTGTCAGTCAAAATTCATATTAGTAGTCCCTAGGATTTAAAATAATGAGTTTGGTGGTCCCTGAGGTCCAAAAGGTTGGTGACCTACAAGGTCCCTTCCAACTCTGATTATCTGTTATCTGTTAAGATAGTCAAACACAAGATGGCATTTTATTTCAGTTTTTTCAGAAATATCAAATCTCTAAAGATCACAATTCGGCTCCAAGCTTGCATCACTGAACTACCAGGCAAAAATAAGATATATTTTTTAGCATTTTCTATAGAAACATGAGCTTGGTAGTTGAAAAACACAACTTTCTGCCACCACAAGCCACAACCAGTGTCTCTCCAAAAATTTATAAAGCACAGATAATCCTCGAGTTATGTTTAATGGCCATTTGAAGTTAGAACAGCACTGAAAAAAGGGGCTTATGACCGTTTTTCACATTTATAACTGTTGCAGTGCCCCCACGGTCACATGACTAAAATTCAGATTCTGGGCAACTGACTCATATTTGTGATGGTTACACTGGCCCGGGGTTACGTGATCACCTTTTGTGACCTTCTGACATGCAAAGTCAATGGGTGTTCTGACCCACACCTTATTCCAAGGAAACAAAGACGAAACAGAGGTAATAGAAAAACCTTTTAATGATTCTTTACGAATTCTGTTCCTTCACGGTTAAAAGGCTATTTCAAACTAATTGTCTCTGATAAGAACGAGCCTTGCCAAGGTGGTGCAAGGCTGCCAAGAACACTAGATAAAGTTACTAAGAAAGATTTCAACACAAAGTGTCTCCAAACACAAACTAAGAGAGTCTGAACATCCACAAGGCTGAGTGCAAAAACTTCTTTGCTTCCTGCAAAGAACTCTGGTTTCTCAGCTGGCTTTTCTCTCTTGAGGGAGGGACCATTACCTTGCAGCCTTTCTTCTGAGTCACCCATGCTGCTGCAGCTGCTCTTTCCTTCGAGCAGCCCTGCATACATGCGCACTTTGGCACAGGCTCCTCGGGAACCTCTTCATCACTGCTGCCAGCCCCCACAATTTCTGAAGGCAGCAGTCCACTCCCTGATGGTCATGGACCCCTCCCTGCCTCACATGCAGGCCCCTCATCTGAGTCCTCGCTCTCCAAGATCTCAGCTGTCCATACCTGCTGCTGGAGAACCACAACAGAACAACCATTACTAACTTAACAACTGCAGTGATTCACTTAACAACCATGGTAAGAAAGATAGTAAAATGAGGCAAAATTCACTTAACAACTCTCTCACTTAACAGCAGAATTTGGAGGCTCAATTGTGGTCTTAAGTCAAGGATCACTTGCATACCAATATATTAAGGTAAAGATGCTCTCAAGTTCACTTCAATATATGGTGAAGATATTGCTACGGTCAAATCGTTTTTAGTAGATTTTGTTTTTTCAATTTCCCACTCAAGCCTACAGAAGTCCCTTGTGTTTGCCATTCCAAGTATTAACCATATCCAACTTGCATAAGGCACTCAGCGGCTAAGACGCTGAGCTGGTTGATCAGAAATGTTGGCAGTTTGGTGGTTTGAATCCCTAAGGCCACATAACGGAGTGAGCTCCCGTTACTTGTCCCAGCTTCTGCCAACCTAGTCATTTGAAAGCATGTAAAAATGCAAGTAGAAAAATAGAGACCACTTTGGTGGGAAGGTAACAGCTGTCATGCCCCTGTCGGAATCTGATTCGGAGGAGGAATCCGAACAGCTGACAGGGAGTGGGAGTGTGGTTCTGTTGGCTGTGGAAGAAACTGGGGAAGGGCAAAGTCTGGCTGGGCAGAGCCAAGTAGAGCAAAGGAGAGGGAATTCAGAGGAAGATCCAGGACCACCCCCTCTTCATCCTAGGGCATGCAAGAAGGAACAGAGAAGGGAGCAATATGGGTTGCATGGCTTATGGGAGAGGAAAGAGCCCTGATTCCCTTCATTAGCTGCAGCTGGGAACACAGTGTATAAAAAAGAAAGTTGCGTGCAGCAAGCTGTTGGAAGCAAATGTGAATTTATCTTGCATTATCGTGGCTTATTTGTGTTCCTGGCGTCTTCCCAACTGTGTGAGTTTTGTCGGGCTTTCAAGTCTGAAATTCCTTCTCCTGCCCTGTCAAGCGAATTACTTCAGTTTGGTTTGTTTGGATTTTAAGTTACAGTTTGTATGTACCTTGTTTTGGACTGAATTTTCTACAGTTAAAGGCTGTTCCCTGGAGAGTTTTTCTCCAGTTGAAGGTCACCTGGATATTGGGGGCAAAGTTGGAGGTAATAAAGGGACTCTTATTGCTTATTTGACTGTGTTGCCTTTGTGCCATGCCCTGGGCCATCACAACAGCGTTCTGTTCACCTTCGGTGTTTAGTTATGCCGGCCACATGACCACGGAGTCATCTTCAGACAGCGCTGGTTCTTCGGCTTTGAAACAGAGATGAGCACCGCCCCCTAGAGCCAGAAATGACTAAACATATGTGTGAGGAGAACTTTTACCTTTTTAACTTGCTTGGTTTTGTTTTGAGATTAGCAAGATCTCTTGGTGGCCATATCGTAGTATAACAACATTAGAAGTGCATTAAAGGTCTCTCAACCTCATCATGTCGTCGAACCCTGTTGATGCAGAAGATCCACTCCCCCAAAACATCTCCAGCTTTCATTCCTTTAAAAATGAAATACTGCTGCATTCTAGGCATATGTTCGTCTTCCACACTGGCATTTGGCACTATCTGGCATCTAATGTAACTAAGAGAGATGTGAGCCTTCCATAGCAACCTAGAGAGACAGAATAGTAAAGCTCTCCCAGTCTACGTTCATATTTTATATTCAAGAGATAAATCTGAAACACATGTTACTCAACGCAAGAACATTTCCTCTCAGCCCCACTGCAACTGTTATTACTGTTCTTGTTATTGATATTCCATAATTAGTCAGGGTAGTGGTTCAGTGGTTAAGATGTTGTGTTTGTTGGCCGGAAAGCAGGCAACTCAGGTTTGAGACTCCAGCGCCATACGAAAGGGTGAGCTCCCATCCTCACCCCAGCTCTTGCCAACCTAACAGTTCAAAAGCATGAAAACGTGAATAGATAAATAGGCACCACTCTGGTGGGAAAGTAACAGCACTCCATGATGTCATGCTGACCACAAGGCAGTGGAAGTGTCTCTGGACAGCGCTAGCTCAATGGCCTTGAAATGGAGATGAGCATGTTCCCCTGTAGTTGGCAACAACTAGCGGAGTAAAATCCGCAGGGCTGGTTTTTTTTATTCTACAATTAAATTCACAGTCTAAGATTGGTACAAGCCATCTATGATTATGATTATCTCCTTTTTAAAATGTCTGAATAGTACGATAATATCTGTCAGCCTGTACAACTTGAATGCCCTGTCTCATTTTTTGCTTTCCTTCAGGAGATTCCTTTATTATTCAATAGTGAAAATGTCCCGTCCTTTTGATAGGAGTGCCTGAATGCAAGTTAAACTATTAACCTGTCTCCCCAAATCCTTTCTTCTTTTAGTTTTCTAACATATTTCATTTTTTTTATTATTATTATCTTCTAAAAGCTCTACAGGAAGGGTCCATTATGAAGTTTTCTCAACCATAACCTGCCAGTCAAAAAATTCTTCAGAATGCTCCTGTTTCACCTTTCATTGTTCAAAGCACAAAATTCTGTTGGAAGGAAGAAAGAGGAATGATTTTTTTAAGGGAGAGGTGGCTATGACAAAGAGAGTAGGAGGGAGGGAGGGAAGGAAGGAAGGAAGAAAGGAAAGATACAGAGAAGAGAGGAAGGGAGGAAGAAAAAGAAGGATACAAAGAAGGGAGAGAAGGGAAAGGAGGAAGGAAATCAAATGCATAGAGCAGATACGTATAGATAACATATTATTTAAATACACGATCAATAGCTATGCATTTCCTTCCATTGTTTTCTTCACTTTAGATTAGACAATTGCAATGGGACCTGTTGGTTGGGTTATTAATTAAAGAACATGAAGATGACCCACACAACCTAGTCTCCACCCAATAGGTTTGGGCAGAAGGGCAACCAGAAAATGTTGGCGGGAGAAGGAAAGTAGCATAGGCTAAAGAACTTAGCTATGTCCCAGCCCTCTCAACACAGAAGGGTTTCCCTTCTCTCTGCCAATGCTTTATTCAATGCCAGCTCGGCTGCGACCCCACTTCCAACAATGGCTGTTCTCCATGTTGGCAACCAAAACTGCACAGAAGAAAATATGAAATTACTCTTGGAAAAATATAAGTGGAAGGATGAGCCCTGAGCCAAGTTTGGAGGATCCAAATATAAGCTCCCACACTGTTAAATGTCACTAGGAAATCTTTCTTTCTTTCTTTCTTTCTTTCTTTCTTTCTTTCTTTCTTTCTTTCTTTCTTTCTTTCTTTCTTTCTTTCTTTCTTTCTTTCTTTCTTTCTTTCTTTCTTTCTTTCTTTCTTTCTTTCTTTCTTCCTTCCTTCCTTCCTTCCTTCCTTCCCCTTGCTGATATACAAACACAGGGAAATCTCACACACAAACTCAGAGGCAAACAATTTGCATTTGTCAACAAGATGTGAGTAATTGCAACTGCCCTATTGGATAATAACATTTGTTTTGAAAAATCATAGTTATTTAGCACAGCAAAATTTCCTGGTAGATTGAAATACTTTATCATTGAATTTGGTGGCACCAGTAGAATTAAAAGATGATTGATTACAAAGGTACAGGTCCTTACCACCAAGTTTTCAAAATAAATTAGAATACATGTCTCAGTATTTGAACAGACTGAAAAAAATTTTAAAGTATCCTTTAAGTATCCTTAGTCAGAAGACAAATGCTTAGTAGTTGTTGTTGTAATAGAAATAATAGCAGCAGTAGTAGCAGTATCATAACACAATTCTCATATCTAGGGTAGATGGAATCTCCATAGCTAAAACAGCTACATAAAATGCAGAAATCATGGATGGCATTTATCTCAGAAATATAGGCATAGAGTAATGGGGATAGAGGTTCCCCCATGGTTTAGTTTTAAGAGAAATAAAATTTCTCCTCCTCCTCCTCCTCCTCCTCCTCCTCCTCCTCCTCTTCCTCCTCCTCCTCCTCATCTTTTAGAGGAAACTATGAGGGGTTTGATCCTATGATCAAACTCCGGTATGATGTTCAAGATTTTGTAGAATTTCTAAGACTGAGATTTACAATAGCTTTGACCATGTTTGCTTGGAAATTTAGACTTCTGCCTAGAGTCCAGCTTCAGTCAAGGATCCATGAGTGCAACATTGCAGCACAGTTGTCACCTTGTATGAACTCTTCCATGGTTGAGTTCACAAAAGGCCCAGATCTGAGTTACAGTAATAAAACACAGCATCTAAAGTTCACATAACAGGCTATGCTCACTCCAGCCATGTTATGACCTGACGGGATGGCTGGGTTCCTACAATGTGCTACGACAATGCTTGCCCTTCTATAATATTCTGAACTGTCAACTACCCATTCCCAATGACATCCTCGTTAAATGTGTTGGGTGAATCCAACCATTAAATTCAAAGGCAGAGTTATGTTCTCTCTGACTTCCAATTAATGACGGCCTGAGTGAAGGACACGAACCTCAGTTCTGAATAGGCTTGCAGAGGTTCCCACCCAAAAGGATATCTCTTTGCTGAAGCAAAGATGGATACTGATCTCCCACTCTTGGGAATTTCACATAACTAAACTGAGAGAAACATATTAGTGAATAGAGAAACTCCAAGCAAGAGTATCATTTCAGAGTTTTAGAAAACAATTGTGACTTTTGACACATGACTTTAATTCAATTTCAAAACCATTTTGGAGAGCCATAACCTGAGTGGAACTTCAGTGCGCTTCAGGGCAAGTTACAGGTAGAAAAAGGATCTGAGGGACATCAAATCAGAAAATAGGTCTTTTTTCTCAGGGTAAGCCTTCTGGCATTCTTTAAGTGTGAGTACAACTCTTTGCATTCCTTGTTTCTCCAATTATTTCTGTGTTTTAAGCAAAGTATTAGTGGGCCCTGGGGATTAATGATTTCATGGAATCATAGAGCTGGAAGGGACCATAGAGTCCAACCCCTTACTGAAGGCAGAAGTCCTGATATCATCCCAGACAAATGACTGCCCATTTTTTCTTGAAAACCTCCAACGATGGAGTATCCACAACTCTGGGAAGCAAGCTGTCAGGAAATTCCTTCTTAGTTCCAGGTTGGATCTCTCCCTCTGATCAGCTTCCACCCACTGCTTCTTGTTCTGCCTTCAAGAGCTTTGGAGAATAAATTGATGCCCTGTGACAGCCCCTTGAGTATTGGAAAACTGCCATCATGTCTCTCCTAAGCTATCTCTTCATTAAGCTAAACATACTGAGTTTCCTTAGCTGTTCATCATACATTTTAGCCTCTAATCATCTTTGTTGCTATTCTCTGCATTCTTTCAAGATTGTCAGTATCTTCATCTTGGGGAATCTTGGGACTCTAATCTTAAGAGGTTTTACTGAGATGCTTAACCTTTCCTTCCTATTCCCAACCAAACTGTGATGGTAGTAAATTTAAATGTGGAGCCTGGGAATTTTGCATGAAGTTTTGAGGCAAGAAAGACCATGGAAAACTATAGGATCCTGTCACAAATTTCCTGATTTTGATGCTCTGGCAAAATCAAACCAGAAACTTTGTTTTGGGTTGCAAGCCCTTTCTTAAAAGGAGAAAAGAAAAGAAAAACAAGATTTAGCAAATCTATTGGCCTCTCGGTTGCCATGAAGAGCAGGAACTGCTTTAAAATATTAGGCATGGCAGTCGAAAATTCAACAAGTGCCATTTTTCTTGATATGAGGTAAAGTTATTGGATGGATTTCTGCTTATTGCAAAGTTGGCCACAGTTGTCAGCCTGAAGTTAAGTTTTAAGCTATCACCAATGTTCATTAAAAAGCATGTGAAGGGGAAGATTAGTCATAGAATACAAAAACTTTAAGAGCAGTTGTGCAATGGAAAATCTGGGCAGAACATAGACAGAATAAATTTATGGAAATATGAGCCTAATATTGCTAAAAGCTATGAGGACTTGGAAAGTTGCAGTAATAAAATGACATATCCATTTTAGGTAGAGAAAAAAATGCTGAAATAAAGAGAGAATTGCATTCCCCATGTCAGTTCAAATCTTTGATTGCCATGTATTTATTTGCCTTCAGAATTAATACCTAATTTGACTTCTCTTTTACACTTTGTTTTAAAAAATTGGGCCAGATTTTGTGTTTGCTATAAGGCAGTCATTACCAACATTGGATAAAAACATGGTAAACATTTAAATGCTAATGGAAGGAAGGGAAGGAGGGAGGGAGAAGGAAGAAAGGAAGGAAATATGCATGTTTTTGAGGAAAATATTAAAAGTTTCAAAACATGGATAGCAGAAAGAAAAGCCATAAACCTCACAGTATCATATGTTTATCTTGTTTTATTATATTGCTGTAAACTACCCAGAATCATTTAATTGAGATGCACAGTATAGAAATTTAATTAATAAATAAAATAAAATTAATATGCAGCCACATATGTTTTACATACATATACATATATGGGGAGGACTTGAAAAATGGGGAAAATACTATCTATCTATCTATCTATCTATCTATCTATCTATCTATCTATCTATCTATCTATCTATCTATCTATCTATCTATCTATCTATGTAGCTATCTAGCTATCTAGCTATCTAGCTATCATCTAGCTGTATGTACAGTATAAGTGTAGTAAACACACACATATACATACAAATATAGAAATAGATGTAGAGAAATAGAGACAGAAAGATAGCAATAGAGAGAGAGAGAAAGATAGGATAGATGATAGATAGATAGACGATAGATAGATAGATAGATAAAGATAAATAGATAGATAGATATAGATAGCTATACAATAGATGTAGATAAAGATAGATATATAGATGTATAAATACAAATATAGAAATAGAGGTAGAGAAATAGAGACGGAAAGATAGCAATAGAAAGAGAGAGAAAGATAGGATAGATAGATAGATAGATAGATAGATAGATAGATAGATAGATAGATAGATAGATAGATAGATATGGATAGCTATACAATAGATGTAGAGAAAGATAGATATATAGAGGTATAAATACAAATATAGAAATAGAGGTAGAGAAATAGAGACGGAAAGATAGCAATAGAAAGAGAGAGAAAGATAGGATAGATAGATAGATGATAGATAGATAGATGATAGATAGATAAATATAGATAGATAGATAGATAGATAGATAGATAGATAGATAGATAGATAGATAGATAGATAGATAGATATGGATAGCTATACAATAGATGTAGATAAAGATAGATATATAGATGTATAAATATAATCTCCCCCAAAGAGGAGAGATACCCAAGCTATGATTATAATACTAAATCATCAGCAGGGCTGCTGTGAGCAGGATCTAATGCTAAAACAAGCAGCCTTTTAGTTGTGCACATTCTCAGAATTGCTTCTGTAAATGCTGGCAAACCATGGAAGCGGGCGGGGAGGCGGATCGAGGGGAGCGCCTTCGATCCGCCCAGTAAACGCTGCTGAACAGGAGATGTACATTAGGCTAACTATTCCTTTGCAACTCCACCATGAAAAGGCAAGACAAAACACACCCCAGAGCTTTTATCCGCCATGGTGCCCTTTAGGCGCCCTTCCTAAAAGGGCGAACGACAGACGTTTCCATTATATTTGACCTACCTCTTAATTTTACTGCAGGCTGCTAATATTCCTGTCTTTGGGGCTTATTTGCATGGCCCCTGCCACGACGGCCACCCAAAGCTCAGGTGCAACTGCCCAGGTACCATCAGGTTTTTAAAACAAATGGGCATGGATGGCATGGATGTCTGGTGCTGTTTTATTTTGGATTTGAAAGTGGTGGAAAAATCCTCCGACAAGGAGAGGCTAGCTAGAAAGGCTAAGCTGGAGGATATATTTATTTATTTATGTATTTATTTATTTAATTTGTCAATTGCTTACAAGATAATAGGTATAAGTAAAAACATAGTTATGAATACATGGATACATATAAGAAAAATAAAATATAAAAGAGACAATAGGACAGGGACGGTAGGCACGTTGGTGCGCTTATGCACGCCCCCTACAGACCTCTTAGGAAAGGGGTGAGGTCAATAGTAGACAGTCTAATATAGGCCAGTGAGGGCTAACCTTTTCGTTGTCGCGTGCCAAAAGTGTGTGTGTTTGTGGAAGATACCCAACAATCAGCTGGCTGGCGGGAGGTGCGTGTGCAGTGGATCCGTTCTGAGTGATGGCTTGCGTGCTGGCAGAAATGGCTCTGTGTGCCACTTCCGGCAAGCATGCCATAGCTTCGCCATCACGGATACAGGCAAAAAGGTAATGAGCTGGATCTGGCCTAAGACAATCTGGTTCCCACAGTTACCATTCAGATTCTGCCAGGTACCACAGTAAATCCAAGAACAGAAGGTTTTATATTATCTTATATTCTATTCCCCACCATCCAGTTAGAAGCGAAGAAGCTTCTTGGATGAGAAGCAAAACATTTTCAAAGGGGGAAAAAAAACCAAGAAAGTTTTTGCACCAGAAATAACAAAGTTTTGGACCAGCAAGAAAGATAAGAAACAGTGGATGGAAACTAATCGAGGAAAGAAGCAACCTAGAACTAAAGAGACATTTCCTAACAGTGAGAACAATTAACCCGTGAAACAGTTTGCCTTCAGAAGATGTGGATGCTTCATCACTGGAGGTTTTTAAGAAGAGACTGGAGAGTAGGGGGCTGGACTAGAAGACCTCCAAGGTCTCTTTCAATTCTGTTGTTCTGTTTTTCTGTTGCCTTTGGAAAAGCATCTTTGGGGAAACCATGTTCAGGATGATTACAAATCTCCATAGACATCTAGGAAGAGTCTCTTCTGAACCTCTTTCTCTACCCAGTTTTCAGCTGCAGGCTTTGCCCTCTCTTATCTGATCATTCCCTAGGGAAGTATTTTCCCCATTGCCTTTACACTTCAATCAACCGGGGAAAGACCCTTCTGAGATATTTGCCATGCCCCCATTATCTCTATTGGCTCTGATGCCTCTTATGATGCCTTCTGATGCCTCTTATAAGAGCCTCTGTGGCACAGTGGTTAGAGTACAGTACTGCAAGCTGCTTCTGCAGCCAGCTGCCTACAATTTGGCAGTTCAAATCCCACCAGGCTCAAGGTTGACTCAGCCTTCCATCCTTCCGAGGTGGGTAAAATGAGGAGCCAGATCGTTAGGGGCAATAGGCTGACTCTGTAAACCACTTAGAGAGGGCTGTAAAGCGCTATAAAGCAGTATATAAGTTTAAGTGCTGTTGCTATTATACTCTGTGGCTCTTCCTCTGGTTTCCAAAGACCATTTCCACATATCATTACAGATTCCCATCAGGGGGATCGTGAGCAAAGTATCCACTAAACAAATAATTCCCTCAACACTGTCAAACTATCTACTAAGTCTGCATTATTATAACTATTACTATTAATCCTCCCATCCTTCTTTTCATCCATTCCCTCCCACTTATGACTGTATGACTGTAACTTTGTCACTTGTATCCTTATGATTTATATTGACTGTTTCCTAGTATGATTTGATTGCTTATTGTACCCTATGACTATTATTAAGTGTTGTACTTGATGATTCTTGACTCTTGACAAACGTATCTTTTCTTTTATATACACTGAGAGCATTTGCACCAAGACAAAATTCCTCGTGTGCCCAATCACATTTGGCCAATAAAGAATTCTATTCTATTCTTCTACCAGCCTTCCTTATGGTTTCCAAAAATTAATATTCAGCCACTTATGCACTGATAGTATCATCATACACATTCAGATAGTTTGAGAGATCATAGCTTGAGAGCTCACTGTGAGAGGGATCTTGGAGTCTTAGTGGACAACCAGCTAAATATGAGCCAACAGTGTGCAGCAGCAGCCAAAAAAGCTAATGCAATCCTAAATTGCATTAACAGAGGGATACAATCGAGATCAAGTGAGGTATTAATACCACTCTATAAAGCCTTAGTAAGACCACACCTAGAGTACTGCATCCAGTTTTGGTCACCCCATTATAAAAAAGATGTTGAGAGATTAGAAAAAGTGCAGAGAAGAGCAACCAGAATGATTAGGGGACTGGAGGCTAAAACATACAATGAACGGTTACAGGAACTGGGCATAGTTAGTCTAGTGAAGAGAAGGACCAGGGGAGACATGATAGCAGTCTTCCAATATTTGAGGGGCTGCCACAGAGAGGAAGGGGACAAGCTATTTTCTAAAGCACCTGAAGGCCAGACAAGGAATAATGGACGAAAACTGAACAAGGAGAGATTCAACCAGAAAATTAGGAGAAACTTTCTGACAGTGAGAACAGTCAACCAATGGAACAACTTGCCCTCGGAAGTTGTGGGAGCTTCATCACTGGAGGCTTTCAAGAAGAAATTGGACTGCCATCTGTCAGAAATGGTGTAGGTCTCCCGCTTGGGCAGGGGGTTGGACTAGATGACCTACAAGGTCCCTTCCAACTCTGATTATCTATTAGATAGCCATCGGGATCATGAGCATTCATGAGAGAAGGAGGGGAACAAATGACACATGGTCATGAGCCATCATGCAAATGATGCAGTTTACATACTAGGATCAGATATCTAGGCACAAGGGCACCATTGCTTTGGTTGTGTGATGATGTCATCATATATTGTGGTGACTCCCTGATCTGTGGGGTCCTTGATGCTCTCTGAGCTTGATTGTTTTCTTGCAGATGTTTTATTATTGATCTAGACCAGCGGTCGTCAACCGGTGGGCCGCGGCCCACTGGTGAGCCATGAGAAAATTTTGGTGGGCCTCAGAGAAATCTCACCCCCAGAGCAATTCCCCCAAAGCAATTAATCCAGTCTGTGCAGAAACACAAGGCTGCTCAGCCCACATGGCCCGCGGGAACCCTCTCCACCCACTCACTCCTTACCCAGTAAACTTGTCTGCTAAGTTGCTATTTTTCCTTTTTCTGACCATCATCTGTTCTGCTGCACCGGGAAATTTAGATTAGCTAGGAAGCAAGAAATGGTTGGATTTCTTGCTTTCTAGCTAAGCACAGCCAAACCTCCCTTAGGACTGAAGGTTTGTTTGCAAGCAAATTCAGTGCAGACTCATGGCAAGCAAATTTGAGAGACTGAACTAGCTGATGGCAGATAGATAGATCACTGAATGATTCTGTGAGCAACTCAATCTGCCTGCTTTGCCTGATTTTGGATAAAAGTTGTTTTTTTTAAATAAAAAATTCAATATTTACATGCATGGTGTGTTGTGAGTTAATTTTGTGAGTTTGCTTGCAAGCAAATTTTATGTGGCAGACTGAGTTAGCCAATGGCAGATAAATTTCTGAATGAATCTGTGATTCTGTGAGCAACTCAATCTGCCTGCCTGCTTTGCTGATTTTGGGTAAAAGTTGCTCTTTTTTTAAACAAAAAATTCAATATTTACATGCATGGTGTGTTGTGAGTTAATTTTGTGAGTTTGCCTGCTAGCAAATTTTATGAGTTTGCTTGCAAACAAATTTTATGTGACAGACTGAGCTAACCAATGGCAGATAGATGGATTTCTGAATGAATCTGTGATTCTGTGAGGAACTCAATCTGCCTGCCTGCTTTGCCTGATTTTGGGTAAAAGTTGCTCTTTTTTTATAAAAAATTCAATATTTATATAAATATTTATAATATTTATACAATACAAGCTATGCCCAGCCAATCACATGACCACCAAACCACACCCACAAATTAGGCCACGCCCACAGAACCAGTTAGTGGTCCCTGGGATCTAAAACTATGAGTTTGGTGGTCCCTGAGGTCCAAAAGATTGGCGACCCTTGATCTAGGCGACATCATCAGTGCATTGATGCAGAGTTGGGTAATGAAATGTCTGCAAGAAAACAACCAAACTCAGAGAGCACCAAGGACCCCTCATTTCAACCCTGAGCTACATATATTCTCCTATTGGTTCTTGATCTGTATCATAGTAGAATAATCATTTTACCTATGGAGTTTGTGTAGTGGAATCCCCATCTGTGTAGGAGGGAGTGGTTAAGAGGGGGCTCAGCTTAGAGTCCTGGCACTGCAGAAAGCAGCAAAGGTTGACCTCTTCTAGAATCCCTGAAACTGTATCTGATGGTTCCCAAGGGAATGCAGTCAGTATGGCGAGATTCTTGTAACACAAGTGACTCACAATAAAACTTCTGTTTGAGGCTCTTCACAAGTGATTCTCTTTGCTTGCATCTGACATTAGTGGGCCTTCCATCTCTGGAGACTTTTAAGAAGAGAGTGAACATCAACCTCTTATGCATGATTGACTATAATTGAATTTCCTATACAGGACTGAAGGTTGACTAGATATTCCTTCTGGCCTCTTCCAACTTCTCTAAAATTCCTATGCTCTAACTCTACAAAGAATGTATTTGTTTAAAAAAAACCCTACACTTGTTTTAATCCTACCTAACAAGAGGTGAACCAGCAAGACT
Source organism: Bungarus multicinctus (assembly GCA_023653725.1). Taxonomy (NCBI): domain Eukaryota; kingdom Metazoa; phylum Chordata; class Lepidosauria; order Squamata; family Elapidae; genus Bungarus; species Bungarus multicinctus. Next base: position 73,182,627 of record CM042848.1, on the reverse strand, counting down.
ACACTAAATGTTCTTGTACACGGGGTTAATTTTATGCTCATAATCAATTGCCTGGAGAAAGGAACAGGTAGGATGGCATCTTTGAAGTATACAGTCCTCAGTTTCAAGAAACCTTTTTGCTTTCTTCAGAGGCAGAGCACAAACACACATCACAGGGATACCTGCTCCACATCATTCAGAAGTGATGACATTTTAATGGGAGTTGTAAACACTACTGACCCCTAGAGGTGCTGTGATGCAGTCAATCCATCTTCCACAACCAATGAAGCAGATGGAAAAATCAGCTAGGAAAATGTAAGCTTGGGATTGGAGAAACCCAGGACGACCTTCACCCTTGGACATTCCTTGAAATGCTTTGGGTCAACCTATCTCACAGAGTTGTTACTACGGGGGAAACTGGAAGGAGTAAACTCTGGGAAGGCCACCTTGAGGTTGCGGTGAGGATTACCTTCATCCATGGACGTTCCTTGAAGGACTTTGTCAATCTCACATGATTGCTACTATGGAGAAAGCTGGAAGGAATGAACTCTAGGAAGGCCACTTGAGGTCCTAAATTAGGGGACCTCCAAACTTGGCAACTCTAAGATTTGTGGACTTCAACACCCCAAATTGCCCAGCCAGCCAAGTTTGGAGACCCCTGTCTTAAATGAAAGGCACAACATTACTATTAGATTGAATAAATAATCTTGGATGGTACCAAGTTGGAAGGCTGATCGGGCTGCCAATCCTAAGCAGACGTGAGTTGAAAGGGAATTGTGCCAGAACAAACCACACCATGTCACTCAGGAAAGGGAACTGCTTCTTTTCGTTCCTGTGGTTCAGGACCTCCAAATTCAGCACCAGCTTCACTCTAAAAATATAGCACTCGCGTGGCCCATCCTTCATCATCCCCAGGAGCTTTATACTTCCATCAGAGTGAAGAAGGCGGTATTTCGTTAACATTGCAAGCTGTGACTTGGCATAGAAAGCAAGATGGGGAGGTGGGAGAGCGAGGTCAGGACAGTTGGGCGTGCAGAGGGAAAAGCCCCAATTTCAACAGCCCAGCAGGGATCTGCCCATCACACAACATGCTAATTTGGCAAACTCAGGCACCTTGACAAGTGCTTGGCTATTCAGGAGGAAGGAGGCGACTCTTAATGCTTTAAGAAAAACGAATGTTTCTTCTCTGTAGCTTGGCACACTCCTCTGAAGCTCTCATTTCCCTCCCCCTCTCTCTCCCACCCCCACCCCCCCAGATGCCTTCCCCATGTGAGGATTTCATCTAGGAAACCAAGCACACAGAACTCAGATTGCAAGAAGACTTTGCTCAGAGATGAAAAAAAGAAAGAGAGAGAGAGGGAGAGGGAGAAAGAAAGAAAGAAAGAAAGAAAGAAAGAAAGAAGAAAGAAAGAAAGAAAGAAAGAAAGAAAGAAAGAAAGAAAGAAAAGGAAGGAAGGAAGGAAGGAAAGGGGAAAGAGGGAGAGAGAAGGAAGGAAGGAGAAAAAAGAAAGAATAAATGAAAGGAAGGAAGGAAGGAAGGAAGGAAGGAAGGGGGAAAGAGAGAAGGAAGGAAGGAAGGAAGGAAGGAAGGAAGGAAGGAAGGAAGAAGAAAAAAGAAAGAAAGAAAAAATGAAAGGAAGGAAGGAAGACAGACAAACAGAAAGAAAGAAAGAAAGAAAGAAAGAAAGAAAGAAAGAAAGAAAGAAAGAAAGAAAGAAAGAAAGAAAGAAAGAAAGAAAGAAAGAAAGAAAGAAATTTTTTTGAGGATACAAAAATAGGCAAGATTATCCTAAGTTGGGCAAGGAAAGTTAAAAGATGGATTTTACACTTTTCAAACTTTGCACTACAATTCTCAATTCAAAAGCTGAAATTCTGCATTTAAAAATCGATAACACAAAATAGATTCAGATGTTCCCAGAAAAAAATATATTTTAAAGCGTGCGCAATTACCACTTGTCCTCTCTTTTCAACCTGTAGATGAGTGCAGAAAAGAAATGGAATTATCTTACGAACAAACATAGTTCAAAATACACTGGAACTAAAACAGATTAATTTCTCTCCCTTTTAAAAACATTTGGAATGCTGTCCCGAAGGTGTATTTTCAAGGCCTGATTTTATTTTAAAGACATGTAACGAAAAATTTGGGAGCTACCAATTTATGAGGAATAATAACTTGACTATGAGAGTCAAGCAAATCAGCTTTTACTTCTGCTTGATTTCCTCCCTTTTATCTAACCTTAATAAGATTTCTTGGAAATTTTAATTAAACAATGTTATTTAATAAATGAAACCTGCCTAATTGTCCTGTTTTTATGTTGTGAAAATCCTCTGAATATAAGCAGGGAAACAGATTATTTTTTCTTCAAGGTAGAGTGACCAATATTTTTGTGGAAACCAGCCTTCATTTAAATTATTGTATTCTTTCACCCCTCATTATACTGATATTTATTTGAAAATCCTAATGGGCTACATCAGAGGATGAGCAAAAGCATAAAGACATAGCAGCGATCTGCTGTAGGCTACTCAAAAGAGTACGCAAAAGTCTTCAATTAAGAAATGGTTCCAACAGAAGATCTGTAGCTCAGGGTTCAACTGTGGAGTGGCTGATACTCTCTGAGCTTGGTGGTTTGCTTGCAGATGTTCTATGACTCAACTAAGTAATATAATAAATGCTAGTGACTCTGGGTTTGCTCTCTGTCTATATACACTAAAGCTGCCTCCCATGGAGGACCTGTATACTACATGAGTCAAAAAGAGGGCTGTGAAAATATCTACAGACCCCTCACATCCCGGACATAAACTGTTTCAACTCCTACCCTCAAAATGACACTATAGAGCACTGTACACCAGAACAACTAGACACAAGGACAGTTTTTCTCCAAAAGCCATCACTGCTAAACAAATAATTCCCTCAACACTATCCAACTATTTACACGGTCTGCACTACTATTACTGTTAATCTTCTCATCACTCCTTATCACCCATCCCCTCCCTCTTGTGACTGTATGACTGTAACTTTGTCGCTTGTATCCTTACAATTTATACTTGACTGTTTCCCAGTATGATTTGATTGCTTATTACTATTAACACTATTATTAAGTGTTGTAACTGATGATTCTTGACTCTTGACAAATGTATCTTTTATTTTATGTGTATACTGAGAGCATTTGCACCAAGACAAAATTCTTCGTGTGTCCAGTCACACCTGGCCAATAAAAGAATTCTAATTCTAAAGGTTTCCTTGTCAGTCGTGTCTAACTCCTGGGCATGGTGCTCATCTCTGTTTCTTGAGTGAGGGAGCCAGCATTGTCTGAAGACAATTTATGTAGTCATGTGGCCAGCATGACTATATGCCAAAGGTTCATGAAACACTGTTACCTTCCCACCAAAGTGGTACCTATTAATCTACTCGCATTTGCATGCTTTCAAACTGCTAGGTGGGGACAAGCTGGGGCCAGGATGGGAGCTCACCTAGATGTTAGTGTTATGGTCCACCGGCAACCCGCAGAGATGGCAGCAGAGTCGGAAAATGGGGAGGAACATGGGCCAGTCCAGGAATCTGGGGAGGACTTGGGTGAGGGTCCTGCATCCGATACAGAGATGGGGCCAGGACCATCTGGGAATTATGTGCTGATTCCAGAGCCTTCAGAATCTGACAGCAGTGAGGCAGAGGAACAAGGGGAGACTGTTACCAGTGTGCACATGTGCAGAACTGCCAGAAGGCAAGAACAGTTAAGACAAAAGGGGCGACTTGGGAGTAAGGCTTGGAGGTGATTGGCCCTCCCATAAGACATAAAGGAGGAGCAAAGGGACAGGAACCTTTGCAGGAAGCAACTTCGTTCATACTGGTCGGTTTGAATTTGTGCTCTGTTTGGCCTTGTATGACTAATTGGAAATTTAATTGTTGGCAGCATTTCAAGGAAGATAAAGGTGTGTGCTTATCAGACTTATCCTGAAGGACTTTAGCAGACTTCCATGGGACTATTACGAACTGTTTTAGACTCATTACGGGCTATGGATAACTATAATTCACAGCCATTGAAATAAAGAAAAAAAGGTTTTGAGACTAATGTGTGTTTGTTAGTGTCTCAATAAGGCTTGGACAGAACAGTTATCTGGTCAGGTAATGAAATGTTTGCAAGTCAACAACCAAACTCAAAGAACACCAAAGACTCCATGATGAAGAAATAGTTCACAACAGGAATTTTTAAGTAAATTTGAGTTTTTTTCTCATTCTGAGTTGACATATTTGGCATTTGCAGATGATAATAAAGGTAGAATCCAGATTCCTACAAATTTAAGGGGAGCTTCAGCTTTTTATGCTTCAGCTTGAAAAAATACTAGGGATGTACTGGTACCAGGCATCTTTTAAAATCTATTTTTCATACAGGACATCTGGTTAAAAAAAAATCAAGATGATGACTGCAAATCCTTGACTGAAGTTCCTCCCCTTATTATGTCCAAAGCAAAAGAGGTGAGATGGGCAGCAAACAAACTAATTAAATAAAAGGGAAAGGTATTTGATAGTGTTGCCATGGGCACCATCTTAATTGTTTTTAAATTCACCTCCATCCATGGATGTTCCATTTTTTTGCTAACTTACCTAGTCCCTTAGCTCCTCCCATTTTTTAAATCTTCTAAATGCATTGCTTTTTCTTCAATTGCTATTCTGTTATAGGCCATTTTCCTTTTGATTTTTGCTAAGTTTTTAAAGCTACAGTATTGGCCAATTAATTGCAATTATGTTCATACTTAATACATTGCATGTAAAAGGAATATTCGCACATGCTATTAAAAGGCCATGTTAGCAAGTTGTTGGAATTAAGATAAATTGAATGTGAAGGATGTCTGGCATCATCTCAAGCAACAAACCACTCAGATGAAACTGTGTTAGAATCTCTTTCCATTTTGGAATGTCTGTTTATTCCAGGTTTGACTTCTGAAGTCCATCAGCAGCTGAGATCTACTTCCACGGCTGTTATTTGAGAATCTGCAAGAGGAGTTTTTAAAGATGTTCTGAAGTCCTCAAGAGGACCTGACTGTACATTATGCTAGCATTATGTGAAGAAGCAACCGTCTTTCCTGGATCTGTAGCAACAAATAGCATTTGGAGCATCAGGGAGAGGAATGTTGAGCTTGGTTGACTTCTTGAAATCGTTCCATGACCAAACTAGGTAACTTCAACAGTGTCCACCAGTTCAATCCTGAGTTACAAATATTACCTTCATCGATAACAGACATCAGCTGCAACCTTGGCAACAACAGAAGGAGATTTGATGGTTCTCTGAGTCAGGCAAGTAACATTTTCTTCAATAAGCAGTTGGTAGGAGAATTTGACTGAGGCTACATTAAAGGCCTCTGAAATCTGCACATCACCTGTACGCTAGTCGTGAGTTCTTACGATGACTCAAATGTAGCTCTGCCTTCTAGCCAAATGTTACTCAATTTTAGCAACTTTAAGATGTGTGGGCCCCAACTACCAGAATTCCTTAGGGAGTTGGCTGGGGAATTTTAGGAACTGAACTCCACGCTTCTTGAGGTTGCCAAGGTTGAGAAATACTGTTCTAGCCCAGGAGTTTCCAAACTTGGCAACTTTAAGACTTGTGGACTTCAATTCCAAGAATTGCCCAGCCAGCAAGACTAGCTGAGGAATTCTGGGAGTTGAAGTCCACAAGTCTTAAAGTTGCCAAGTTTGGAGACCCCTGAGCTAGCCTATAGAACTGATGGCCCCACACCTCAGCAAAGTGCAGATTAGTGGCTCCCTCTTGTGGTCAACTAATCTGGTCACCAGAATATCTGCTTCAAGATCTTCAAGGACTTCCAACATAATAAACAATCCCATGGACACCTCCTCAATTAAAAAGCCAAAAGCTGTAATGTTGTTTATTGTTATTTTATTGCTCTTTCAAAGCACTGAGAACTTCTCTTCCACTTCTTCCATTTGTAGGCAGAAACCCGTGGTTTTGATAAAATTCTCTATAAAAAAGGCTGGGAGACTAAAATTGTTGTATTTTGCACAATGGTAAATGGAAGCCACAACTCCCAAAAAAGTATTTCCAGTAGTATCACATTGATTGCCTGAAGAAAAACAATTGTTTTCTTCTTTGTTTTAATCAGACCTAAAGTCCTGATAAAATTTGGCTCAGTGAGACCTGTCATCTCATTCCTTTGACAGTTTGATCCTCAACAGAACTTGATTTTCAGAACTTGAGAAAAATTCTAGTGTGCATGGAATGAGATAGAAATACTAGAAGTTTTCTTACGTCTTGTCAGATAATCCTTCATCTAGTCTAGTATTTTTAACCTGGTAAACAGGAGCCCCACAGAGAGGACTCGCAACCTGGGAGTCCTCCTGGATGTACGGCTGTCGCTTGAACATCACATCGCGGCCGTATCCAGGGGGGCGTTTCATCAGATCCGTCGGATCTACCGGTTGCGGCCCTTCCTGGATCGGGACGCCTTGCGCACGGTCACTCAGGCCCTTGTCACCTCTCGCCTGGACTATTGTAATGCCCTCTACATGGGGCTCCCTGCGGGGAGCATCCGGAGACTCCAGCTGGTGCAAAATGCAGCCGCGCGGGTGATCATGGGGGCATCACGTAGCGCCCATGTGACGCCTCTCCTGCGCGAGCTGCATTGGCTGCCGGTGGCTCTCCGGGTTCGCTTCAAGGTTCTAGTTTTGACCTTTAGGGCGACCCATGGCATGGGACCAGGTTACCTCCAGGACCGCATTCTGCCAGTGATCTCCAACAGGCCGGTGCGTTCCCATAGAGAGGGTCTGCTCCGGGTGCCATCGGCCGCTGTGTGTCGTCAGGCGGCGCCGAGGAGTAGGGCCTTCTCTGTGGGTGCCCCCGCCCTCTGGAATACTCTGCCACCGGAACTCCGTACCGGCACGGACCTGAGGGCCTTCAGGCGCGCGTTGAAGACCTGGCTCTTTGAGCAGGCCGGCCTGGGCTGAGATGGTTTTAATTCGGTCTCCATCTTATTTAATTTTAAATTGGGGTTTTAAGGGTGGGGGTGGGGTCTTTAGTTTATTAATCAGCCGATATTAATTTAATACTCTTTTAACTTTTGTATTTTTGTGGGGTTTTAGATGGGCTGTACACTGCCCTGTGTCCCTTGGGAGAAGGGCGGTATATAAATTGAATTAATAATAATAATAATAATAATAACTATTTCACAAGAACATCTACCCAGCTGTATCCAATTAGATACAGTAACTCACATTGAAGTCCAAATAGAACTGAAGAAGCTTCTTGGATGAGAAGTGAAATGTTTTCAAAGGAAAAAAAAGTCTAGATGTCTCTTGGAAAAAGCACTTTTGGGGCAACCAGGACTTGAACAATTGACACTTTCCACAGTCATTGAAATTGGCAACCAACTAACCAGAGGTGAGATGGATTCCCCATTACTGGTTGTGCTGAAACAGGTCAGTTTTGTACATTTTTGTTTGAATTTGGATTTTTGCATGGGGAACTGAGTTGTATTTGAGGATTTTCACATTGTCTTTCATTGTCTTTGATTCCACAATTCTATTTTGCTTAACCATAGGCGTTCTTAAAGGTTAAGGGTAAAAATCAATATTAACAAGATGGTAGATTAGGTGTTGCAGTGCAAGCCTTCTCTCCTTTTATCTATGTGCATATGTTGAAAACAGCTCCTTTCTCTCAGCCCTGAGAGAGGAGGAAGAGGAGGAGGGGGAGGGGGAGGAGGAGAAGAGAACAGACTGTTCCCTATGTACATTCTATGCTCTCATATTTCCGTTCATATTAAAATGGCAGTGCAGGTAATTCCACAGCCTTGAAAGGTTTTGAAATTAAAACCAACATATTGAATTGTATCCAGCAATGAACAGGGATGTAGCAAAGGAGATATAAAAACTGGCATCTAGCCTATGGTTATACCTTTAATTTGTGCATCCATTTTGTGGGCACTCTTCTGTAAAAACACCCCCTGAATCCATAATATCTAAATTAGAAGATGATATAGAGTTACAGAATAACAGAGTTTATTTATTTTATTTTATTTGGTTTGTCAATTGCTTACAAGATAATAGGTATAAGTAAAAACATAGTTATGAATACATGGATATATGTAAGAAAAATAAAAGAAACAATAGGACAGGGACGGTAGGCACGTTGGTGTGCTTACGCACGCCCCCTACAAACCTCTTAGGAAAGGGGTGAGGTCAAGAGTAGACAGTCTAAGGTTAAAGTATTTGGGGGTTGGGGAAGAAACCACAGAGTTAGGTAGAGTATTCCAGACATTGACCACTCTGTTGCTGAAGTCGTATTTCCTGCAATCAAGTTTGGTGAAATTAACCTTGAGTTTGTATCTATTGTTTGCTCTTGTGTTGTTATGGTAGAAGCTGAAGTATTCATTGACAGGTAGGACATTGCAATGTATGATTTTATATTACTATAAAATTACTATATACTTAGATCCGCCTGAAGGCGGAGTAGTTCTAGATTTTCTAGGTCTACAATTTCGAGTCTGGTGGCATAAGGTATTCTGCAACGAGTAGAGGAGTGGAGAACTCTTCTTGTGAAATATTTCTGGACTTTCTCAACTGTGTTAATATCAGATACGTAATGTGGTTTCCAGACTGATGAGCTGTATTTGAGTGTTTTGTAGAGCATTTAAAACATTTGTAGCAAATGTTCTAGAGCATACAAAACATTTGTAGCAAATGTTTTGTATGCTCTAGTTAATAGTCTGATATTACCAGAGAAAAAGCTACGTAGGATTAGGTTAACAACTCTTAATGCCTTTTTGGCTATGTAGTTACAGTGGGCTCTAGCACTTAGATCATTAGAGTTGGAAGAGAACCTGGAGGTCTTCTAGCCTAACCACTTGCTCAAGTGGGAGATTCTATGCCATTTCAGACAAATGGCTATAAAATCTCCAGTGATAGAACACCCACAATTCCTGGAGGCAAGCCATTCCATAGATTATTTAATTGAGAATAGATTGACCCCCCTCTTCTTTGTGGCAGCCCCTTAGATATTGGAAGGTTGCTATCATGTCACCCCTAGCCCTTCTTTTAAATAAAGAATTGCTCATTCAAACTTGACCCCCCCCCCAAAAAAAAAAAATCACAACAAAATTCTGGCCCACAGAGAATGCTTTCATGTTCACACTTGGCATTAGCTATCTTCCTAATGACTCCTTTAAAAAAAAAAATCAATCAGATAATTATCAGAAAATCCAAACAGGGCTTTGTACACAGAGATAATACCATCTGCTTTCATTCGTAGCTTTGTCTCCTTGCCACATCACAATATAGCACATTGTTTTGGCCTCATCACAAGAACCCTCAGATGGCTCGGGTGGAGGAAGGGATTGACTTCTGTAAAAGAGCACATGGAATTCATGGAGAGACCTACTCAGAGAATTCTCACACTGGGGATGCAAAAAACCGAGTTGGAACTTATTGAAACTTGATGTAAACTAGGTTGCAAGGTTCTTCTAGAGCACACTAAAGTCAAGGATCAAATCACATGGAGTCAGACATTGGTGGCCTTACTGTGAGGCAGGGAGAAGCAAGGGGCAATATTTAGACCATCCTCCTAAGCCTCTTGGTCACTTTCCATCCTTGAAAGTCAGAATTTTGTATACTTTATTTATTATTAAAAAAACTGACTTCATTATTTTTATAAATAATTCAAGGCAACGAACAGCTCAATGTTCCTTCCTCCTCCACAAGAACACTGTCACATGGGATGGGTTGAGAGAGAGTGACTGGCCCAAAGTGACCCAGTCGGCTTTCATGCCTAAGGAAGTACTATAACTCACTGTCTCCTGGTGATTGCCCCAAAGTCACTTATCCAGCTTTCATGTTAAAGCAGGACTAGAACTTACCATCTCCTGGTGATTGGCCCAAAGTCACCCAGACTAGAACTTCTTCTGCTTTCTAGCCTGGTGCATTAATCATTAGACTAAATTGACTTTCATGCGGATTGCATGGCACCTTCTTAACCATAAGTAAAGAAAAGAAAAGGATAGGATAGGATAGGATACTTTATTGGCCAGGTGTGATTGGACACACAAGGAATTTGTCTTGGTGCCTATGCTCTCAGTGTACATAAAAGAAAAGAAACATTTGTCAAGAGTCAAGAATCATCAGGTACAACACTTAATAATAGTCATAGGGTACAATAAGCAATCAAATCATACTAGGAAACAGTCAATAAAGTCACAATGAGCAAGGCTCTGCTGTTGCGACATCATAAATGGAGCAGATCTGGGCAATTCCCGCCTCCTGTTCTGTTTTTTTTTCATCAGAAAAGGTAAAAATAAAAGGTTTCCCCAGCCCAGTTGGGTCCAACCTAGGGGGACTATGGTCATCTCTGTTGCTTAGCTAAGAGAGCCAGCATTGTCCAAAGACACTTCTGTGGTCATGTGGCCCACTTTAATATATGGTGAGGGGCACAACTCTTTGATTCCCACCAAAGTGGTATCTATTCATCTGCTTGCATTTGCATGCATTCAAACTGCTAGGTTGGCAGGAGCTGGGGTAAGAATGGGAGCTCATTCCATCACTCAGTAGAAGCCCATCCTCTTGACAAGAAATTGTATGGCTGTTATTTGGTGATTTTATGCTGAATTTCAGAATCCTGGAGCTCTTTAAGTAGGACCAAGGGTGGGAGGCAGCTTACAGGTTGCTAATCTCTGCTCAGAATTACCCTGCTACTCTAACATCCTATTCTGGGTTCAAATAATTATTCACTGGGAAGGGAATAGAATTTGCTGGGACACATTTTTTTTCTCCCCTGCCATAGGTAACAATCATTGTTGGATCTGAACCAGGAGACAGAAGGGAGAGAAATCAATTTATCAAAATGTAAAAAGGATGCAAAGTTTATAATGTGGGCTTTGTTCTAAATATAGAACTCGTTTCAATTACATCTATTTCCTTTATTGACTCATCCACATGTGGTCCCTCAAAGAACTTAGTAAATCTTTGAAAGACAGTTGATGTAGTAATTAAGATGTTGCTTAAGGACATAGCACCCAAGTTCAAGTGTACTCTCTCTCTCTCTTATCCCAACTTGTCTTGCAGAGTTGTGAAACAGGATGAGAAAGTAGAAGATATGCCACTTCAATTCTTGTAGGAGAAAGAGTGGCAGAATCTGGTGGCAGAATTAAAAGAGAGGTCAACCTAGAATCCCTATATAGCCACAAGTGAACTAATCCAATCCCCCCTTGAAATTCTGTTGACTTTCATCAAACTCCACGTAGGTGTTGACAACTCCTGAAGAAAAGACAGGGCATAAATCTAACAATTAAATATATTACCATCAAAGACAGGATTGTAATTATGTAAAATTTGGATTTCACTGGGAAATTGCAGTTATCTAAAACATACATTCCAATGTGACCTGTTCTCATTTTTCTACTTTACTATGCCAAGAAACATGGCTTAAGGTATACTATGGGACAACCCATTCATGCCCTAATTATATTTCTTAGCCCCAGTATTGCCAAAGGAGTTATTAAGGGTGGTTTCCCCCAACCCTCCTAATTTTTTGGATTTAGTTTCCAATGGATTTTAATGTTCTTTAATGGGTTGCTTACAGTCAAGTTTGGACAAACAGCAGATACAACAAATGGATGTCTCTTTATCCTTCAGCGAGCACCAAACTGAGTAGAATATTTTCATAATAGGAAACATTTTGGCCCAGAAACACAGCTAGAATATTGAAGGTATCCGGTAAGCAGTCCCAAAATGGCAGCCATTACAAAATACCCATTTCTGGAAAGATTAAATAGCTTCCAAGGATGCTCTGTGATTGCATTTGGCATTTGTTTAAAAAATGTTTTTCATTTATTTAAAAAGGAAGGTCATAGCACATTTATTTTACTAGTCATCAGATTGCTGTGCAAGATATGTTGTGGGTCATAGGTCATATGTTGCCTACCATAACCTCTTTGAGCTTCTAACTTTCTTTTTACAAAGGGTTAAACTGTAGGGTTCATGAGTTTGGTAATGTTCATCAAATTGAATTAGTATCAAATTTGTTTTAAAGCAAAAACTATTTTACTGCAACGCTGGGAATTACTTGCATTCCCAGCCAGAATTAATTATAAACACTTCCCCAAGATAAGCACAGGCCTTTCAGTGCTGTGGAATGTTGCCAAAAACAGAAGTATCCAATTATAACAGAAACCAACCGAAATATCAGAAAAAAACAACCAGAGTATACAGAGCTTCAAGGAGGACTCAGAATCTATCAAACTACTTTGCTTCCTGCAAAGCTTTCATCATTGAGGTCTGACTTTTATCCCTTATGGGAGGGGCAATCACCTCCCAGCCTTACTCCCAAGTCGTCCCTTCTGTTTCAGCTGCTCTCGCCTTCTAGCTGCTCTGTTCACATGCGCACTGGGAACAGGCTCCCCTGCGCCCTCTGCTTCACTGCTGCCAGACTCCGAAGGCTCCAGAGGCAGCACTCCACTCCCAGATGGTCCTGACCCCATCCCTGCATCGGACGCAGGACCCTCGTCCAAGTCCTCTCCAGACTCCCGGACTGGTTCCCTTTTGTCCTCACTGTCCGATACCTCTGCTGTCTGCACCAGCTGCTGGCGAATCACAACAGGTTGCAGACTGGGTTCTCCCACCAGCATCTCTCTTGCTAATTCATCCCTAATAAGACCATGTCACATTTACTCTCTTGCGGACTCACACTTTTACTAACTGTTGAAATCATCCTGCCAGTGTGTGGAAATCAACATTTTATGGCCTTAACGTGTCCAATGTATGCAAAGTACTGGAAGCACAGTTTTAACTCTGAACTCTGCCACACTGCTAATAAAAACCATATTGATTTATGTCAGTGTTTACAACAAATTTCCAACGCCACCATTGAAAATCCTAATTACAGAATCAACCCCCCCCAAAATTGTCACACAATAGCTTCCACTGGGAATTCGAAGCCAATTAATTAACCACTTCTCTCCAATAATCACATCAGCTCCCTTAAAATTCTTTTGGCTTCAACCTCTATAGATTTATGGATCACAGAGGTTAGGCTACTGCTTCATTTTTCTACTTTATTGTTTTGTTTACCTTTTTGTTTAAAGAGAAGAAGAAAGTCCAATGTCTGCTGAAAGCCAGATTCCATTTGGTTTACTATCCAAGGCTGTTTTTCTTTTTATTAAATATGTTTGACTGCAATTTCTAATTAAATGTCGAATTAATTTTGGCAAACCAACCACAGATGCAGTTTATGCTCAATTTTATCAGACAGATTTATTTATAAGCTGTCAGCTTCTTGAAAAGACTTCATTTCAGAGCGGGCTTAAATTGCGAACAGTAGCTGTAAATGGGACTACTGTTCTCTCCGAGACCAAAGAAATGTGCTATAAATGTCCATTCCATCTGTGAGGAATTATAAAACAATCACAATCCTTGATTTCTCCCCCCCCCCTCCTCTCCTTCCTTCCTTGGGCCCTTTATTAAATTAGTTCAACTCAATTAAAAATAACTTCAAAAACATTTCAGGCTCCTTTTGTTTCATGAAATACTTGGAACTCTCTGCACGAAACGTCACCCTTTTAACTAATCTCTTTTGCTAAATGGCAGAGAATAGCAGTATTGTGACTTCAGATAGCACTTTCCAGGGTTTCTACTGTACCGAATTGAGGTCACTTCAAGACAATGCCTGACATCCAATAGCCATTCATACATTCTTCACAACTCTATCAAGAGCGCCTTTCTTTCTTTCTTTCTTTCTTTCTTTCTTTCTTTCTTTCTTTCTTTCTTTCTTTCTTTCTTTCTTTCTTTCTTTCTTTCTTTCTTTCTTTCTTTCTTTCTTTCTTTCTTTCTCCCCCCCCCTTTTTTTTTTTTCTTCTTATAGCTTTTGTCTTCTGGCAAAGTCATGGGACAATTGGTTGGGAGGGAGAGCTTCCACTACCATTTATGGGCACCATATTTGCACATGACAAAGACTATTCTTTCTAGTTTGCCAATTCTTTCTTTAAGAAGGGGGGGGGGGGAGGGAGGAAAAAATAAGAAGAATGAACAAACCCAGATAGATTTTCCCACCACTACAATGATTGAAATGTTGCTTAGTCTTCAACAAAGCACCCTTTCAGACTCCACTTCCTGAATTTAGTTACTTAAAAGCTAGGCAAAAAAAAAGGAAGAGAAAGAAAGAGGGGAAAACATATAGAATACAAGAAATTGCATGTGATTTTATAAGCAGTATATGCATGACCAATTAAACACTCTCACACACAAAAATCACGGGCAATCAATAAAATGGAGGCTATGATTTTTTTGGCGCATGTTCACAATATTATAAAACATCTTTTTCTTGCTTTCTTTCCAAACAATAACGTGTGAACCCTCTTTGCTATAGTGTAAGCTTTTGAGTCACTTGAGAGATATTAGCAAGGGCAGTTATCAGTAAAAAGGAGTATCAATTTAAGACACAATCGTGTTAACCAAAGGTGGCTTTTGTCAGAACGACAATTTGAAAATTTCTACAGCCCCTCCCTCCACCCCACCTTTCTATCCAATTGGATGTAAAAAAAAGGTGAGAAGAAAGAAAGGAAGAAAAAAGGAGTTTAGCAAACTAGAGGCAGTTTGATCTAGTATAAAGGTCTTCAAACTTGGCAAGTTTAAGACTTGTGGACTTCAACTCCCAGAATTCCTGAGCTAACATGACTGGAGGAGGAATTCTGGGAGTTGAAGTACACAAGTCTTAAAGCTATCAAGTTTGAAGACCCCTGATCTAGTAGTTAAAGAACTAGGCTAGAAACCAGGAGGCTGTGAATTCTAGTCCCCCACTAAGTATGAAAGCAGGCTGCATGACTTTGGGCCAATCACCAGGAGACAGTGAGTGCTAGTCCCACCTTAGGCATAAAAGCCAGAGTGGGTGAATTTGGGCCAATTACTCTCTTTCAGCCTAATTCACTTCACAGGATGGTTGTTATGGGGAAAATAGGAGGACGAAGAGTACACAGAGTTACCCATAAAGTAATAAATGTGGAATAAAAAAATCTAATAAATAAATAAAAAGAAATAAATGTTGAACACAAGGGCAAAGGGGCTGGTTTTTAATTTTTAAAGAAAAAACAACAGAACAGGAAAACCATTCACAAGATAACTGCCTTTGCAAATGACTGAAATTAGAAATTCCTTTGGACTGATTTTCTATATATTTCTTGCACACTGCCATATATTTTATGTACCTTCTGGAACATAACACATGTGCATTAAAAGGTTGTTGAGCAAGGGCATTCCCTCTCCCCAATGCTCTCAGACAATCGTCTTTCAAGTCCTTCACCACCAAAAAAACAAGGATCAGAAATGGAAGTTCAATGCTGAGAAGATTGAGTTGCAAGAATAATTATAGCCTAAATCAAGGGTCTTCAAACTTGGCAAGTTTAAAGACTTGTGGACTTCAACTCCCAGAATTCCTGAGCTAACATGTCTGGAGGTGGAATTCTGGGAGTTGAAGTCCACAAGTCTTAAAGCTGTCAAGTTTGAAGACCCCTGGCCTAAATGCTCCTAGATTCTACCAAGTATCAAACCCAAACTTAGAGATTCTTTCAGTTGACGGTGGCAGGTTTGGAAGAATAAAACCTTTGACCTCAGTAGCTGACTCAGATTGGACAACATTCCACATAACTTTTAACAAGCACAAGAACTCTAAAGATGCTTTGAAGTTCACGTGACCCTTGTACTGGAGACTTCAGAGCTCCTAGAGCTGCACTGTTGACATTTGGCAGCAAAAGTACACCCCAAAATGAAAGCCTAGTGTCTAGGCAAGTTTTTGCAAAGAACAGTATCGCTGAATAACTTTTATTACAAGTGGTAACAATTACCACTGTAAGTAATTACCATTTAAAAAGAAACATATTCTCCCGAGCACACAAAACAAAACTTCTTTGAAACTGAAAGAGATTTGATTTGCCCGACAATTCTAGGATTTAAGAAAGCAATCAAAACCTGCTATTTGAAGGGGTGATAAGCTAGGAAAAAATCTTCCTCTGTGTTGATAGGTTGTTTTTTTTTTTAACAACTCTTTGGCATAGAAATATTTTGCTAATATTGTAATAAAACTGGTGGATGTTATGGTTGTTAGTACCCTGATTCTACTTCTTAGTGATTTTAATCCTGTTTATGCAGGGCAGGATTTATTTTCCTCTGTTTATATGCTACTCCAGTATATAAGCATAGGAAAATAAATAATAAATCAATAAGGCTGGGAAAACATAATCTCACTTGATTGTGTTCCACTGCTGCTTCATGCCCTCCCAATCAAAAAGAAAATATGGTTTCGGACACTTAAGATGGTCCATATTTGTCCTAAATGATGAATGACAATTATATAAACTAAGTTTCACAGAAAAGGATTGACAGAGCTACACAAAAGTGTTGGTTAGGTCAAGGAATTCCAGCTGGTAGGATCCAGGAGAAGATCCTTCTCTACCATGGCTCCTGCTCAGTGGTGGGATTCAAAATTTTTTTACTACCAGTTCTGTGGGCGTGGCTTGGGCGTGGCTTGGTGGGCATGACTTGGTGGGCATGGCAGGGGAAGGATACTGCAAAATCCTCATTCCCTTCCCACTCCACTAATCTGCTTTCCAGCTCCATTCTCCTGTACAGGGCAACCAAAGAAGACCCAGCCAATCAGCTGGGACTTGGGAGGCAGAGAATAGATGGGGGCGGGGCCAGTCAGAGGTGATATTTGCCGGTTCTCTGAACTACTCAAACTTTCCGCTGCTTGTTCTCCAGAGCTGGTGAGAACCTGCTGAATACCACCTCTGCGTCCTGCCCTCTTGAACATTGTGCCCTTTGAAGTGAGATATATCCTCACCATCTTGGACTTCCAGAAGGACCTGAAAACCAGACCCAATGGAGGTTTTCCAGTCTGGAAGTGATTAGTGGATTTAGAGAAGACTCCAGTTCTGTCCTGCTGTATATTGGTTCCTTCCTTAGCTATTTTTGTTCATTTTAATGTTAATATTGTGTGAATGTTTTATGTTGTGGTTTCTAAATTTTTTTTTTTTTATGTATGCCACCTAAAATCACCTGATGATGAGATGGGCAGCATATAAATTTATTTGTAATAAACAAAATAAAGCTAGTTCTCAGAAGATTAAGAGAATATGATAGGATTTTTCAAGTCACACAGATGATGGCCATCATCTCCATCTTTCCAGATGCAGGAAGCTAAATAAGAGAAATGTTCTATAATACGAAAACATTCTTATGATTGTCTCTTGGTCATATAGTTTCTCATAATACTTTTTAACTATTTCTTTCTTTTTCTTCATTTCTATAACAAACAGTCCCATTATCATCTATTCATTTTATTATCCTTTTCTGTTCTTCTTTTTTCAACTTATATGCTAACTATTTTCCTGGTTTATTTGCATTTTCAAAAAAAAAAAAAAATTGCTTAGATCTTTTAATTTGCTGTGCCAGTTCTTCTTTCTCTATTAATTCCAGTTTACGTTTAATTAAGTTCATTTGATTTTTTTTATATTCTTTTGCTGTGGATATTTTTGTAATTCTTTTTCTAGCCTCTTATAGTCCTCTTATAGTATTTTTTGAAATTGTCTCTCTTTTTTAATCTCTCTTTCTTGTATAAGTTACAGTTAACCCTCTAATATAGACCTTCGTTGTATCCCATACATTTTGTAACGAAGTTTCCTCTTTTTTGTTTACTTTAAAGAAAAAAGCCAGCTCTTTTTCCCTGTTTTTTATAAATTCCTTTTTTTTTTTCAAGATTGGATTATTCAGTGTCCATCTTGTCCTTTTCTTTTGGTAAGAGATATTTGACTGGAACTGAGTGGAACTGAGATTCAAGGATGGCTGTGGACTTTTTCGTTGAAATGTGTTGGATGTCTTCAAGCAAACTCTGGATTACTGTCTATATGCTTTAATCTGAATTCCTGCATCGAGCAGGTAATTAAAGGTCTCAAGACTCCATCGTTCTGGTCAATCACAGCTCCTTGCATTAAGAATGAAGCCCAGTTGGCCCCTTGCACTGTTTGACATTACGTTATAGAAAGCAGGGAAATTGTGTCTCAAACCCCAACTGAGGCTTTTACAAGCATCAGGATGAGTTTTATCGCTTGGCTTTAAGAAATGGAGCAGAACCTGAAAATTGGTCTACACCCTGGTCACCGATTCCAGGATATGAAGTGAAAGTCTGATTCACTATTGCTGCATCTGCAAAAGTGGTAGCCCATACAAAAAGTAGGAGCAGCTTCGTTCTCCTAGAACAGGAGACATAGGCACATTTTCAGAATTTTCCTTTTATTCAGGTATGAAGCCCCATTTCACTAGCAAAAATGGAAGTATTTGGACAAAAGAACAATTGGCAACTCCAAATCTCAACAACAAAGCTCTGTCCTACACATTGGTTAAAAAAATAAAAAATCAGTACACCAAATACAAGCTAGGTGGATATGACCTCGTTGACGACCCTCATTCTGTCAAGAACCTCAGAGTACTCATATCAAACGACCTAAGTGCCAGAGCTCACTGTAACAGCATTGCCAAAAGGGCATTAAGTGTTGTAAATCTAATTTTACAAAGCTTTACCTTCGGTAATATCGAATTGCTAACTAGGGCATACAAAACCTTTGCTAGACCAATACTCAAATACAACTCATCCGTCTGGAATCTGCACTGTATATCGGACATTAATACAATTGAGCAAGTCAGAAGTATTTCACAAGTAGAGTACTACATTCCTCTGCTCACAACAGAATACCTCTACACCACCAGGCTTGAAATTTTGGACTTAGACAACCTAGAACTATGCCGCCTATGGTTGGACTTAAGCGTAGCACACAAAATTATCTGCTACAATGTCCTACCAGTCAATGACTACTTTGCCTTCAACTGCAACAATATAAGAGCATACAACAGATATAAACTCAATGTAAACCACTCCAAACTCAATTGCAGAAAGTACTACTTCAGCAACAGAATGGTCAATACCTGGAATGCACTACCTGACTCTGTTGTTACAGCCTCTAACCCCCACTCCTTTAACCTTAAACTATCCACTAGTGACCTCGCCCCATTCCTAAGAGATCTGTAAGGGGTGTGCATAAGTGCACCATCGTGCCTACTGTCCCTGTCCTATTGTCCCCATTTATTCATACCTATTTCCTGTATTCTTATTCATGTTTATAATTATTCCTATTATCTTGTAAGCAATTGACAAATCAAATAAATAAATTTAAAAATTTTTTTAACGTTTGATGATATAATTGAATATACTGAATCTTCTCCATGGGAGAGGAATATTCCAATCTCCCAGATTTGTTTATTTATTTGTCTTAGATGCTATCCAACTCCAAATTACTCTGGGCAGTTCACAACATATAAATAAAACTTCTATTGTTCCAGTAACCAAACTGTCTTTATACTGTGTGTCCCAAATTGTAAAGTAAAAAATAGTTGAGCTTTTTCTTAAGTGGGTCATTCCATCAGTTTGACTTGAACATTATAGATTTAATTAATGCAATAGAATTAGAAAGCTGATGCTTATTTTAAAAAATGGGAGGGGAGGAATCATGGAATTGTCACCATGTTGTTTGCGAACATATTTCCCTCTGCTTGGGCAGATTTTAATGTTGATAAAATATTGTATAAGTATAAAATTTTAGGTAGCTCATTAGTAGGTAGAACAGCTGCATGAAAAATATAAAAAATATAGTATAAAGAATAAGACTTTTACCTTAAAATGGAATCTAGTGAAAGTTTCTTTATCTGGGGCAACCTTTATTTCATTGTCCAGATCTACAGTAAACAGATTTGCAAACCTCTTGTAAATGACAGCTCTGTTCCGTACAACTATTTTTATCCGTTAAAAATCTGATTAGCCTTTCTGGTACCCAGAGATAGGAATTATGGAAATAGAAGTCTAACACATCTAGAGGCAACCAGATCTGGTAAACCTGTCTCAAATGTGTTTATACATGTCATATTTGCATTTACTGTTGTGTTTCCTTATACAGTATTTCAAAGGTGTCATTGCTAGCTCTTAATTGTACAGAATTCAATCTAATTCTCAAGCGTAATGAATAATCTATTATTTACAGTACATAAAAACCAGGGTGCTTTTTGCATAACTGCTAAGCAATTGCATACCTAGTTAAAGGAAGTCCATTGTTAAAAAAAGTCTACAAACTTATTTCAGAAAAAATATCTGTCCTGGTGCTTCTGAAAACTGCTGTTCACCAGCTATTTCAATTAAGAGTTCAATTTTACCTTTTCAATTGGAGGGAATATACAACTAAGCAACGATGAGACTTAAGCAAAATGAATCAATCCATTGGAAAATCAGCGAGAAACCAAAAGGTTAAGCAGCCATCGAGTTTGAGAAAGACAGTACAGAAAGAATAGCCAGTCAATCACATGAATGTATTCTGAAATAAAAATGCCTGATGAAATGTCCTCTCCTATTTTTAGTTTAACATTTATATGAAAATACTGGGAGAGATCATCTATTGGTTCAGGTATTATTGATATGCAGATCAACCAGAATAGAGGTGGAAGGCACCTTGGAGGCCAGAAGATCAAACCCTGCCCAAGCAGGAGATCCTATACAATCAGTCTGGAACCCACATTACTATCTGATATTAGCACAGTTGAGAAAGTCCAGAAATATTTCACAAGAGGAGTTCAATACCTTATGCCACCAGACTCGAAATTCTAGACCTAGAAAACTTAGAACTATGCCGTCTTTGGTCTGATCTAAGTATGGTACATAAAATCATATATTGCAATGACTTACCTGTCAATTAATACTTCAGCTTCAACCATAACAACACAAGAGCACACAATAGATACAAACTCAAGGTTAACTGCACCAAACTTGATTGCAGGAAATACGACTTCAGCAACAGAGTAGTCAATGTCTGGAATACTCTACCTGACTGTGGTTTCTTCCCCAAACCCCAAAAATGTTAACCTTAGACTGTCTAGTGTTGACATCAACCACCTTTCCTAAGAGGTCTATAGGGGGCGTGCATAAGCGCACCAACGTGCCTACCGTCCCTATCCTATTGTTTCTTTTTTATTTTTCTTATATGTACCCATTTCATGTATTCATAACTGTATAACTATGTATATACAGTACTTATACCTATTATCTTGTAAGCGATTGACAAATCAAATAAATAAATTTGAGACAAGTAGCAGTCCAGTCTCTTCTTAAAAACCTCCAGTGATGAAGCACTAACAACTTCTGAAAGCAAGCTGTTAGTTTATAGTTTATTAGCATCCTAGTCCTGACTTTGTCCTGATGCATGGAAGCTACTGAGGCCCTGGAGGGGATGAAACAGGCTAATGTTCAATCCAGACAAGATAAAAAGTTGCTTTTTCTCTGAATTCCAGCATTATTTTTCAAAGGAGAAAGAGATACTACAGAGTACAGCAATAAGTCCATGATTCAGAAGTCTTCCCGGGTTCACAGCTACTGCTAGATTTGCAGATGGAGAAAATTTCCAGCAAGACTTTTGTTCAACTTTGGGTGGTGTGTCTCTAGCCATTATACTACACCCAGGTGTTTTGCAACCGTAGCGAATTGAAGATTTGTGGACTTCAATTCCCAGAATTTCCCAGCTAGTATGCCAGCATTCACTGAATCAAGTATTTTCTCTTTCTATATTTATCTGATCAGTAGGGATTGTAGGTATGTCTATCTAATATTATTCTGCCATTTATCCTCATCCAAATCCGTCTCCCCACTCCAAAAAATACTTCAAACTACTTCTGTTTCCTTAGGAGAAAATACATATGAAAAAAATGGATCAATGCTTTTTGAGTAAGTACCACCAAAAGGAATGCCATTTGGTTTTTGGTCTGGCTAATCGTCCTCTTTTAGTGCCAGCCAAGAACTTTATGGAGAATTTTTCACATTTTTAAGAACTATGTTTCCAGAGCTTCGCTTTTTGGATAACAACAAAAAAGTATTTGACT
This sequence comes from Bungarus multicinctus, assembly GCA_023653725.1. Classification (NCBI taxonomy): domain Eukaryota; kingdom Metazoa; phylum Chordata; class Lepidosauria; order Squamata; family Elapidae; genus Bungarus; species Bungarus multicinctus. The sequence continues at coordinate 73,160,693 of CM042848.1, read as the reverse complement.
TTCTCCTAGCAAAAATCTGAGATATAGCCCATTTATGAATGCAAATGGACATAAACATAAAAATGGCCCTATGTTTTTGTAATATTTTGGAATGTTATGAGACACATTTTTATTTTTTATCTTTCTGATCCATTTTCTTCTTTGCAGCCATGAAGAGTTCATGTGATACAGATTGGAGATTAAATAGAGAAAAAGAAAAGTGTCATATGCTTTTAGAACAGCTGATATATCGCTTTAGGCAGCATAGCTGATACAAATCATGCAAAGTTATAAAACTGACATTTAGCAGGAGAATAAATTGTATGATGTCAGAAACTCCAGACTAGAAACTCTTAAAATACAGCCAGAATTATAACTTCTATTGTTATGAAGGAGTGGACAAGTTCTTAGATGACCAATGAGTCACATGAAGATCCGAACACGTGGGAATAAATTATCACGGATTAACTACACATGAAGAACATCCATACTGAACATCCATATTGAAGCTTAACAGATCTCTTTTTAAATAAAGACTAATTAAATAATCTGAAAAAAGAAGGAAAAAATAATACTCTAAATCAATGCTTAATCACTAAGGTGAATTAAGGTAATTTGGGATTACATGTCTCTTAGGCACTTAAGGAGGGACTAAGAGGGACTAACTCGCTGCAACCAACTTGCTGTGGCCAACTCACCACAGCCAACTCGCAATGTGGGGCCACTCTCCATGGGACAACTCACCCAAAAGGCAACTTAATGTGAGATAACTGTACTTTAGACCTGTTCCTCTCTTAATATTATTAGTAATATTATTAGTATTACTAATATTATTATTAATAATAATATAGTTCTCTCACACTGAATTATCCCACAGCGAGTTGGCCTATGGTGAGTTGGCATGGCAAGTTGCTGCATTCTGTGTGAGGAAGCTGCATAGAGCTTGCCATCATTTGTGTTGTCCTTACTCAGTTTTGTTTATAAATTAATAGGATTTTATTGTACAAACATGATCACATGGAATTCTTAGTAACTGCCCTGAATTTTAAGCCTTATATATCTCCTAATTCAGTTTGATACAGTGCTTAAAGGCACTAGGCAAGAAACCAGGAAATTGTGAGTTACAATTCTGCCTTAAGCACAAAGCCAGGTTAATAACTTTGGGCCAGTCCCTCTCTCTTGACTCTATGAAGAAGGCAGTGACAAACCACTTCCAAAAACGTTGTCAAGAAAACTGCATTGTCCAGGAAATTGCTAGGCCCAGCTACAACATATCTCCTATCTATTTTCATTTAACACAACACAATTTGTCAAATTTAAGGCTGCCTAACTTATGACTCTATGTGCAACAATTCAGCCATTCCATCCATCTGGCCTATTAAATTGATTAAATTCCAATGGAAGCTGTTTCTAACAAAAATCAACAAAATGAGAGAAATTTGCGTTTTCATTTGATGCTTCCAATTCAGCTAATTTTGACAAAGCTGGACTGTTGACTAGGCTGATTCCCTTTAAAGGGCTAAATATTTATTATCTCTCTTCTTAAGCTATACATTATTGGTCGGAACAATAATAGCAACACAATTTGTTTGAAAAGGAAAAATAGTAGATGAAATAAATGCAGCTGGTTATGTGGCATTAATTACTGGTATAATAGTGTAGCAACAACTGCTCACTCTACTTTTTCAGTTGTCAATCTTAACACAAAATCTGGCAAGTCAACCCACTGCTTGTTAAAGAGCCATGAACCTATCCAAGAGCTCATATGAATTTGTGAGATCCCATATCAGCCACCAACTCCTTTTCCCTATCTTTCTCTTGTTCCTTCTCATTATATAAAAGATTTTAAATGAGGTTTGTTCCAGGCTATTAACCTAAGCCGGGTGACCACAGAGATAAAATTTCATCGTCAGAGGGAACAAAGAAATTGCTTGGGTGTGGAAATTGCAATGACAAGGTTGTCCAGACAGATTGTGATGTAATGAAATGAAATATCTGACAAATGAGACTCAGAAACATAGATGAGTGATAAGAGCTCATGCTAATATACTTAGAAGAATATTTAAGAAGACCTGTCCAGCAGTTTCACAGATATTCACACATTCTGCTTATATTGAATCAGTAATGTGCAAAATGGAGACGAAGTTATGGTGGACTTGTTAGTTTCATTATTGGTTTATTGCTGATTATTTTCTTACCAATAACATCTGGTTGGTCAATGCTCAAGTAGTGCCAGATCGTATTTTAAGAATGAGTAAACGTTATGAGGTAGGCAGAAACCTCATTTGATATCCGTTGAGTTTCCTTCACTGGCTGATCATGAAGTGAACTTTGAGACATGATAAAATTATGGAAATCAACTAAGGTCACTTCTGCCTCTGTTTTCCCTTTTAGGTCTTCTCGGAGAATAAATGTGGTGGGTGGACATGGAGGAATTTTGAGGAGGGCAAATGGTTAAACAAAGAGTGCAGAGCTTGTATCTCATTGTTATAGTACTCATTTGGCCATTGTGACAAAATCATTGAATTCTGCAGACACCTTTGGGTGGATATAGCCAAATGTAACACATGTGTCTGCATGTCCAGAAATAAAAAAGCAGAAATGATGTTTAACATCTTGAAAGATTGATGGTAGGAACACTTCAACAACATGCCTTCCAAAGCTGTGTTTTGTGATTGCCCATGCTTACTACAACCTCTACTTTACTCAAACAAGCCTTGATAAATGAAGAAATATATAAGAGCATTTAGAGCAAGTCCTCAACTTTTACAAAGCTCCCTGTGCATTTATCATGTGTGCACGTAACAACTAAGAATGATGACCATGATCCACATCATGATTGCAAATACCAAATTGCATTTCATTATTCAAATAATGCTTGCTTGGTAATGATTTCTCATTATACCAAGCACACAGTTTTAGGCTTTTTACAGACTTTTCAACACTGTTTATTTGCATAAGTCTCCATTAGTCTTTTAAGCTGCTAGAAGCTTTGAACAATCAAGAGATTTTATTTTATAAGGTTTTATTAGAACTAGATTTTTAAAACTGTGTTAGAAGCCATCACAGGAATAGTACCTGGCCATCGAAGGATGAGGCTACAGGTGTTCTTGGAGGAGCAGCATGAAAATATGAAAAACTGAGTTTGCATTTTGACATCAGACAGAACGTTTCATTTTTTTGGTATTGTGTAATTTGAGATGGATATTTATGAATGGACTATGAGAGAGAAAAAAGAAGGGGAAGGGGAAGGGAAAAGGCGATTGTGAAAATTACCCACCAATTTCCAGCTACTGAATGTAAAATTTTGTTGGCCCTATGGAATTATTGTATAACAGACAGCGAAGATAGACATGAAAGGAATTATATTTAAACCACCTACCTGAGAATCAGAACCAAACGTGCATCCCAGTGTTAGGGATAAGAGTAATCTCAGTTAGATTCCCACCTAACAAAGCTTCATCCTGAAAATAGAAAGAAATATTGTTTAAAAAAAAGGTTTTCTTCAGCCTTCCTTAGGTTGATTGATTGATGGACAGAGATTATACATATCTTGATTTTTGTGCCAAAACACTTCAGAGAGACTTTAAAGCACATGAAACCTCTAATATATTACAACATAAATTCATCTCATTTATAAACCAACATCAGCTTCCACACCATGAATGAGCAGCAGCTGAAATTTGTATCAGGGCTATATTTCAAGAAAGGTCTCGAATTGTTTGGGAAATAAAGCAACTTTCCATTGAGGAAAAAAGGAGAACTGAAGGACTTCCTCTGGGAACAACTACAGAGGATGAGATCCTAGTCCTCAGGATCTTTAGAGGCAAAGTGGATTCAAAGCTGAGGAAGAAAGTATAGTGATAAAATGTAGGAAGGAAATGAATGTCCAGGAAGCTAGCATTCAAGAGGAATAAGAGATCAGATAGATAGATAGATAGATAGATAGATAGATAGATAGATAGATAGATAGATAGATAGATAGATAGACAGATAGATGTTACATCTGAGAGAAAGAGGGTGAAGACAGCTTCTCTCAAATAGTTCCCAGAATATATAGATAATTCTCAATTTACAACCTAAATTGAGCCCAAAATTTCCACTGCTAAATAAAACAGCTAAGTGAATTTTGTGCCATTTTCTGACCTTTCTTGCCACAGTTGTTAAGTAAATGACTAGAGTTGTTAAATTATTAACAAGGTTGTTAAGTGAATCTGGCTTCCCCATTGACTTTGCTTGTCAGAAAGTTGCAAAAGACGATGACCTGATCCCCAGGACACTGCAACCGTCATAAATATGAATCAGTTGCCAAGCATCTGAATTTTGTTTTGTTTCCATGGGGATGCTGCAACGGTCATATGTATGAAAAACGGCCATAAGTCACTTTTTTCAAGGGCATTGTAACTACCATGAATGGCCACTAAATTAAACTGCTCTGAATCAAGGACTTACCTGTACTCAAATTTTGAAAATATATTTGACTGGGTTGACTTTAGAATGAATAGAATTCTTTATTGGCCAAGTGATGATTGGACACACAAGGAATTTGTCTTGGTACAAATGCTCTAAATGTACATAATAAAAGATACATTTGTCAAGAGTCAAGAATCATCAGCATCTGGATTAACTTCTTGAATGTGGAAATGACCACGGGGGACAGGAGAAAGAACCACATCCTGAACAACTGACAAAAAATATATCTCAGACCATGGAAGGCGAGGAGAAAAGGGAAGCGTTTTCAGAAGGGATTCTCCTGAGTTTTCCAGAAAATAAAAGGAAAGGACATCAGAAATAGTTTAATTCTAGTAGGGTAAACTTACAATAAATACATGGGGACGCGGTGGCTCAGTGGCTAGGATGCTGAGCTTGTCGATCAGAAAAGTCGACAGTTCAGCGGTTCGAATCCCTACTGCCGCATAATGGGGTGAGCTCTCATTACTTGTCCCAGCTTCTGCCAACCTAGCAGTTTGAAAGCATGTAAAAATGCAAGTAGAAAAATAGGAACCTCTTTGGTGAGAAGATAACAGTGTTCAGTGAGCCTTTGGCATTTAGTCATGCTGGCTACATGATCACGGAGATGTTTTTGGACAGCATTGGTTCTTCGGCTTTGCAATGGAGATGAGCACTGCCCCCTAAAGGTGGAAACAACTAGCACATATGTGCGAGGAGAACCTTTACCTTTATAATAAATATAGAGATAAAACTGCTTGTTGTGCTTCTTGTTTGGATGACCTTGGAGAACTGATGTAGGTTTACAACTGTTGTATTTAGTAACAGTTCAAAGTTACAATGGAACTGAAAAAAGTGATTTGTCATGCCCCTGGTGGAGACTGACTGTGAGGGAAAAGAGGAACAGCTGACAGGGAGTGGAAGTGTGGCTCCAGAGGTTGTGGAGGAGACTGGGCAGTCAGAGGAGACCTAGGCCCATCCCCTCTCCATCCTAGGGCACACAGGGAGGAGAGGATAAGAGAGAGACATGGTCTACTGCGGAGGAGAGGGCCTTGATCCTCTTCATGTGCGGCAGCTGTGACAACTGAATAAGAGGACAGACATATGTATGGGCGAGCGCTGGAAACAAAACGTGGAAATGTCTGTAGTTTATGATTCCTCTCTGAGTTTGGCATTCTTCCCAGTGTGTGTTTTGTTATCTGTGGACGTCCTCCAGCCCTTATCTTGCCTGGTTTGTGTTGTCTTTTCCCTCCTTCTTGTAACTGTTTGTGTGAGAGTTTTTTTTTTCTTCAGTAAGGATATTTGGAGCTTGGAAGCAAAGTGATAGGAATAAAAGGGGCTTCACCAGTTTTTTGTGACTGTGTTTCTTTTGTATCCCACCCTGGGTCATCACACTTGTGATCTTTCTTAGGACCATTGCAGCATCCCCATGGTCACATAACCAAAAATTCAAATTCTTGGCCACTGACTCATATGTATAACCATTACCTAGTGGTCACGTGGCCCCCTTTTGTGACCTACTGACAAGCAAAGTCAATCAGGAAGCCAGACTCACCTAACAACTATGTTGCTAAGCTAACAAGTGCAGTAATTCACTTAACAACCGTGACATGAAGGGTTGTAAAATGGGGCAAAACTCACTTAACAAATGTTTCGCTTAGGAATAGTGGTCATTAAGGTGAGGGCTACCTGTATATCCTAACCATTCTTCACTTTTCTGTAAAATTCTGCAAAAATGAACAGGTCAGCTTGGCTCTGGATGGGACATCATTTCTAACCCTTTTGCCCAGTCCTCTCTCTCCCACCCTGACAAGAGACAATTCTGAAATGAGGAAAATAGACAAAGCAAATTGTTGGACCTCAGGATCCAATACTTTATAAACCACAGCAGATTTCAAAGGGTTAAAGGGGAACAGCAACTAAATGCTATTGTCCTCTGAATTTAGCCGCCTTGCTCCGTCCTTCTCATTAAATCCTCAGCAACCCTTGACGTAAAAATCAAACAACTTGTCAAGAGAAGGAAGGGGAAATAAATCCTAGTAAACTTGCAGGCGAGCCATAATGTACACAAGGTTGCCTTTTTCAAATCTGAAAGTCTTCTGAAGAATAATTAATGTCGAGGAATTGTACAGCGGAAGAAGACACTAACACAAACTTGTAGTCTTTTACACACACACACACACACACACACACACACTGTGGGCGTAGCTTGGTGGATGTGGTGTGGCTTGGTGGGCGTGGCTTGACAGGGGAAGGATGCTGTAAAATCTCTATTCCCTCCCCACTCCACTAACCTGCTTTCCAGCTCCGTTCTCCTGTGTGGGGCAACCAAAGAAGACCCAGCCAATCAGCTGGGACTTGGGAGGCAGAGAATAGATGGGGGCGGGACCAGTCAGAGGTGGTATTCCGAACTACTCAAAATTTCCACTACCGCTGTTCCAGCTACTAAATTCAATATCCTAACCATCTATTTAAATTAGCCATATTATTATGCACATTTCTATACAATATTCTAAAATCAGTATGTAAAGGAAAGGATCAGAAGTTGAAAGATGAGTGTATTATGTATAATGTTACCATAATGATGTGTGTATGATTAATGTAACAAAGATGTAACTAAAATTGTCAATACTGCTACTACTACATTAGCCAAACTAATGATACCCAGATGCCACACTGTTCATATATTCAATACATACATACATACATAGACACACACACACACACACACAATTATAACAATAAGTTAGCCCTCTATAGGCCCATTTTTAGGACCAAATTCCAATGCAACAGTTAGATCTAATGTCCTTTGCTATAAAGTAACTCCCAGCGTTTCATGCTGTAAATTAAGTCTCACTGACCATTGTTTTTAACAGTTTTAATTCCATTACAGCTTGATGGCATTATTATAATTATCAGAGATAAAAACAGACACATGGAGATAGATATACATACACACACATAAAAGAGCATATCTTATTCACTGGCTGGAGGACTGAGCTGGAATTTACAATCTGCTGTGAAAAGGAATATGACACAAATGACAGGTCTACATTTCCCCAGGTTTTACCTTCTTATTTTGGCTGTTACCTACCCAGGGCTTAAAACTGCAAATTACTATAATACGGCGCATCAAAATAAAACATGGTAAAAAGCATTCCAAAATGCCTTAGTTCTAAGAAAACTCAGCTCACATTTGGTTATTTCACGATTGAAGGTTAATTATCTGACAGCTGCAATACGATGTGCCGATGTGAATGTGTGAATGAGATATTGAGACGGCCGCCCACTGTATTAATGAGACGGGCAGCTTAGAAATCCAATAAATAAAAATAAATATTGAGACGCCTGTCTGTCTGTTAGGGTAGCAAAAGTTCCAAGGGAGGAGCGGTATGAAGAAAGATGGTGGTATTTTAAAAGGCAAATCAAATAAATAAATATGCCCCTGATAAATATCCCCAATATGATATAACTGGGCTGTGCTGAGTAGTGATTCAAACTGGATTACAAACAAAAGATTCCAAAAATCTGAAGAAAGCACACCTAGCACCTATTTGCAAACACCTCAAAGAGCCACATTTAATGTTTTCCCACCAGGATCTCATGGCTGTGTGATCCCAGGAAAAGACACGGCTGCTTTAAAGACTGATAAAAAGATGCAAGCTTGGAACCTCTGCAAATCTTCTTCTTTTTTTTTGGGAATCACCTCCCAAGATGAGACGAAATGCTACTAACTCGAAACCCACTAATTAACAGGGCACTCTTAAATGATTTCAATTTATGAAGTTATGAATAAAAGGTTGGGGATCTACGGCCAATACTGGATGAGGGGGACAACTTCCACTGTGGATTTGAAATACTGACATTTATTTTCCCATTATATGTCGTCGGTCGACTTTTATGATTAACTGGCTCAATGGAACCAACGGGGATCTGAGATAAATAGTCTCATACTACAGATCACAAAAGACATCCCTGCTTTTGTGACTGGCTCTTTAATCTAAAACGGGCCAGGACTGAAGAGATGGACAAAGCTTAGGCTGCGGAGAAAAGAATGGAAAACAATTAGTGTGTTGATGTCAGCTTAAAGGAGGTCATAGCAAGATCAATCTTTTCAGCATCTGTTCTTTAATTTAAAGAATGGGGGAGGAGAAGCGGTGTCCACTACTCATCACTATGGTAACTTTCAATATTGTACAACCAGAACCGGTTAGGTTTCCAACATCACTTGCGATGGATGGAGCTAAAACGAAACAAAACAAAAAAGTCAGCAACAGAGAAGCATTCAAAAGCAGTACGGCAAAGGATAGGGAGATATTCCTTATTTTCTAAAAGACAATTGCGGGAAATGAAGCACTCGTGGGCAGAACTAGTTCTTGACTTACAAAGATTCGTTTAGCAACTGCAGTGGTGGGATTAAAAAAAAATTACTACTGGTTCTGTGGGCATGGCTTAGTGGGCGTGGCATGGCTAGGTGGACGTGGCAGGGGAAGGATATTGTAAAATCTCCATTCTCTCCCCACCTCCACTAACCTGCTTTCCAGCTCCGTTCTCCTGTGCAGGGCAACAAAAGAAGACCCAGCCAATCAGCTGGGACTCAGGAGGCAGATAATAGATGGGGGCGGGGCCGGTCAGAGGTGGTGTTCCGAGCTACTCAAAATTTCCACCACCTGTTCTCTGAACTACTCAAAATTTCCGCTACTGGTTCTCTGAACTACTCAAAATTTCCGCTACCAGTTCTCCAAACTACTCAAAATTTCCGCTACCGGTTTTCCAGAACTGGTCAGAACCTGCTGAATATCACCTCTGGTTCAATGTTACAATGGCACTGAAAAAGTTGACGTGTGGTCATTTTTCACATTTACAACCATTGCAGCACTCCCTATGGTCATCTGGTCATATTTATGACACATTTGCAGTGTCCCGGGGTCATGGGATAATCTTTTGTGACCTTCTGACTAGCAAAATCAATGGAGAAGCCAAATTCATTTAGCAACCATGTTACCAAACTTAATAACTACAGTGATCCACTTAACAGTTGTGGTAAGAAAGATAGTAAAATGAGGCAAAACTCACTTAACGACTTTAGCAAGAGACATTTTGGGCTCGATTGTGGCCATAAGTCAAGGACTACCTGTAACTTTGGGCCAACGGCAAGGAGTGAAAATGCCATCTTGGATCCAAACAGGGATGTTGGATGGACATATAATCTTAAGGTGGATGGACCATCAGTTTCGTTATGTTGCTGCATCACCATTTTTTTTTAAAACAAAAGTATTCAGACTGTCCATGTATTTCATCTCACAGTATGGATTTTATCTCATACTACTCATTTTTAATGTGTTTTTTGTCATCTAAGTGATGCATTGCCCATAACAAAAATATAAATGGTATAAACGTTCATTCAGTAGAGACCTTCAAATGTTTAGGTGTCATATCACAAGACCTAAAATGGATACCTAACATCAAAAATGTCATCAAAAAAGCACAACAAAGAATATTCTTTCTGCGCCAACTCAGAAAGCTCAAAGTACCCAAGGAGCTGCTGATCCAGTTCTACAGAGGAATTATTGAGTCTATCATCTGCACCTCTATAACTGTCTGGTTTGGTTCTGCAACCCAACAGGACAGAGACAGACTTCAGAGAGTAATTAGGACTGCAGAAAAATAATTACTACCAACCTGCCTTTAATCGAGGACCTGCACAAGTCAAAAAGAGGGCTGTGAAAATATTTACAGACCCCTCACATCCCAGACATAAACTGTTTCAACTCCTTCCCTCAAAACAATGCTATAGAGCACTGCATACCAAAACAACTAGACACAAGAACAGTTTTTCCCTGAAAGCCATCACTCTGCTAAACAAATAATTCCCTCAACACAATCCAACTATTTACAAAATCTGCACTACTATTACTATTAATCTTCCCATCACTCCTTATCACCCATCTCCTCCCACTTGTGACTGTATGACTGTAACTTTGTCCCTTGTATCCTTACGATTTATATGGACAGTTTCCTAGTATGATTTGATTGCTGATTGTTCCCTATGATTATCATTAAGTGTTGTACGTTATGATTCTTGATTCTTAACAAATGTATCTTTTCTTTTATGTCTACTGAGAGTATTTACACCAAGACAAATTCCTAGTGTGTCCCATCACACTTGGCCAATAAAGAATTCTATTCTATTTTATTCTATTTATTTATTTATTTATTTATTAAATTTATCTGCTGCCCATCTCACTGTTGAGTGTCTATTTTAATGCACTCTGATTTTCTTTACTGTTGTCATTTGTTTTTATAGTTACAATAATAATAATTATTATGCTTGGTGGTGTAGTCAGTCAGATATTCAGGCTGAATTCGGCATTTTTAATCACCTATCAAATTCATCCCAAGAACCTGGGATAGGCAGAGGTGAATATTGGATAGTACTTATTGTCACAAGGATAGAAACTGTTCTGAGTAAAATTTCCTTCTGCAATTGACTGATAGGGATTTTGTCAATGCCGAAGGCATTCAAGTGTTATCATTATCGTATTATTATTGTTGTTACTGCTGCTATTGTTGTTGTTTATTGTTGTTGTTATTCTATATCAGTGGTGGGATTCAATTTTTTTTTACTACCGGTTCTGTGGGCGTGGCTTGGTGGGTGTGGCAGAGGAAGGATACTGTAAAATCTCCAGTCAGAGGTGGGATTTGCCGTTTCTCCGAACTTCTCAAAATTTCCGCTTCCGGTTTTCCAGAACTGGTCAGAACCTGCTGAATACCCACCACTGTGTGTGTGTGTGTGTGTTTCAACTCCTCTATATGTGTGTTATATTTGCAAATGTGAGACAAATTTCAGAGAATGTAAATGCTTTATTGCAACAGTTACTTCATTGCAATCTGCTTATTAATTGAAGCTTGATCCAGATCAATTGATCAACACTACAATCTAAAAAAGGTCCCAGATCAATCCAAACTAAAGATATGCTAACAATGAAAGAGGATCCCACTATCTAATTCTCTGACATAATATTTCAGACACCTGTTGTGTATTAGATATTCAGGGTTGCTATATTTTTAATAGTGGGGAATTTCAAGGACCAGATGCAGATACTAGTATAGCAAAGTAAAGATGGATCTTGGACCCAGATATGTAATAAAAAAAGATTTCTGAGAATTTGACTGGAAGCCGACTGTGTTTGATAATGAGAAATCTAGGGGCACGTATACAGTGTTGACTGGAGATATTATTATTCAATATACATCAGGAAACTATCCACCCCCCACCAATCAGTTCTCACTTGTTCTAATAATAGCCATACTATTTATTCTCCAAGTTAATAGCTGTTTTTCCTGTCCCTGTTTTCCTCTTTTTGCTGCTTCCCCTCAATTTACTCAGTTTTTACCATAACAGTGCTACCGATCGTGGGAATTTGCACCAGAGAAAGTAGATTTTTTCCCCACTTTTTCCTGTCCCTCAGCCCCTTTGTCTCTGATTATTTAATCATTGTGTGTGTTTATGTGCATGGATGCATTATTGTGTGGCCAGTTTCCAATCATTGTTGCAATGCACAGAGCATTTTAATCTGATTCATTAAGAATGTTATATCTCTATTACCTGCTGATAAGTAGATAGTAGATTAGCTATTCAAATTCAATAAGCAGAGAACAAAAGTCTAGAAGTTAGAAATATAATTATCACTAATAAATGGCCTTCCCGAGAGGCAGACAACTTTATTTGAAGAAAAACAGGATGCTAAAACTTTTACAGGTAGTCCTCAACTTACAACCATTTGTTAGAGCAGGGGTCGCCAACCTTTTGGACCTCAGGGACCACCAAACTCATAATTTTAGATCCCAGGGATCACTAACTGGTTCTGTGGGTGTGACCTAATTTGTGGGTGTGACTTGGTGGTCATGTGACTGGCTGGGCATGGCTTGTATGTAAATATTATAAATATTTATATAAATATTAATTTTTTTATAAAAGAGCAACTTTTACCCAAAATTAGGCAAAGCAGGCAGGCAGATTGAGTTGCTCACAGAATCACAGATTCATACAGAAATCTATCTATCTGCCATTGGCTAGCTCAGTATGTCACATAAAATTTGCTCGCAAGCAAACTCATAAAATTTGCTCGCAAGCAAACTCACAAAATTAACTCACAACACACCATGCATGTAAATATTGATTTTTTTATTTAAAAAAAGAGCAACTTTTACCCAAAATCAGGCAATGCAGGCAGATTGAGTTGCTCACAGAATCATTCAGTGATCTATCTATCTGCCATCAGCTAGCTTAATCTCTCAAATTTGCTTGCCGTGAGTCTGCACTGAACTTGTTGGCGACCGCTGTATTAGAGGACTCTTCCAAGTTACAACAGCACTGAAAAAAGTGACTTACAACTGGTCCTTGCAGCTACAACGGTTGCAGCATCCCTACAGTCATGTGATCAAAATTTGAGCACTTGTCAACCAGTAAGTATTTACAACAGTTACCCTGTCCTATCCCATCCTTTGATTACCATTTGTGACCTTCCCAGTTGGCTTTCAACAAGCTAAGTTAATGGGGACTGGATTCGCTTAATGACCACATGATTTATTTAACATCTACAGCAATTAATTTAACAACCATGGCAAAAAAAGTAGTAAAATCAGTCACAATTCAGTTAACCATCATTTTGCTTGGCAACAGAAATTTTGATCTCAATTGTGGTCTTAAGTCAAGGGTAGTATTTAGCTAGATAGCTAGGATAGTATTTTTCTTCCGCCCTGTGGTAATACAAATAGTATTATCACAGGGCGGAAGAAAATACTATCCTCGCTTTCTGACAAATAGTTTTTCAGCAGAGATTTTGATTCATCCATTTAATCACGAAGTGTGGTGGAATGTAATCTGGAGTCCCAAGTGGAAGGAGCTGCTTTCCAGAGGGCAAAGAGGCTAGCAATGACTGGTAGACAGGAAGAAGGCAAAGCTGGCCCCTTCCTAGCAATTCACAAAGTGTATCTGTAGTTAGGCAGATAGTTGCTTTAGTCTGGCAAGATTCTGTCTGTAAATGAAGTAGCAATAAAGGAACTACTCAGAAACAACTCCAAGTGTGATACCTGATTTTTGGGCCTGACATGAAAATTCTGCTTATGCACATGATTTCCCAAGTTTAGAACCCTTTACTTTAAACACTAAATTATTCTAGAATCAAACAATACTTTGGAAGGGGTTCTGTCCCACCTCTCCCCTTTAATTGCCAAATTGTGAAAGCTCTGGCTCTTGGCTTAATTTAGAGCAGAAGTTTAAAAAATCATGTGCAGTTATAGAACAGCCTCTCCCATTATCCCACAGAAATCCTGTTGCTCTCCAGAAAGACCCATTTCCAAATTTAAAATCAGGTATCCCTTCCAGGTAAGCAGTAAAAGGAAACCAGGCTGTCAAAGAACAAAGTAGCTGGACACCATCAAAGCTGACATCAGCAGAGCATAGAACAACTCAAAGAAGTAGTGCAAGATTGGAAAATGCGGCGTGACCTGGCCCAGACCCAACTGAGTGAATAACAGGTCGGCATTTCATTTCTGGTTAGACATCTGAAAATAATCTGAAGTTCAGTGTGATTTGGTGTTCAGTTTAGCAAAGTAACACAATGCATAAAGCGCTCCATGACTCGGGACCAGGATATTTGCGAGACCACCCCCTGCCATTATCGGTCTCCCGCCGACCAATATGCTCCCATAGAGTCGGCCTCCTCGAGGTGCCGCCAGCTGGACGGCTGGCGACCCCGAGGATGCGGGCCTTCTCATTGGGGGCACCCTCTCTCTGGAACGAATTACCCCCGGAGATGAGGACCATCCCTGATCTCCTGACCTTCTGCTGTGCATTGAAAATCTATTTATTTCAGCAAGCCGGTCTGGCCTAGGGGTTTTTAGAGCTTTTAATTTGGTTTTAACTTTCTTAATCTCTTATTTTTAATCTTTTGATATGGCCAACTTATTTAATTCTTTTAACTTTTAAATATTGTATATGTATTCTTATATGTATATTTTATCTTGGCTGTTCACCGCCCTGAGTCCCTCTGGGAGAGGGGGGCGGTATACAAATTTAAATAAATAAATTTGCATAGCCAATTATACAGAACACCCTTCTCTGACCTCCCCTTTCATTGGTGTCCTTGCCTCATGAGCCGTTACATTCTGAGATCCAATGGAAAATTGAAATATCTAACCAAGCTATAGTTTCTCTCCATAATCTCCTTTAAACTTATACATAACCTTTCCCTGCTTAAAACTCCCTTTGGTTCCTTGCTTATTCCTTTCTGCAACCTTTTTTTTCATCTAATCCATCAATTAGTTCACATTTCTCCGCCAGTTGCATTATAACACTTCCAGGCAATAAAATAAATCTTTTTATCTAGAAAACTACATTTGCCATATTGTGTTTGACATTCCCTGGCCCTCAAAGAGATCACTGCCACATCATAACATCGAACACAATTACAGGAAATGCATTTTTTTTTTTTACATTTTGAATAAGCAGTGTCGAAACCTTGATAATTCAAAGGAAGAATCAGGGTTGAATTATGAAATAAAAACATTCCCACCAATAAAGAAAGCCAAGCTTTTTTTTTAAAAAAAAATGTAGCCTAATTTCCAATCGGGTATTGCTTGGTTTCTAAAAGATAATCACAATACATATAGAAACAAATACACATAAATTATATATCAGTGCCAAAAAGTTCTATATGCTATTCTAACCCAATAGAAGAGCAACAAAGTTGACTAGGGGACTGGAGGATAAAATGTGCAATGAATGGTTGCAGGAACTGGGTATGTCTAGTCTAACAAAATGAAGGACTAGGGGTAACATAATGGCAGTCTACTTGCAATTGAGGGTCTGTCATAAAGAAGAGGGGGTCAACTTATTTTCCAAAGCACCTGAAGGCAGGACTAGAAGTAATAGATGGAAACCTATTAACCTAGAACTGTGCTGGCGAACCTATGCCACGCGTGCTGGAAGTGGCACACAAAGCCATTTCCCCCTGCACATGAGAGGTCGCCCGGAAGAGCCTTACTGCATATGCGCATGCGCGCCACTGCCCAACAGCTGATTGTTGGGTATCTGGTGCACATGCACAGAAGAGGGTGTGCCAGAGATATACGCGCATGTGCAAAGAAGTGCATGCATGTGCAAAGGTTGCGGATTGCGAGGATGGAATCGTGTGCGCATGCGCAAAGACATGCGGCATGCGAGGGGTGGAATCTTGCACGCATGCGCAGGTATGCTCCACACGAGGGGGGATCATGTGCGCGTGTGCAGGGGGGCGGGGGGGCCCAGCACGCATTGCCTTCTGGGTGCTGGTACATGAGCATGCGTAACCGAGTGGGCGTGCAATTATCGGCACTGGAGGCGAAAAAGATTAGCCACCACTGACCTAGAACTAAGGAGACATTTCCTGACAGTGAGAACAATTAATCAGGGGAACGGCTTAGATTCAGAAGTTGTGGGTGCTCCATCATTGGAGATTTTCAAGAAGGGCCTGGACAGCCATTTGCCTGGAATGATAAAGTGTCTCCTGCTCTAGCAGGGGTTGGACTAGAAGACCTCCAAGGTACCTTTCAACTCTATTATTCTGTATTCTTAACAGTAAAATGATTTCAACTCAGTTAAACCAACAAACACGACCAAAGCAGGGATTGTAGTTCTAGTCCAAAACATCTCAACACGGGTTACTCCACATCTGTCAGGCAAATATAATGGAGATGCAGGCAACCTTATTGCCTTCTTCATTCCTCAAGAAAATAATATAGATCTCTGAGACCAATAGACTTCCCACCAATTGAGCCAGATCAAGCTTCATGACTTAGGAGCATGCAAGTCACTCAACCTGCTTACTGATCCAAATCAATTTGACCTGGGATGGCAGGCATGGACCTTTTTAAAAATTAATCTTCAAATGTAGTAACTTTTCCTCTTCAGGAAGAATTTCAACCTGCTGATTACTTTAGGTCTTCAATTCTACTCAGAACAGTGTGATATAATGGCTCAAGTTTGGGAATGGGACGATAGAGAGCCAAGTTCAAAGAGTTGGGCTAACTCTTGACCAGCTACTCCTTTAACCTAACCTACTTCGTAGAATTTTTTATTTTTATATTTTAAAAACATCTATTTGGTGCACAATGTGGTTCCAGGTTTTTACATTTCAATACAAACATGACCTTAATTACATATTAATCTTTCATGTTCAATTTCATATCATATTATTACTTTTCCCATTTTCCTTTAAATATTCTCAAATATTCTTATATTCACTGCACTTATTTTGTCCATTTCCAATTCATATCATAACTTATTTCATTTTTCTTTAAATAGTCCCATATCTTGTTTTACAATATTATCCAAAATTCTTATTTCATTTCTATATTCATTATACATATTTACTTTTATCTGTCACATTTGTAATTTTATCACATACTGTTATTCCATTCATTGTTCAGTAAATTTCATCCTAATTCTAATAATTCAAAAGTTGTCCCCTTTAATTTTCAATTTGAGTTTGCCACCCTTTTACCTTATACATCCCTTTAATTCCCCTTTGATTCATTATAAAAATTTACTTTTTTAAGGATTACTGTTAAATTACATATAGATACAATTGGAATAGATGTGGAAATGGGAATTTATTATAAGAATATTAATTGATATTTAATAAAGCGATGAATAAAGTTAGAATGAATTATGAGAATTGCAATGGAAAGATTAATATCAGTTTCTATAATTAATTGAACAGCTTAATATTTTTGAAATAATAGATGACTCAGAATTTAATTGAGAAAAAGAATACCGTGCAGAATCTGACTTAAAATATATACATGCATATGTGATATGTAGTAGTTAGGTGTGATGACCCAAAGGGGCGTGGCACAAAAGTAACCAAGTCACAAAAGTAGGTAAAGTCCTTTTAATTCTTCCAACTTGGCCTCCAATGTCCAGTTATCATCGGCTGGAGAAAAAACTCTCCCAAGAACAGTTTTTAAAGGGAAGAAACTTAGTCTGAACCAAAAGTACATATAAATTATAAATAAAAACCAACACAAACCATGCTGCAGCAATTAACAAGACACAGCAGGATAAGGAATTGAAGACTTCAAAAGATAAGGAAACGCACATAGTTGGGAGGATGCCAGAACTCAGATAAGATTTGACAAACCAAAATAATTCACTCTTTGCTTCCAGCAAGGTGCTGTGTGCAAACACCCTCTTTATCCTGTTTTTCCAGCTGCAACTTAATGAAGGGAATCAGGGCCTTTTTCTCCCTTGTAACCCATGTTGCTCCCTTATCCATTCCTCTCTGCGTGCCCTAGGATGAAGAGGGGGTGGCCCTGGGTCTTCCTCTGAATGCCCAGCTGGACTGTGCCCTTCCCCAGTTTCCTCCACAGCCACCAGAGCCACACTCCCACTCCCTGTCAGCTGTTCCATCTCTCCCTTGGAATCAGATTCCAACAGGGGCATGACACCTTGCTTGAAGCAGTTATTAACTGAATCACTTCTGTTTTTAAGTTAGTAACACAGTTGTTAAATAAATCTGGCTTCCCCATTGACTTTGCTTGTCAGAAATTCTCAAAAGGGGATCATATGACCCCGGGACAGCGCAGTTGTCAAAAATATGAGTCAGTTGCTAAGCATCTGAAGTTTGATCACATGACCATGGAGATGCGGCAATGGTCATAAGTGTGAAAAATGTTCATAAGTCACTTTTTTTGGTGCCGTTGTAACTTTGAACAGTCACTAAATGAAGTGCTATAAGTTGGGGACCTGCTGCATTCTACTCAAGAGCATTCCATTAATTTTAGTGAAGACAGACAGTTTGGGTGACTGCTGGAGCTTAATTTGTCCTGAACAAATTAAGGTAGTCTGGTTCGTTCTCCAAAGACTATTGCATATTGCTTGACCATGAAGGTGCTGCTAGCAACAGAAAAAATCGTGTCCAACTTTGCTTGCTTTTCAGATGTGCAGTTTTGTATAAAGAATTTGCAATTGTAATTTGGGAAGAACACTGGAGGATGGCAAACAATTTAAGTCCGCTTTCTGGTCAACTTCCTTTTCTGACAGGTAATCTGAGCTTTCTGTTTTCCAGATGATGGTTTATGGTTTAAAGAACTGCAAACATCCAACTTTTCAAATTCCCATATGTAGATCTGTTCCGTTTGTCACAATCTGTTCATATATATTCTGGTCTTCAAACAGAGGCTTAAAAGGGCCACATTGGTCCATCTCCAATTGGGGGGGCAAGAGGAAAGAAGAGCCCCCCCAAAAAAGTCCCTATCCCTGAACCCCAAACGATGATCTTCCAGAGAACAGATTGGTATCATACAACATGCAACACTCATGGTTTAGTGCTACAGAACAGTAGTATGCAGTTACAAAATATCTTCCCAAACCACAAGAAGCCCCCATTGCTATGATATAGATTGAGATATATTTTGCATGATGGTTGGCCAGTCTGTGGCTCTTCCTCCCATCTTCCAAATTCATTCCCACATCCTATTAGTAGTTAGCATTAAATGTTTCTTTTGTAAAACCGGGTCATTCTTGCTTCTATAGTTTGGAAGATATGGATTTTGCCTCGAAGTGAGGTTTACCTCTGAAGAACCATGCATAGCTTTGATCTCATTGTAAAAAGATATAATAGAACTGAATGGTGTGGCCCACCGGCGGCCAGCGAGGAGGTTGGGGAGGAACATGGGCGAGTCCTGGAGGCTGAAGAAGGCTCGGACAAGGGCTCTGCATCAGAGGCAGAGGTGGGGCCAGGGAAGGCTGGCAGCTATCAGCTGCCTTCGGCGTCGGACAGCATTGAGGAGGGGGAGCAGCTGGAGCCGGTTCCCAGCCTGCGTATGCACAGAGCTGACAAAAGAAAAGAACAATTACGAACTAAGGGTCGATGTGGGAGTAAGGCCACAGGTGGACGGTGAATGGTCCCTCCCATAGGGATTAAAAGAGGAACAAAAGGGGAGGGGGCTTTTGCAGAAAACAATTTGTTTGTTGCAGCAGTGTGAAGATCTCTCTGTGCATCTCAGAGACTCTGTGCTGAGCCCTTCCTTGTCACCACTACTTTTGAAAACACTTACTTGGCAGCTCATCAAGCTAGATAAGGTCTCTGCTCCTAATTACACCCTTGAAAGACTGTTTGCCAGGCCTTTGGCTGAATGTGAATGCCAGAAATTCACCTTCGTTTAATAAAAGAGGTTTTGCTGGGACAAAGAGTCTGCTTAGTCCTTTTTGGGGAATCCTAGGTCAGAACACCAGAGTGTATTTAGGAGTGAGCAACCAAAATGACTAAACCGTGAGTAAACCTAAGTATGTTTGATGATGTATATCACCCAGAGTAATGTGTTAAGATGGATGGCTCTAGAAATCAAATCAATCAAATCAAATGGGGGGAAAAGGTAGATATATAAGGATTCTTCAGCTCTGGAAAATTAAAAATGAATGATTGTATTCATTCAGGAGGACATGAATAATGGGTATAAAATTATACATGGACAGTGGAAAGTACTTCTCCCTCTTTCAAAATACTAGGACTAAGATCAGGATCAGCAAATTTGGTTCAAGTTTTGCCAACCAGTTGTTATTTTTTCCCTTTTCTCCTCTGAGGAAGAGCAAGAGTTCAGGAGTGTCAAGGCTGATCAGAGAACTCATAATTTTCAAGAGCTGGAGAAGATGTTCACTTCCACCTTCTCAGTCCCAGCAGCTCCTTGATGGGCAGCCATGAGTTCTAATGGTGCAACATCAGCTTCTGTATCTCAAGAACTGGAGTGGACTGGTTCCCTGGTAGGCAAGATCCAAGATGACATTCCTGATCAATGGCTAAGTTGAAGAAGAACCAGAAGTTGGGACAGACAGTTATCAAATTTAGATAATGCTCCTAACCAGAATTCATCCCTTGAGGATGTAAACGAACAAAAGGGACCCTGTTTCCCACAGCACATCATTGTTAAATTGTCTATCCTAAGACATGGGGTGCTGAGCATTAACTTGAATACCTGTTAACCCTGAAGCCATATTGGAGCATCTTCAGGGCTGTCACAGTGAGGCTGGTTGAAGCTGTGGGAACAGGAGGGGGGAGATAGAGATAGCTAGGGATGTTCAGCCAAAATAAAATTCTTTGTCCTGGGAGCCAAGGATGCTCTCACCAGGTGCAGGGAAGGTGTGGGCTGAAGCCAGCTGCAGTTGGGACTGTGACCTGGTTGGACCCTGTAATGGGCGTGTGACCTGGGGACATGGACTTTGAGGTTTAGTTTGAGTGGGGAAAACCTTGAGTCCTTCAGAGTTGGGTTTTCACCAGCTGTGCCCAGGGGTGGGATTCAAAATTCTTAACAATCATTCTGTGGGCGTAGCCTAATTTGTGGGTGTGGTTTGATGGTCATGTGACTGGCTGGGCGTGGCTTGCTGATTGGGCATGGCTAGTGGTCATGTGACTGGCTGGGCGTGGCTTGTATGTAAATATTATGAATATTTATGTAAATATTGATTTTTTTATTTAAAAAAAGAGCAACTTTTACCCCAAATCAGGCAAAGAAGGCAGGCAGATTGAGTTGCTCACAGAATCACAGATTCACTCAGAGATCTATTTTTCTGCAATCTACTACCTGAGTTTGCACTGTAAAATAGAAGCTTCAGTCCTAAGGAAGGTTCGACTCTGCTTTTAGATTAATTAGAAAGCAAGAAATCCAACAATTTCCTGCTTTCTAGCTAATCTAAATCTCTGGCACAGCAGAACAGCTGATGGTCGGGGGTGGAGAAGGAAAAATAGCAACTTACCAATGCAGCAAGTTTGATGGCACACATGCCAGGTAAGGAGTGAATGAGTGGGGAGGGGAAGGGCCAGCCAGTGGCACAATTTGCCAGTTCTCCAAACTGCGCAGAATCGTAACAACCAGTTCTATAGAACCAGTCCGAACCAGTAGAATCCCACCCCTGGCTGAGCCAATGTGACATTCCTAATAAATCCATACTTTGAGGAAACTCCAGGCATTCGAGTTTTGATTGCATTGGGCTTGTTACTTGGAATCCTGACAATACCTTTAAAAAGAGACTGGAGAAATTCACACAAAATGATCAAGCGCTATTGGTCTGGAAGTTTTCGTGTTACCTCCTAGATTCCAAATTCTAGATGAAGAAGTAGGAGAGAGGAGTATCTCCATCTCCTATTTGAGAATATTTATTCCAGAAACATCGGGTTGGAGTAGTGAGGAACAAAATATTGGACTAACACTTTGCCCTGATCCACCACAACTATTGTTACGTTTCAGGTGAAAAATTAAAAGATGTGAGCTGTGACATGAAACTGAAGCTCCTTAGTGAAGAAGCTCCTCAAAATAGAATCCCAGAAACAGCCATACATGTCCCTTCAAAGTAGGGCTGAAATATCTGGCCTGAAAGATATTTAATAAATTCTAATGGTGGCCCAGAGTTTTTCAGCACAGGTTTAGCAACCTTCCTCAACTAGAGACTGGCATGTTTATAGCAAAAGCATCTTGCAGACTAGTTCTCTGCCTGAAGGAGACATGGCAGTCTAGTGTTCCACCACCTTACAACACTCTCAGACTATTTGGTGCCAGCTTTGGAACCCATATTGAAACCGGACGCTTCCACACTGCCATATTCTTGAGCCTGGGAAAATGGGAGGGGGGAATTTCTTGGGGTGTATGTGGTTAGACGTAATAACATTCTTTTTCTAAGTCAAGGTCATGTTATTCTGCACGTAAGTGAAGGGAAGTGTTATGCCCTTGGTGGAGACTGACTCTGAGGAAGAGGAGGAACAGCCAACGGGGAGTGGAAGTGTGGCTCCAGAGGTGGTGGAGGAGGCTGGGGAAGGGCAGAGGCCGGCTGAGCAGTCAGAGGAGGACCCAGGCCCATCCCCTATCCATCCTAGGGCACGCAGGGAGGAGAGGATCAGGGTAAAACATGGTCAACCCTCTTCGTGGGTTGCAGGTGTGAGATCTGCATAAAAGATTGGACCTGCGTGCTAACAGACGCTGGAGACAATTTAGTGTTTTATTCCTAAAGAAGGTTTATCTTGGTTGGTGTTCTTCCAACGGACTGTACCTGGTTATCTTCCTGAAGTTGGCAATTATCTATCCTGGTCTGTTGTGGAACTTTATTCAATGCGGTTTGTTTTTGGTTTTTGCTTCGTTATCAGCTCTTTGAATTTGAACTGTGTTTCTTTCCTTTGAAATGGTATTTTGAAAATAGTTTACTCCTCCACTGTGAACAATTTATTTATTTATTTTATTTATTGATCTTCTATACCGCCCCCTCTCCCAGCGGGACTCGGGGTGGTGTACAGCTGAATAAATATACAGACATAAATACAATATTTAAAATAGAATTAAAAGAATTAAATAATTGGCTGAGAAATTAAAACTATCAAAGGTTAAAAACTAAAAAACCATTTAAATTCAATTAAAACCCTGCAAATAACTCTAAGCCAGACTGGCTTGATGGAATAAATTGGTCTTCAGCGTGCGCTGGAAGGTTAATAGGTCAGGGATGGTCCTCATTAAACAGTGAAGCCAAGTTGAAGGCATTAAAGGACTTTTAGTTACGTTTTGGATTTTGTTATATTTCTGATATACTCTGGGTCATCACAGGAAGTCTCAAGTTGGGACGAATGATGATTGGGGCATGTGATGCAATGATGGATGCAGGGAGGTGGATTTGTAGTATTTACTTATTGCAAGGAAGGCTGGAACTTTCAGATCCGGGATTCCCGAGATGTGCCAGTTTACTATCCAAATAAAACAGAACTTTTGAGAAGATGTCTATCTCGGAGTTATTTGTTGGAGTGGAGGTTTTCTGGAATGGTGACATTTGGGGTAGGGGTGGGGTGAGATCTTTTGAGACCCTGGAAAAACCAGCTCCTCTGTTGGGCTCTTGGTGCTATTTGTTTGCTATGCAATTGATCATTCTGGGAGAAAGAATTCAATCTTGTGCCATCTTTCTCACAGAAGCTGGACCACTAGATGGAGACAATTTAAAGTGAACGCTCCAGAAGGAATATGGATGAACCAAATATGACTAACACCTCCTGGACACCTGCAGGGGTAACCTGCAAAGCAAGATCAAGATTAGGTATTAATATATTCTCTCTTCCCCCTCTCTGCTCTCTTTCTAAAACAAGGAGCTGGTTTTTAAGAGCATAATAGCTGCAAACACAAATATATAGCAGCACTGAGCAAATCTAAGCCCCCTGTTTTGGGGTATTCACCTTATATAGTAAGGGGAAAGATGTGCACCTACCAGCTGAGAAGGATATATTTTGAAATTAACCAGAAACTTCAAAATAGATGTAGAGATAGAAGCAGCAGGAATCCAGCAACTACTGTGCTTTTTGGCTCAGCCTTAGCCTCCCTACTAGCACTGCAGCTAGGAAAACCCATTTCTCAGTTGTAAACACTTTGTGTGAAAATTCCCACACATTTGTATGTGTGGTTCTAGCAAAACATGCTCAGTGGGAAGTCAGCCGCAAGTTCTGATTTTCTAAAACTTCTGAAGTGGGCTCGACCTGTCTCTGTAAATTTCACTGATGGGATGTTAGGCAAAGGGACTATGATCTACAGGCAGAAAACTAGCATGGATCTCTGCATATACAGGTCTCTGAGGTTCTCTATTTGCCTCTTTTTTTTTTTTTTAAGAAACAGATTAATTTCCATGCAATTAATGAGCTTGTTGAAAGGTCTGTTTTACAGCTGCTTGTGGCGGCTGCTGAAAAATGATGACAAGAAAGGAAATGAAAAATCAAAGGAGGAAACAATTATGACAATATTCACCGCAACTATTTACTTATTTAATAAGCCTTGGAGAGAAGGGAGAAGGTAATCAAGAGAGTATGTTTTATTGTGGATTAAGATAATATTTAATTTAGCTTTCCTTTTAAAGATCCATTCAATCATCCGTTAGGGTTTTTACGTCTTAAAGCAATTGCAAGGGAATTTTAGGAGCTTGGCTGGCAATTGTACAAAAAGGGTTTTTCAAAGGCAAAAAGAACTTTTATTGCTCAGTTTTCAAGAGAATAAACAGGGCGTGCCACAAAATGTTGCAATGTAGATTAGTCCTGCTTTTTTTTCTCCCCAAAACATATCACTTTATTCCTTCAGTTACACTTTTTTTCCCATTCCCATCATTAGCACCACTACCATGTCTGTTTAATATATTATGTCTGTTCTCCACTACTTCTGCAAATGTCTATGGAGATTCTTATTTTATTTTATTTTTATTTTATTTATTTATTTTTTGTCAAGCATTTATTAGATAACCTGTATAAGTATAAACATGATTATAGGTACATGAAAAGGGTACGAATACAAGGGAAAATTAAGACAGGGACGGTAGGCACGCTGGTGCGCTTATGCAGGCCCCCTTACAGACCTCTTAGGAATGGGGTGAGGTATAAAATGATGGAATAAATAGCTTATAAAATGATGGAATAAATAGCTTAGTCACGGATCATTAATAACTGATAAATATATAAGTATATGTTAGATTGATAATGTGAAAATTGATATAAACTGTGAGTAATGACTACAAAAGGATAGCACAAAAGATTTGCAACCAACTGACACACTGTATGTATATAAAATGGAAGATGGTTTTATGTTTTTATGTATTGTTTGTGTGTTTGTTTTTTAAAAAAACTTTATTAAAAAAAAACAGTAGACAGTCAAAGGTTAAAGTTTTTGGGGTTTGGGGAAGAAATTGATGAATTCTCAGGTCATTCAGGTTTTGGTTGTCCCAAAGCTGCTTTTTCAAATAAAATCTCATGAAAACTCTCCCCCTCCAAGCTTTTTCTCATTATGAAATGCAGCCAGGCAGTAATGCTTCAGAATATTGAGAACGTATGAAAGAGGGGGTGATATACAGCACATATGGCATGATATGATATCACCAGAATTTTAGTAAAAATTTGCAAACTTTTTTTTTAAAAAAGCATTAAATTGTACGTTTCAGGTCATCCTTTTTATCATGTTATTTCTCAAAACATGGATTCTGTGCATAGGTATACATTTTTAAACAGATAGCCAAGAATGAGAGATTAGATGATAGATAGCTAGATAGTTAGATAGCTAGATAGTTAGCTAGATAGATGATAGATAGATAGATAGATAGATAGATAGATAGATAGATAGATAGATAGATAGACAGACAGACAGACAGACAGACAGACATAGGATGGATTGATAGATATAGATGTTGGAGAGAAAGAGATCTTCAGATTTTTTTTTTAAAAAAAATCAAATTTATTAGTTTTAGAGGCCTCTGTTGAGATGGGCAGCATATAAGTTTAATAATAAAAATATTTTTATAAGTAGGGCTGTGAATATATCTACTGTGTTTCTCACAAAATAAGGCAGGGCCTTATTTTTTTTTGAGCCCCGAAAAAACGGCTAGGCCATCTTTTCAGGGGTGAATTAATTTCTCTCCCCCCCCCATCAGCGGGTGGGCGGCAGCGGTATTCCCGCCGGCACGAGAACAGCAGCAGCGCCGGCGGGAACATAGAAGCGTTTCTGCCGCTGCTCGGGTATTTGCGGAACCAAGCAGCGGCAGAAACGCTTCTACGTTCTCGTCGGCGCTGCTGCTGTTCTCGTGCCGGCAGGAACTGTGGAAGCCATGGAGGCAGCTCCCTCGCCCGAGAAGCAGCAGAAATGCTTCTACACTTCCTGCTGGCACAAGAACAGTGGCAGCACCGTGCAGGGCACTGTTAAAGGCAAGTTTTCCCCCCCTGCCCTCCCCCCCAGCATGTTTTAACCCCCGCCCTCCCCCCCAGCATATTTTAACCCCCACCCTCCCCCCCAGCATATTTTAATCCCCAGCCTCCCCCCCCCAGCATGTTTTAAACTAGGCCTAAACTTGAGGGGAGGGGCTTAATTTCATTTCATGCCTAGAAAACATGCTGGGTCTTCCTATTGGTGGAAGCCGTTTTGTTGGAGAAACACGGTAATATTCACTCAGTCAGGCCCTAGTCATCGCCTTATGTTTGGACTACTGCAATGTGCTCTACATGGAGCTACCCATGTAGAAAAGGAAGGACGAAAGAGTGATTGAGATGCCTGCTGGTAAGGTGGGGCTGGAAGAACCCATGGGGACATGCCAGAAAGGGGAGTGAGGATGCAGTTTTCCTCACAGCTCCTTTTTCCCCCTCCCGCCAGCAAAGTGGCAGGTAGATCCATGGAGGAGGAGGAAGAGGAAGAGGAGGAGGAGGAGGAGGAGGAGGAAGCTTCATTGGGTCTTTCCTGAAGATCATTAGGGGAGGAAAAAATGCACAAGCCTATATTACATGTGGCAAGAAGAATGACCTAAGGGGTCACGGGGTTGCCTAATCACATTTAAAAAGAGTGGAATTAAAGATGAAAAACCAAATTCCTCAAGAAATTAATAAATAAGCAGCTGCTATTGGCTAAAACTGGATAGCAGAAGGAAAGTAATGCTGGATGGAAAAGAAAAGGGATTCCAGGCTTTGAGGGAAAAAAATGAAATAAAAAAAAAAGGAAGACAAAAGCATTAAAGTAAGAAGATTAAAATACTGAAAGAATAGTGTAGAAGTCAATAGAATAAGGAATTAAGTAGCCTAAGAGCATCTTATGAAGAATTAAAATTTTAAGGGGGATTCTGGTGTCGAAACAGTATAAAAACACGATAATTTTGTGGGAGAAACCATGCAACTAATGGGTGCTGTTCTCTGTTCCCTTAAACAATAATTCCATACAAAGAATTGCAAATGCTATAGTATTAGAGAATGGGTAAACATGGAACACTAGCAATGATTTTTAAAATTTAGTGTGTATTTACAGACAATTATTAATATAATAAAATAGAGTATAGAACACTATACTCTACCACAAAACAGTAACAAAATAAATGAATGTCCTAATACCAACACAGATAATATTTATTTTTATCCTGCCTCTATTATGTTTTAAGTAACTCAAGCTGCTGATCACATCTAATACTCCTTTCTCCTCCTATTTTCTTCACAACAACCCTGTGAGGTTGGGTTGAGAGAGAGTGACTGGCCCCAAATCACCCAGCTGATGACTTTTTAACCTTTTTTAATTTAAATATTTAAACTTATAGTAAATAGTAACAATAGTAGTTCTTCCAACTTTATGAGGGCTCTACAAATAGGTATATGTCTGAGCTGAATTTCCAATTACGATAACCTTTGAAGACCCCAAACTATCAATATTAACCAGTTTTGGAAACACATGCAGAGCAAGGACAACTGACAAAGTGCAGACCTAATACAAGCCATTTAATAGGCCGTGAATGAATTGCACTTTGCACTAATTGTGGTAGCATCCTTTCCTCAAAGGCATACAATGCAGTACAGTAGTCCAGTAGCTTCCCGAGCAGTAGACAAATATCAAAGTATTGCACCAATTTCATGCAAATTCCACTCCTTTGGACGTGCACTGTGATACCACAGAGGGGTAAGTTCTTTCACGATTAGTTTGAAACAATTGTGAATTTTGTTTTAAATAGCTGCAAAAAACAATGCTTTGCTCCAAGTTTGGAAGAAAAATTGACTATTTTAAGCAGCACAGTTAGAACTATTCACACCTAAAGGGACATCTCAACTTTGAAACTGATCTGAAAAGCAAACAAATAAACAAAAAGACCTGATTTCAATAATTTGATCTCAAATTAAAACCAGCATATTCTGAAAGAAGTCTTCTTCTTCTTCTTCTTCTTCTTCTTCTTCTTCTTCTTCTTCTTCTTCTTCTTCTTCTTCTTCTTCTTCTTCTTCTTCTTCTTCTTCTTCTTCTTCTTCTTCTTCTTCTTCTTCTTCTTCTTCTCCTTCTTCTTCTTCTCCTCCTCCTTCTCCTCCTCCTCCTCCTCCTCCTCCTCCATCTTCTTTCTCTCCTCCTCCTCCTCCTTTTTATGTGCAATCTTTCCACTTTCTCTCCTCCTCCTCCTCCTTTTTATGTGCAATCTTTCCACTACTGTAAATCTTACAACCAGCACTGATCAAACAAAACCTAGGAAGGCCTTGTAGAAAATAAAGACGCTATGACTGAATTGCGCATGAAAAGGACAAATCAGTTGGTTAAAGTCAAGTACGGAAAAAGTTTTGAGAGAACTGTTTCAGTAACAACGTTACTTGTTATACTTTTGACAAGACACTTGCAAACCCTTTAGTGAGAGGGTTTTTCTGATCTACAGCAATGCCTTTGAGCAATAAAACATAATTTTCTTTTTAAAAGAAGAGGGTACTCCAAACACAAAAACACCTTAGTTATAAAAGACACAAGTAAAAACAGGTTTCAAAAGCAGTGTTCCTTCGTCAAAAGATGGGAAAGGTAATTGCAAACAGAGCTAGTCCAACTTTGCCATATAGCAAGGTGCTTCATGGGCAGATAAAGGCAATAATTGGTGTTGGAAGTTCTATAGCATTTCGTTGTTGCTTCGGGCATCAAGATATCTTGGGATAACACTGATTGCAGCATTTTTTTCTTAGTGGATAGCAAACATCTATTGAGTGCATGGGGAAATACGTGGATAAGTTTTAATCCCCTTTTAACATCGATGCTAGTAAATCAGTTGCTACCCTTTCATTCTCTGCATTTTGTTTCCTGGAGGAGACCTAGATTTTTAGAGTTTGTCACAGGTTTCCCTGAATAAAGCAAAAAGATGTCAAGTAATTGCTATGGAATGAAAAGAAGCTAACTTCGTATCAATGATTAGCGTATCAAATCAGATGTTTTCTTTGACAATCAAGCCAACCAATATGTTTATGGACTGTTGTATATTGATCTCAAAGGTAAACTAAGGCACAGAGTTATTGTTGAGAAAATTATTTCTTAGTAAAAGGACATGCCCTTGTGACTAAATACCTCCAATGCAGCAAGAAATATCTTAGCCCCGGGGTCTACTTTAAATAGAAATGGTCAATTCTATCGCTTTCTCTTTCTCTGTTATTCTCTTTTTTTCTTTTCAGTGATGAAGAAATAGAAAGATGCTAGCACTGAAACACACAGAGGGATGGAAACCCACAGTGGCTGGGTTTCTGCACACTAAACTAAAACTCAATTGTGCAGTTTGTGGTTCTGTAGAAGAGTAGGCAGAAATGGCAGGTGGAGTTAAGTATAACATCAGCTTAGAATCATTAGGTTTCCACAATTGATCCTATCGCCCTGAATTCCATTAAACCTTTTCTAGTGCCAGTGTAGTGTTGAACTTTGATCGACTAAATTCCTGTGCTGAGGCTTGAATAGATCTTCTATGTTGCCACTTAATTGATGGTCCTGATTCGTTGGTCCTGACGGGGTCAACATTTTAGGGGAATCCAAGCAAAGGAATCAGTATCTAACCATGATGATGCAAAAACAACAAACCTATATTATGACATCATGATGATCATCTTTTTCACACTTGTGTCATGACATTACATACAAAAGGAGTTTGCACTTTTTTTAACTTCTCTGTTAATAACATATTTATTTTATTTATTTTATTTTTATTTATTATTTATCGTATTTATACCGTTCCCTCTCCCAAAATATACCTATAAATCCAGGAACTGATTTTTAGTGTATTGTGTAAAGAGGGAATATCATGATAAAGCAGAACATTGTTTCTCAACCTTGGCAATTTTAAAACACATGGCTGGGGAATGTTGGGAGTTGAAGTCCAAATATCTTAAAATTGTCAAGGATAAGAAATACTGGAGTCTATCATCAGGGACTTACTCAGCTGTCAGCATTTAAGCTGGTGTGTATGTGTTTTTAAGGGAGAAAGAAATCAGCTTCTGAGCAATAGTTTTCTTTCAAGTTGTTCCATTTATAATATAACATTTGGAAGCTTCCTTTCCTCTTATCATCTCCTTTTCTTTTTCTGTCTGATTATCATTATGACTAAATTTGAAGCTCTATTAAACTGTTAATACCGTGCATGTTGTTAGAGATTCTTTTCTCTCAATTCATGTATCATATAAAATTAATGATGGTAAAATCTCAATTCATGTATCATGTAACATTAATGATTTTAAAAGTTTGTTTTAATGCCTGGTACCGCCAAGAAAAGAGTTTCCCCAAAATTGAGATTTGTTGCTGCCAGTTAACCAAACTTTGGATAGGCCATCTGCTGGAACTCAGGATCTCCATTTATTTTTAACCATTTCTTTCTTTCTTTCTTTCTTTCTTTCTTTCTTTCTTTCTTTCTTTCTTTCTTTCTTTCTTTCTTTCTTTCTTTCTTTCTTTCTTTCTTTCTTTCTTCCTTCCTTCCTTCCTTCCTTCCTTCCTTTCTTTCTTTCTTTCTTTCTTTCTTTCTTTCTTTCTTTCTTTCTTTCTTTCTTTCTTTCTTTTTTCTTTCTTCCTTTCTTCCTTCCTTCCTTCCTTCCTTCCTTCTTTTCTTTTGCAACTGAAGATTGTAGGGGATATGGCAGCAATCAAGAATTTTTGGCAGAATTTGGGGTCTTTTTTCTCATATTTGAGAGTGTATTTACTCCAGAAAAAATAGGCTGATTGTTTTTTAAACAAAGGGGGGGATGTTTTGTTTTTATCAAAATTGGTTCAAAATAGCAATAAGTGTGATCCAGAAATTTCCTGCTGAAAATCAGCAACATTCTCTGCAAAAAAAAGAGTCCAAATAACCAAATACACCAGTAATTTACACAAAAAAAGTTTATGGCAAGCAAGACAGGATTGTCCAATTTCTCACAAGGTTTTCCGCTTCTGAAACTGGCTGAAAATTGTTTTCTTTGTACTTATCTTTTTTTTTCTTTCTCTTATTCTCTTGCACATTTGTGCTCAACTCTGCAAACTGTGTACGCTCTGTCTGCTGTTCTATTGTTTCTGTCTGTCTTTCTTTCACTTCTAAAAGAATGTGGAAGATTGTGGGTGCCTGCACAGGGCATCTCCGTCCCTTCATTATGAGATGCCTTGGAACCCTGTGAGGAAAACAAAGCCACCATCCAAGCAAGCAGTTTTTTTTTCTACCCCGTGTTGTGTTTCTTTTCAAAGAAAAAAGAAAAAGCGCCACTGTCTGATAAAACAGGGTTAGCGAGCCCTGAAGGATTGAGAAGAGCAACCAAAGATGGCAGGAGTAATAGAAGAGTAGGCTGCTCTATTGCCATGACTCCTATAGTTCTTGCTCACTGATCTTCTCCAAGCCCCAAATTTCTCTCTTCCTAAGGATATTCTCTCTCTCTCTTTTTTAATTTTATTTATTTTCAAAATACATGTGTATTTACATTTTAACAGTTTTGTGTCAAGCGTTACATTTTATTTCCAATTCTGTTTCATATCAAATCTTTTCTTTTATATAATATATATATAATATATATATTATATATATATATAGTGTGTGTGTTTTCCGAGATTTTCGCGGGTATGTGTGTAAGGTTTTTATGATAATTTTAAATCTAAAGGGAGACTAGTATAGATCTATTTCGACTAGTTAGCTCTCCAGCTAGCCATTTACTGGGATTCGAACCAGGGAAGTATTTGTGAGGCAGTTCTCTATACCACTGGCTCTCTCCTTATCAGCTCAGGCAGGGGAATAAGTATATACTTTGTATTACAACACCCTGTTAAGCCCCAATTAAGGGAGAAAGCATACTGGTCTTTCGGCTCATCACCAGAGACCATACCGACAGAAAGCTCGTTGCCTTTTGTTTACATGTGTAAGGTTTTTAAGCTGATAATTTAAATAATAAATAAGGGAGACGATCTATTAGCTAATTAGCTCTCTTCAGCTAGCCATACCCTTACTGGGATTCGAACCAGGGAAGTATACCTGTCAGGCAGTTGTAATTGCCACTACACCACTGGCTTTCTCCTTATCAGCTCAGGCAGGGGAATAAGTATATACTTTGTATTACAACACCTGTTAAGCCCTACACACATGTAAACCAATAGCTTTCTGTCGGTATGGTCTCTGGTGTGATGAGCGAAAGACAGAAAAGAAAGCAGTATAATTGGGGCTTAACAGGGTGTTGTAATACAAAGATATACTTATGTATTCCCCTGCCTGAGCTGATAAGGAGGAGAGCCAGTGGTATAGAGGCAATTACAACTGCCTCACATGTATACTTCCCTGGTTCGAATAGTAAGGGTATGGCTAGCTGAAGAGAGCTATAGCTCGAATAGATCTATACTAGTATTATATTTTATAAAACCTACTTCACATGTATATGGTATAACTTTGAAAAATATCGTCGCCTAGATATTTCCAACCCTACGCGGGAGAAAACCCGAAGAACAAAGATCCATATATATATATATATATATATAATATATATATATATAATATACAAAACATTTCCCAAGCTTCATAAAACTCTGACTTCTCTTTATCTTTTAATTTTCTCCTAAGCCTGTCCATCTCAGCACAATCAAGTATTTTATTAATTACCATGGTTTCAGAAGGTGTGTCATCCAGCTTTGGGCATAGGCGATTCTCGCCGCTGTTATTACATGTTGAACGACGTGTTGGGTAGGTTTCTCCAGATTTCCCCTTTAATCATCCCCAATAAAAAGTTTTCTGGCTTAAATTCAATAATCAATAAGGACATTCTCAAGCTGACCTTTCCCATTCCGCCCAGGAGAGTGCACAACATAGCGTGGGTTGAAACCTCATCCTTGGGGTAAAATGTCAAGACCTACGGTGCCCAATTGTATCTGCATTGCTTTTGTTGAGAGGAGGAGGAGAAGGAGGAGGAGGAGGAGGAGGAATAATAATCAGTGGAATGGCTTGCCTTCAGAAGTTGTGGATACTCCGGCTAGAATTGTATTTGCCCATAATTGGAAGAGTGACAAAATACCAATAGAGGAAAAAATAATTGAAAAAATGTTTGAATGTGCAGAAATGAATAGATCGACACTAGAAATTAAAGAAAAAGAAGACACGGAATATTATATGGTATGAAATCTGTTCTATCAATGGATACAGAATAAAACAAATTGAAAGGGAATTGGTGTATTTACAGAGTAATTAGAGAAACTAAAGCAATAGATACATGTGATATTATTATGTATATGGGAATGTGATCATTGTTGTATTGCTTGATTTGATAAGAAGAATATCATTTATATTGGTCAAATAATCGAAATATGTACCTACTCGACGCACAATTAAAATGGAATGTATTTGCTGTATATTAAAAAAAAACAATAAAAACTTCCATTAAAAAAAAGCTGTAGGTGCTCCAGCACTGGAGGTTTTTAAGACTGGACAAGTATTTGAGCAGGGGGTCGGACTAAATGACCTTTAAGGTCCCTTCCAACTCTGTTGTTCTGAGGAGAAGGAGGAGGAGAAGGAGGAATACTAACTTGCTTAACTTGTCTTCTCTTGTATTATATAGGGGGTGGGGGAGGAGGAGGATTATTAACTTGTTTAATTTACCCTCACCTTATTTTATTTTGCAGAGAAGGAGCAGGGGGACAAGGAGGAGAAACAGAAGGAGGAGGGGAAGGAAGAAGGGAAAAAGAGAAGAAAGAGGAGGATTAATTTTCTAAATTTATTCTCTCCTTGTTTTATTTAACATATTCTGCAAATATTATTAATAACTATATCTGCGTCATCAGAGGTCTCAGTGAAACGGTCTCCTCTTTTCTCCCTCTGCACACCCCCGTCTCCCCTCACATCAGAGGAGTAAACCATTACAAAAGGCGGCACAATAGTCTTCTTTCCATCCTCACAGCCTTAAAGCCCAAAGAGCAAACTGGAACTTTCGGTCCGTCCCCCACAGTCCCAGGATGCATTAAAGTCCAGTAAAAGGAGCTGAATGCCAGGCAACACGCTCTAATACGCAGATGCTTTTGTGAGGTCCAGACAATCGTGTGGAGCAATTAGCGTTCTAGCATAGCTGTCTGTGATGTTTGGAGGAAACAGATCCCTGCCTTGGCTAAAAATCATCCAGTAAAAAGGAAAGCGGAGGGGACCAAAAGAAGGAAAAATCTTGTCCTTTAGCTGAATTGGATGTAAGAAGGCCAACCTAGTGAAGAGAAGGACCAGGGGAGACATAATAGCGGTCTTCCAATATTTGAGGGGCTGCCCCAGAGTGGGGGGTTGTCAAGCTATTTTCTAAAGCGCCTGTAGGCCGGACAAGGAATAATGGATGGAAACTGAACAAGGAGAGGTTCAAACTGGAAATAACAGTTTGACAGTGAGAACAATCAACCCATGGAACAGCTTTGCCTTTGGAAGTTGTGGGAGCGCCATCACTGGAGGCTTTCAAGAAGAGATTGGACTGGCATTTGTCAGAAACTTGGGTTGGACTAGATGACCTATAAGGTCCCTTCCAACTCTGATTATCTGTTAAATCTGTTAAAGAAGAAAATTTCCCTTTTTTCTGGATTTTATTTTAAGAAGAACGATTTTGTCATGAATTGCACAAAGGCTGAAGCAGAAGAATTGTTACCTGTCCCTTACTCTGTCACTTAATCCAAAGTTGTTTTCTCTTTACCCTCACTGTCTCAAAAGAGGCAATACACTAATACAGATAATCCTTGACGTACGACCATCATTGAGCCCAATTTTTGGTAAATGAAACATTTGTTAAGTGAGTTTTTGCCCTGTTTTTACCATTTTTCTTGCCACTCTTGTGAAGTGAATCACGGCAGCTGTTAGTAACCCGGTTGTTAAATGAATCTGGCTTCCCCACTGATTTTGCTTGTCATAAGGTCGCAAAAGGGGAAGATCACATGACAGCAGCCATCATAAATACGAACCAGTCGTCAAACATCTGAATTTTGATCACATGACCATGGGAATGCTGCAAAGGACATCACTGTGAAAAAAAACAGTCGTAAGTCATATTTTCCAGTGCTGTAACTTTGAATGGTCACTAAATGAACTGTTATAAGTCAAAGACTACCTGTATCACAGTGGGAAGAATTTGGTGTGTTTTTTTTCTGTGATAATTTTTTTATTTTATTTTATACAAACAGTCCGTCTTCCGTTTAAATAGTGTGTTGTCTGGGTAGAAGTCAGAGGTGGGTATTCAGCAGGTTCTGACCAGTTCTGGAGAACTGGTAGCAGAAATTTTGAGTAGTTCGGAGAACCAGTCAATTCCACTTCTGGCTGGCCCTGCCCCCATCTATTCTCCGCCTCCTGAGTCCCAGATGATTGGCTGGGTCTTCTTTTGTTATCCTGCATAGGAGAATGGAGCTGGAAAGCAGGTCAGTGGGATGGGGAGGGAATGGAGATTTTACAGTATCCTTCCCCTGCCACGCCCACCAAGCCATGCCCACCAACCAAGCCCATAGAACCGGTAGTAAAAAAATTTGAATCCCACCACTGATACAAGTATCTTGTGCAATAATATTACAATTAATACATATTAATTACTATAGTATCAGTACTCTTTTTTTTTTAAGGCTACCACATCTAGGTTGCCAAAATCTAGGCAGCCCCTAGATGGCACCCTAGGTTTTTCCGTTGCTCTTTGCCAGGGGTGAGATTCTACCAGTTTGCACCTATTCGCTAGAACCGGTTGTTAACATTCTAAGCAGCTCGGAGAACCGGTTGTTAGAAGAAATTCCTAGCCTAATCCTGTAAGGAAGGCAGGAAGGAAACATTCTGATGTTGCTTACAGAAACTGCCTCTCCATTAACCCTTATTACATTCTTGGTAGGACTAGACTTCCTGTCTCAGGAACTTCTCTGAAGATTTTTTCCCCTCCTTTGCTGGTACTTTGCTTGTGTGGAATGACCATTCAAAGTTACAATGGCATTGAAAAAAGTGACTGATGATCATTTTTCACACTTACGACTGTTGCAGCATCCCCACAGTCATGAGAGGCCAGGCGAGGAGATGCATGCCTCGATGTGAGTGATATTGAGTTGGCCATGCCAAGCCAATAACATGACCACCAAGCCATGTCCACCCAGTCACATGACCACCAAGCCATGTCCACCCAGTCACATGATCACCAAGCCATGTCCACCCAGTCACATGACCACCAAGCCACGCCCACAGAACTGGTTATTAAAAAATTTGAATCTCACCCCTGCTCTTTGCCTCCTCCCTGGTGTTCACCTGGATATTTGCAAACCCAGGTACAGTGGCCCTCGTTTTTCTTTTCCTGCCCTCTCCCTTACCCCCAGCCCTCCCTTTAAAGAACAGCATCAATTAAACCCAAGGGAGGAGGGTGAGGTTTACCAGTTAATTAGTCCAAGGATATGCTCCTTTCATGTGTAATTCAGAACAGGAACACCTGGAGTGAGGCACTTCAAAGCGCCAGGGAGGAAGGGGGGCGGGAGAAACGGGAGGAGGGGATGAGAGGGGGGCGAGCCGAACAATGCGAGGTAGGTCACACAAAAGAAAGCAAACAGCACCAGATGAGAAAAGGAGGTGGGGGAACGACAAACTTTGTAGTTCTGACCTTCACCCAACAGTATATAAAGCATGACAAAGCAAGCCCCCTTCTGAAGAAACATCTTTGGCAGTCGGGCTGGGTGGGTGGGTGGGTGAGGAGGGGGAAGGTCAGAGGGGGAGAAGAGAGAAAAGGTAGTCCTTAGCAGCCATAAACTGTCTGACAAACTCATTAAAAAGAAAAGGGGAGGTGTGTGTTACAGATCAGAGTAGAACAATCAAAAGCCGGCTTCTTTTGAGATGCTGGTGGATATGTATGACGAGTCGGCTAAAGGAAAGGAGGCTGCCCTTGGTGACCCATTCTAGAGGGTTGGACTACGGGCCCCCTCATCCCCTTGCTGTTTGTGGACTGTCAGGGGTGGGGGTCTGGGAGCTAGAAGCCAAAAGATCTAGTGGGCACTACAGGTACACTACCTGCGTCCTGTTGTGTATTGAGACTTCCATTTTTAACACCTAGGAGTTAATTGTGAGTTATTTATAGCCTGCCTCTATAATTTTTAGAGGGACGCTGTGGCTCAGTGGCTAAGACGCTGCGCTTGTCATTCAGAAAGGTCGGCAGTTCGGCAGTTCGGATCCCTAGCACCGTGTAATGGAGTGAGCTCCCATTACTTGTCCCAGCTTTTGCCAACCTAGCAGTTCGAAAGCATGTAAAAATGCAAGTAGAAAAGTAGGGAACACTTTGGTGGGAAGATAACAGCGTTCTGTTCGCCTTCGGCATTTAGTCATGCCGGCCACATGACCACGGAGACGTCTTTGGGCAGCGCTGGCTCTTCGGCTTTGTAACGGAGATGAGCACCTCCCCCTAGAGCCGGAAATAACTAGCACGGATATGCGATGGGAACCTTTATCTTTAATCTCCAAATAAAGATTAGGATCAATTAAACAAGCAATATGTGCTTGCAATCCACTTTGTTTTTCTATTCTTTAACACCTCTCGGCTGTCAAAATAAGATTTTACTGATCACCTAAGACACAATACATAGGTTGATGTGATTGTGTAGTCTAGACATGGAAACTGCCCCCAACAACTGTTCTTTACACACACACACACACACACACACACACACACACACACACACACACAAAACACACACGCACACACACAAAAGAGCCATTGGCCCCATTCCCTACTTTGAACCTACTGTAATTTAAAGAAAGAGCTCCTAGCTGAGGTGACTTCTATATGGATTTCATGGGTACAGTATGGAGGTGATTTGGCATTGTCTTTTAGGATTAGTTCTTTCAAAAAAAAAAAAAAAATCCTGGGATTTTCTGGTGACCTTCCATTCAACGCTAGCAGGTCTGACTCTGCTTAATATTTCCAAGCTTCCCAAGTTTGCCCATTACACGTTCTCCAAGCTTTAAAATCCAGCTCCAAAACTTTTGGCTGCAGTTCCTTGTAACTCTTGAGTGCATCCAAAAGTTGCATCCACCTCTTGGGTGCATCCAACGAAGCTGTTGTCTTTAATGTAGCAACAAATAACTAAAAACAGAGAGCAATTATACGAACTATACTGAATAATTTCCATTTCATTTGAATAAAACATAAATGTCACTGAATTTAAATCCGATTTCATTTTTCTCCTAGCCCTACCTTTGTGAAATGTGAGCATTCCATTCAAATTGCTATTCTCTTCGATGGCCCACCATTAAAACATCAGCTCATTGGAATAAAAAAATAGGAGTTTTTTTTTTTTAAAGGTGGCTTACTTTTCCAAAGGCAGAAAAGGATTATTTGTACTTCAGTTTTGAAGTTCCACTGCAATTTCAATATTTGCTACCTCCTCTCTATGGAATTTAAGTTCAGTGGGATTTCATATGTTCTTGTTAATCCATTTTTAGAACTGATTGCTGGGTGATTTTCATTTGCTTTGTTTGTTTTGAAACAAATAAGCATTTAAAAATGGTCAAATAGTTATCCAGGAAGAAAGAGATTCACACAGAAATCAATTTATGGGAAAATTAAAATCAACACACCCTTGCCTTCTGATAGAATTATATTTATATTTTCATGAAATGCATTCCTTTATTAGCGTACTGTATTTTTTTTTTTTTACCAAACAGCACTCTAGTTAATAGCTTTGCTTTTTTCCATGTTAAATTTTAATCTATTTTGTCAGATTTATATCCTACTTTTTATTCTGGAGTTCAAGAAACCATAGCTAGGGCACCCAGCTCCTGTTTTCTTTGCTATATCAACCCTATAAGCTAGTGTAGGCTGAGAGAAAGTTTCTAATCTAAAGTCACCCATTGCATGTCCATGGATAAAGATGGCTAAAAACCCAGGTGCCAAACAAGAATAGCTGAGTCATTCTAAACTACCATTCACAAATTGCTGAAGGAGGCTAATCATTTCCATGCCTCTGTTAAGATGTGACACGAAACACTAACCTGAAGCTCACTGTTCTGACCCAACTGGGTTCCCAAAGAACAAACACAGACAAAGACAGCAGCCCCCACCTTTTAAGGTTTAATCACGAATTCTGTTCCTTTACAAATAAAAGGCTGCTTTCCACTAATTAGTTCTGACAAGAGCCTTGCCAAGGTGTTCGTCAAGGCTGCCAAAAACCCAGAGATAAGAACTAATTTACAAGATTCTCCAAACACAAACTAAGATGTCAACAAGTTGAGCTCCAGAGCTTCTTTGCCTTCTGCAAATAATGCTTTTTCAAACCTGGCTTTTATTCTCTTGAGGGAGGGGCCATTA
The DNA here is from genome assembly GCA_023653725.1 of Bungarus multicinctus. Lineage (NCBI taxonomy): Eukaryota > Metazoa > Chordata > Lepidosauria > Squamata > Elapidae > Bungarus > Bungarus multicinctus. The sequence continues at coordinate 73,121,205 of CM042848.1, read as the reverse complement.
CCTTGCAGCCTTACTCCTGAGTCACCTGTGCTGCTGTAATTGTTCTTTCCTCTGAGTAATCCTTTGTGCACGTGCACTTGGCACAGGGGCTCCTCGGGAACCTCCTCATCACTGCTGCCAGCCCACACAATCTCTGAAGGCAGCAGTCCATTCCTTATGGTCCTGGTCCCTCATCAGAGTCCTCACTCTCCTCAGCCATCTGCACCTGCTGCCGGCTAATCACAACACTCACCCTTCCTTTGACTAAAGTAAGGGGAAAGGAGAAATGGACATGACTTCATTGGCCTTACCATTCCCACCACATTACTGTCACCTGTGGACATGCTTTGTTCACTTAGACAGTTTCTCATTGTTATCCAAAATTCCTTTTCACTGATGGAAGCCAAGATCCATCAACATAGCACATCCAGAAGACACTGACCCCAGAACAGGGATGAAGATCTAAGGAGGTAAAAGATGGAAGACTTATTCTGTTTTTCTGAATTTAATTCTAATTAGGTAATTCTAATTCTATAAGACTAGATGAAGCTATATGATGTCCTCCAGATCTATCTTCCCATCAGTTATATTCAGCATGGGTAGTTTCTTTACCGTAAAATGTTAAGGAAAATTTGGAAGAATATACTTGGTGGCAGTCATGACTCTTCAGATGTTGCAGGAAACCAACATGGGAACTGTAAAGCAACTGGAGAATCATAGGTTTCCCATCCTTGATATGAAAGAATGTCAGGCAGGAGAGGGGGGGGAAGGGGAAGAGATGGAGAGGCAAGGGAATGTAGATAGTTGTCACATAGAAGATGGCACAGAATTTGTGATGACCCAGGGTGGGACACAAATGTAACAAAATCCATAACGTAAATAAATGTCTTTTAATGCCTCCAACTTGGCTCCACCGTTCAATAATACTCAATTGGAGATAAAACATATACTCAAAAATAGTCTTCAAAAGAAAGCAATATAGTCCGAACTTAATGAGCAGATAGAGGTGAAATAAAAAACCAAACAAACTACAATGACAAAATTTCCACAACGGAACAGGAGAAGTATTTACCAAATTTAAGGAGATAACAAGGCACAGTCTGTTGGAAGGACGCCAACTGAGATAACTTCAGACCAAAATAAAACATGCTTTGTTTCCAGCGTTCGCCAGTATGCAGGTTCAAACTCTTATTCAGTTGTCACAGCTGCAGCCCATGAAGAGGATCAAGGCCCTCTCCTCCCCAGTAGACCACGTCTCTCCCTTATCCTCTCCTCCCTGCATGCCCTAGGATGGATAGGAGATGGGCCTGGGTCCTCCTCTGACTGCTCAGCCGGCCTCTGCCCTTCCCCAGCCTCCTCCATCACCTCTGGAGCCACACTTCCACTCCCTGTTGGCTGTTCCTCCTCTTCCTCAGAGTCAGTCTCCACCAGGGGCATGACAGAATTCTTCAGACTTATTCCATAAGGCAGGACAAACAAATAACCAACAGCTTTAAATGATAAGGAAGCAGAACTTGTCTATGGAGATAATCAGTCATCCAGGTCATGGTTGTCCCAGCAGTCTTTCTCCCCCCCCCAAATAATTTTTATTGTTATTTTCCAGCTTTAAAACATGTTAATCTTAATTTTAACAGTGCTGTGTCATCATTATTATACACATTGTTATACAAACTAATCATATTATTATACAAATCGTTATACAAACCAATCTCATGTAATCATTTATATATCTTTATATACAATTATATATTTCTATCTGTAACTTTCTTATTTCCCTTTATCTTTGTTTCTCTTACTCAACCAATTATACCAATTATCCCAGAATATTTCATAATACTCTGACTCCTCATTCTCTTTTAGTTTTAAGGTCAATTTATCCATTTCAGCACAATCTAGAATTTTTTGAATTATTAATTCCTCCGAAGGTTTATTATTTTGTTTCCAATATTGTGCGTATACTGTCCTTGATGCTGTCAAAATATGTAGTAGAATATATCTAATTTTCTTCCTATACTTCCCCTTAATTATTCTCAACAGAAACAATTCTGCTTTAAATTCTATGTGTTCTTCAACTATCTGTTGCATCCAAAGTGCTTTTTCAAGAGGCAACTTGAACGTTCTGGGCTTTCTTTGAAGACATTTCACTTCTCAAGCTTCTTCATCTCTGACTGAATGGTCGTGAATGAAAGGATTTATATTCCTTGCAGACAGCTGGTCATTTGCATTCTTTTAGAGAGTTGTTGAGGCCAGCTAGAGGTTTATCTGTGTCATCACACACAGACAAACACCTATTTCCATTACTCAGGTGACCCTGACCACACAGATAAATCTCCAGGTGGCCTCAACTACTCTCTAAAAGAATGCAAATGACCAGCTGCCTGCAAGGAATATAAATACATTCCTCGTCATCCAGTCAGAGTTGAAGAAGCTTCTTGGATGAGAAGCAAAATGTCTTTAAAGGAAAAAAAAAAAACAGGAAGTCCAGTTGCCTCTTGAAAAAGCCCCTTTGGGTAGGCAGAACTTGATAGGAGAACAGAAAAAAAAATGACTTAATAGTTAACAATCCTGCAATGTAACAGAATGACCCAGAAGGTCATGGATGCTCCTTCCTAACATTATTAAAATAGAGGATGAATATCCATCTCATGCAGATGCTAAAGAAATTGGATTCATACCCTAGATAGGAGGTTAAAGTAAATGATCTCCAACATCTCTTCCAACCCTTACAATCTATGGTTCTATGAACTTCCTTTTTTTGATTTCACAGCTTTCCAAAGGCAGAATATTGTTTATGCAGAAGAGTGTACGGTGCTCTTAACTTTTCTGAGAGAACTGAGTGATGATGGAGATGCACCTTAAGGTCAGAATTCCATTCAGAACCATGAAAATCAATCACGATTGGGCTCAACTATGTCTTTTGACCCACCATTTTTAAAATCCACCCATAGTTTAATGCAGTGCTGGGATTCAATTTTTTTTTTACTACTGGCTCTCTGGGTGTGGCTTGGTAGGCTGGGCATGGCAGGGAAAGGATACTGCAAAATCTCCATTCCCTCCCCACTCCTGGGGGAAGGTTACTGCAAAATCCTCATTCCCTCCCCACCCCACTAACCTGCTTTCTAGCTCCGTTCTCCTGTGCAAGACAACCAAAGAAGACTCAACCGATCAGCTGGGATTTGGGAGGCAGAGAATAGATGGGGGCGGGGCCAGTCAGAGGTGGCATTTGCCGGTTCTCCGAACTACTCAAAATTTCTGCTACCAGTTCTCCAGAACTGGTCAGAACCTGCTGAATACCATCTCTGGTTTAATGACTCGATTAGAGAATGAGAACGATACAGACAGAACTTTGATCAGAATATCAAGCCATCTTTTTCGCTTTCTGCCTTCTAATTTTAAACCATGGCCACAATCCAACAAGGAATCCCTATGCACACAACCTGGAACTTAGACGCTGCCAACTATGGGAAAGGAAAGAGAACCATGTACTTACTGAACTCCATCTGCTGTACTGGCAAAGGCAGATTCATGTTCAGGCAAGATCTGGGTAACAGTACACTAGCTTTTGGTAAACTGCCACCGCAAGTCACTTGTAGGTTTTTCAGAAACCAAAGGGCCCTTGTTATTGGATGCTGGCCACCCAAGTAATTTGCATTTAATTGATATGAATTTGGTATGGATACACATGGGCCTAGCAACTCATCACACAGTGTCAGGGTCCCAAGGGCAGAGACAAATATGTTGTTGTTCTTTATGAAATTCTCAGAATGACTGAGAGGTTCTCCCAACTACTCAAAATTTCCGCTATCAGTTCTCCAGAAATGGTCAGAACCTGCTGAATACCACCTCTGTATTTAAGTTGTCTCCTTCCTTCCCGTACCTCCAGTTAGCTGCCTCTGCCGATGTCCTTGGCTCTAGGTAGACTATATCCAACTAGTTGGCCTGGCTCTCCACATCTTCCTGGGGACCTTCCAAAGTAATCAAGTGGCAGATGGGTTGTCTGGATACGCCATGCCAGAAGCCAAGGTGGCAGCAGCAAATTAACTGGCTCTATTGCTTTAAGATCTTCTTATCTTCCTTTCTATAGATCTTAGCAACTGCCATCGTGCCCAAAAGTCCTCCTGTTCTTGACTTCCTCCAAAAATTTCAGCTCAGGGCCTACAATGTTCTACACCGCACATGATAATCAGAAATTTGCTGTTCCGTGCACTGAAAGTATTCATTACTCACCCTTATAACTAAGCCAGCCGGCTGAGTGTCTCAGTCCCAGAAAAATTAAGCAAGATTGATATGATTGTGCTTAATGCGTTGTTCAAAAGGTTTGGAAGTGACATGGTTAAACACTGTGTGAAAAAGCTATGCAACTTCTGCCAGGGTAATATCCAGCATTTACAGGAAGACCTTGACTTACAATCCATCAATTAATAACTGTCACCTGGATGTGAAGTTCTGAGAATTGGGGCAGGAGCACCCTATAATCACGTAATGTTGAAAAAGTGATCAAGAATGAAAAGATTAAGATCTATTAGGGCAGGGGTCTTCAAACTTGACAGCTTTAAGACTTGTGGTCTTCAACTCCCAGAATTCCTCCTCAAATCATGTTAGCTCAGGAATTCTGGGAGTTGAAGTCCACATGTCTTAAACTTGCCAAGTTTGAAGCCCCTTGTATTAGGGCTTCTAAAAGCAAACGGCTAAATATTTAATCCATAATAAGCCAGACATGACAATAGTTACCAAGAAACAATAATTAATGGATAATTAATGTTGTAGGAGCTGGAAATGGAAGGGACAGGGAGAAAGAATTAGAACAATAAAATAATAAATAAAATAAAATAAAATAAAAACCTTCAAACAGGGACTGAGGAAATACAAAAAAAGGTCTGGAAAAGCACTTGGAGACAACAGGAATGAATAGAATAAAATAAAATAGAACAGAACAGAATAGAACAACAAAGTGGGAAGGGATCTTGGAGGTCTTCTAGTCCAACCCCCTGCGTAGGCAGGAAACCTTATATCATTTCAGACAAATGGTTATCCAACATCTTCTTAAAAACTTCCAGTGTTGGAGCATTCACAACTTGTAGAGGCAAGTTGTTCCACTGATTAATTGTTCTAATTGTCAGGAAATTTCTCCTTCGTTCTAGGTTGTTCCTCTCCTTGATTAGTTTCCACCCATTGTTTCTTGTCCTGCCCTCAGGTGCTTGCAGGAATAGCTTGTTTCTTAATAAATGAATCTCAATTCATCCATTACAAAAAGTTGCATTAGCTGGAATAGCACATACAATATACGACAATGATCTACAGGTAGACTTCAACTTACAACGATAATTGAGCCTGGAATTAAATTTGTAAGTTACGCAGGTCACTAAGTGGGTCATCTTGTGACCATGCCCAATTTTACAACCTTTTCTGTGGTGGTTGTTAAGCAAACCCATTGACTGCAATGGGCTTCCCTACCCCAAGAAACTATAAGTAAACATCAGTTTCTAGCCCCCACCCAAAATGTTATAAATTGAGGACATTGCAAATGGCTCTACCAATGGGCTTGGTTTCCAAGTGGCCAAAATGTGATCCTCTGACTGTGGAGGAGATCAGAACTTCAAATCACTGGCCACTAAGTAACCAGTTATAAATAGAGGACTATCTGTAATTGCGCAGATATAGCAGCAATATTTTGGGGAAGGTTGAGCATGCCAAATCCAATCACAACTATCCGGGTAGATTGTGGGCAAGACACAGCAATAGCTATATAAGAATTCATAAGTTAGTCCTATAAGTACCACAATATTCTTTGTTGTATTTGCAGCAGAAAACATCTTAACCTTTATATTAATCTGGTGGCTTCTCTCCAAAGCTTAGAATGTCTCCCTACAATTCATTGAAGTTCATACAGGGGTGTCCAAAATATCATCTCCAAACTTTGGGTATATCTCCCAGAGCCACAGGTGGGTTATTCAACAGGTTCTGACCAGTTCTGGAGAACCGGTAGCAGAAATTTTGAGTAGTTTGGAGAACCGGCAAATGCCACTTCTGACTGGCCCCACCCCCATCTATTATCTGCCTCCTGAGTCCCAGCTGATTGGCTGGGTCTTCTTTAGTTGCCCTATACAGGAGAACGGAGCTGGAAAGCAGGTTAGTGGGGTGGGGAGGGAATGGGGATTTTGCAGTATCCTTCCCCTGCCATGCCCACCAAGCCACGTCCACCAAGCCATACCCACCAAACCACACCATGCCCACCCAGCCATGCCCATAGAACTGGCAGTAAAAATTTTTGAATCCCACCACTGTCCCAGAGCTATCCAAAATTTGTTATTAATTTTTAAACAAACTGAAAAGAAAAAGAAAATAATCAACTGGGAGTGGGGAATCAAATTAGCTCCCTTTGTTAATGTCATATTTAAGTTCAAGTTAAAATTTAAATTAATTTATGTGTTTAAATTAAATGAAAAGTAAATAGGCTTTGTTTTCTGGCCTGCTCCAGGTCATTATCCTGGCTTTGCCATCTTGAGAATGCAGCCTCCTGTTCTCCCAGAGGCCGAATATGAGAACCGAGCACAAAAGCACGTGTATCTTTTGCAAAATGCAAAATTATTTTCTAAAGAGAGTACCCAAAATAGCTGTTTGTATATAAAAGGCAACCAGTTCAGCCAGTTTCTCTTACGTTGATAAATTCTTCCCATTTGCTTAACTAACAAATCTGTGCTAACTATTTGAAGAGTTTCCAAATTGCTGTAATCTTATTTATAGATGCTGTCAGGACAGGACAAACAAGCTGAAGAAAATGTATGAAAATACTAAGCCCCCATCTCCTCCCGCCCCCCCCCCCCTACACCATATTTTAGGATCATATCCTCACAAGGCTCCCACAATTTATAAATGTAATAATATCCAAAGCAAAAATAAAATACACAAAACTCCCAAGATTACAGATAACTAAATCTTAATCATTAAAATAGTCGAGGGAACATTAATTTCATGGCTGGAAAGTAATCCACTATATATAGTCTACTATATAGCAAGCAGATATATTTTATTATTATCGATAATAATGGTAACAATATAAGAGGATTAAATCTAAATGTAAATAAAGCTAAATTGACTTTTTTCCTGGACTCTCCTTGTTCTAAAACATAGTATGTATCACTCACATATATATGAGTATCTTCACCATTAGGCCACTACATCACTCAAATAATCAAATAACTTTATTGCACTAATTTCAGAACCATATGTTCCAATGGTTGTACTTAATATACTCAGGGATGAAATGGATAGTCAAAGAATATACAAGCTAAACTGGAAGCCTTCTGGATTCAGATAGGGAAGTATATTAGAACAGAACAGAATAGAATAGAATAGAATAGAATAGAATAGAATAGAACAGAACAGAACAGAACAGAACAGAACATAATTCTTTATTGTCCAAGTGTGATTGGACACGCAAGGAATTTGTCTTGGTGCAAATGCTCTCAGTGCACATAAAAGAAAGTACACATTCATCAAGAGTCAGGAATCATAAGATACAACACTTAATAATAGTCATAGGATACAATAAGCAATCAAATCATATTAGGAAACAGTCAATAAAAATCATTAGGATAAAAGCAACGAAGTTACAGTCATACAGTCATAGGTGGGAGGAGATGGGATGAAAGGAAGATGGGTGAAAGTGTTAGTCAAAACATGTAGCAGCGATGTTTTATTTAACATCATCCTCATGACAATAATGCTCTAGTAATTTAAGGAGATCCAATTGCTCTTAAACATCCAAATAGAAACATTTTTATATTTGTTCTTGAGTACAAAGAAAGTTGTCAAGATTCCAGCAAAACATTCCTATGCCAGTAAAGCATTTCTATGCCGATTTCCAAGTTGCCAAAAGTTTTATCAGGAAATTCTCTTATAGTATTTTTTTTTTTTACAGTTGAGGAAAGCAACATGGTAGAAAGAGAGAGTGGGACATTTGATTTCTCAGGGTGGAGAAGAGAAAGATGGCTGATTCTATAAATAATTTTGGTCACCACACTATAAAAAAGATATTGAGATCCTAGAAAAAGTACAGAGAAGAGCAACCAGAATGAATAGGGGATTGGAGACTAAAACATATGATGAATGGTTGGCAGGAACTGAATATGGCTAGTGTAGTGAAGAGAAGAACCAGGGGAGACAGGATAGCAGTCTTCCAATATTCGAGGGGCTACCACAGAAAAGAAGGGGTCAAGCTATTTTCTAAAGAACCCGAGGGCCAGACAAGGAATAATGGATGGAAACTGAACAAGGAGAGATTTAACCTGGAAATAAGGAGATAAACTTTCTGACAGTGAGAACAATCAACCCATGGAACAGAAGTTGCCTTCGGAAGTTGTGGAAGCTTCATCAATGGAAGCTTTGAAGAAGAGACTGGACTGCCATCTGTTAGAATGGTGTAGGATCTCCTGCTTAGGCAGGGGGTGGGTGGGTTGCTAGATAACCTACAAGGTCCCTTCCAACTCTGTTAATCTATAAAAATGACTCTCTAAAAGTGGCTTGCTTTTAAAAACCATAGCAGTCTCTTTGAAGTCTTTCACTATGGACTGACCAGGTTATTTTTTTCAGCAAATGCAACTTATCAGATTCTGGTGAGATCTTCTGATCAGCTCCAGCCCTGTCTCCTGATTGAAATCTGCAGGATTTCTTATCCTGGAGAAACCAACGTGAACTCTTTCCTGTCTGGGAGGTCCCTCCCTGTCCAAGAAAAACTAATCCAGGATTTAAATATATTTAGCTTCTTAGGCAGATGACAACTGCATGACTCCACAGTTTACCACATCGGGCCAAACAAACTCAAAAGTTTCGACTTAAATCTGTTTCCCCTGATACTGACATAATACAGGTAGTCCTCGACTTGCAACAGTTCATTTAATGACCGTTCAAAGTTTACAACAGCACTGAAAAAAGTGACTTGTGACAGTTTTTCACACTTACAACCATTGCAGCAGTCCCATGGTCACACGATCAAAATTCAGACGCTCGGCCACCGACTCGTATTTATGACAGTTGCAGCGTCCCGGGGTCATGTGATCATTTTTCGTGACCTTTTGACAGGCAAAGTCAATGGGGAACCCAGATTCCCTTAACAACTGTGTTACTCGTTCAATAACTGTGGTGATTCACTTAACAACGGTGGCAAGAAAGGTCGTAAAATGGGGCGAACCTCAACATTTAGCAACAAAAAAGTTGGGCTCTATAACGGTCATTAGTCCAGGATTATCACTTTCGAAAAGGAAACATTTGTGAAGAAATTAGGTTTTTTTAGAAGCTATTAATTTCCAGAAGGATCCAGATTGTCTCCTGTGTTTTTTTCCTCACGAAGCACCTACCCATAGTTAGATTGTACATTCCTCAGAGCAGAAAATATGAAGCATGCCCCCTTCCCTCCATTCCTTTTCGAGAACACCCTGAAAAATACGCAAGGCTGAAATGTCAGAAGCGATTAGAAAGTCTCAATCATCAATAAATGTCCATCTAAACATCTCATCCTCCCACGGCCACTTCCCTTTCTCTTCCTCTCCCTTCACACCACGCAACAAGAGAAACAGGCATGTGAATTGCTCAGCTGCAACTGCTCCAAGTTGAATAATTACAACTTGTCAGAAAGAATTAATTTTCCCATTTCTCATAAAGATGTGTAAAAATTACCATGTTATTATACACTGACACTCTCTGGAGGCAGACACAAAATTTAATTTTGAATTCTTTCCGCATATTAAATTAAATCCATAAATAAGAGTTTAGGCATTCACTCGGAAGCATATGTTCATTGGGAGCGAAAGCCAACACAAGCTCGACTGTAATGGCTGTTGTAATGTTTTAATAGCTCGCTTCTTCTAAGCACCAATAAATTTACATGATCATAACAGTTGCAGGCATACGAGTAGCCCATTACTGCCTGGGCAAAGGGAGCACTGTTAACAGGATGGAAGAACGGGAGGGGAACCCGGTGTTTGCGGAGTGGGGGAGTGATCTCTTAAATAAAATTAGGCAACTGCACTTGTCAGCTGCTCCATGATTGAATTTTTAATGTTGCGGTCAATTGGTCAAAACAAATAATGGGATAAAATATTTTAATGTATTTAGAACCTGCTTCCCTGGTTAGGAGGCCGTGAGAAGTCATATGACGTTTTCGGGATAGAATGCCGTGATGTTGGTAGATAAATGAAAGGCCGGACTTTCATGCTGGCTGGTACAGAAAGGAATGTTCTGACCCAAATCTTGTTCCAAGGAAACAAACATGAAACAGAGGTTGCAGCAAAACTTTTAATGATTCTTTATGAATTCCGTTCCTTCACGGTTAAAAGGCTGTTTCAAACCAATTGTCTCTGATAAGAACGAGCCTTGCCAAGATGGTGCAAGACTGCCAGGAACACTAGATAAAGTTACTAAGAAATATTTCAAACACAAAGTGTCTCCAAACACCAACCAAGATATTTCAAACATCCACAAGGCTTGAGTGCAAAAACGTCTTTGCTTCCTGCAAAGAACTCCGGTTTCTCAGCTGGCTTTAATCTCTTAAGGGAGGGACCATTACCTTGCAGCCTTACTCCTGAGTTTTTCCTTCGAGCAGCCTTGCACGCATGTGCACTGGGCACAGGCTCCTCAGGAATCTCTTCATCACTGCTGCCAGACTCCCAATCTCCGAAGACAGCATTCCACTCCCTGAGAATCCTGGCCCCATCCCTGCATCACACACGGGCCCCTCACGTCCGAGACCTCAGCCATTCACACCTGCTGCTGGGGAACCACAACAAGGAAATGGTGACCCTTTGCTGGTAAATTGGTCCATTTGGAGTGCGATGGGGGAGGAAAGGTTACAACTTTTCTCACCTGAAGTGTTAACACCACTTTATAATGTCTTGGCAAGCTCATACTACTTTCAGCTTTGGTTACACTATAAAAAAGGATGTTGAGACTCTAGAAAGAGTGCAGAGAAGAGCAGCAAAGATGATTAGTGGGGGCTGGAGACTAAAACATATGAAGAACAACTACAGGAATTGGGTATGTCTAGTTTAATCAAAAGAAGAACTAGGGCAGAGGTGGTATTCAGCCGGTTCTGACCGGTTCTGGAGAACCTGTAGTGGAAACTTTGAGTAGTTTGGAGAACCAGCAAATACCACTTCTGACTGGAGATTTTACAGTATCCTTCCCCTGCCATGCCCACCAAGCCACGCCCACAGAACTGGTAGTAAAAAAATTTGAATCCCACCACTGGACTAGGGGTTACATGATAGCAATGTTTCAATATTTAAGGGGCTATCCAAGAGAAGAGAGGGGGGGGGGGTGTCAAACTATTTTCCAAAGCACCAGAAGTCACAACAAGAAACAATGCATGGAAATTAAACAAAGAGAGAAGCAATCTAGAACTAAGGAGAAATTTCCTAATAGTGGGAACCATTAACCAGTGGAACAGCCTGCCTCCAGAAGCTGTGGGTGCTCCATCACCGGAGGCTTTTAAGAAGAGATTGGACACTGCCATTTTTCTGAAATTGTATAGGGTCTCCTGCTTGAGAAGGAGGGGGGAGGGTGGACTAAAAGACCTCCAAAGTCTCTTCCAACTCTGTTATTCTGATAGTATTAACTATGCCATGCTGCGTGTTTGAAGTTGCCACCTATTTAGCAACCTCCATGTGATGGAGGAGCAAATTTTAGACAGAACTCAAGGGAAACAGGAACTCCCTCCGTTTTCTTTTCTTTTTTTCCCCAAACAAACTATAAAAGAGGTCAGATCCCATGACAGCTGCCTTTTCCAACAATTTCTCTTTTCTTTAAAAAAACAAAACAAACCAGGAAACTTTGACACACTTTTAGCAATATGGATGTTTCTTCCGGTTTGTTTTTGACCTTTTTTTAATGATCTCCTGATAGTCGTATGTTAGATGATAGCTCTATGAGAGAAAAATGAAGAATTCAGCAATTGGCATAGCAGAAGGAGGAGGAGGGGGAGAATTGAGGATGAGGAGGAAGAGGAGGAGAATTGAGGACGAGGAGAAGGAGAATTGAGGAGGAGGAGGAGAAGGAGGAGGAGGAGAATTGAAGAGGAGGTGGAGGAGGAGAGATTTTAACAATCATGGCATTCAATTAGCAATTGCCACAAAACATTCATAAAATTGGATCTGTTTTTTTGGGTGCCTTGACTAACAATTGTCATGACTTTGGAATTCCGGGCTCCATTATAGTCATAAACTGACATCAAGTGATACTGATGTTTCTTGAAAGACCTGAAGTCAACACCTCTTACTGGCATTCATCCTACAAGAACAAACAGAATACAGAAACACCTGTGCCTACTGAGAGACTTTCCAAGGGACCACAGAATGGCAGCTTAAGACAACTACATATAATAGAGAATAAAACACAACAGCCCAGAGGTTATGACCATCCTAAAATATTCAGCATTTGGGAAAAGCAATGTGTATTGATGCCAAGATAGGTGTAAAATAACCTACAATTCTGAGGAAACACTCCTACTGCAATATATTTTTCCAGCAAATGTTCAAATCTACATAAACTATTTCCAGAAAGATTAACTTGCTCAGGGTTTAGCCATAATTTAATGTTGTTCAATTTAACTTTAATCTACATGGTTTTAATGTAGATCAAATATTTATATTAATACATATTTCAGCGCAGTTTCTCTCAAATGTCTTTTTAAATATGCAGATTGATGCATTTAAGCCTTTGAGGGCTATGTCACAACACTCAGAAGAGTGTGAAATCTAATAGAAAGCTGCATACATAGATGCTCGTTTCATTATTTTGTAGAGGAACTGTAAGTCCTTAACCATTCAAAGCTTATTCTGGTGTTTTTCAACCTTGGCATGGTTGGCTGGGGAATTCTGGATGTTGAAGTCCACCCATCTTAAAGTGGTCAAGGTTGAGAAACACTGGCGTATACAATAGGCTCTGATTGAGACAGGTCGAAATAATACAGGGGGGGGGAATCACAACAGTCGATTGCAAACACCATAAACATTAAAAAGATGTGCTTTTCTTTCGTTGTTTTTGAAAACGAAAAATAGGAAAATCTTCTTCAACATGATGTCCTAAGGATGGATGGAATCAGAACTTTCATAATTCCCAACCAAGATAAGTATGTATCTCGTGAGCAAGCCATGAAAGAGCCATGTGATTTCACCTTAAACAGTGGCTAAATGATGGTTTCCATAAAATCCAGGAATAATACCTGAAAGCAAAAGTCAGTTCTCATTGGTCTTTGTTCATCTGATTAACTAAGGTTTAGATTATCCTTTAAGAAGTTCCAGAAGTACTTAAATCTATTATCTGTCTGTCTTCCTGTCTTTCTGTCTGTCTCATCTATCATCTATCTATCTGTCTGTCTGTTGGTCAGTCGGTCGGTCGGTCTATATCTAGCTATCTAGCTATCCATTTCTATCTATCTATCTAATTTATCATCTATATTTCTATCTACCTATCTATATCTCTATCTTTCTAATTCATTATCTATTTATCATCTATCTATCTCTATTTCTATCTATGTCTATCTATCTCTACTATATATCTATCTATGTATCTATGCATCTATCTATTTAAATCTATCCTATCTATCTATATTAATATCTATCTAATTTATCAGATATAGACAGAAATAGATGATAAATTAGATAGATGATACATTAGATGGAGATTAATATAGATAGATAGGATAGATTTAAACAGATAGATAGATGCATAGATACATAAATAGATAGATAGTAGAGATAGATAGATATAGATAGAAATAGATAGATAGAGATAGATAGATAGATAGATAGATAGATGATAAATAGATAATAAATATCTATCTCTACTATACATCTATCTATGTATCTATGCATCTATCCATATATCTATCTTATCTATCTCTATTTATTTGTATCTAATGTATCATCTGTCTAATCTATCTATCTATCTATCTATCTATCTATCTATCTATCTATCTATCTATCTATCTATCTATCTATCTATGTCTGCCTGTCTATCTGTCTGTTTCTTTCTGTCTATCATCTAGCTAGCTAGCTATTCTTCCTTGGATAAAAAGTTAAAAAAGATGATGATCAAATCTGCAGATAGCACAAAGAAAGATAGTAAATACCTAGAGGACAACATCATGATCGGAGCATTGGGCAAAACCTATCAAGATGAATTTGAATAAAGAGAAAAGCAAAGATCAAAGGCATCCATATAGAAATGAGGAAAACTATATTTGGCTGTAATGCATGCAGAAGGAATCTGGATTTCTTGGTGAACTACAGCCAATAATGAGATGCAGTGATATACACACACAAAAAGCACAACTGTAATCCAAGGCTACAACAAGAATAGACGTTTTTCTGTGTTTTGTGCTGATGAAATTGTATATACAGTAGGATGTTGCTTGAAGCTTTGGGCACCACATTTTAGGAGGGATAATAACAAATTGGAGCATGTCCAGAGGACAGCAACCAAGAGCATCAGGGGTCAGAATAATAATAAAAATAACTTACAAGGAACCTTTGGCTTTGTTTAGCTTAGAGATATGACAATGCTGGGAGACATGATAGCATTTACAAGTATATGAAGGGCTGTTTTTTTTAAAAAAACAAGGCAGAATTACTGATAGACTTTCCAAGAGATGACAAGAAATAATAGGCTTAATTTCCAAACAAGTAGATTTCAGTTGTACATCAGAAAAACTATCCTAATGAGGCAAGAGCTAATTAACAACGGATTAAATTTCCTGCAGATATGGTGGACTTCTTTTTCACTGGGGACATTCAAACAGAAGCTGAATAGTCATCTCTTAGAGATGCTGTGGTCATAATTTTATGCACTAGTTGGATTAACAGAGTTCCAGGATCCTTTTCAAGCCTTGCATTCCATACATTGATTGTAAGGTTCTACATTTAGACAAAAAAAAAACAACACCACCAAAATGCATAGTATAGGTGGTATAGGCTCAATAGCAGTAACTGTGAGAGGGATATTGGAGTCCTAGTGGACAATCACTTAAATATGAGTCAGCCGTGTGTGGCAGGTGCCATAAAAGCCAACACAGTCCTGTGTTGTATCAAAATCATGAAGCGTTAATACCACTTTATAATCAAAATCATGTGAAGCGTTAATACCACTTTATAAGGCCTTGGTAAGACCACATTTGGAATGCTGCATTCAGTGTTGGATGCAAAAAAGAGGTTGAAACTCTAGAAAGAGTACAGAGAACAGCAACAAAGATGATAGGGACTGAAGGCTAAAACATAGAAAGAACGGTTGCAGGAACTGGGTATATCTACTCTAATGAAAAGAAGGATTAGGGGTGACATGATAGCAGTCTTCCAACATCTCAGGGGCTGCCACAAAGAAGAGGGAGTCAAGCTATTCTCCAAAGCACCTGAAGGCAGCACAAGAAGCAAAGGAGGGAAACTAATCAAGGAGAGAAGCACCAGTGGTGGGATTCAAATAATTTAACAACCAGTTCTCTGCCCTAATGATTTCTTCCAATAATCAGTTCACCAAGCTGCTCAGAAAGTTAACAACTGGTTCTACCGAACTGGTGCGAACTGGCCTAATCCCACCATTGGAAGCAACCTAGAAGTAAGGAGAAATTTCCTGACAGTGAGAACAATAAATCAGTGGAACAATTTGCCTCCATTATTAATGATCCAACACTGGAAGTTTTTAAGTGAAACCAGGCTCAATAGCAGTAACTGTGAGAGGGATCTTGGAGTCTTAGTGGACAACCAGCTAAATATGAGCCAGCAGTGTGCAGCAGCAGCAGCCAAAAAAGCTAATGCAACCCTAAGTTGTATTAACAGAGGGATACAATCAAGATCAAGGGAGGTAGTACTACCACTCTATAAAGCCTCAGTAAAACCACACCTAGAGTACTGCATCCAGTTTTGGTCACCCCATTATAAAAAAGATGTTGAGACTCTAGAAAAAGTACAGAGAAGAGCAACCAGGATGATTAGGGGACTGGAGGCTACAACATACTGTACAATGAACAGTTGCAGAAACAGGGCTTGGCTAGTCTAGTAAAGAGAAGGACAAGGGGAGACATGATAGCGGTCTTCCAATATTTGAGGGGCTGCCACAGGGAGGAAGGGGTCAAGCTATTTTCTAAAGCACCTGTAGGCCAAACAAGGAATAATGGATGGAAACTGAACAAGGAGAGATTTAACCTGGAAATAAGGAGAAACTTTCTGACAGTGAGAACAATCAACCAATGGACCAGCTTGCCCTCAGAAGTTGTGGGAGCACCATCACTTGAGACCTTCAAGAAGAGATTGGACTGCCATTTGTCAGAAATGGTGTAGGGTCTCCCACTTGGGCGGGGGGTTGGACTAGATGATCTACAGGGTCCCTTCCAACTCTGATTATCTGTTTTCTGTTAAGAAGAGATTAAACAACCATTTCTTTAATCTGAAATGGTATAGGGTTTTATGCCTGAGTAGGGGTTTGGATTAGAAGATCTGTAAGGTCCTTTCCAATTCTGTTATTCTGTTATCTCAGAGTGACATGTAGTAAAGTGGTCGGCCTGTACATCACAAAACATTCCTAAATACTATAGAACTGACTTTTAGTTTCATTAAGTAACCGCAAGATGAATGGTTGTACAACTATCACCATGGACAAGAGCATCAAGTCTCCCAACCTAGCTCCTCATGGACTACCCATGTCCCTAAATAATCAAAAGGATCATTTGGTGTACTTATAAATTTGTTCAGACCCATAGAATTCCTTTTGATGCTATACTTTTGAGAGATATGGAAAGCAGGAGTGGAGTTTTTTTTTTTTTTTTAGCTGCCTGATCATTCTGAAGCATATGTAATACCAATGACATGTCTCAGGGGAAAACCTTGATCTGATAGCAAAATCCAGAGGCATTTTGAATAGTTATTTCAAAAGACAGCTTCTTTGAAGAAAAAAAAATCCACTCAGATAACAAAATGAACATAACATGTTCTCCAGAAAGAACTACGCCCTTCAGCTTCACCCATAACATTGCAACTTATAAGACTTCTGGAGTCAGAACTGCAAAATGATCATTTGGAATAAGAACTTTCTTACTCCAAATGATCATTGTAAGGAGCGTGCATGAGCGCACCAACGTGCCTACCGTCCCTGTCCTATTGTTTCTTCTATATTTTATTTTTCTTATATGTATCCATGTATTCATAACTATGTTTTACTTATACCTATTATCTTGTAAGCAATTGACAAATAAAAATAATAAACTTCCTCAGGATTTGGGGATTTCTTTCTTTCCCTAACAAATTCTTCTTCAATTTCATACCTTTTCCAGATGTGCTGACTGACAAAGATTCTTGTGGCTGGGGATTTGGGCAGTTATAGCCCAATACAACTGAAAGACATCAAAGATGGAAATAGCATACTATGATTAAAAAAAACTTCCACAACTTTATTGATCTGTTGTTGTTGAGAAGTTAAGCATCCCTTCTTTTGATGAGATGATCCTCCACAGGTAGTCCTCGACTTACAACAGTTTGTCTAGTGACCATTCAAGTTACAATGGCAATGAAATAAGTGACTTATGAATGGTTTTCACCCTGATGATCACTGCAACACCCCCACGGTCATGTGATCAAAATTCAAATGCTTGGCAATTGACTCATATTTATTGTGGTTGCAGTGACCTTGGTGTCATATGATCACCTTTTCCGACCTTAACAGATAACAGATGTTCAAAGTTGGAAGGGACCTTATAGGTCATTTAGTCCAACTCCCCCGCCCAACTGGGAGACCCTACACCATTTCTGACAAATGGCGGTCCAATCTCTTCTTGAAAGTCTCAAGTGATGGCGCTCTCACAACTTCCGAGAGCAAGCTGTTCCATTGGTGGATTGTTCTCACTGTCAGAAAGTTTCTCCTCATTTCCAGGTTGAATCTCTCCTTGTTCAGTTTCCATCCATTATTCCTTGTCTGGCCTTCAGGTGCTTTGGAAAATAGCTTGACCCCTTCCTCCTTGTGGCAGCCCCTCAAATATTGGAAGACTACTATCATGTCTCCCCTGGTCCTTCTCTTCACCAGACTAGCCAAGCCCAGTTCCTGTAACTGTTCTTCATATATTTTAGCCTCCAGTCCCCTAATCATCCTGGTTGCTCTTCTCTGCATTTTTTTCTAGAGTCTCAACATCTTTTTTTATAATGTGGTGACCAAAACTGGATGCAGTACTCTAGGTGTGATCTTACAAAGGCTTTACAGAGTGGTATTAGTACCTCCCTTGATCTTGATTGTATCCCTCTGTTAATACAACTTAGGATTGCATTAACTTTTTTGGCTGTTGCTGCACACTGCTGGCTCATATTTAACTGGTTGTCCACTAAGACTCCAAGATCCCTCTCACAGTTACTGATAGTGAGCCTGGTTTCACCCAGTCTATATACCTTCTGAGAAGCAAAGTCAAGGGGGAAGCCAGGTTCACTTAACAACTGTAGTGATTCACTTAACAACTGTGGCAAGAAAGCCCGTAACATGTGACAAAACTCACTTAACAACTGTCTGTCTAATCGACAAAAATTTGGGCTCCATTGGGGTTGCAGATCAAGGAATACTTGTACTTGGAAGTTAAGACGTCTTCAGACCAGACTTCCTCTACCACCATTGTTCAGACATGTTGAGAACTCTGGCAGATAGGGTACCAGCCCAACTGGAGGGCGAGAGGTTGAAAAAAAACTCTTTAGGTGATGGCCATTGCTAGGCTAAAGAGAGCTAAACTGCTGAAAACTACTGGTGGTGGACAGCATCTTTTAGAAAACTCTACCATTTATATTTTTTTTGAAGTACTATATTGGCAACTACAATATTTTGGTCAAATGGGATGGTTCTGTAATTTCAAAACATTACTGAATCTTTGCACAGGTTTTGTTGGGTGAGAGAGGGGGAGAGGGAGAGAGGAGAGGGAGAGATAAAGGGAGGGAGGGAGGGAAGGAAGGAGGGAGGGGGAAAGGGAGGGAAGGAGAGAGAGGGAGGGAGAGAGAAAGGGAGGGAGGGAGAGAAAGAGAAAGGGAGGGAGGGAGGGAGGGAGAGAGAAATAAAGGGAGGGAGGGAAAGAGACAGGGAGGAGAGAGAGAGAAAGGGAGGGAGGAAGAAAGAAAGGAAGGGAGGGAGAGAAAGGGAGAGAGGTAGAGAAAGGGAGGGACGGAGAGAGAGACAGAAAGGGAGGGACAGAGAGAGAGACAGAAATGGAGGGAGGGAGAAAGAGAGGGAGGGAGAGAGAGAGAAAAAGGGAGGGAGAGAGAGATATAATATACAGATAGTCCTTGACTTACAACAGTTCACTTAGTGACCATTTGAAGTTACAACGGCACTGAAAAAAGTGACATGACCATTTTTCACACTTATGACTGTTGCAGCACCCCCTGGTCACGAGATTTACATTCATATCAGAGGTGGTATTCAGCAGGTTCTGACCAGTTCTGGAGAACCAATAGTAGAAATTTTGAGTAGTTCAGAGAACCAGAAAATACCACCTCTAACTGGCCCTGCTCCCATTTATTCTCTGCCTCCTGAGTCCCAACTGATTGGCTGGGACTTTTTTGGTTGCCCTGCACAAGAAAACGGAGCTGTAAAGCAGGTTAGTTGGGCGGGGAGGGAATGGGGATTTGCAGTAACCTTCCCCCTGGAGTGTGGAGGGAATTGAGATTATATAGTATCCTTCCCCTGCCACACCCACCAAGCCACGCCCACCAAATCCAGCCATACCCACCAAGCCATGCCCACAGAACCGGTAATAAAATTTTTTGAATCCCACCACTGATTGGCAACTGACTCACATTTATGATGGTTGCAGTGTCCCAGGGTCATGTGATCCCCTTTTGTGGCCATCCAACCATCAAAGTCAAAGGGGGAACCAGATTCACTTAACAACTATGGTACTCATTTAACAACTGCAGTAATTCCCTTAACAAATGGGGCAAGAAACGTCAGAACCTGGGACAAACTCACAACAAATATTTCACTTAGCAACATAAATCTTGGGCTCAGCTGTGTTCATAACTCAAGGACTACTTGTAGTCACCTGTGAGTAACATAACCACAGTTTAATTAATTTAAAGTACTAGATTCCCATGTCCCACCAAACCATAAGGTAAATACTTAGGCTGAGTTTGCATAATTTGGTTAAAATGTGGTTAGCTAGCATGCAATCAAGTGTATAGTACCAATGTAACCAGTGCGGTGTCAATCCATCCATTGTGATTTTGAAATTATGATGGACCCAGTTTACTAGGTAATCCTCAAGCCCAAAGTTTCCATTGTTAAGCAAGACAGTTGGTAAATGAGTGTATGCCCCATTTTACATAGTTATTAAACAAACAACGCAGTTGTTAAGTAAACCCAGCCTCCTCATTGACTTTGCTTGTTGGAAGCCCCTCAGGAAGGCTACAAATGATGAGGGGAGATTAAAACATACGATGAACAGTTGCAGGAACTGGGCATGGCTAATCTAGTGAAGAGAAGGACCAGGGGAGACAGGATACAGTCTTCCAATATTTGAACAAGGAATAATGGATGGAAATTGAACAAGGAGAGATTCAACCTGGAAATAAGGAGAAACTTTCTGACAGTGAGAACAATCATGGAACAGAAGTTGCCTTCGGAAGTTGTGGAAGCTTCACCCTAGAAGTTTTGAAGAAGAGACTGGACTGCCATCTGTCAAAAATGATGTAGGGTCTGTTTGGGCGGGTGGTGGGGGGTTGTTGGACTTGATGACCTACAAGGCCCCTTCCAACTCTGGTAATCTGTATCTGGTGATCACATAACCCCGGGACAGTGCAACTGTCATAAGTACATGCCAGTTGCCAAGTGCCCAGATTTTGATCGTGTGACCATGGAGATGCTGCATCAGTCGTAAGCATGAAAACTTTCTCCAGGGCCATTGTAACTTTGAACAATCATTAAATGAATGGCTGCAAGCTGACAACCACCTGGACATTTTTAAAAAGTTAAACCGTAGCTTAATGTCTACGCAGATTACCAGTCCTTCAGGTCATGCTTGTCTTAAAGGTACTTTTTCCTTTTGTTTTTCAAGAGGCAACTGGACTTCGGGAGTTTTCTTCAAAGACGTTTCGCTTCTCATCCAAGAAGCCTTTTGAGCTGAGCTGAAGACGCGTCTTCAGATGAGAAGCGAAACGTCTTCGAAGAAAAACCAGGCAGTCCAGTTGCCTCTTAGGGGGAAAAAAAGCTCCTTTGGGTAAACCATAGCTTAATGTGATGTTTATGCTCCATCCAAGTTCCACAAGAGGGAAAATGTGCCCAAAGGGACAAATATTAGCGAGTGCATGTAATATGGTGGATTAATTTTCCAAGGCACACGTTTAACCAGGACATGGTTTGAGAGTCACTACAAGTATTTAACACCTTTCCTTGGAAATATCAGCTTCCTACCCAATTTTCTTTCATTAGCCCTTACTAAAAGTGATGAGGCTCGTGTTCTTTTCCCCAAGGAAAACCCTGAACATCTGTGATTCTAATACATTAGATATTTGATTAAGTATCCTCCTTCTCCAACCTTCAGTTTATTTGCAGAACGGGAGGCGGAGGAGGAGGAGGAAGAGAGGAGGGAGGAAATAAATAAAAAAAGCAGAGAAAATCTATTATTAACTCAGGGAAGGCAAAAACCCTTTGAAACAATTTCAGCAGCGAAACCAATCAAGAGGCACTATGCCCCCGCCCAATTTCTTCTTCTTCTTCTTCTTCTCTCTCTCTCTGCAATTTCACACAGGCACGAGGAAGGAGAAACTGTAATCATATCTAATTAGAGTTAAAATAATGTTTCCCTTTGAAATGTTCAATTAGCGATGTTTTATTACATAAACATTTTTGACACCGAGCGCAGGGGGGCAAGGGATTCGCCAGGCATTCTCGGCAGCGTCAAGCCCTCGGCCGACCAGCGGGGGGTGGGGTGGGGGGGCAGAAAACCTGACCAGGAGTTCTAATCCTACCCAAGGCCCTGGGTTATTAGCTGATCCACCCTTTTTTATTTTTTTTATTTTTTATTTTTTTGCAAAACAGAAGGGCCCGAGCGGGTGTTTCAACACCCTCTCCTTCGATGGGAGCTTCCAATCGTAGGTTCAGCTCAACAGCATCTCAAAGAAGACAAAAGACATTTGCCTGCAAAGCTCATTTCGATTTGTTCAGCCTCTCCTGTTGTTTGCCAAACCGTCTACGTCTCTGGCAAAGACATCTTTGAAACTCGGGCAGGTGGCGTTGCCATCGTTTTCTCTCTCTCTCTTTCTCTGTGTGCATCTTTCTCTCTCTCTCTCTCTCTCTCTCTCCCTCCCTCCCTCCCTCCCCCCCCCCCTCTCTCTGAAGTTTGATAAATAAGAGGCCAGATTTTACTGGCAAGGGTATGACGGGCTTGTCAGAAACTCACAGCCCAATTTAATTAACCTTATTACAAAGATGATTTTCTTGAAGATTACATCACAATCTTCTC
The DNA here is from genome assembly GCA_023653725.1 of Bungarus multicinctus. Taxonomy (NCBI): domain Eukaryota; kingdom Metazoa; phylum Chordata; class Lepidosauria; order Squamata; family Elapidae; genus Bungarus; species Bungarus multicinctus. Next base: position 73,098,758 of record CM042848.1, on the reverse strand, counting down.
TCTCTCTCTCTCTCTTTCTCTCTCTCCCATTCCCTCTTCCTTCTTCCGTGTCACCTGCTGCTGATTCAACATATCTCGGCGAACGTGTGCATTTTGTTTTAAAAAAAGAGAGAAAAGAAAGGGCAAGGTGTTAAAATAATTGAAAAGTTTGTGTGGGGTTTTTTTTTTTTTCCTTCCTCCCCTTCTTGTTGTTTGTTTTCACACCTTTTCAGTGTATCAGGTTGTCTTATTTTCGGTGCCGGCTGTTCTCTTCCTCCGGTCCAATTGTAGATTGCAACAGGAGGGCCTGCATTACTGGGGGGACTAATCAGTTTCTCTTCTTTAATTGGGGAGGGGGGGAGAGAGAGAAAGACACAGGGAAAAGGAACCCCAAATCAAGGTGTTCGATATATGGCAGGCCTGAGGATGGGTTCAAGCTCGGAAGACAAAACCTCTGGTCCCAGTGACCTGACCCATATTGGATCCTGCAATGTATGGCAGTATCTACCATATAATAAAAGGGACGCGGTGTCTCAGTGGCTAAGACACTGAGCTTGTCAATTAGAAAGGTCGGCAGTTTGGCGGTTCAAATCCCTAATGCCACATAATGGAGCTCCCATTACTTGTCCCATCTTCTGCCAACCTAGCCGTTCGAAAGCACGAAAAAAAAATACAAGTAGAAAAATAGGGACCACTTTGGTGGGAAGGTAACAGCGTTCCATTTGCCTTCGGCATTTAATCATGCCGGCCACATGACCATGGAGACCTCTTCCGACAGCGCTGGCTCTTCGGCTTTGAAACGGAGATGAGCACCTTCCCCTAGAGCTGGAAATGACTAGCACGTATGTGCGAGGGGGACCTTTACCTTTACCATATAATAAAGGACAGGAACAACTTCTCCCATTGGAAATCGATTTCAGTAGTTTGATGGGAACTGAGTGTTAAATAAGCGGGCAGAATATTTGCAGTTCAAGGTTAAACTGTGGGGTCCTTCAAAGGAGACAATCAACAAGCCAAAAAGGGAAGAAAAACACCTTCTCACCATCAATCAACACCCAGGTGAGCAGAGATTAATACCAAGACTAGCACTAGACCATGGGTGTCAAACTGAAAACCTGGGGGTCGGTCTGGCCCGCAAGATGCTTATATCTGGCCCACAGGGCTGCCTTAGAAACAGTGAAGGACTGGCTCATGGTGCCTCTGCCAGTGGAAATGAGCTCGGGAGGACTGCAAGTGGCTGTCCTAAGCTCCATTTTCACTGACAGAGGGTTGCAGGAGGCCATCATAGCCAAAAACAAAGCTCGGGGAGCCCGTTTTTGCTGGCAAAGCGCTCGAGCCACCACAGGCAGTCCCAGCACAAGTGACGCTAAGCTGGCCACATTCACCCCAGTCACAGCCACCATGGCCCCCCAAGGTCAAACACAACCCTGATGCGGCCCTCAATGAAATTGAATTTGACATCCCTCCACTAGACTAATAATCAAGAAACAGATAATATCTCAATTGAGGAACTGCCAAACAAGCTAATGCTAAACAGCCCAAACAAAGAACCACCAAAGTCATGGCCATCAACACTGATAGGAAAAGCCACTGAAATATAAATTGAGAACAAACCCTACCTCCTATTAGCACTGATGCTGTTACCCAGGATAGTAATGAAACGTATGCAAGCAAATCGCCATGCTCAGAGAGCAACAAGGACCCTAAAAATCATTATAGCATATTCATGAAATCATATACACCTGGAATGCATTTTGCATGATCCCCAAAGGCCTTGGATATAGCCTCTCAAAGCCCTTCCCAAGACCTATTTATAACTAGAAAGAATAATTTACAGGTAGTCTGAGTTACGATTACAGAGAGGAGGGAATCACACAGAGAGGAAGGGGTCAAGTTATTTTCCAAGGCACCTGAAGGCCAGACAAGGAATAATGGATGGAAACTGAACAAAGACAGATTTAATCTGGGAATAAGGAGGAACTTTCTGACAGTGAGAACAACCAACCAAAAGAACAGCTTGCCCTCGGAAGTTGTGGGAGCCTCATCACTGGAGGCTTTCAAGAAGAAATTGGACTGCCATTTGTCAGAAATGGTGTAGGGTCTCCCGCTTGGGTGGGGGGTTGGACTAGATGACCTACAAGGTCCCTTCCAACTTTGATTATCTGCTATCTGTTATCTGATTGTAATGGAGCCTGCTCACTACAGTCATAAATCGTAACAATCATAAAATTTGACTGTGGTGAAAGCATGACTGACCCGTTTTTATGCTTTTTGCAGCGAACATTAAGCCAATCAATGCGGTTAATCTCTGGTCTTCAAATGAATGCCATAGTTGTTAAACAAACCAATGGTTTGTTATGGGTGTAGTTTTGCCAAAAACGAAGTAAGTACCGAAAGTCAGCTGTGAAGTGCGCAAATGATGTTCACGTAAGTATGGGACATCGAGATGCTCATAAACCTCGCAAAGCACGCAAATCTCAATCACGTAATTACAAGAATGCTACAATGGTCGTAAGTGTGAGGGCCGATGATAAAGTTACTTTTTTTTAGCACCAGTGTAATTTTGAACAGTCATTAAATAAGGTAGCCATTAATCAAGGTCTACCTATAGTCCATAATACTGAATAGTCCCCCAAACAGGGATTCAGGTAATAAAGGGTCTGTTCAAATATAAAGATCTCTGAGATATTTGAACCATGCTATGATTAATGGAGAAGGGTTGTCCTTTTAGCCTTGAACAATCTTTTTGCAAACATAAAAGTAGATCTTTCAATAATTCAGAAGAAATTAAGCATCAGTAAAACTCACTAAGGCTTTCAGAACAAATTAATTTCTATCCAAAGAAATGACACATGGCTGCTATTAATGGAAAATAGCCATTACTTTCTTTTAAAAAATCAGACATAACAATATTAATTGTAGTCTGAAATATAAAATGTAGATGCCCAAACTGTTTCCCACTAATTGGGAGTTCAACATTTGCTGTGTTTGAAGACCCTGCTTTAAGAATTTCAGACATTACATGATACTAAGTATAGTACTGAAAAAGAAGAATATTTTAAGTTCAGGGTTGAAATGTGGGGTCCTCAGTGCCCACTGAGCTTGGTTGTTTTCTTGCAAATGTTTCATTACCCAAACTAGGTAATGTCATCCATGCACAGTGCTAGTTTGGATAATCAAATGTCAACAAGAAAACAGCCAAAGTCAGACAGTGTCAAGAACCCCTCAAGATACGAAGTTCCATATAGGAGAAGAGCAAGCAGAGCTGGGAGTGGGAGGAATTGAACGCATCATCAGTTTAGAATAAAAATGGTATAGAGTAGAGTAGAGTAGAGTAGAGTAGAGTAGGGTAGGGTAGGGTAGGGTAGGGTAGGGGTAGGGTAGGGTGGGGTGGGGTGGGGTGGGGTGGGGTGGGGTAGGGTATCGTAAAGTAAGGTAGGGTAGGGTAGGGTAGAATAGGATAGGATAGAATAGGATAGGATAGATAGGATAGGATAACAAAGTTGAAAGGGATTATGGAGCAGGGATTGGATTCTACCCATTTCCCTACCGGTTTGGTGATAGTGCACTTCATGTGTGCATGCACCTAATGTGCATGTGCACAGCTTTCCAAACATCAGCTGAGGCTCTGCCCCACCAATCACCTGAGAGAATAAAGAACAGAAAAGTGCAGGGATAGGTGGGAGGGCCGATTGGCCGAACTATTAGCAATTTTTGCTACCGGTTCAGGCAAACTGGGCCAAATCAGTAGCATTTCACAACTGCCTTGGATATCTTCTAGTGAATCCAACCTCCTGCTTAGGCAGGAAACCATACACTACTTCGGACAAATGGTTATCCAGCATCTTTTAAAAAACTTCCAGTGTTAGAGCATTCACAACTTCTGGAGGCAAGTTGTTTCACAGATTAATTGCTCTAACTGTCAGGAAATTTCTCTTTAGTTCAAGATTGCTTCTCTCCTTGATTAGTTTCCATCCATTGCTTCTTGTCTGCCTTCAGGTGCTTTGGAGAATAGGTTGACCTTCCCTTTTCTTTGTGTCAACCTCTGAGATATTGGAAGACTGCTATCCTGTCTCCCCTGGTCCTTCTCTTCACTAGACTAGCCATGCCCAGTTCCTGCAACCATTCTTTATATGTTTTAGCCTCCAGTCCCCTAATCATCTTCATTGCTCTTCTCTGCATTCTTTCTAGAGTCTCAACATCTTTTTTACATCATGACGACAAAGTATTATTACACACTAATGATACATAAAGTATTTAGTATCATTACACTGCCACAAAAGGTTCAAATCCAACCCTTCTTGAATTCCGTTGACCTTATCTGGCACCAATTTAGTACTAAATTTTAGTTGACTAGATCAGGGGTCTTCAAACTTGACAGCTTTAAAGACTTGTGGACTTCAACTCGCAGAATCCCTCCTCTAGTCATGGGAGTTGAAGTCCACAAGTCTTAAACTTGCCAAGTTTGAAGACCTTTGGACTAGATTCTTGGGTATATGCTTGAGCAATAAATCTTCTGAACTGCTATTTAATACATGGTCCTGATCCTTTGTGTCTGACCTGGGTCCGCATGAATGTGGAACTAAAGGAGAGTTGAAGGGTGGATGGAGGAAAAAAGAATTTCAGGTGTGACCCATCCTTTGGCCCTTTTTCAGCTTCCTTCACTCAGGTGAGACTTTTAGAGAACTTAAGTTGATGCTACATATTGCCTATTAGAAATAACACTGCAATGGGGACAATATAAATGCCTTTGGAGAAGCAAAAACATTGAGATTTGCCAACCGGCACTTCATTATTTCACACGATTCAAAATTAAAATTATGTTCTCTTTTTACCCTCGAAGCTCAAAACCAAATCCAGCCTGACTTCTCATCATCACCCAGGTGGATAGCAGTCACAACAGATTTTTGGATTGCCACCTGGATAATTAAAAATATGAATTTTTTTACCCATCTTCAAACCATGTATTTTTGTCTTACTATATTAATTACCTACCACACTTGCTTTGGTAACAAATGAAGATCTCTCTTGCTCCTTTTCAAACAATGTAAGATATGCATTGTATCTTTCTCAAGCATTATCAGTTTGAGGCCTTTGAATGATGGTGCTGGAGAAGACTCCTATGAGTCCCTTGGACTGCAAGGCGATCCAACCGGTTAGTCCTAGAGGAGATCAACCCTGACTGCTCTTTAGAAGGCCAGATCTTGAAGATGAAGACTTTGGCCACCTCATGAGAAGGAAGGACTCCCTGGAGAAGAGCCTGATGCTGGGAATGATTGAGGGCAATAGAAGAAGAAGGAGATGGCAGAGAATGAGGTGGCTGGCTGGAGTCACTGAAGCAGTTGGTGTGAGCTTAAATGGACTCCTGAAGTTGGTGGAGGACAGGAAGTCCTGGAGGAACGTTCTCCATGAGGTCGCAACTGGTCGGACATGACTTCACAATTAACAACAATATCAGCTTAATGGAACAAAACAGTTGACGTATGCAGAGGTGGGTATTCAGCAGATTCTGACCAGTTCTGGAGAACCGGTAGCGGAAATTTTGAGTAGTTGGGAGAACCGGCCAATCCCACCTCTGACTGGCCCCGCCCCCATCTATTCTCTGCCTCCCATTGAGTCCCAGTTGAATCTTCTTTTGTTGCCCTGCACAGGAGAACGGAGCTGGAAAGCAGGTTAGTGGGGTGGGGAGGGAATGGAGATTTTGCAGTATCCTTCCCCTGCCATGCCCACCAAGTCATGTCCACCAAGCCACGCCACACCCACCAAGGTACACCCACAGAATCGGTAGTAAAAAACATTGAATCCCACCACTGCTTTGGGACATCCATGATCTGAATGACCAAGAATATCCATAGACATCACATAAATGATTTCCTACACTATCAAGACATTCGCCATGTATCTGATGATTTGGAAGACATGAAGAAAGAAAGAGGTCTAGAATTTAAACTCTGAAGTTTAATATAGAGAATATAGAATATATAATATAGAAGCTTGATATAGAGAAAGAGCCAGTTTGGTGTAGTGGTGAAGGTCCTGGTTTAGAAACCAGGAGACTGTGAGTTCTAGTCTTGCTTTAGGCATGAAAACTGACTGGATAACTTTGGGCCAATCAGAAAAAGACAAGATAGCTTATGAAAGCTATCAGGATGATTTCAGTTAATCACCAGAAGACTATGAGTTCTCATCCCACCTTAGACCAGTAATTCTTTCACAGCCCAACCCACCTCATAGAGTTTTTGTGGGGGGAAAGAATAGGAGGAAGGAGGATTAGACATGTTCGCCACCTTGAGTTATTTATCTATATATATAAAAGTGAAATACCACTCACGAGTCATCACAAAATCTCCAGAAGTGTAAAGCTTAGAAACTTGAAATTTGGCACGTATGTTGCTCTTGGCTTCTTGGTGCTCACAGGATTTTTTGAAATGAGCATTTAAAGTATTTCCTATATTATTATTAACATGCTCTGATGCTAAGAAGTTCTACTCCCCCTCCCCACCTGAAAAGAAATCTGTTCCAAATGCAAAACACAAGCAGAGGAGAGGAGTTTCAGTTTCAGTTTTAGTTTCACAGCAGCTTTAGTACACAACAGTTGAGCTAAGCTACGCCCAGGCTCCTTGCTGTCTCTTTCTTGCTCACACAGCAAATACTGTTTCAGTTTCCAAACAGCCCTGAACCCTCTCACACACTGACAGGATGCTAGCTAAATGAATACCAATGGATGCTGGTAGGCAGAGGCAGAATTTTTTCCCCTTATTTTCCTCCCCAAAAACTTACCCGATCACAAAGTTTCGTAGTGAAGCACGGATACCCTGCTAGTTAAGTAATAAAGGCAGGATAAAAATCTAATAAATAAATAGTATAAAATGTATATGACTTTTTTTGTCTGCTATAGTGGGTAATTCTTGTTTATTTTGTTTCAGGTTTCATTCTGGTCTACAGTAAAAATTTGAATCTAGGCAAATCGTAATTTTAACTCACCTGCCAAGTTAAGGAAAAAATTGAACAAGGTGCTAAATATCTTGAAAGCTATGGTGTATTGCTGGGCCCTGGTGTGAACCCTTCAAACTTGATTGCCTAACGCCACTCCTATTGCTCCAGGAGAAAGTTTAATCCTTCACCTGTATCTAAAGATGAAGGATTAAACTAAAGCTACAAGTCAGAGGTGGTATTTAGCAGGTTCTGACCATTTTCCACCGTATCTTATTATCTCAAACCATCCACAAAGTTCACAGTAATTTGTCCTGGTTCAAATATCCACTTTCGTTTTTTGTTTTTGTTTTAATATGTGTTAGGTTTTTTTTCCCCCAATGCACTTTTTAATATCTTGTTTCCTATGTGATTTTTGTTTGTTTGCTTGCTTTTAATCTTTTGTAGTTTTCCATTTTTAATTTTTTTTAAAATAAAATTTTAATTTTTTTTTAAAAAAAGACAGAATGCAAGTGGAAATAATCCTGGAGATCATTAGCATAAACAGTTCCAAAGGGAGGGGCTTTTCAGCTTCAACCCTTTTCTTCACATAGCAGTAGCAAAATTGAGATGGAAAGGTGGACATTAGGTGATCTCTCCTCTATCCTGAACCAGGGAGGAAACTATTCTGTTGATGGGTATGATGCAGTCAACATTTCCATCAGAGGTGCTATTCAGCAGGTTCTGACCAGTTCTGGAGAACCGGCAGCAGGAATTTTTGAGTAGTTCGGAGAAACGGCAAATCCCACCTCTGACTGGCCCCGCCCCCATCTATTCTCTGCTTCCCAAGTCCCAGCTGATTGGCTGGGTCTTCTTTTGTTGCCCTGCACAGGAGAAGGGAGCTGGAAAACAGGCTAGTGGAGTGGGGAGGGAATGGGGATTTTGCAGTATCCTTGCCCTGCCATGCCCGCCAAGCCACGCCCACAGAACCAGTAGTAAACAAATTTGAATCCCATCACTGCTATGGGTTTCTTGCAACCCAATTAACAGTCAGTCAAACTGCCAGTGCCTTGCTAGATTCAACCAAATCTTAAAAACAGCTGGATTACAGGTGGTCCTTGACTTACAACGGTTGGTTTAGTGACCGTTCCAAGTTACAACAGCACTGAAACGGTGACCTGTGACCATTTTTTTCAGACTTATGACTGTTGCCGAATCCCCACGGTCACATGGTTTACCTTCAGATGCTTGACAACCGACTCACATTTATGATGTTTGCAGTGCCCTGGGGTCACGTGATCCCCTTTAGCGACCTTTCCGAGAAGCGAAGTCAAGGGGGAACCCAAAATCCACTTAACAACCGTGTTACTATTTTGACAAACTCAGCGATTCGCTTAGCAAACGGGACAAAACTCATTTCTCACTGAACCACATACGTTTTGGGCTCAATTGTGGTCGTAAGCTGAGGACTACTTGTAGTAAATTTATACTTGGCTCGCCCAGGGGTGGGCTTCAAAAATTTTAGCAATGGGTTCTCTGCCCAGTGGCTGGGTGGGTGCGGCCTAGTTGGCCTTCTGCACATGGGGGAGGAATTTTTACCCACCCCGGGTTCCGAAGGCTTTCCTTGAGCCTCTGGGAGGGTGAAAATGGCTTCCCAGGTTCCGGAAGCTCTGTGGAAGCCAGAAACCGGCCAATTCCTGGCCTTCACAAACTTCAGGGAGGCCCGTTTTTTTGCCCTCCCCAAGCCTCTGTACATGCCCTACACTTACCTGCATCCAAAATGGGCTGGGAGGGGAGGGTCGAGGTGGGCGGTGTGATGACCCAGAGTGTAACACAAACGTAGCAAAATCCAAAACACAAATAAACGTCCTTTAATGCCTCCAACTTGGCCCCACTGTTCAATAATTCTCAGTTGGAGATAAAACGTACTCAAAAATAGTCTTCAAAAAAAAAGCAATACAGTCCGAACTTAATGAGCAGATAGAGGTGAAATAAAAAACTAAAACAAACTACAATGAAGGAATTTCCACAAGGGAACAAGATAAGTAATTACCAACTTCAAGGAGATAACAAGGTACGGTCTGTTGAAAGGACGCCAACCAAGATAACCTCCAACCAAAATAAAACATGCTTTGTCTCCAGCGTTTGCCAGAACACAGTTCCAAACCCTTATTCAGTTGTTACACCTGCAGCCCATGAAGAAGATCATGGCCCTCTCCTCCTGAGTAGACCATGTCTCTCCCTTATCCTCTCTTCCCTGTGTGCCTTAGGATGGAGAGGGGATGGGCCTGGGTCCTCCTCTGACTGCTCAGCCGGCCTCTGCTCCTCCCCAGCCTCCTCCACCACCTCTGGAGCCACCCTTCCACTCCCTGTTGGTTGTTCCTCCTCTCCCTCAGAGTCAGGCTCCACTAGGAGCATGACAGGTGGGGCCAGCCAGGAATGGGATTTGGCGGGTTCTCCAAAGTGCACAGAATCTTAGCTAGGGGCTCTCCTGAACCCCTGCGAACCTCCAGCAGCCCACCCCTGGGCTCGCCATCCGGTATTGAATCTGTTCCAACTGGTAGTTCCAATATAATTTGGGCAGTAATTGCTGGAAAAGCTGGAGCAGATGGTAGGGGGACACGGCATGGAAGTCAGAGCAGACCTAAACAATCAGGAGAACATAGGTAAGTCAGCCGACAGTTTTCTCTGAGATAGAAACGTATCGCAGATGGGGAGAAATCTGGGCAGACGCATTTCAAGCACTTTAGTGAGAACCTGCCCTAATTAGCTCTCTATAACGATGGCTCAGAAATTCCTCCAATCCCACCTCCGCTTACCACTCCACAGCAATTATTTCGCAACTGTCAGATGGGCGGCTATGTAAATGGAATAAATGAATAAATGGCACCCCCTTCCTCACCTGCAAAAGAAGCTAAGGAGATTGGAAAGAACAAAGTTTTAACCCTTACCTGTTTCTCGGACTGCACAACCAATCTTACCCCTGAAGGCTAGATTCTTGCAAAAGTTCCTCGAACGCCAAGCTGGCCTGCCTAACCAGAATTTATCCACTAATATTTACCTAAGGGCTTTATTCAGTCTTCTTCCTCTCTGTCCCAAAGGTGCTTTTTCAAGAGGCAACTGGACTTTCTGGTTTTTTCATTGAAGATGTTTTGCTTCTCATCCAAGAAGCTTCTTCAGCTCTGACTGGGTAGTGGGGGAATGGAAGGATTGATACTCCTTGCAGACAGTTGGTCGTTTGCATCCTTTTAGAGGGTCATTGAGGCCACTTGGAGGTTCATCTGCATCACCTGAGTAGTGCAAATGGGTGTGGAGGGGTGGGATTCAACCAGGGTTACTACCGGTTCGGTGATTATGTTTTGTGTGCCAGACGCGTGCTGCGGGTGTGTGTAATAAACCTTGAGCTGTGCTGCCCGGACAGCTGATGAGCTCTGCAAGCAGGTACGCAGCATTTCAAAAGCCACTTTTTTCCTGCTTTTTCAACCTCAGCTGTGCCACGCAAAGCAGCTGAGGTTGAAAAAGCAGGAAATAAAGGACAAGAATCAGGTAAGAGCCCGGGCAGGCGGGTGAGACAAACAGCAGCAAACAGAGAACCGGTTCGGTGTCCGCTGCTCTTCAGAGCTACCGGTTCTATAGAGCCGGGCAGAACCATTAGCATCCCACCCCTGGTAAGGAACAAAACATCTTCAAAGAAAAGCCAGAAAGTCCAGTTGCACATTTCAGACAATTAGGACCTGAACGACTGAGAATCTCCATAGATTTCCTCCTCTCTGTTGAAGCCAGGACAGTAGTCTTCAATTTACAACCACAATTGAAACCCAAAACTTCTGTTTCTATGCGAGACCGTAGTTAAATGACTTTTGCTCCATTTTGAGACCTTTCTTGCCACCTTTGTTGAGCGAATCACTGCAGTTAAGTTATTAACACGGTTGTCCAGAGAATCTGGCTTCCCTATAGATTTTGCTTGGCAGAAGGTCACAAAAGTTGATCACCTGATGCTTGGACACAGCAACCGTCATAAATATGAGTCAGTTGGCAAGCCTCTGAATTTTGATCACATGACCATGGGATCGGTGGTGGGATTCAAACGGTTTTACTACCGGTTCTGTGGGCGTGGCTTGTGGAGATGGCAGGGGAAGGTTACTGCGAAATCCCCATTCCCTCTCCACCCCACTAACCTGCTTTCCGGTTCTGTTCTCCTATGTAGGGCAACCAAAGAAGGCCCAGCCGATCAGCTGGGACTCAATGGGAGGCAGAGAATAGATGGGGGCGGGGCCAGTCAGAGGTGGGATTTGCCGGTTCTCCAAACTACTCAAAATTTCTGCTACTGGTTCTCCAGGACTGGTCAGAACCTTCTGAATACCACCCCTGCATGAGATGCTGCAGTGGTCATCAATGTGAAAAATGGTCATTGGGCATTTTTTCAGTGCTGCTGTAACTTCAATCACTAAGCAAAAGTGTTGTAAGTGGAGGATTATCTTGTACTCCTATCTTTTTATTATTATTAAGAAGATTGATTCCTTCTGTATAGTCCAAGATGTTTGGCTGCTGAGTTTCATAACCTCTGCTCCCTCTTCCCTTAATTTCTAAAATCTTAAACAATTCCCAAAGACATCGATATTGTCAAATAGAAGAAATCCATCCCATCCTACAGCATCGACCACACCCTGTGAGATTTTTGAGTTGGAAAGGATTTCTTAAAACGCTCAAGTTCCTTTTTGACAAGAGGAGGATGGACACAGTGCTTCTGTCATTACAACATGTTTTTCTTGCGAGCGCGTCCCTCTTCTTCACTCGTAATCAGCGAATGGGTCATCGGGACCCCAGCTCACCTCCCTCACTTCCCAGGGTTTATATATCTCTCCAGCTGAAATAGACTGCAAGCAACGTACACAGCCTCTTTATATAAAGATGCAAAGTTTTAAAGCACCAATAATAATATTTGGGAGGAGGAGCAGCAGGTGGAGGAGGAGTAGCAAGAAGGATCAGGAGGAGAAGAATAAGGAGGAGGAAAAGGAGAGAGAAGGAGGAGGAAAAGGAGGTGAATGAGGAGGAGAAAGAGGAGATGGAGAGAGAAGGAGAAGGAGAGAGGAGGAGGAGGAGGAGGAGAAGAGAGGAGAAGTGAGAGGAGAAGGAGAGAAAAGAGAAGGAGAAGAAGGAGGAGGAGAAGGAAAAGGAGGTGGAGAAGAATAATGAGGAGGAGGAGGAGGTGGAGAGAGAAGAAGAAGGAGAAGGAGAGAGGAGGAGGAGGAAAAGAGAGGAAGAAAGAGGAGGAGAAGTAATTCAAATGTTCTTAAGTCTAGGTTGCCAAACTGACTAAACCTTTGTTCTCTCTAGTCAAAAGGGAAGGCCCTGGTTCACTTCTCCAGTGTTAACATGTATGTTCTACCTGGTGTCACTTTATTGTTTGTAAACTGGCCATTTTGGATGTTGTGGAAAGGGCCCGTCTGTCTTGTCTATGTGGAGCAGATTCAGAAATGCATGGGCCTCACCCATCCACCCCAGCCCTGTTTCACCTAAAAGCAAGAGAGTCACTAACTTTTCCAAAGACTTGACTAACCTAGATAATTGGAATTGCCAACCCTCGACCTCCTGCGGTTCAAGCACTATTTGTCTGGTTGTTTTTCTGCCTTTTTCTAATGTAAGCAAATGAGCTCTGAAAATGTTCACCAGTGTCAGGCCTGCTGTGAGCATTCTCTTAATGAGACCATAAGGATGCAAGCTGGAAGAACCATTTCAGTGGGTCTGAAGAGGTAATCGCTCGTCTTCTCCTTAATTTCACCTAAGTGTGCACGTTGGAGAAAAAGGAGCAACTAAAAAGCTATTCAGAATGGAGGTCAAAGAAACTAAGGCCCAGCAGCCATTTTAGGAAGGAGAGACAAAGGAGCCCAAAATGAGTGCAAAAGAGGCTTCCATATTGAATGTTCAGGCGTTGGTGGATTATGCCTCTTCCAGATGACAGGTGTTAAAAGTATTGCTTGCTTGTAGATGAACATTACCATTTTGTTCGATCCTAATTCTGTAAATCCGCGTCAGATGTTCGTCAGTTTAAAAGAACACCTAATCTGGATGGACTTCAAGAGTTTTGCCTGATTTCGCATTTATAAAATCTTTTTTGGATGACAATGTAAGATGTTTAAGTTACCCATTCATCGATAAGAAACTAATCTGGATTTCTGATCTTTTTTCCATAAATTAGATTGAACACCAGGCCCTATCTGACAAATTGACATTGAGTGGTGAAAAAAAGTAAAGTTCTACATTTAAGCAAGAAAAAACAAATGCACAGGTATAGTACAGGTAGTACTTGGCTCAATAGAAGTAATTGCAGAGCTTGGAGTCCTAGTGGACAATCACTTAAATATAATCCTAAAATGTATCAACAGGAGGGATAGAATCAAGATCATGTGAAGTGTTAATACCACTTTATAATGCCTTGGTAAGGCCACATTTGGAATCCTGCATTCAGTTTTGATCATCATGATGTAAAAACGATGTTGAGACTCTAGAAAGAGTCAGAGAAGAGCAACCAAGAGGATTAGAACACTGGAAGCCAAAATATATAAAGAACAGTTGCTGGAATTGGGTATGTCTAGTTTAATGAAAAGAAGGATTGGGGTGACATGATAGCAATGGTTCAATATCTTAGCAGCTGCCAGGAAGAAGAAGGAATCAAACTATTATCCAAAGCACCTGAAGTCAGGACAAGAGGCTAATGGGATGGAAACTAATCAAGGAGAGAAACAACTTTGAACTAAGAAGGAATTGCCTGACAGTTAGAACAATTAATCAGTTGGAAAGACTTGCCTCCAGAAATTGTGAGTGTTTCAATACTGGAAATTTTCAAGAAGAGATTGGACAACCACTTGCCTGAAATGTAATAAGGTTTCCTATTTAAGCAGGGGGTTTTGTTCTCGTTTTCATCATATTGATAATCCACAATATATTTTGCATCATTCTATAGATTTGCACCAAAGATGTCCTTGCTTTTTATACTGTAGGTCCCCATGCAGGATAAAAAATCCCCTCTTCCTTTTCACAAAATTTAATTCTAATTGGAAACTCTTCTTGGATTATAACGTTACATATGGATTTGCACTTCATCAGAGCATAGCTTCTGATCTGTAGAATCCTACTCGATCTATAACTTTCGGTATTGATCTAACATATTGTTTAATATTTATAGTTTTGTTAGTGATTAATATGTTAACCAAATACAGACAATTTAAAGTTCAGTAGATTAAATTATCTGTATCTTATTTTCTGTTCTATAATATACCAGTGTATATCTTTTTAATTTTGCTTTTTAATTTTATTTATATTCTTTCAAAACATTAAATAAAACTACTTTTAGAAAGAAAAAGGAATGAAAAACAAAACCAAGAAAACCACCCACCACCATTCCTAGCAATAAAAGAAGATCAAAAGCACCGTCAAGAAATATTCAAAGAAAATGTCAAGAAGCAAGAGAATAAAACTGGAAAAACAATAGCTTCCTTTACTAGGGTGCCAACCTTTAGAGAAACTCCGGATTGAAATAAAGCATTAAAAACTACAGACCTACACCTGAATGTAATACTACCATTAAAGGTCATATGTAATCTTTCCAGCAAGAAGATGAAAGAAGAACTGGAGGTAGTTACATAAAGTTTGGAAAACTTGAAAATCAAATCAGAATACATATACATATACATATACATATACATATACATATACATATACATACATACATACATACATACATATATATATATATATATATATATATATATATATATATATATATATATATATAATAGTGGCTCAGTGGCTAGATGCTAAGCTTCTTAACCAGAAAGGTCAGTAGTTTGGTGATTTGAATCCCTAGCGTCGCTTAATGGCCTGAGCTCCCATTACTTGTCCCATCTTCTGCCAACCTAGCAGTTCGAAAGCATGTAAAAAATGCAAGTAGAAAAATAGGGACCACTTTGGTGGGAAAGGAACAGTGTTCCATGTGCCTTCGGCGTTTAGTCATTCCAGCCACATGACCATGGAAACATCTTCGGACAGCGCTGGCTCTTTGGCTTTGTAATGCAGATGAGCACCGCCCCCTAGAGTCGCAAATAACTAGCATGTATATGTGAGGGGAACCTTTATGTGTGTGTGTGTGTGTGTATAAACCTAAACCATATTATACACACACACACGTAAAGTTATAACTTTGGCTTATAAATAGCCAACAATGCCATTAACCGCGATAATTCACATTCAAAGCATCAACCAATGAGAAATTATCAACGAATGAGAAAGTTTGATTTTAGGCAATTGATTTAATAAGTCATAACAAGTCCTCAGGAAACCGTCCCTGGATCCAGCATTATCGTCCGGTCTCCAACCTTCGCTTTGTTGCGAAGGTTGTTGAGAGCGTGGTGGCACGTCAGCTCCCTCAGTACCTGGATGAAGCGGTATACCTAGACCCCCTCCAATCGGGTTTCAGGCCCGGGTACAGCACGGAGACGGCGTTGGTCGCGTTGGTGGATGATCTCTGGAGGGCCCGGGACAGGGGTTGTTCCTCTGTCTTGGTCCTGTTAGACCTCTCAGCGGCTTTTGATACTGTCGACCACAGTATCTTGTTGCAGCGGTTGGGGGGAGGCACCGTTGGTTGGGGTTGGGAGTGGGAGGCACCGTTTTACGGTGGTTCTCCTCCTTCCTCTCTGACCACTTGCAATTTGTGTTGACAGAGGGTCAGAGGTCGACCCCAAGGCCCCTACTGTGTGGGGTGCCTCAGGGGTTGGTGCTCTCGCCCCTGCTGTTCAACATTTATGTGAAGCCGCTGGGTGAGATCATCCGTGGTTTCGGGGTAGAGTTCCATCAGTATGCTGATGACACTCAGCTGTACATCTCTACCCTGGGCCACCCCAACGAAGCCGTTGAAGTGATGACCCGGTGCCTGGAGGCCGTGCGGAGTTGGATGGGTCTTAACAGGCTTTGTCTCAACCCGACCAAAACCGAGTGGCTGTGGTTTCCTGCGCCCAGATACAGCCAGCTTGTTCCTTCGCTGGCCGTGGGGGGAGAAATTTTGACCCCCATGGAAAGGGCTCGCAATCTAGGTGTCCTCCTGGACATACGGCTGTCTTTAGAAGATCATATCACGGCCGTCGCCAGGGGGGCCTTTTGTCAGATTTGTCTGATTTACCATATCATGGCCCTTTCTGGATCTGGACGCACTTCGCACAGTGACCTCCGCCCTCGTCATCTCCCGCTTGGACTACTGCAATGCACTCTACATGGGGCTCCCCTTGAAGAGTGTCCGGAGGCTGCAGTTGGTTCAGAATGCGGCCGCGCAGGTGATCTTGGGAACCTCTTGGAGCTCCCATGTAACACCACTTCTCCGCAGGCTGCACTGGCTTCCTGTGGCCTTCCGGATCCGATTCAAGGTAGTATTGATTGTATTTAAAGCGCTCCATGGCTTGGGACTGGGTACTTACGGGACCGCCTGCTGCCATCAACAGCCTCCCACCGCCCAGTGCGCTCCCACAGGGTTGCCCTCCTCGGGGTTCCACCGCCTGATCGTTGCCGGCTGGCGACCCCGAGGGTGCGGGCCTTCTCTATGGGGGCCCCCTCCCTGTGGAATGATCTGCCCCCGGAGATACAGGCCATTACCGACATCCAGACCTTCCGGCGTGCAGTAAAGACCCTGTTTTTCCAACAGGCCGGCCTGGCCCAGTAAACGGTTCTTGGGGTTTTAAATTAATTAGGTTTTAAATTTTTAATTATAATCCTTGAATTTTAAATTTTGGTAATTTTATATTTGATGGGATTTCAGCCGGATCAATTCTATTTAATTTGTTTTTAATTGTACATACTGTTTGTTTTTTAGTAGGCTGTACACCGCCCCGAGTCCCTTTTTGGGAGAGGGGACGGTATAAAAATTTAAATAAATAAATAAATAAATAACAATATAATACCAAATAATAAAGACTGCATCTGTGAAAGAAACCAAAAGTAGTACTGATAATAATAAGCACTTTGGGAGCAAACCCAAAACAACTAGTGCATCACTTGAACACCACCGGCATTGAGAAAATCCCCATAGTCAATTGCGAAAGGTAGCTTTACTTGTACAGCTTACATCAGAGATGGTATTCAGCAGGTTCTGACCAGTTCTGGAGAACCGGTAGTGGAAATTTTAAGTCGTTCAGAGAACTGGCAAATACCACCTCTGACTGGCCCTACCCCCATCTATTCACTGCCTCCCAAGTCCCAGCTGATTATTTGGGTCTTCTTTGGTTGCCCTGCACAGGAGAACGGAGCTGGAAAGCAGGTTGGTGAGGTGGGGAGAGAATGGGGATTTTGCAGTATCCTTCTCCTGCCATGCCCGCCAAGCCACATCCACAGAACCGATAGTAAAAAATTTGAATCCCACCACTGGCTTACATCTTGGGATGATATCTCTAACATCACAAAACCTCACAAAACCTTCTTGAGAAGGACTTGATAGGTAAATAAAAAATGCCCAAAATACTTTGAACATCTGGCTGATTGTGTAACAAATCACTATAGAACTTGACAGCGGATTTCACTGAACCTACTACTGAACAGACTTCAAGAAGAAAATAAACCTCAAGAGTAAGAAGATTAGCATTGTATTGCGTAGGCAAGAAGCTTTTATCGTTTTAAAAAATTATTTGCAAATAATTAAAGTTGTTAATTATTCTTCTGTTCTAAGCAGGATATATTAGATAAGTATATCAGACCCCAACAATTCATTGAATTAAACTGAATGCAACTCTGCTTTCTGTGCTGGGGAGAGGGCACTTCTATTGGTTTGAATATTATGGTCTATTTACTAAATTTCATTTCTGACCTTACTTTTATTTCAGATTTGCCTTGTACAAAACTTTACGGCTAACTTTCATTCCCGCATGTGTTTACTTCAGCTGCATCTTCAAGGTTGTCTTCACACAGAAAAGAGGGGAGCAGCAAAATCTGTCACACTAACATTTCCAAATGTTCCCAGCGGAAGTCCTTCAATGCTAAAACAAGTGTTCGGCTGGGCAGTCAACGATAGAACATCGTGGCCATACATTAGTTCAAGAAAAACAACAGTAGCCCTTTGAAAAGAACTCAAGTCATAGACAAAAAACAAAAAAAGAACAACCATCTTATTACAGTTTTCACAGTTCCTTCTAGGTACGGTGGATGCTATCTTTTGTATTTCAAACAGCTCTTTAGGGAACAGGGGATGTTGGGAAGATGCGTTGCAATACTTGACAAAAACTATGGAAGAGCTTCAGACATCGGTGAGTCAGTGTCAATGATCCTCTCGTGCGTATATGTAGCAAAAGAAAAGTTGGAGTTCGTCAAAGAGAGAGTCTGCGTATCCTTCCTTGTCTAACTGCACAAGAAGTGCCAGCTATAGGTTTTCCCACAGAGAAGTTTTAGTTTTGAGAATTGCATTTCTGCAGATCCCATCTGAGCGTTGAAAGAAATATCCATCTGGTTCAGTAGTTCCACACAAGGAGAAAGGCACTGGAGACAAAATGGAGGCTGGAAGCTGATTGGAAAGATGGTTTAATGATGAAGCAGAACCACCAAGCACATGTGATTCTGGCCAGCTGACCACATGGAGTTGAAAGTAAGGGGTATTTATGCCTTCTCTTGGGCTTTGCACTTAAGCTTCCTGTTCCTATGCAAGAATATGTATTCTATTGGCTGTCATCAGACTCCCATGGGGTCATGTAGGGGTTATGTAAGGGTCATAGCTGGCTCTGTAGGTTGTCTGAGAAGTTTGATTGAAGTTTCTGAGGGTGATGCAATATCAATGTCAACTCATAAAATATTTCTATGGTCTTTTTAGAGTTGCCAACAGAAAGGGAGGGGGGAGCAGTGAGGCAGCTTGGAAATCGAAAGTGCATTCCATAAATAGTTTTCAAAGATAGTAACTAGGTAAACTGAAGTTTCTGCCGTGCAGAATTCTAACTGGAGAACACGACTGATGACTCTTGGCTATGGATGTGTCCCATTGGAGAATATGAATTATGATACACAAAGGGAATGGGGAAAAACCAGGGTCAAGGGTGACAATGAATTACGTATCTCAGAGTCAGTTACACTCAGGCAGTGTCATATATGTTAATTCCCAATAAATCCTTTTGAAGTTTTGGAAGTTTGGCTCAAGAATCATGATTTAATTGGGTAATTGCCAGAATCCTGACAGTCCTTAGAAGATTGTGCAATGTAGTGAGCTCTGTGTCTTAGTGGGTTAATCCTATTATGTCCTGGAGGGTCATGTCTTAATCCCTTCACCCTGAGGCTGAAGGTCTTTTGTTTTGTAGATAAGCTGGCCCAGTCTTTCTTAATGGGCACAAAATATCTGCTGGGGGCAGGGAGCTAGGACTCTGAGGTTCGGTCTCCCTTAAGATTTTTTCGATTTCTCTTTTAGGGACGAAAAATTTTCCTGCCTTTTTTAATATTCCTCAAAATATTTCATTCTTCCAAGAGGGCTGTGTGTTCTAACTTTCTACATGAGGAACAGCTTTAAGAGCTACAGATAGTCCAGCTCTTCAGAAGCAGGTGAAGAAAGCAATTTGGTTTTCTTCTTAGCATTTAACCCAAGTGCAGGGTCCTCAACCAAGGTTGATCCAATTGATTGCAACAGGAATTGACTCACCAGCTTCTCGCCTGAGCCTGACATTATGGGTTGAGAGCAGGGGTAGGATTCTACCTGGCTGGACTGGTTCTATAGAACCAGTTGTAGCGATTCTGCGCAGTTCGGAGAACTGGCTGGCCCTACCCCTCCCCTCCCTGCCCACTCACTCCTTACCTGGCATCAAACTTGCCTGTGTTTGGTAAGTTGCTATTTTTCCTTTTTCTTCCCCGACCATCAGCTGTTCTGTTGTGCCGGAAGATTTTAGATTAGCTAGAAAGCAGGAAATAGTTGGATTTCTTGCTCTCTAGCTAATCTAAAAGCAGAGCTGAACCTTCCTTAGGACTGAAGATTCTATTTTTCAGTGCAGACTCAGGTAGAAGATTGCAGAATGGTAGATCTCTAAGTGAATCTGTGATTCTGTGAGCAACTCAATCTGCCTGCCTGCTTTGCCTGCTTTTGGGTAAAAGTTGTTCAGCTTTGCTGGCTGAGGAACTCTGGAAGTTGAAGTCCACAAGTCTTAAAGTTGCCAAGGTTGGAGACTCCTAATCTAGTCTAACCCCACCGCCCATCCAAGCAGGAGACTCTACACCATTTCTGACAGATGGAAGTCCAGCCTCTTCTTGAAAGCCTCCAGTGATGAGGCACTCATAACTTCTGAAAGCAAGCTGTTCCACTGGTTGATCGCTCTCACTGAAAGAAAATTTCTCCTTTTCATCATCATCTTCATCAACATATTCCCAAATGCACTTTGGGAAGGAAGCTCCTAAGGTTCATGCGAGAAGAGTTGGAATCTCTTCCAATGACTTTCTTGCCTAACTAACTTGCTTTGATTGAAAGAAGCTGATTGGATGAGCAGTGAAGTGTCTCAAGCCAACAAGAAAAAATAAGTCCAGTTGTCATGACTCAACTTTCAGAAAACTCTAGGAAAACAAGAAGATTTGGGTGGCCCCCAAAGGTGCTTTTTCAAAAGGCAACTGGACTTTCTGGTTTGAGATGCAGACAACACAGATATTTAGAATTTATTTGATTTGTCAATCGCTTACCAGATAATAGGTATAAGTATACACATAGTTATGAATACATGAAATGGGCACATATAAGAAAAATAAAAGAAACAATAGGACAGGGATGGTAGGCATGTTGGTGCGCTTATGCACGCCCCTTACAGACCTCTTAGGAAAGGGGTGAGGTCAATAGTAGACAGTCTAAGGTTAAAGTTTTTGGGGTTTGGGGAAGAAACTTCAGAGTCAGGTAGAGTATTCCAGACATTGACCACTCTGTTGCTGAAGTCGTATTTCCTGCAATCAAGTTTGGTGCGGTTAACCTTGAGTTTGTATCTGTTGTGTATTCTTGTGTTGTTATGGTTGAAGCTGAAGTATTCATTGACAGGTAAGTCATTGCAATGTATGATTTTATATACCATACTTAGATCAGACCGAAGACGGCGTAGTTCAAGGTTTTCTAGGTCTAGAATTTCAAGTCTGGTGGCATAAGGTATTCTGCAATGAGTAGAGGAGTGGAGAACTCTTCTTGTGAAATATTTCTGGACTTTCTCAACTGTGCTAATATCAGATACGTAATGTGGGTTCCAGACTGATGAGCTGCATTACATCCCCCCAACAGTCTGCCCTTTTGCTCAACAGTAAAGGGACACAGGGCAGAAAACATTCTGCAGAAAACAAAGCTCCAACTTCTCAATGAGAAGTAAGTTGCCTCTTGAAAAAGCTCCTTTAGGATAAACATGACCTGGATGACTAAGAATCTCCATAGACAAGATTTGAGTGGCATTATGCATTTGAAAACATTGCTAATTTAGATTTGGATCTGAGCCACCCTCACCTCTGGCCAACTATTCTGTTCTCGTAGATATTTGGAATAGCTGAGACCTGTAAATATTTATAAAGCATTACCCACAAAATGGCAACATTAAAGAGATCGTACATCGAGGTGATGAGAAAAATCATACGAAAGAGGGTGTCAAAAGTAGCAGGACTGCCTGAAATGAACACACCGAGTACAGCTAGCTGGGAAAGCCATTTTTCAAATGGGCTGGGATGCGAAGCTTTGAACTTATTTAATAACATTAAGCAAGAACACTTCACTATCTCAAAGAAGGATCAGTGGCATAAATCAGGCATCATTTCACATATTTCAGGATCAAAGCTGTAAAGCAAAATGATTTGTGGAGACATTTCAACAGCTCCAATAAATCACTGGTTCTTTCGGGGAATACTTAGACATATTAGTTGCCCAAATGATCATTTCTCTGGGTGACTCCGGCCAAGAGGAAGGAAAATGGAAAAAGTTTAAAGCTCCCGTTCACAAGTTGGTTTCTCGGTAATCGTGATTTATCTTGAATATTAGAGGAAACAGATGCAGAGCCCTGTGGAGTTGAATTAGCAAAATTAAAACCAGGAGAGGGAAGGGCCAGAGACACAAAATGACTCCTTGAAGGGAATTCTGTTTTTTCCCTTTTTTTCAGAAAGTGTTCAATTAAACCTCACAGGATAAATTAAGAGGAGGAAATAATAGGCCTGCAATGGCGAACCTATGGCCCGGGTGCCACAGGTGGCATGGAGAGCCCGCTCTGCAGGCATGCGAGCCGTCGCCTCAACTCAGCTCCACTGTGCATGGGCGTGTGCCTTCTGCCGGCCAGCTGATTTTCGGGTCTCTGCCATGCATGCATGGGGGCAGAGCACATGCAGGACATTGTGCGTATGCATGGTGGGAACAAGGGGGGAATGCGGGCCTGTTTTTGCTCCCAAAAGGCTGCAAGGAGGCCTACTATGCCCAGAACAGGGCATGGGGGGGTTGCCTATGCATGTATAGGGGTGGGGCAAGCGGGAGGAGGTCATGCACACGTTGCATTATGCATGCAGTCATGCATCCACGCTGTGAAATGCGCATGCATGAATTTTCGGCAGGTGATAGCAAGAAGATTAGCCATCACTGTAATAGGCTGTCAGAATACTTCATAAGAGCCTCTTTTGCCATATTAACATGCAGGCTTAAAAGCAGGTTAGGTAACAAACAAATGAACGTATCCTGGGGTGGGATTCTACCAGTTCACACCTATTCACTAGAACCGGTTGTTAACATTCTAAGCAGTTCGGAGAACCTTTGTTAGAAGAAATTACTGGCCTAATCCTGTAAGGAAAGCAGGAAGGAAACATTCTGGGGTTGCTTACAGAAACTGCCTCTCCATTAACCCTTATTACATTCTTGGCAGGACTAGACTTCCTGTCTCTGGAACTTCTCTGGAGTTTTTTTTTCCTCCTTTGCTGGTACTTTGCTTGTGTGGAGTGACCATTCAAAGTTATAATGGCACTGAAAAAAGTGACTATGACCGGTTTTCACACTTACGACTGTTGCAGCATCCCCAGAGTCATAACAGGCGAGGGGACGAGATGCGTGCCTCAATGTGAGTGATGTTGAGTTGGCTACACCCAGCCAGTCACATGACCACCAAGCCATGCCCACCAACTAAGCCACGTCCACAGAACTGGTTGATAAAAAATTTGAATCCCACCCCTGAACGTATCCACACATGCTGTAGTAACTTTTAATGTCTTAAAATGTAGAACCGGTAGCGGAAAGTTTGAGTAGTTTGGAGAACCAGCAAATACCGCCTCTGACTGGCTCCGCC
Organism: Bungarus multicinctus; assembly: GCA_023653725.1. NCBI lineage: Eukaryota > Metazoa > Chordata > Lepidosauria > Squamata > Elapidae > Bungarus > Bungarus multicinctus. The sequence goes on along the minus strand of CM042848.1, from coordinate 73,075,590 downwards.
TCCATCTATTCTCTGCCTCCTGAGTCCCAGCTGATCGGCTGGGTCTTCTTTGGTTGCCCTGCACAGGAGAAAGGAGCTGGGAAGCAGGTTAGTGGGGTGGGGAGGGAATGGAGATTTTTCCAGGATCCTTCCCCTGCCACCAAGGCCACCAAGCCTCACCACACCCACCAAGCCACACCCACAGAACCCATAGTAACATTTTTGAATCCCACTACTGACCAGTATTTTTTTTGGGGGGAGGGCATTTGCAAAGGACAGGGAAGAACAGGAGCTAAAAGAGAGTAATATTGTATACTGCCCACCCGCTACACCAATTTGGTTGGCACCCTGGCACAATTGATTGCTAAGTAGGCTTTTGTCTTCCAGAAACCCACCCATGAAACTATAATTAATAGCCAATGTCTTAAATGATATTCGCTGTCATCGAATAAGAAGCTGCCGACAATTTATGAGGAAGGCAGCCCAAAGATTATCTGAAGATGAAGCCACCCAAAGCAATCAAGGAAGAAGCTGTTAATAACCCACGAGAATGTAGAACATTATTGAAATTCAGGGGAAGAGACAAGAGAGAAGTTCAGAGAGCAGCACATTCAATTCAGTCTGAAAAAAAGACAGAACTGGAGTTCAGATATGGGCAGGGAGGAAACGACCTTTTATGCCTTGTTCAGCCACATAGGAGAAGGAGGAAGGAAGAGAAAAAGAAAGCACAACATATCAAAGTTTTGGTGGTATTCCTGCTATGGCAAAGGACAGAAATTCACACGCCATGACACTCAATATACAAATCTCTCCCTCCCTCCCTCTCTTATGAAGAAGGCAAGTGCAAACTACCTCCAAAAATACATATTCACAGTCCGAGTAGTTCTAAGGGGGAAAAAAAACAGAAAATAAAAGGGATTAAAAAGAATGGAAGAGAATCAGAAGGAGACAAAAGGGGGGGAGAGAGATAGAGATTGGGCCAGGCTGTAGGAACTATGACCACAATTAAGCCACAAAGTTCCATTGCTAAGCAAGACAGCTGTTAAATGAGTTGGCCCCCACTTAACAACCTTTCTTGCCACAGTTGTTAGGTGAATCACTGCGGTTGTTAAGTTAGTTACACGGTTGTTATGAGAACCTGGATTCCCCATGGACTCTGCTGGTCACAGGGTCACAAAAAGTGATCATGTGACCTCAGGACACTGCAGCCTTCATATGCCAGTTGTCAAGCCTTTGAATTTTGATCGTGTGGCCAAGGGAGATGCTGCAATCAGGGGGTGGGATGCAAAACTTTTTACTACTGGTTCTGTGGGTGTGGCTAGGTGGGCGTGGCTAGGTGGGCATGGCCAAGCAACTGATGGGCGTGGCTTTTTTTGTGTGCAGCACACACATCCCGACACTTCATTTTGTGGCCTCCTGGGCCTCAGGGAAGCCTCCGGGGGGGGGGGCATTTTTGCTCCCAGGAAGCTTCTCTGAGGCCCAGGAAGGCAAAAAATGGAGACAGGGGAGGGGCACAGGTTCCCCCCTCCCCTGTCTCCATTTTTTTTGCTCCTGGGTCTCAAGGCAGCTTCCCCGGGAGGGTGCTTTTGCTCCCATGAGGCTTCCCTGAGGCCCAGGAAGGCCAAAAAATGGAGTGCAGGGTGTGATGGCACACAGTACCCCCTTTTGTGCTCCATTATTTGGCCTCCTGGGCCTCAGAGAAGCCTCCTGGGTGAAGCATAAGGCAGTGAGGGAGACCCTGGCACAACTGATCATTGGAACAGCTGATCGTTGGGAGGAAGAAAAAAAATAAGTATCAGTCGGCTGAACCGGTAGCTGTTTTTTTACTACCGGCTTGGTTCAATGATAGCATTTTTTACTACTAGTTTACCCAAACTGGGCTGAACTGGTAGAATCCACCACTGCAATGGTCATAAGTATGAAAAATAGCCATAGGTCACTTTTTCCAGTGCCATTGTAGCAATAGCACTTAGGCTTATATACCGCTTCATAGTGCTCTAAGCGGTTTACAATTTCAGCCTATTGCCCCCAACAATCTGGGTCCTCATTTGACCGACCTCGGAAGGATGGAAGGCTGAGTCAACCTTGACCCTGGTGAGATTCGATTATAGGCAGCTGGCAGTCAGCAGAAGTAGCCTGCAGCACTGCATTCTAACCACTGTGCCATTGCGGCTCTTTTCTTTGTAGCTTCAAACATTCACTAAAAGAAGTCAAGAACTACCTGTAATATCTTTCCCCTGGTTCCAAGGAAAGGCAATGACTTGATACCTTTGGATTAACTAAAAAGGTTCCAAGGAAAATCTGAAGAATTGATGTGTTCTGATCTGACCCACCAAAGGAACAGCTGGGACAGACTATACACAGCAATAGCACTTAGACTTATATACCGCTCCACAGTGCTTTACAGCCCTCTCTAAGCAGTATACAAATGTCAGCCTTTTATCCCCAACAATCTGGGTCCTCATTTTACTGCCTCGGAAGGATGGAAGGCTGAGTCAGGATCGAACTCCTGGCTGTGGTCAGAGTTAGCCTGCAATATTGTGTTCTAACCACTGTGCCACCAGAAACTTTATCCAACGTAGACAACTGCTCCATACATTATCCAATGTAGATGGGTTGTTTCTAACTCAATGTTAATCCCTCTTTATCTAGGTGTTGATTTCTGGAGAGAATGTGTTCTGGTCTTTTTGTTTTCTTATTAGCTTTATTTTAATCATCCCATTTGAATGATCTGTAATTGTGATTATTTTATTTTATTGATTAGCTGTTGGGCTATATCCAAGTGCAGTGTTCTAGACACAAATTATTACTAAAATCTAAAATCTGATAAAAACAATTTAAAATGGAATTGGATAAAATACAATTTAAAATGAAATTGGAATAAAATATAATTTAAAATGAAATTGGAATAAAATACAATAATTTAATATATTTTCTTCTCTTTTTCGTCTTGTATCATATCCGTCATTGGATGTTGGCGACCATGTTGGTGAATTTAATACATAGATAAATAAAATATGATAAAATTATATTTTGGTATCACTCCTACAATCTACTCCACGGGTGTCAAACTCGATTTCATTAAGGGCCACATCAGGGTTGTGTTTGACCTTGGGAGCCTAGGGTGGGTGTGGCCAGGGTGGGTGTGGCCAGCTTGACTTCACTTGTGTCAGGGGCACCTGTGGTGGCCCAAGAGCTCTGCCAGCAAAAGCAAATTCCCAATCACTGTTTTCGGCTGCAACGGCCTCTTACAACCCTCTGCCAGCAAAAAAACGGAGCTCGGGAGGGCCATTGCTTTCACTAACTGAGAGTTGCAGGAGGCCATCCCAACCAAAAATGGAAATTGGGAGCCCGTTTTCACTGGCAGAGGCACCGCAGGCCGGTCCTTTGCTGTTTCCAAGGCCAGATTTAAGCACCCAGGGGCGGATCCAGCCCCAGACCTTGAGTTTGACACCCCTGATCTACCCCAATCAGTCGCACCTATGCCGATCTCAACCGAACCATTTTGCTTTAAGTACTGTGCTGTTAAATGTTATTTAAATGTAATTGTGATTAACATCATATAAACAATCAAGCAGAAAACAATACCCCTAATCAAGGAACTACCTGTCATGCCCCTCATGGAAACTGACTCTGAGGAAGAGGAGGAACAGCTGACAGGGAGTGGAAGTGTGGCTCCGGAGGTTGTAGAGGAGGCTGGGGAAGGGCAGAGGCTGGCTGGGCAGTCATAGGTGGACCCAGGCCTATCCTCTCTCCATCCTAGGGCATGCAGGGAAGAGAGGATAAGGGAGAGACGTGGTCTACTTGGGTGGAGAGGGCCTTGATCCTCTTCATGGGCTGCAGCTGTGACAACTGGATAAAAGGACGGACATGCGTATGGCTGAATGCTGGAAACAAAGCATGGAAATATCTCTAGTTTATTGTTCCTCTCTGAGTTTGGCGTCCTTCCCAGTGTGTGTTCTGATATCTGTGGACATCCTCCAGCCCTTATCTTGCCTGATTTGTGTTGTTTTTTGCTCTTTATAATTTAAACGGCATTTCTTCCCTCTTGTATTTGCTTGTGTGGGAGTTTTTTGTCTCCAGTCAATGATATTTGGAGCTTGGAAGCAAAGTGAAGGAAATAAAAGGGCTTCACCTGTTTTTTGTGACTGTTTATTTTGTATCCCACCCTGGGTCATCACACTACCAAGGAGAAAACCATACCAGCTACTATAGAGGACAAGCTACTGTAATATAAACAAGAGCAAACCCCACACTCACTGGCACTGATAATGTTACCTAGCCAAGTAATGAAACATCAGCAAGCCAACAGCCGAACTCAGAGAGCACCATAGACTCTACAGTTCATCACTGAACTACACGCAGTATATTCTCTTCTATTGAAAATACATAAGAGTTTGAGTGCATTTGTCTCATTATCCTCCATAATGTTCAGCAGCAAGATTTAATGTAAAAAATTTTAGGGGGGGGGGGGGGAAATCTTTCAGAGGAAAAAAAAGAGGGCAGGAAAAGAAAGAGAACAGACAAATATGTAAGTTGGGCTGTTTTGGTGGATCTTAATTGATTTTTAATCTGTGATGGTGGACTATAAATAAATGCTTAAAGCACACGTCAATAAGAACTTTTATTGGCTTGATTTCAGAGAATTATAGCACAGATCTAACAAAGAAGCACTTCCTGGCCTCATGCTAAGTGGCTTCTTCTCTCTCTGACAGTTATTTGAAGGGTGAATTTTGGGAGTGGGCAAGGAGACAGAGCACTAGGTAGCTAAAAGAAAACAACGAGATTTCCTCTCCTGCATTGCAAATAGACAGCAATGTTCTTTTCCTGGTCTGCTCTACAGGCAATCCTTGACTTATGACTATGGTTGAGCCCAAAATTTCTGTTGCTAAATGAGTTGTTAAGTGAGTTTTGGCCCATTTTATGAGCTTTCTTGCCACAGTTATCCCAAAGGTGCTTTTTTTAAAGAGGTAACTGAACTTTCTTGGTTTTTCTCTTTTGAAGAGGTTTTGCTTCTCATCCAAGAAGCTTCTTCAGCTTTGATTGGATGGTGGGGAATGGAAGGATTTATACTCCTTGATGACAACTGGTCATTTGCATCCTTTTAGTGGGTCATTAAGGTCATCTGGTGTCTTCAGAGTCACCCGATTGGTGCAAATGAGTGTGGACCATTCAAATTTTTTTACTACCAATTCTGTGGGTGTGAACATGGTGGGTGTGACTTGGTGGGCGTGGCAGTGGAAGGTTACTGCAAAATCTCCATTCCCTCTGCATCCCACTAATCTGCTTTCCAGCTCCATTCTCCTGTGCAGGGCAACCAAAGAAGACCCAGTCAATCAGCTGGGACTCGGGAGGCAGAGAGTAGATGGGATGGGGCCAATCAGAAGTGGTATTTCCAGATCTCCAAACTACCCAAAAGTTCCACTATCACTTCTCCAGAACTGACCGGAACCTGCTGAATACAACCTCAGGTGTGGAGTCTTCTTGGAACTGTTGAAAGGACTGTGTTGTAGATTGGAGATAGATGATGTCATATCCCTCTCCCCCTGTTGAGAGAAGTCTGCTCAATTTTGACCTAGATGGCCTCTTTTAACTGATATAGGTAGCCTCTTGCACAGTTCAGCGAATCACTGCAGTTGTTAAACTAGTAATATGGTTGTTACGTGAATCTGGTTTCCCCATGTGACTTTTCTTGTCAGAAGGTCGCAAAAGGTGATCACATGACCCTGGGACACTGCAACTGCCATAGGTACATGCCTGTTGCCAAGCGTCTGAATTTTGATCATGTGACCATGGAGATGCTGCAATGGTTGTGTGAAAAATACTTTTTTCAGTACTCTTCTAACTTCAAACGGTCACTAAATGCACGGATCTATATCCAGGACTACCTGTATTTCTTCTCATCCCTATTTTGTTTTCCTAATTTTCTCTCTTTCTTCTTAGCTAATAAGTTAATTGACTTATTTGTGTCTCCTGAACATTCTCCAGAATGGCTGGATCAAAGGATGGCTTTTTAAAGAAGAGGTGAGGTAAAGGTTTCTCTGTCCTGTCGTGTCCAACTCTGGAGCATGGTGCTCATCTCCCTCCCTTGGCTGAAGGAGATAGCATTATCCCAAGGCATTTTCCGTGGTCCTGTGGCCAGCAGGGCTGTACCCCAAAATGATCTATCTATCTGTCTGTCTGTCTGTCTGTCTGTCTATCATCTAGCTAGCTAGCTATCATCTCTCTCTCTCTTTCTCATCTGTCTGTCTGTCTGACTTTCTATCTATCTGTCTGTCCGTCATCTAGCTAGCTATCATCTTTCTCTCTCTCACACACACACACTCTCAGCTATCTATCTATCTATCTATCTATCTATCTATCTATCTATCTATCTATCTATCTATCTGTCATCTAGCTAGCTAGCTAGCTATCATCTTTCTCTCTCTCACACACACTCTCATCTATCTATCTCTCTCTCTCTCTCTCTCTCTATCTATCTATCTATCTATCTATCTATCTATCTATCTATCTATCTATCTATCTATCTGTCTATCTATCTAACATCTATCTATCATTTCCATCTCTCTACAGTATCATCTCTATGTATTTATCCATCCATCCATCGCTAGAAATCCTTGGAAGGATCCCAAGCTGAACAAGGAGGATTGTAAATCCAACTTGCTGTAAAGTTTAATTATATGTGAACTGTCAGATATTCTTTTTTGAACATCTATGACTCCAGCAATGCCAGTATTATTATAGCTTTTGTCAACAAAGTAAGCTGGGAATTCTCGATCCCTGACTTATAAAGCCAATGATTGAAATAACAAGCCCAAATGTATTAATAAAATAAGAGGAATCTCCCCATTAATTGTTTAAACTTTAGCAACATAATGCCATATTTAATCCCTTTCCTTTCCGCCTTCCACCCAGCTCCAAACTGAGACAAGTACAATAATTAAAATAAATTTTCAACAATGCCACGGGGAACATGACCAATGTTTCTTTCTCCCCGGGAAGTTATCATTTCCCTCTCCTTTCGCATACAAAAATATAGAGTTTTGACAACTTGGCATAAAACAGTGACTAACTGTTATATGAAACTGAAGGCAAATCACTGTTTTAATCATGACCTTTCAGCTGCCCTTGACTGGGATGGGGGTTGCAAGGAAATTGGCCACTTACTGACACAATGGTTGAATGACAGCGTCATGGGGCTAAGTCTATTCAGGGTTGCAAATGAGAACTGAACACCCCAAATGCCAGTTGCTGATCAGCCACTAAAAGTGTTCTTGAAGTTAATACGGAGTCAGTAAAAGACGAGATTGGAGTACCAAAGACGGAGGGAGAATGAGAGAAACACCTGTATGCAGGTCGTCTGTTCTAGATCCCGCTTCTGGTCTTGGTCTTCAAGGAAGATCGGTTCATCGGGAAAGCAACGCTTTGTTTATTCTCTAAATAATGCTTAGCGTTAAACTGTACTAAACGTGTCATTTGTATTCTCCCACTGCATGGGTTGCAGCCATGAATCACTCAAATTAAATGTAAGTAGCAGTGTAAGCCCTAATGTGTGCTGCAGGATCGTATTACGTTTAATACAATGCATATTGGCAATATCTCCCAAAGGAACAGCTAAGCTATTAGTCACAAAGAGGTTTTCTAAGCAGCACGCGCGCGTGCGCGCGCGCACACGCACACACACACGCACACACACACACAAAAGGTGGTTGAATGTTCAAAGTCCCTCTAAAAAGGAGGCATTGCACTTTTTTAAAAAAAATCATTGATGTTGTGAAAACAACAATTAAATATTATGTAAGGTCGGTTACATGTCAGAGGCTCAGAGTAAATTTCCTCCACTGCATAAACAACCGAGTTGCCATGTGCATTATTAGTTGCTAACAATTGCCATCATTAAAACAGGAGGCGTGTGCACATGAGTGGATTCATACGTGTGTATCAATTCATTTTATGAAGTGTAAAATTGTGGAGAGACACATTAGATGTCAGCAAAGAGTTAGTATGCAAAAGTATGTATGCTTTTGCTGTCCCCTAGTGGTCATTTAGATTTTTGCACCCGAAACAGGGTAAGGCCAATTAAAGGAAGGTCTGTAAGTTGTAAAATTCAGGGTGATCCTTCAGTACAGCAGGTTTTGTTTCTAATAATTATCCTTCACTTACCACCTTTCATTTAGTGACCGTTTGAAGTTACAACAGCACTGAAAAAAGTGACTTCTGACCATTTTCTCACACTTATGACCGTTGCAGAATCCCCATGTCAAATGATCAAAATTCGGATGCTTGGCAACTGACTCACATTTATGACATTTGCACTGTCCCAAGGTCACATGATCACCTTTTGCAACCTATTGGTAAGGAAAGTCAATGGGGAAGTCAGATTCACTTAACAACCGTGTTGCTAGCTCTTTACTAAGCAGTTGCAGTGATGAATTTAACAACTGTGCAGGAAAGACCATAAAATGGGGCAAAACTCACTTAACAACTGCCTTGCTTAGCAATGAAAACTTGGGGTTTGATTGAGGTCATACGTTGAGGTCTACCTGTAACAGAAACTATAGGTAACACTCGACTTATGGCCAATTGTTCAGCGACTGTTCAAAATTACAACAGATCCCACAAAAGGTATATACTTAAGACCTAGTTCCAAATTTCCAATGGCTGCACCCACAACAGTCACATGATCATATTTTGATTGCTGAGCTGTTTGCAGCTTCTCACAATCACATGACTGCAATTTAGAACATTTTTGCCAAAACCCCCATCATTTACTTACAGTTTTCAGCGATAAACGGTCCAGAGTGAACAATACGTTCGCTTAAAAACCATGGTGTTTGCTCAACAACCACTGCAAAAAAGCTGCAAAATTATAACCGTCATGATTTATTGAGCTAACTCCATTATGGTTGTAAATCAAGGACTACCTATAATTTACTTAAGGTCCAGGAACACAACGGACAGAAAAATATAGCTCCTTTGCTCTCTCGGTATATAAACCTATCCTTTACAAGTCCCCTGTAAGTGGTGGCTCAGTGGCTGAGTTTGTTGATCAGAAAAGATCGGCAGTTTGGCGGTTTGAATCCCTAGCACCGCATAATGGGGTGAGCTCCCATTACTTGTCCCAGCTTCTGCCAACCTAGCAGTTCGAAAGCATTTTTAAAAATGCAAGTAGAAAAATAGGGACTATTTTGGCGGAAAGGTAATAGCGTTCTGTGTGCCTTCGGCATACAGTCATGCCGGCCACATGACCACGGAGACATTTTCGGACAGCGTTGTTTCTTCAGCTTTGTAATGGAGATGAGCACCGCCCCCTAGAGACGGGAATGATTATATGCGAGGGGAACCTTTACCTTTTAAATGGATTTTACTACAAAATAAAAATATATAATATACTTTTATGAAAACGGAAGGTGTTAAAAGAAGATTTAAAAAAGAAAGAAAGAAAGAAAGATGCTGTTTTCTCCATTAAGTTCACTAGACAATGTGTTTATGAATCTAGGACTATTACATTATCATAAAAATAATGTCACCGAAACTGCCTCTCCGGCTTTCATACCCAAGCAATGTTTAAACATGTGTTTAGTCCCCATTTAGCCTTCCGTTTGACACGAATGAAAATAAAACAGCCACCTTGAGCAGAGCGAAATGATAATATCGCGTTATCTGGAGAAGCAACACAAAAAACCATTATTGAAATTCTGATAGCATTTGGCTTTTTACTGGTCGCGGGAAATTACCTGTAATACATAGTTTAAATAATTACTTTTAAACAAAAGCTTCTTTTCCACATTGCTTATTTATCTTGCCGGGCCAACTCGGCCGGGCTATGTATTTTATTAAAATTGCTTTCAGACAGCTAATGGCAGGGCATATGCTACCACAGGGGAAGTGGTGGCTGTTTGACTCTTGTTCTTACTATTGGGAGCCGGTCCAGACATTTAAGAGGCAGGAATCTGCTGTGCGTTTGACTAGTGTTATCAACACTTTTGAGCAAGAAAGCTTATAATTGTACTCACAATAGATGCTTTCTTTTTTAAAAAAAAAAATACAGAAATCTCTTCTGTTTGTACTAAGCCTCCTTATGACTTGCAAATTATATTGCTAGCTCTTGTATGATAGGAAAACATTTTCTTCTCTCGTGTCTGGAAGAAAATGAAATCACTCAGTCTACGGTTAGTGAGGAATAGGGATACAACTGAAGATTGCCTCCTTTGAGCCCATTGCAATTCTGCTCAGTCTCAGAATGCAACCAGGAAAGCTACCTCCATCTATGTTGTGGGCAGTTGTCGGAAGGGATCTGGCCTATTGGATGTTGGTGATGGCAGTAAGGGTGTAAATGCTTGTTTGCTTGCTTGCTTTCCATCTTTCCTTCATTTTTCTTTCCATCCTTCCTTTTTTTCTTCTCTTTCTTTCTTTCTTTCTTTCTTTCTTTCTTTCTTTCTTTCTTTCTTTCTTTCTTTTCTTTCTGTCTTCTTCCTTCCTTCCTTCCTTCCTTCCTTCCTTCCTTCCTTCTTTTCTTCTTTCTTTCCATCCTTCTGTCTGTCCTTCCTCCTTCCTTCCTTCCTTCCTTCCTTTCGAAAAAAGTCAAAACTCACATCCCAAATCATTCAAAAGAAGAATCAATTGAAAGACTATTTCTATGTAAGTGCTGGTAGTCCTTCACTTTTGATCAAGGTTTTGGTTTTGGTCACCATGTTATAAAAAAGATGGTGAGATTCTGGAAAGAGTGCAGAGAAGAGCAACGAAGATGATTAGGGGACTGGAGGCTAAAACGTATGAAGAACGGCTACAGGGATTTACTGTTCTACAAAAAAAAACAACGGGATATTACTGCTGGGGGGCTTTTGAGAATGCCCTCTAGAGTCTAGAACACATAAATTCAAATATATCCAATATGTATGTATGCATGTATGTATGTGTATGTAGTTATGATTATGTAGTGTATATTGGAGGTGGTGACCCTGTGAAAGCTATATGCAATGAAATTTCATTTTAATGTATGCCGATTAGTGAACATTCAAAGTGACAATAAAGTTGTTCTATTCTATTGTACTCTATTCCTAATTCTATTCTATTCTATTCTCTTCCTATTCTATTCCTAATCCTTATTCTATTCTTAATCCTTATTCTATTCTATTCTATTCTATTCTATTCTACTCTACTCTATTCTATTCTATTCCTATTCTTATCCTATTCTATTCCTAATTCTTATTATATTATATTCCTAATTCTTATTATATTCTATTGTGTTCCTTATTCTATTCTATTCTTAAAAAGTGACATATCCCCTTAGTATTAGAACAGGATGTACCTGCTCTCTGCCTTGGTTGACATAACCAAGAAGCATCCTAACTGTGACATGAGAAAGCTGTGAGAATAGACTTACAATAGACAGGGGGATGTTTCTTGGCTAGCATGTCCCATAAATTTTATTTCTAATTTTAATCACTCTGGGTATGGATGATGATTTATACCACAAATACATTGAAAGCAAACACGGATATAAAGTATGCATTAGCTGAAAGGACTGGAGAAACTCATTGGCAAACCAGGAAGTAAGTGTAGGGCAAAAAATTGAGTGAACTTACTCTACAGCAGGGCTGTCTAACTCCAGGCCCGTGGGCTGGATGTGTCACACATAGGAAACACCCATGCCCAATTTAGCAAAGGGGGAAAAGTCCCAATATGTCACATGATGATGCCATGACAATATAAGTTTGACCCCCCTGTAATACAGCATAAGAAGAGAAGATTGAGAGAGATATTAAAGCACTCTTCAAATAGAAGACTGTAACCTGATATCATTCCTATATAAGTAGACCTTGACTTACTGTCCAAGAAATGTATCTGCATAATTTATTTGGATTGAAGGAGCTGCTGATACCGTTCTACAGAGGAATTATTGAGGTGGTCATTTGTATCCTCAATAACTGTCTGGTTTGGTACAGCAACCAAAGAGAGCAGGTACAGACTTCAACAGACAGTTAAGACTGCAGAAAAACCAATGGCAACCAGCCGGCCTTTCACTGAGGACTGGTATACTGCATGAGCCAGAAAGAGGGCTGAGAAGCCATCTACAGACCCCTCATATCCTGGACATAAACTCTTTCAACTGCTCCCCTCAGGACATTGCTAGAGGGCCATGATGGCGAACCTAGGGCACACATGCTGGAAGTGGCACGCAGAGCCATTACTGCCGGCACGCAAGCCCTCGCCCGGAGCAGGTCTATTGCACATATGTGTGCGCCGCCTACCTGCAGCTGATTATCAGGCATCTGTGTGCATGTGCAGGAAGACATGCCCGCATGCGCAGAGATGCATGGGGTGTCCCTAGGGGATGTGGGGGATGGCCACATGCATTGCCTTCTGGGTGGTGGCACCCGAGCGCCCATGCAATTTTCGGCACAGGAGCCCAAAAAGGTTAGCCACCACTGCTATAGGGCCTTGAATGCTAAAAACAACTAGACACAAAGACAGTTTCTTCCCCCGTGCTATCACTTTTCTAAATTCCTAATTCCCACAGCATTGTCTTATGCCTAAAGATATCTAACCATGTAATAGGACTGTATTACTATTATCCTTCTCCTCTTGCCTATTACCTCCTCCTATTGGTATCTTATGACCATCCCTTTGTTGATTGTATCTTATGATTTATGATTTATCACTTCGTTCTTTGTGCGTACACTGAGAGCTTGTGCACCAGATACAAATTTCTTGTGTGTCCAATTACTCTTGGCCAATAAAGAATATTCTATGTAAGGGAGGGGGGGGGAATGGGAAAAGTAATGGAAATACAGCATCTTTAGATCTAGAAGTAAACGTCATCAGAAGTGCAATTTTAAAACTCAGTAAATGAGGAAAGGCCATATAATTACATATTTTATCCAAAATTATTCTGAGAGGCAAACTCTTGATATTCTTCTAAGTTGGAAACTGTGCCTGTGACTTTGTCTGACAAATAGAATAAAAATACATTTTTGACAATTCAACAAGTTCTATGCATGAATTTGATACATCATTTATTTATAACCGCAGCGAGCCTTCTAAAATGGAGTCTACAGAAGGGAGGAGGGGACAGAAAATTGACGTACACATGACAGAAAGAAAGCAAAAAACTGGCGAAATGAAGTGTGCATCTTATCTGAGGGAAATTGTTCTCTTTAATCATTTCGTTTTTTAAAAGACAGAACTCATCCCTTTGTCTTCTTGATGGAAATAAAAGGGGGGAAAAGCGAACTTTGTGCCACGTAGGTTAAAACTGCTGGAGAGAAAGCTAATTTTTATGTCATTAAAAATAAACCAGTCCTCTGCTTATTACTACAAAGAAACAAATTAGAAGCTAAATTGCAGATATACAGGCTTACATGAAAATTATATACATCCGAACATATTCTTTTCAGACTTTGCTTGCACCTCACTGATACTGCTGCAAACAATGATAAATAAACCATCCACAGCCTACAAAGAACTCAACCAATACTGAACATCTAGCCTTTTTAGATGTCCTAAAGATAGCTTGTCTTGTTTTCAAAAGACCAGGTGGATGGTCAAAGGTCTATCCTTGAGCAGAATAAAAGAATAACAGAGTTGGAAGGGACTTTGGAGGCGTTCTAGTCCAACCCCCTGCTTAGGCAGGAACCCCTACATCAGTGGTGGCTAACCTTTTTGGGCTCCTGTGCCAAAAATTGTGCGCACGCTGGCGCTTGTGCACTAGCGTGCCAGCACCCAGAAGGCAATGAGCACCCCCTGCGCATGCATGCGCAATCCCCCTACACCGCCCCCTTATCTGTACTGCGCCTCACAGCTGATTTTTGGTTGGTTTGAGGCCTTTTTCGGTCTCCCTCTGCAAGGCTTTTCAGGCCAAATAATAGGACCATTTCATCACTTCCAGTATTACAGGAAGTGACTGAACGAGCCTATATGGCCTGCAGAGGCTTTTTTTAATCCTCTGGGGGGCTGAAAAAGGCGTCAAACCAGCTGAAAATCAGCTGTGAAGTGCGTGCATGCACAGTGAGGTAAATTTGCCTGCAGCTCGCGTTGCTTGCACCTGACAGGAAGGTAGGAATGGCAAGTGAATGCTGGAGCTTGAGGAAGGAAGGAGTACATGACTAATTGAAATCTTTCAGCATCTCAGACTAATTGGCAAGTAAAAGTCTTGATGAACAAAGCAGAGAATCACTTTGTCCATCTGCACCTACATTATTTCACTGTTTTACGACAAGATTTCCTTCCTCGAGGCCAGTGAGTTCACAATAATGCTGCAGAGACCACTGATCTCTCTGCAAACTTTACCATTACTGCATCCTGCCATCAAAGAGTCATCAATATCCAGTAGCGCATGAAAAGCACATCCAGGCAATGTTTTGAGAAATCACATGTGCGCAGATTCGTTCTGAGTTAAGTCAATGTGTTAAAAAGTAAGTTGGCAGAGTCAAAACACCGTATTTCAGTTTCCAACAACCATCCGCATTAATGTTTAAAAGAATTTCAAAGAAAATGTATGACACCTCCCTCCCTTCCATCACAACGGCGCAATCGTAGCAATTGTCACAACTCGAAATATTATATTTATTTGAAAGAAGCCAGATCCTGCATTGAAGATGATTTCCAAACTATGCTCCTAGATTAAGTAGAAGAAAATTCATCTAGCCAACATATACTTGGCAAATCTAAGACAATCTTTCTGTTTTAAAGGTATGATTAATTAATTAGGAGGCAAAAAACAAAACAAAATGAGAATAAGTCTTCCTTTCTGTTAAATGCTGCATTTCCTCATATACCCCAAACCAACAAATGATACTTTCTGCCATGCAGAACGAGGTTCTATTTCAGATCTTAATTCTGGACAGAAGTTCTTATCAGGCAACAGCTTTAAAGTAGCTTGTCTATGCCTTCAAGTCACCTTGAAGATTGGCTTTCTTCTCCTCTTGACCAACAAGGTGAAGATGGACTTTCAAACAGCTGGGTTTAAACTTTTCAGAAAGAAAATATCTCAGTCTGAATTTTCCTATTGTACATCGTTAAATATGCAACAAATCATTTCATCTTACAATAGACTTACTTCTTGAGAGTCACAGCTTAATTTCCATCTCAATTGTTCTATCTCTCTTGTCTTTTATATGTTTCCTTTGTTTCTACCACTGAAGAAGGAATAGAAGGGGAGAAGGAGAGAGCGTGATATTCTATCGCCAAATGAAAATAAATCAAAAGAAATTTTTCCAAATGCAGTAAAGATACACGGACTTGTTAAAGATCCTCCTCTTCCTCCTCCACTCCCCCTCCTCTTCCTCCTCCTCTCCCCTTCCTCCTCCTCCCATTCTTCCTCTTCTCCCTTTCCTCCTCCTCCTCATTCTCCTCCTTTCCCCTTTCTTCTCCTCTCCTCTTCCTCTCCCTTCCTCTCCTTCCTCCTCTCCCTCCTCCTCCTCCTCCTCCTCTTTGAAGCCTGAAGGAGTTGTCCACATTTTAATGTCAAGTCACATAATTCTCATTTCCCAAACCAATCCTCAAATTGGGAAGCAATGATACTCCAATACCTGAATTTTCTGAATTTTGCAATATGGTCTTTAATTTTAAAAAAATCGATATAATAAGAAAATGTACACTCAGAAGTATAGTACCTAAGAGGAAATTGCTTTCGGAAACCTATGCATAAATGCATAAACATTTTCATGCATATCTTAGTGATTTTTTTGTAAATGCATTGCAAACTGATTTGCAACAGACAGACAGAAAGCTGGAAGAATTAGAGACGGAGCAAAAATTAAACTTGATGGAATTGTCCAGGCCTTGAATAGAGCTTTTAAAACCGATTATCTAAAAGAGACACTGAAAAAAAATAAAATAAAAGAGAGCATGATGGAAAATATCTTAGAAAGTAATAGTAAATACATTGCCCCTTCAATATATAAGATTATTAAAAAGATGAATATTATTGAGCTACACTTCCTAAAGCGTAAAGCTTGCTTATGTTTGTGAGGGCAGAGTACAGTACAAATTGACTTTTTAGTTTCATTTTTGATTTAGTTAATATACCACAACATCTGCTTCATCAAAAAAGCACAACAAAGAATGTTCTTTCTGCGCCAACCCTCAGAAAGCTCAAACTGCCCAAGAAGCAGCTGATACAGTTTTACAGAGGAATTATTGAGTCTGTCATCTGCACCTCTATAACTGCCTGGTTTGGTTCTGCAACCCAACAGGACAGACACAGACTTCAGAGGATAATTAGGACTGCAGAAAAAACAATTACTACCAATCTGCCTTCAATCAGAGACCTGTATACTGCACAAGTCAAAAAGTGGGCTGTGAAAATATTTACAGATCCCTCACATCTCGGACATAAACTGTTTCAACTCCTTCCCTCAAAACGACGCTATAGAGCACTGCACACCAGAACAACTAGACGCAAGAACAGTTTTTTCCCAAAAGCCATCACTCTGCTAAACAAATAATTCCCTCAACACTGTTCAACTATTACAAAGTCTGCACTACTATTACTGTCAATCTTCTCATCACTCCTTATCACCCATCCCCTCCCTCTTGTGATTGTAGGACTGTAACTTTGTCCCTTGTATCCTTATACAATACAATTTATATTGACTGTTTCCTAGTATGATTTGATTGTTGATTGTACCCTATGACTGTCATTAAGTATTGTACGTTATGATTCTTAATTCTTAACAAATATATCTTTTCTTTATGTTTACTGAGAGTATTTACACCAAGACAAATTCCTTGTATGTCCAATCACACTTGGCCAATAAAGTATTCTATTCTATTCTATTCTATTCTATTCTATTCTATTCTATTCTATTCTATTCTATTCAATATACCCCTTCAATAGTGCTATTTTGAAGGTTCTGAAATAGATTAACCCTATCCAGAGACCTAAAAAATTATTTTTAATTTTCCAGGGAATTGTAGAGATTCTCAGTCATCCAGATCATGATTGTCCCAAAGCTGCTTTTTCAGGAGGCAACTGGACTCTGTTTTATTCTTTTGAAGACATTTCACCGAGAAGCTTCTTCACTCTGGCAGGACAGTGGAGAATGGAAGGATTTATATTCTGTGCAGACAGCTGGTCATTTGTATCCTTTTTAGAGGGTCGTTGAATCAATTGGAGATTTATCTGTGTCCTCAGAGTCACAAAATTGATTTAGGATGAACACCTTTTGAATGGTGTGTGAGTAGGATTTCCAGAGGGAAAAAAAATGCGGACTGTAGGAACCAGAATCACGTAGGTGACCCCAAAGACACAGATAAACCTCCTAGTGCTTCAACGACCCTCTAAAAGGATGCAAATGACCAGCTATCTGCAAGGAATATAAATCCTATCTTGTCAGAACGGAAGAAGCTTCTTGGATGACAGATTGCTTAACAGATAATCAGAGTTGGAAGGGACTTGTGGGTCATCTAGTCCACCTAAGCAGGAGACCCTACACCATTTCTGACAGATGGGAGTCCAGTCTCTTCTTGAAAGTCTCAAGAGATGATGCTCCCACAACTTCTGAGGGCAAGCTCTTCCATTGGTTGATTGTTCTCACTGTCAGAAAGTCTCTCCTTATTTCCAAGTTGAATCTCTCCTTGTTCAGTTTCCATCCATTATTCCTTGTCTGGCCTTTGGGTGCTTTAGAAAATAGCTTGAAAATAGATAAGCAAAAGGTCTTCAAAAGAAAAAACTAGAAAGTCCAGTTGCCTCCTGAAAAAGCATCTTTGGGATTTCCAGGGAGTTAAACAAATTGCCTTGTTTCCAAATCTGTAACTTCAACCTTAGTTTTGGGGCTTTTACTATTCCCTGGAAGTCTAAGCATCCACCCCTTCAGAAGCTGTGGGACTACCTGATGTGTAATTATTTTCCAGTCCTTGGTGGAGAACAAAACTTCAATTTCAGATCATTTGCCGAAAAAGCTGCTCCCACACAAAGCATTGCAAATTCAACATGAACATTGAAATTCATTAACATTTGGTTCTGCTCTATTTTTATCTCATCTTATGAGCAGTCAAAGGGTTCGTTTCTTTTTTTTTTCTTTGAGATTTCCTAATTCATTGGATCTCCTTTTATCAAAGATACAACTGAATGCTGGGAACCAATCGCTCCGATTCCATAACACACTTTTCACCTAATCAACAACTAACCCTGGTCAATTCTCTGGGAATAGACTATCATACGAAATGGGTCAAATATTACACTTTTCAGAATGCAGAAGTCCTATCCACATTCAAGTCTTGGGTCAAAAGAAGAGGTGAGGAGAAAAGATGTACAGGTTTCTCAAAAACCTTGCTGTTTTATTGACATAAGTGAGGTGCTTTTTTTTTTTCAAGAGGCAACTAGACTTTCTTATTTTTCTTTGAAGATGTTTTGCTTCTCACCCAAGAAGCTTCTTCGGATTCTTGGATGAGAAGCGAAACATCTTCAAAATAAAACAAGAAAATCCTGTTTCCTCTTGAAAAAGCACCTTTGAGAGAACCATGACCTGGATTTCTGAGAATCTCCTAGATCAGTGGTCGCCAACTGGTGAGCTGGGGACCATGGGTGGTCCACAAGAAAATTTTGATGGCCCACAGAGAAATCTCATCTCCAGAGCACTCCCCCCAAAACAATTAATCCAGGCTGTGCAGGAACACAAGGCTGCGCCATCCACATGGCCTGCGGGAACCCTCCCCACCCACTCACTCCTTACCTGGCAAACTTGCTGCTATTTTTACTTTTGTTTTTTCCCAACCATCAGCTGTTCTGCTGTGCCGGGAGATTTAGATTAGCTAGAAAGCAGGAAATGGTTGGATTTTTTTGCTTTCTAGCTAATCTTTAGATCTTCGGCTCTGCTTTTAAGCAGAGCCGAACCTTCCTTAGGACTGAAGCAGTGCAGACTAAGGTAGCTGATGGCAGAAACACAGATCTTTAAGTGAGTCTGTGATTCTGTGAGCAACTCAATCTGCCTGCGTACGTTGCCAGATTTTGGGTAAAAGTTGCTCTTTTTGATAAAAAAATTCAATATTTACATAAATATTTATAATATTTACATACAAGCCAAGCTTAGCCTATCACATGACCACCAAGCCACACCCACAAATTAGGCCACGAACCGTTGTTGAGAAATTTTAATTCGACCTCTGCTTCTGTGTCTGTTTTTGTGTGTGTGTGTGTGTGTGTGTGTGTGTGTGTGTGTGTGTGCGAGAGAGAGAGAGAGAGAGGTTAGATTAGATCTCATTCTCTTTCTCTCTCCCACCAACATCAGCAAGCCACTGTCAGTCAAAATTCATATCAGTGGTCCCCAGGATTTAAAATTATGAGTTTGCTGGTCCCTGAGGTCCAAAAGGTTGGCGACCCCTGCTTTAGAAAATAGCTTGACCCCTTCCTCCCTATGGCAGCCCCTCAAATATTGGAAGATTGCTATCATGTCTCCCCTGGTCCTTCTCTTCTCTAGACTAGTCATGCCCAATTCCTGCAACTGTTCTTCATATCTTTTAGTTTCCAGTCCCCTAATCATCCTGGTTGCTCTTCTCTGCACTCTTTCTAGAGTCTCAACATCTTTTTATAGTGTGGTGACCAAACTGGATGCAGTACTGTAGCTTTGGTCTTACTAAGGCTTTATAGAGTAGTATTAGTACCTCATTTGATCTTGATTGTATCTCTCTGTTAATGCAACTTAGGATTGCATTGACTTTTTTGGCTGCTGCTACAACACTGCTGGCTCATATTTAGCTGGTTGTCCACTAAGACTCCAAGATCCCTCTCACAGTTCCTGCTATTGAGCCTGGTTTCACCTAGTCTATTTGTGTCCTTTTGGTTTTTCTTGCCTAAGTGTAGGACTTTATTTTTCTCTACCTTGAATTTCATTTTGTTAAATATGGCCCAGTGTTCTAGTCTGTCAAGATCCTAGGTGAACTGTAGAGGTTTACATTGGTGTTTTTTGAATGCTGCACATGCTCACAGGACCAGTTGTTAAACCGGTTGCAGCCCACCACTGGACACAACCCTATTTTTTGTCTCACATACAACCTTTAACAATGCAAGCTTTTAAAACAGAAATCTTTCTGAGGTTAGCCTGTTCTAATCAGAACATTAGAACTAAACTTTTTAACAATATGAGGAAGTTGACTATGGAAATAATGACGAAGAAAGATGGGACTAGACAAACATCATTCAAGGAACTTTTAATTTAGATTTCTGTTCTGAGTAGGAGATTAGTCTTGATGACCTCAATGGCCCCTCCCAACTCCAGCACTCTATTTATGGTCACTCCTTGGGAGCAATTCCATTTAATCTAATTAATGGGAAAGCATACCATCCTGAAAATTAATCAAGAGAGGCATAAATAAGCAGGTGCTTTAAAGTGTCATTCTTAGCAATCATCCAGACTCTTCCTTATGAAGATAATCCCTGAATTTACATAAAACACTAAATTTGATGTACAAAATACAATTGCTCCGTAATGAAAATGCTCAGTTCATAGAATACCCTGAAACAATTTTAGCTTGATCTGGCTAAACACAGCCAGTCTTTCTAGAATGTCATGGTGTCATGCCTACTGCAGTGGAATTTAAAAAAATATAAATGAATAAAAGAATTATTATTTTATAACAGAACCATTTCAATTTAGCAGTTAAGATGCTGCACCTAGAAACCAGGAGACTCTGAGTTCTATTCCTCCCTTAGGTGTGAAAACTGGCTGGGTAACTTTGGACCAATCACCAGGAGACTGTAAGTTTTAGTCCTGTCTTAGGGATGAAAGCTGGCTGGATTATTCTGGGCCAATCACTGTGAGACTGTAAGTTCTAGTCCTGCCTTAGGGATGAAAGCTGGCTGGGTGACTTTGAGTCAATCACTCTCTTAGCCCAACCCACTTCACATTGTTGGTATAACGGAGAAAAGAGGAGAAAGGAGGAATATTAGATATGTTCACCGCCTTGAGTTACTGATATCTATAATGAATTTGGGACATAAATACACAATACATTAAAAAATAAATAAAAGTTCAGCAAAGATGGAAGATGCAGAGATTGAAAGATGGAGCATTTGATCATCAAAGAGTTAAACCCCAACCATTTGTATCTGAGATCAGGAACTGTATTTTTTTCCCTCCCTGGGTGAACAATGGAGACTTTCTTTACACTTCGCTTGTAGGCACATCATGAGTTTTGTGGATGGCAGCGTGAAACTAGCAGCTTCTTTTCAACACTCTCACGCTGGGAAACAAAGAGGAGATCGTCTCCTTTTCTTCTCTTAAAAAGGTGCTTTATCAAATGCATTGTTGCTGTTCTTGTCATTCAGTATCACATATTTTCCTTCTGCTTCATCAAACACGTTGCGTGTTTAAATTCTAAAAAAAGACAGCTTTTCCTTTGCACACTGTACACTACATCCACGGCGGGAGGTGGAGTGTGAAAATACACCATACCAGGTTTTCCATGTAATCATTTCATTTCAATATATTCCATGCAGGTAGTCCTTGAGTTACAACCATTCATTGAGCCACAGTGCAAAGTTAACAACAACGGCATTGGGGGGGAAAAAGGAGGTTTGCAACAACTTCGCAGCATCCCCGCAGTCACACGATCAAAATTGGGGTGCTTGGCATTAAAAATAAACCTGGCAACCAGGAAGCATTTACGACATGGGGTCACATGATTGCCATTTGAGACCTTCCCACCCAGTTTCTGACAAGGAAAATAAAGAGACAAAGCGGGATTCGTTTAACAAATTACAGATTACAGTGTCAGGTCTCCAACAATCCACTCTCATTCGAATCATGAGTTTCCAGCCGCATCTCTCAGAATTTTTTAAAAAAAATCATTTATTTATTTATTTATTTATTGACAAGATTTATATACCGTCCCCCTCTCCCTGAGGGACTCGCCCCCCAGCCGCCGCAATAAGATACTGTGGTCAACGGTATCAAAAGCCGCCGAGAGATCCAACAAGACCAGGACAGAGGAATAACCTCTGTCACGGGCCCTCCAGAGATCATCCACCAATGCGAACAACGCCGTCTCCATGGTGTACCCGGGCCTGAAGCCTGATTGCCGTGGATCTAAATAGATAGCTTCATCCAGGTGCTGGGGAAGCTGTCGTTTCACCACACTCTCAACAGCCTTTGCCACAAAGCAAAGGTTGGAGACCAGACGATAATTAGATAACAAAGTTGGGTCCAGGGACGGTTTCTTGAGGAGGGGTCTCACTACTGCCTCTTTCAAGGCGGCAGGCAGAAACCCCTCACTCAAGGAAGCATTAATAATACCCTGGAACCAACCTCGTGTCACCTCACGAGTGGCCAATACCAGCCAGGAGGGACACGGATCCAGTAAACATGTGGTAACATTAAGCCCACCCAGCATCCTGTCCACGTCCTCGGGGGTCACAGGGTCAAACTCTCCCCAGATGACCTCCCCCAATTCTACCCCCGACCCCCCGTCCAGAGTTGCCCAGTCAGAGTCCAACCCATCCCGGATCTGAGTGATTTTGTATAGCAGGAAATTAGAAAAATCCTCAGCCCATCCCTGCAGAGGATCCTCCTGCGCTCCCACTTCTAAAAGGGAGCAGGTCACCCTAAAAAGGCGGCTGGGCAATATCCTGTGGATGCGATAAGGGCGGAAAAGTAAGAATGCTTTGCCACCCCTATCGCCACTAAATAGGTCCTAATATGGGACCGCAATAGTGTTCAGTCAGATCCAGAGCGGGTGGCCCTCCAACCACTCTCTTGGCATCTTTTCCGGCGCTTGATCTCCCTCAGCTCCTCAAAGAACCATGGAGCTGAGCGAGAGCGGCATCAGGTCAGAGGCCGCAAGGGCATGACTCGGTCAAGGGCCCCAGCCGCCACCCAATCCCAGGTGGCCACCAGGTCCTCAACCGAGTCATGTGTTCGAACACCGGGAAATGGCCCAAGCTCCATCAGGAACCTATCCAGGTCCATCAGGCACCTGGGGCGGAACCATCGTATCGGCTCCGCCTCCCTGCAACGAGGGGGTGTGGCCTAGAAATCCAGTCTAAGGAGCGAATGATCAGACCATGGCAGGGGCTCAATAATAATGTCCCCTATACCTAGATCATCCTGCCACTGTCCAGAGACAAAAACCAAACCCAAGATGTGACCCCAAATATGAGCGAGATCCCTAAGTAGTTAGGTCAGGCCCAAGGCTGTCATGAAGTAAACATGCCGGCATTACCTGGGTGCAGCCGACACTGAGACACGTCATTCATCTCACCCTTGACCCTGGTTTTCCCCACCCCCTGGATGTATATCCTCCAATGGGACACATCCACAGCCAAGAGTCATCAATCATGCTCTCCAGTAATAACCTTGTGAGCCAACAGCTTTGGCTGCCTAGCAATTATCTGTGAAAATATTTAACGTATGCATTACTCCCCCCACTTCCTTTCTGCTGACAACACTAAAAGACCAGAGAAATATTTTTGAGTTGAGATTAACAGAGTTGGAAGGGACCTTGTAGATCATCTAGTCCAACCCCCTGTCCAGGCAGGAGATCCTGGCCTACATCATTTCTGTCAAATGGCAGTCCAATCTCTTCTTGAAAGCCTCCAGTGATGAAGCTCCAACTTCCAAAGGCAACTTCTGTTCCATGGGTTGATTGTTCTCTCTGTCAGAAAGTTTCTCCTTATTTCCAGGTTGAATCTCTCCTTATTCAGTTTCCACCCATTATTCCTTGCTTGGCCTTCAGGTGCTTTGGAAAATAGCTTGACCTCTTCCTCTCTATGGCAGCCTCTAAGATATTGGAAGACTGCTATCCTGTCTCCCCTGGTCCTTGAATCAGTTAACAATTGCAGTGATTTGTTCAATAACCATGGCAAAAAAGATTGCAAACTCGGGCATGACTCACTTCCTAATCTATTTGCTATTTGCATTGGAAATTCTGGCCCAAATTGTGGCTGAAAATTGTATCTTCGACCAACAGATTCTATACTGGGGTAAACAGGAAGTCTGATCCTTCTCCAGGTGGTTTCCTTCAAACCCTTTGGTTCCTCATATGAAGTTGGTTCCTGCCACTTCTCAACAATATTTATTTATTTATTTATTTATTTATTTATTTATTTATTTATTTATTTATTTATTCGATTTGTATACCGCCCCCTCTCCCAAAAAGGGACTCGTGGCGGTGAACAGCCACAGTAAAAACATACAAATAGAAAAGTTAAAAAAGAGTTTAAAAATTAATTAAATATATGGCTAAGACCAGTAAAACCCGTAAAAAATTAAAATCGAATTAAAAACCCTATTCATAACGTTACGCCAGATTGGCCTGTTGGAAAAGGTGGGTCTTAAGTGCTCGTCGGAAGGCCCGTAGGTCAGTAATGGCTCGCATCTCCGCCGGTAGTTCATTCCAATGGGAGGGTGCTCCCACAGAGAAGGCCCGCACCCTCGGGGCCGCCAACCGACATCGACCAGCCGGCGGCACCCCGAGGAGGCCAACCCTGTGGGAGTGCACCAGCCGGCGGGAGGCCGATGGTGGCAGCAGGCAGTCCTGCAAGTACCTGGGTCCCAAGCCATGGAGCGCTTTAAAGATGGTCACTAGCACCTTGAATCGCACCCAGAAGGCCACCGGAAGCCAGTGCAGCTCGCACAGAAGTGGTGTAATATGGGAACTCCGAGAAGCCCCCAAGATCACCCGCGCGGCCTCACTCTGCACCAGTTGAAGCCTCCGGATGCTCTTCAAGGGGAGCCCCATGTAGAGAGCATTGCAATAATATAGGCGGGAGGTAACGAGAGCAGAAGTGAATATCTCAATTCCAAGTCTATAGTCTCCTGCCATTTTAATTTTCCAAGAATAACTGCAAGGCTATCTGGAGTCCAGAGAACCTTCTTGGAAAGAAAGCATTGCTAGTAGTTAATATTTGATTTACGACACAGCAGCTTCCCGTTTAATTTCATATACACCAAAGGAATCAGCAAATGAAAAAAAAAAGGGAGGAGGCAGTTAGCCCATTGCATATTCCCTACATAAATAAAACTCTTGCTTTTGGCTCTTCTAGCTAATTACATCCAAAGACAGATCAAGCGTTCCATGAAATCTACATTTTTCATGTGAACATTGTCTGAACTTTAAAATGTTTAAAAAGTAAGAATCTCATATTGGCTTGTAGGGCAATAAAGAAGGTGTAGACTTGGTTACAAGCCTTAGAGATACCTACGTTATACACAGCTTTCCCTATTAATAGTAAGAGCTTTTACCTCCAGAATCTTTTATTAGGATGTTGCCAGCATAGTCAAAGATCAAACATGCTCCCACTACTAAGTGAATTTAAAAACCATCTTACAAGCCAACAGAGCTACAAGCCAGATAAGCAGAGATTAATACCAAGATTAATATTGGAGTGGTGCGGTGGCCTAGAGGTAGGGCTCTCGCCTCACAATCAGGAGGCCGGGAGTTCAATTCTAGCTAGAGGCTGATATTTCTTTCTGGGTGCACAATGAGACTGTCAACTCTGAAGCTGGTCTGACTGAGGTTTCAGTGTTGCCACAATGGAGATGAGGGTTAAGAAGGGGGGGAATAGAGATACAGCTGGGGATTGGTAGCCAAAACAAAATACTTTCCCCTAGGAACCAAGGGCATTCCAACAGGCGGCTGAAGAGAGGAGTGATGTTACCAAGCAACCGGACAGCACCCTGATTGGACCATGTGACTGTTTGTTTGGGGAAAGGGGAAAACGTTTATTTTTGATTAGGTGAAAACCTCAGGAGCCTTTAGAGTAGGTTTTCACCAGTCTGTGCCAATATAATATATCCAATAAAACTGGTCTTTGAGGAATCTACCTGCCTCGGAGTTCTGTTTGCTATGGGTGTATTACTTGGAACCCTGACAGAGACTATATCTGCTGAAAAAAAAACTCTTCATTGGCAACAGGAAGGGCATCCAGCCAGTAAACACTCAGTTCCATTCAGCTGCCAAGAATCCACCCTGCAAGGGATTATGGGGTCATTAAAAGAAGATGATGAACACCAAGATTAATATTAGACTAACAATCAAGAAGTAAACAATGTCCCAGTCAAGGTGTCATTCCCCTGGTGGAGACTGACTCTGAGGGAGAGGAGGAACAGCTGACAGGGAGTGGAAGTGTGGCTCCTGAGATTGTGGAGGAGGCTGGGGAAGGGCAGAGGCTGGCTGGGCAGTCACAGGAGGACCTAGGCCCATCCCCTCTCCATACTAGGGCACGCAGGGAGGAGAGGATAAGGGAGAGACGTGGTCTACTTGGGTGGAGAGGGCCTTGATCCTCTTCATGGGCTACAGCTGTGATAACTGAATAAGAGTATAAACCTGCGTACTGGCGAATGCTGGAAACAAAGCGTGTAATTATCTCTAGTTTATAGTTCCTCTCTGAGTTTGGCATCCTTCCCAGTGTGTGTTATCTGTGGACATCCTCCAGCCCTTATCTTGCCTGGTTTGGGTTGTTTTTAACTCTTTATAATTTAAACGGCATTTCCTCCTTCTTGTAACTGCTTGTGTGGGAGTTTTTTGTCTCCAGCCAAGGATATTTGGAGCTTGGAAGCAAAGTGAAGGAATAAAAGGGCTTCACCTGTTTTCTGTGACTGTGTTTGTTTTGTATCCCATCCTGGGTCACCACACAAGGAACGAGCAACTCAGAGAAACAAGCTAACAGCAAACAACAGTCTAATCAAAGAACCACCAAGAATACTTCCACCAATTGTGACAGGGCAAGCCAATAATATACAAAGAGAGCAAACTCTGCTCCCTTCTAGCACTGATGATGTCACCTAGTTGGGTAATGAAACGTCTTCAGAGAGCACCAAGGAACCCCCCAGTTCAACCCTCAGTACAAATATTCTCCTCTATTAGAGCCAGCTCACATACACATGAGGATGCTGAAACAGTTGTAAGTATGAAAACAGCCATAAGTCCCTTTTTCCACTGCAGTGGTAACTTCGGTCACTAAACAAACTCTTGTAAATTGAGGACTAGCTGTACTTCAAAGCACACTTTGAGGGCACCAGAGCAAGATTAGCTCCTTCATACTTATCCAATAATCTTGATGAAGCTTTCCTTATCCCCTGTATTTTAACCTGAAACCTAGAAGTGAATTTGGAGTTTGTCCCCAAGAAGGAATATCCAAGAGATTGAAAACCAGGGGTGTTAAATTCAAAGACCGCGGGATGGATCTGGCCCACGGGGTGGTTAGATCTCGCCCACGGGGCCAGCCTGGAAACAAGAAAGGACCGGCCAGTGATGCCTCTGCCAACACAAGGGCCCCCTGAGCTCCGTTTTCACTGGCAGAGAGCTATCAAAACAAACAATAAACAAAACAAAAGGAGAAATGTTTCCCCTTTTGCATTTGAACTTCCAAGAAGGGGCACGAAGGGAGAAAGGGAAAGAGGAAAGAAGGGAAGATGGGAAGAGAGCAAGGAAAGAGAGAAGGAAAAAGAAGGAAAGAAGGGAAGGAAAAAGAATGAAGAGGGAAGGGAAAAGAAGAAAAGGAAGGAAGGAAGGAAGGAAGGAAGGAAGGGAGCAAGGAAGGAAGGAGATTATAATGAGAGTGAGGGAGGGTCTCAGGAAGTCCTATCTTAGCACTTGGGCACCACAGATGCCCTGACATGAGTGACATTAAGCTGGCCACGCCCACAATGGCCACTCCCACCCCCGACCCTCTGAGGTTAAACCACAACCTTGATGCAGCCCTCAATGAAATTGAGTTTGATATTCCTGTTCTAAGAGGGAAGAAATAGAAATAAACCATATTTCCTACATAGCCCAGTCACTTAAAAGGAGAATCTTTTTGTTGCTTAGGTGAATAGAATTGTTTCAGCTCCTCTGTTGGAATCTCTCTCTCCCTCCCTAAGGAAATTTCTCCATTCAGTAAATGCAATTGGGCTTTTTATTGGGGGGAGGGGGGTTGTTTTTAAATAGAAAGAGCAGCTAGGAGTAAGCCATGGCCTACTTAAGTATTAATTATAATTAGTGTTTTACTTTCTACGTCTTTGATTGTTAAGTTGGCAAAGTGCTGAAGAGATCCTTTGGGGGATGCAAATACTATACAAAATGTAAGCTATTATTATTAAATAAAAATCACCTGGAGTTTAAATTATACAATAGCCACCTGATTACACTTAGTATGGCAGCTGTAATATTTAAAAAAAGGCACAGGAAAAATTAGATTAAAGATGTGTTGATCCTAGTTCAATAAAGGTCCGGTGCTTTGGAATAAGCACAAGTGGGATTAAAAGTGACTTTTGACACCTTCATCCATCACACCCTCTTGGCATTGAGAGAATGGAAATGGAAATGGGGTCTTCAAGAAGTTGTAGCCTGGAGGTTTCCCTGGAGGTGTTTAAGAAGAGACTGGACAATCAGTTGTCTCAAATGGTACAGGGTCTCCTCCTTGAACAGAGAGCTGGACTGGGTGGATGTGGCCATGGTGGGCTTGGCTTACCTCCTGCTCCATGGCTGGGGGGGGGGGATTTTTGCCCTCCCCGGACCCTGAAGGCTTTCCTAGAACCTCCGGGAAGACGAAAACTACTCCCCCAGGCTCCGGAGACTTTCTAGAGGCCAGAAACGGGCCCATTTCCGGCCTTCCCGAACTTCCGGGAGGCCTGTTATTTGCGCTTCCAGGGTTTTGGAGGCTTTCCTTGAGGCTCCAGGAGGGCGAAAATGGCCTGTCCAGGCTTCAGAGGCCCTCTGAAGGCCGGAAACAGGTCCATTTCTGGCCTTCTGGAGCCTCTGGGAGGCCAGTTTTTTGCCCTCCTTGAACCTCCGTGTGGGACCTGCACTTACCTGAGATCCAAAATGGGCCGTGTGGGGACTCCTGGGAAGGGTGGGGTGGTGGGGCAGGGCCAGTCAGGGGTGGGATTTGCCAGTTTGCTGAACTGGCCATAAAATTAGCTACCGGTTAATTATGGGTTCACTCAAACCGGAGAGAACTGGCAGCAACCCACCCCTGCTTCCAACTCTGTTATTCTGTTATGCACGATAGGACGACAAAGCAATGCAAAAAACCATATCAAAGGAGGTTCACAGAAGCAAGAACTGAGAATTAGGATAAAAGAGCAACTATATCCAAAGGAGAGCAATGGATCATAAGAGTCCTCTATAGATTATTATTGTTAATTTGTTAAATTTATTCAGCTCCTATCTCACCATGGGGCTACTCTAGGCAGCTTCTAACAATAAAAAGGAAGAAATGAAGAGTGTCAACTGAATAGAAGGTTACAGATTATAGATTAACAGAGTTGGAAGGGACCCTATAGATCATCTAGTGCAACCCCCCACCCAGACAGGAGATCCTACACAATTTCTGACAAATGGCAGTCCAATCTCTTCTTGAAAGCCTCCAATGATGACGCTCCCACAACTTCCGAGGGCAATTTCTATTCCATTGGTTCGTTGTTCTCACTGTCAGAAAGTTTTTCCTTATTTCCAGGTTAAATCTCTCCTTGTTCAGTTTCCATCCATTATTCCTTGCCTGGCCTTTGGGTGCTTTAGAAAATAGCCCTCTAATCTATCAATTGGAATTCTGTTCTTCAATTTAAAAAAAACAAACTTATTTTGAGGGCTACTTCTATTGGAAAAGGCATTGCCTCTTTCTCTGGGAAGTGTTCTGACCAAGGCTTCCCGAGACCGTAATTAAGCACAGGCTTAGTTAAAACAACTCTTGTTTTATTTCAACCCTGGGAATTATTTTAATTCCTAGCCAGTAATGAGTCCCAAACAGTCCCTTCGAGATAAGCACCCACCTTTCTTTCCTTTGAATTGCTGCTAACAGCTAGAGTGCCAAATGAATTACAAAAAAACAACCAAAGTACAAAGTCCACACAGAGCTTCAAGGATTAATCCAAACAGAATGAATGACTTTGCTTCCTGCAAAGGTTTCATCACTTTTGCCTGTCCTTTATACCTTATGGGAGGGGCCATCACCTCCAAGCTTTACTCCCGAGTCATCCCTTTTGTCTCAGCTGCTCTTGCCTTCTAGCAGCTCTGTGCACATACACACTGGGAACAGGCTCCCTTTGTTCCTCTGCCTCGCTGCTGTCATATTCTGGAGGCTCCGGAGTCAGCACTCCACTCCCAGATGGTCCTGGCCACATCTCTGCATGGGATGCAGGACCCTCGTCTGAGTCCTCTCCAGAATCCCATGATGGTCCCTGTTCTTCCCCACTGTCCAATTCCACTGCCGTCTGCACAGGCTGCCAGCAAACCACAACAGAAAGTGTGTTGTGTGTCTAAATGCAGAAAATCTTCACAAAATGTTTTACAGGTAGCATTTCCCCTCAGTAAGGCTTGCCAAAATGTTCAAAAATCTATCGCCAAAATGCTGGAAGTGTAAGGATTTGCCAGGTACATTCTACTACATGTGGTGGACATGTAACCACACAAGGAAATATTGGTGACTGATTCAGACATGAGTGGAGCAAATGGTGGGAGAACATATTCAATTTAAGCCAGAACTATTTCTTTTTAGGAATAATGACAGAAACTTACAGCAAAGGTGTAACATATCTAATAACACATGTATTGACAGCAGCGAGAATGGTCTATGCACAATACTGGAAAAATGAAAATATACCACCAGAAAGAGAATAAGGAAAATAATGGCTTGTGCAGAATTTGATGGACTAACTTGAGAACTCAAAAATAAGGGGGAATCGGAATATTATGATACTTGGAAGAAGTTTTATCAATGGCTGCAGAAAAGAGGGGAAATAGCTAGGAGAAATAGATCTAGAATGAAAATACCATATCAATAATTTGAATGTAAATGGTTTAGTAATATTTTTGAATGTATGGTAGAGTAATGCCAAAACGGTTGCACTGTGAAACTTATCGTTATAAACAATAAAAATATTTTTTTTAAAATGCAGCATCCTGCAGGGGAACAACCTTGTGCTGACTTTGTATCTCTGGGTTTCTTGCCATTTCCCTCTCCCCTCATTCCCCGCAACCCAAACCCCACCTCATGAGCAATGACCCCCTTTAACTAATGAATTAGGAACTGCACCTGCAATTGCAATTCTCAGTTCGACACTTGGCACGGTGAAAGAAAGCAGGGCTGTTTAGCTCCGCGTTAAATAGTCTGCCACATTAACCCCCTGGCACGTTCAGCTATTAGGTTGTTTTACTGTTGTTTAAAGTTACATTGGTTAGGTGAAGTCACTGCCCTTCTTAGAAATACAGAGGGTCGTATGCGTCGTATCCTGGATCTGTAGGTGAACTACAGTATGCATGCTTCGCTTGGAACAGGGGCAACTTTCTGTGTGCAAGTTTCTAGTTGGAGTGCCATCAGCTCAACCAGGATTCTCTCTCTTGCTCTCTTCTATCATCTATCAGTCTTTATCAGCTATCTATCCATCTCTCTCTCTCTCTCTCTGTATCATCTATCATGTTTCTATCATCAAAATCTATATCATTTAAATCTATAATTATCATCTCTTTTTATCATCTGTTTATCTATCTGTCCATCCAAACATCCCTCCCTCCCTCCATCTCCATCCATTCATCAATTTGGGTTTTAATTAACTTATTGGGGGAAAGGTATAATTTTAGACAGCCTAAATTATTTAATTTATTTTTAACTTTTGTATATTGTAATGGGGTTTTTGGTTGGCTGTGCACCGCCCTGAGTCCTTCGGGAGAAGGGCGGTATATAAATAACAAAATAAATAAATAAAATAAATAAATAAATAAAATCTCTCTCTCTCTCACACACACACACACCCATCCATCCATCCATATCTATCTATCTATCTATCTATCTATCTATCTATCTATCTACCTACCTACCTTCCTGCCTACCTACCTATCTGCCATCCATCCATCCATCATCTCACACATACACACACACACACACACACACATCTATCTATCTATTAGCTTGTCCTCGGAAGTTGTGGGAGTGCCATCACTTGAGACCTTCAAGAAGAGATTGGACTGCCATTTGTCAGAAATGTGTAGAGTCTCCCGCTTGGGCGGGAGTTGGACTAGATGACTTATAAGGTCCCCTCCAACTCTGATTATCTGTTATCTATCTATCTATCTGTCTGTCTGTCTGTCTGTCTGTCTGTCTGTCTGTCTGTCTGTCTGTCTGTCTGTCTATCTATCTATCTATCTATCTATCTATCTATCTATCTATCTATCTATCTATCTATCTATCTATCTTATCCATCCATCCACCCATCCACCCACCCACCCACCCACCTATCATCTATCTGTCTGTCTATCTATCTATCTATCTATCTATCTATCTATCTATCTATCTATCTATCTATTTATTTATCTATCTATCCATTCATCCATCCATCCAACTATCATCCACCCCCTCTCTCTCTCACGCACACACACACATCCATCTATCTTCTATCCATCCATCCATCCATCCATCCATCTCTCTCACATACACACATCTATCTATCTATCTATCTATCTATCTATCTATCTATCTATCTATCTATCTATCTATCTATCCATCCATCCATCCATCCATCTATCCATCATCCATCTATCCATCATCCATCCATCATCTCTCTCTCACACACACACACATACATACACTCACACACATCCATCCCTCCATCCATCCATCCATCCATCATCTATCTACTGTCTGTCTGTCTGTCTGTCTGTCTGTCTAACCAGTCCATGGATTGGTTAGGCCTCCCTTCAGATCACTGAAGTTTCCATACTTCCTTTAAAAAAAATAGCTTTCTAGCCTTCATGCCGTGTTGAATTTAGGGCGATGGCCTCGGTCGAGGGTCTCAAAGGAATGGGGGCCTCCTGTCTTCTTTCATTTTGCCCATCACTCAGTGCTCAGCTGTTCCAAGAGACCGAAGAAGGTTCAGCTAGGCAGAGTTTCCCTCTCTTTTGCCTGCCATTCACTGGAAGAGGGCCAGCCCTCAGCATGACAGAAGAGGTCCGAAAGGACTAGGAGACTCAATTTGGCTGCAGGGGAGCCTCTGACTAGATATCGCTAAACTTATACCAGTGGTTAATCAGGTTAATTTGGAGTTGCGTGGGAGGAATAAAAGAGAAGCAATGCAGAGCAAATGCAAATAGGTCAGCCTGCAGTAGTTTTCAGACCTTTGCAATCTGAGCATCCATTTGGATTCGGGTTTTTATTATTTTGTCACATTTAAGTGCAAATTGATCTTCATTACCTTATTAGAAATGGGATTGCATTTTTACATGCTTTCGAACTGCTAGCTTGGCAGAAGCTGGGACAAGTAACGGGAGCTCACTCCGTTACGCAGCGCGAGGGATTCGAACCGCCAAACTGCTGACCTCTCTGATCGACAAGCTCAGCGTCTCAGCCACTGAGCCACCGTGTAAAAAACTTTGCTTGTCTCCACATTAAAATTTGTTTTGTTGGATAGCGAGGCCCTTCTGATCTCCTAGTGGAGAATATTCCGTGAGGCAGGGGCCACAGCAGAGAAGGCCTGGATGACTCCCCCGGATGTAGGGCAATGCCTGTTGGATCTGCGGATCGGCAACCCATCGGACGAACCCCAGTGGATTAGCAGATCTCGTGTGTGTGGTCTCTGATCCCCTTGAACATTATGTAAAGCTTGATTCCGGGTCAGGAATCACATTTCTAAAAAAAAAAAAAGACGAGGAGAAGCTGCAGCCCGAGTCTCTTGGAACGTGGGGAAGAAATATGTATTTCGCTTGACAAATTTCTTCTAAAGGACGGCTCGGCTCGGCTCTCTGTAATCAAAATTGCTTTGGTTATGCATGGAAGCATTACAAGCCCGTCCATTAATTGAGAGAAGCAACTCCAGCAAAGCATCCTTGCCCTCTCGTTAGGCGATCTTGCAAGTTCTATTTGTCATCATCGCTTGCCGGTCTTAATCTAAGTGTATTGCTGGTGCAAATTAATGCTAATTTGTTTTGACACTCTGTTGCAACAATATGGAACTAATCCTGATCCTTGCGTATCCTCTTGCAAGCGTAGGCTTATCCCCCTGCCAGATCACACCCCCTGCTAAATGCCTCCTCTGGACTTATGCACTGAGACTTGCTGCTGAAAAGGGGTGCCTAGGCCTAGTGGTTAAAGCACCCGATAGAAAACCAGAGACCATGAGTTTGAGTCCTGTCTTAGGCATGGGGGACTTTGGCCCAGTCTCTCTCTCTCTCTCTCTGTTTCTCTCTCCCTCTCCCTCCCTCGTTCTCCCTCTCTCTCCGTCTCCCTCCCTCCTTCTCTCTCCCTCTCTCTTTTCCTCCCTCTTCTTCTCTCCCTCTTCCCTCCCCCCCCTCTCTCCCTCCCTCTATCTCCCCTCTCTCTTTCCTACCTCCCCCTCCCTCCCTCTCCCTCTCTTTCCCTCTCCCTCCCTCCCTTTCTCCCTCTCCCTCCCTCTCTTTCCCTCCCTCTTTCTCTCCCTCTCCCTCCCCCCTCTCCCTCCCTCCCTCTATCTCCCTCCCTCTATCTCCCTCTCTCTTTTCCTACCTCTCCCTCCCTCCCTCTCCCTCTCCCTCTCCCTCCCTCCCTCTCTTTCCCTCTCCCTCCCTCCCTCCCTCTTTCTTTCTCTCCCCCCAACTCAACTAACAGGGTGGTTGTTGTGAGGAAAATAGAGGAGGAATTGCATGTGTTCTCTGCATTGTGTTATTTGTAAAAAATAATAAAGGTGGGATAAAAATAAATAAAAAGGTTGCAATGTGACGAGCAGAGTGGTTGCTGGATTGTACCGTCCTGTACTGACAGATTTGATAGAGATATCTAAGGTTATCCCCCCCCCCATCCCAAAAGTTATTAATTATCTAAGGAAAAATTCTAGTTGACTCTGAAATGTTTCACGCTTTAAATGTTTGGTTTGAATTTGAATTCTAAAGACCCAAGCGCCTTAGCTTCATTTTCTTCATTTTTTAATCACTTTGTTTGCTTTGTGATAATTTATTTATTTATTTAATTTCTATTGCCGCCTATTTGCCCATAGCGACTCGAGGCAGCTTACACAATGTAAAACCATATTTAAAACAAAAAATAAAAATAAAAAAATAACAACAAAAACTAACAAAAAGAATCAAATAAATTAATAAAGTACAATAGAAAAAAATCTGGGGGAAAAAATAATACCCCTTTATCACTTATAGAGTGACAAATTCAGGGAGCTTAATATTGAGCTATCTTATGGCCACCAATACATGCATCCACCCATCTCTTTAACATTTATAGAATGATATTTAGCACCCGTGGTGTTTCTTACTCCAACTTTGAGAAAATTGCCAGTGATGTTTAAATGCTGATCTACTCCCAGGTGCCTTCTAGAAAGTTATTCAGGGGACATCAGGACAGCCTTCTCGTGCCCCAAATGGAAGCACTTACGACCAGGGGTGGGATCCGACAGGGTTAACTACCAGTTCGGTTGATTTACGAGGTTCGGTGATTTACGATGTGCTTCCTTGCGTGCCTGTAAATCATCATCAGCACGCTGCGTGCAGAGAAGCAGCCTTTCAAAAAGCCCTTTTCCCCTGCTTTTTTAACTGCAGCTGTGCCTCGCACGGCAGCTGAAGTTGAAAAAAATCAGGAAATAAAGGTCAGGTAAGAGCCCAGGTGGGCGGGTGGGCAAAAACATCAGTAGACATAGAACCGGTTCTATGTCTGCTGCTCTTCAGAGCTACCAGTTCTACAGAGGTGGACAGAACCGGTAGAAACCCACCCCTGCTTACAATCCATGGTCAACTTCTGGCTCTTGGCAACTGACTCATATTTATGATGGCTGCAGTGTCCCAGGATCTCGTGATCCCATTTTGCAACCTTCTGACAGGCAAAGTGGAATGGGGAAGCCAGATTCACTTAACAACCATGTTACTGATTTAACAACTGCGGTGATGGACTTAACAACTGTGGCAAGAAAGATCGTAAAATGGGGCAAAACTGCCACTTAACAACTGTCTCACGTGGCCACACAAAGTTTGGGTTCCATTGTGGTCATACGTCGAGGACTCCCCATAGCTGTATTTCTGATTGTGTTCCTTTTCATTGTTTATTTTATTGTTTCTATTACCTGGTCACCACACTATAAAAAAGGATGTTGAGACTCTAGAAAGAGTGCAGAGAAGAGCAACCAGGATGATTAGGGGACTGGAGGCTAAAACATATGAAGAACAGTTGCAGGAACTGGGCCTGGCTAGTCTAATGAAGAGAAGGACCAGGGGAGACACGATAGCAGTCTTCCAATATTTGTGGGGCTGCCACACACAGTCATTGAGTGACTGTTCGAAGTTACAAAGGCATTGAAAAAAGCGACCTATGACTTCATCGTGCTTATGACCATCGCAACAGCCCTATGGTCATACGATCTACATTCAAATCCTTGACAACTTCCTTCCTATTTATGATGGTTGCCGTGTCCACGGGTCACGCGATCCCCTTCGGCAACCGTCTGACGAGCACAGTCAACGGAGAAGCCAGATTCGCTTAACGACCGTGTCACTAATTTAATAACCGCAGTGATTCGTTGAGCAAATGGGGTAAGGAAGCCGTAAAAATGGGAAAAAACTCGCTTCGCCAACTTGGCAGCATAAATCTGGGGCACAACTGTTGTCGTAAGTCATTGGCAGTTCACTCCTTTCAGTCCAGGGTGCAGCACAGAAGCGATGCTCCAGCAGGGTCTGCTGGATTGTCTGGAACATTACACAACCTCTTCACAACTTGTTTTCCTTGTTACCTTCTGGGAGGGGGATTCGTGGCCTCCAAAGCAGAAAATCCAGATTCACCCACATATTTTTTTTTGCACGCAGCATCAACTTCCAAGTTTCCTCTTTCCACTATGTATTCAAAATGGAGTGATTTGTATATATATGTATATATGTATGTGTGTGTATGTATTTATGTATTTATTTATATATGTATGTATGTACGTATATGCATGGTGCAGGTATACATATTTATGTATGTATATAGCATGTGTATTTATGTGTTCTGTATATGTGTTTGGGTAGATATATACTTTCTCTTGAGAGCAGGCAATAGAATTTCATTTTTAATGTGGGCTCTGTGCTCACAGTAAAAATAAATGACAATAAAGTTGTCTTGTCTTATCTTATCCTATCCTATCCTATCTTATCCTATCTTATATCTTATCCTATCCTATCTATCTTATATCTTATCCTATCCTATCCTATCATCTATATCTTACATCTTATGTTGCCTTATCTTATCTTATATCCTATCCTATTCCATCCAATCTTATCTATTTCATAGCTTACCTATCCTATCCTATCTTATCATCTATCTTATATCTTATCTTATATCCTATCTTATCTTATCCTATATCTTATCCTATCCTATCTTATCTTATCCTATATCTTATCCTATCCTATCCTATCTTAAGTCAAGGACTACTGATGTACACTGCTGTTGATGGACTCCACAGGCTGGATAACACTTTGGACATGAAGGGGGCATTCAAACCTATACTGAATATTCTCCACCTTCAATCCCTTCTGGTTAACAGATTGAGCCCAGCCAGGGCACAACTGAGCCACTTTTGGTCATTTCCGGTTCTTACATCAGTCCTTAGGACAGGCAAGTCCTCGACTTAGAATCATTTGTTTCATGACCATTCCAAGTTACAACAGGACTGAAAAAAAAGTGTCTCAGGAACATTTTTCACACTTTACAACTGTTGCAGCATCTCCAGGGTCATGTGATCGAAATTTGGAAGCTTGGCAACCCACTCGTGTTTATGACAGTTGTTAACAACCCTGTGAGCTAACTTAACAACTGCAGGGATTCATTTAACAAATGTACGAAAAATAGTTGTAAAATGGGCAAAACGCACTTAACAACCTCTTGCTTAGCAATCTAAATTTTGGGCTCACTTGTGGTCATAAATTGAGGACTACTTGTAACTTAATTCCTACTAATTTCAGTATGTTGAGTCTGGTATGATCAAGCTTCAACCCAATATTATCTTACTTTTAGCTAGAAGGGAAAAGCCATTTTGACCCTTTGCAAGCAATTCCACCTTATGCAAACTCCTTAAATCTTGGAAATCTACTTCCATTGTTATTATTTTAATCAAACTAGAGAATCATCTGCATTTGAGGAAACAATTTGATTCTGATCTAACATATTGTGGCAATCTCACTCTAGGCAATATTGCCTCCTGGCCAAAGCCTTAACTGACCTCAAACAAAGGATTTGGGTTTACAAATTTTACAAAATGACATGACCCAAATCGTCCACCCTAATTCTGGTGCATTACAGGTTCTCCGTGCACAATTCCTGGCTATTGTTATAACATTCTGGATATATCGCATAAGAATATTGGTTTGAATTGAGGCACTACTTATTATGGAGACCATAGCTAAACATACTGATCTCTCATACAACAATTGTATCTGCTTCCGCTCAAATACATATCTAGAGTCAAGTGTCTTGGCTGTGATGTACATTTATTGTGGATTGTTTTGTTAATTTTTCATTTGATTTAAAATGTTTTTATTGTTCTAATTGTTCTATATTTTTTAATTGTAATCTGTCCAGAATTATTGATTGAGATGGGTGGCTATAGAAAATAGACAGACAGATAGATGAGAGAGAGACAG
Source organism: Bungarus multicinctus (assembly GCA_023653725.1). Classification (NCBI taxonomy): domain Eukaryota; kingdom Metazoa; phylum Chordata; class Lepidosauria; order Squamata; family Elapidae; genus Bungarus; species Bungarus multicinctus. The sequence goes on along the minus strand of CM042848.1, from coordinate 73,037,109 downwards.
AGAGAGACAGACAGACAGACAGACAGATATAGAGGGATGAGAGAGAGATACGGATATGGATAGAAAGAGAGAGAGATGATAGATGAAGATAAAAAGATATAGATAGGTGGATGAGAGAGAGGGATAGAGATATAGATAGAAAGATAGAAAAAGAGATAGAAGACAGACATAGATAGATAGATAGATAGATAGATAGATAGATAGATAGATAGATAGATAGATAGATAGATAGATAGATAGATAGATAGATAGATAGATACAGTAGAGTCACTTTACAGAATGAGATGGAGGGCATGTAGATTTAAATTAATAAGTAAATAAATATCCCATATCTTGTGGGAGAAGGAACAGTCATCAGCCTGGAATCCTCCTGAATTCCTTTAACTCTTATCTAGTGCCAATTTAGTGCTGATCATTAGTTGACTAGATTCTTGTGTCAAGGCATGAGCCATAAATCAGGTTAACTGGAACTTAATGTATGGCCCAGGTCCTTTGTGCTTGACATATGCTCATTGGACCATCCATGGCATCTGCCACATATAAGAGCAATTATCAGAAAGTTCAGTTTTCTTTCCGATCATGAAATTACAATTTTCTGCCAGACCTACCTTGGACAAATTCTACAAAGGCTTGTAATAAGTGTATTGCAATAGGTATGGCTTGTAGAATTTGGCCGATAGCCTCTTCTTGTTATTAATTGTCTCAAAGTTTTTCCTTTTCCTTTTGATTCTGTATTTTCAGTTCGTGTTCTGTTGGTCTTTTTGCATTTTAAATTCCAAACTGGTTATGTGTTATTGTTCCAAGACTGTACATAAAATTATTGACTGATTAAAAAAATCATCCAAGCAAGTGCATCAGTCTTTAGATGGATGGAGAGGGTTGGGGTCAGTGATGGTGGAGAGAAGATATTAATAAAGAAAAGGTAAAAGGGTAAGCAATCTTGGAGATGAAGAGGTAGGCAGTGGGCCAAGGATCTTCTTTTAGAATTATAATACAAAGAACCAATGAATGGTTGCCATATCGGATCAGATCCATTCAGGGAGCTGTATCTGTTCCATTCTACCTTTAGTCCTTAGCAGTTAATTGCTCTTCTAATCTGACTGCTAATTTTGTGCTGTGTCCATCCATGGATAGCACTTGCCAAACTATCAATCTTCTATATATATAAAAGGGAAATACCATTCATGCATCATCACAAAATCTCCAGAAATGTAAAGCCTACAAACCTGAAATTTGGCACATATGTTCCTCTTGGCTTCTAGGTGCTCACTAAGAAAGGATTTTTTGAAATGACCATCAGAGCATTAGTATTTCGCATATTATTATTAACACACTCTGATGCTAAGGAGTTCTACTCCCCCTCCCTACCTGAAAAAAAATCTGTTCCAAATGCAAAACACAAGCAGAGGAGTTTCAGCTTCAGCTTCACAGCACCAAGCAGCTTTAGTACACAACAGTTAAGCTAAGCCACGCCGAGGCTCCTTGATGTCTCCTTCTTGCTCACACAGCAAATACTGTTTCAGTTTCCATGTTTCCATTTCCAAACAGCCCTCACCTCTCTCACACACTGACAGGATGCTAGCTAGATGAATATCGATGGATGCTGGTAGGCAGAGGCAGATTTTTCCCCCCTTATTTTCCTCCCAAAAAACTAAACCTGATCTCATAGCTTTGCAGCAAAGCACGGGCATAGAGCAGAGGTGGGTATTCAGCAGGTTCTGACCAGTTCTGGAGAACCAGTAGCGGAAATTTTGAGTAGTTCGGAGAACTGGCAAATCTCACCTCTGACTGGCCCCGCCCCCATCTATTCTCTGCCTCCCATTGAGCCCCAACTGATCGGCTGGGTCTTCTTTGGTTGCCTGCACAGGAGAACGGAGCTGGAAAGCAGGTTAGTGGGGTGGGGAGGGAATGGGGATTTTGCAATAACCTTGCCTTGCCACGCCCACCAAGTCACACCCACAGAACAGGGTAGTAAAAAAGTTGAATCCCAAATTTATATAAAATTTGAGCTAGAGCTAGGGTGTAAATAAAAGTACCTGCATATCTAAACATCTCAGCCTGAGAAACAGCCTTTCTCTTCCCCCCCCCTTCTCACAAGCAACACAGCGAGGAGGGGAGACAGAGAGAGAGAGAAAGTAAAATAATAGGCCCCAAATGGGTGCAGCCCAAGACGACAACATTTCAATTAGCAAAAGGGGAAGGCTTTCTTCCCGTACATTAACCCCCACGAAACAAGTGATTTCTCTTAATTCCTGCCATCACTCAAACCGGCCTTGAATTACCCGCCTGATAGGCCTCCCATGTGCTTGCAGATGAGAGGCTGTAATGGGGATCTGTTAATTAACTAGAAGCAAAGTTGCTGCACCGTTGGGGATCAAACACGGGATGCGTCCTAAAACTCCCACCGAGAAGATGAAATGCAGCGCAAACTTTAAAGACTTCCCGTCATTAGCCGAGACCTTGGCTGCTCCTGGCCCGGGCGCCTCCTGTTTCCCACAACAATGGAGACAATGAGGGCAGAAAATGAAATGGTGCAGCAGAGGGAACAAAGGAATTAGCGATTTACCCACCGAGAGTGAAAGAAAGAGCCAGGACAAGGGTGGGCAGGGAGGGAAAGAGAGAGAGGGGAGAGAAGCTTGGTGGGGGTTTTATTCCCCCATCCCTCATCTCTCTCTCTCTGTCTCTCTCTTTCTCTCTGATGGATCCTGTCTATTTGTAATTAATTTATTGCTGCCAGGGACCTACATACAGAGCACGCCCCGAAAGCATTGTGTTGCCAACAGGGTATTTATACCAAGGAACTTCTACTGTTTAATCGAAGGCGGGAGGGAAAAAAAAGAGGCTAGGAGCCAGGATGACTTGGGGAGAAGGGAGCGAGGAGATTGGGACTAAAAATAAAATAAAGTAGGAAATATTCTTGGGGAGGGACAGGAGGGAATGGAAGAGAGCCCCCCTCCACGTCTGCCAAATTCTTTTCCTTGCAGAGACGAATTGCCATCTGCATAACAGAATAACAGAGTTGGAAGGGATCTTCTAATCCAACCCGCTGCTCGAAGAGGAGACCCTACGCCATTTCAGACAAGTGTCTTAAAAACCTCTAGTGATGAAGCACCCACAACTTCTGGAGCCAAGCTGTTCTACTAGTTAGTTCACCGGGCTTGAAATTTTGGCCTTGGACAACCTAGAACTTGCACTTAAGCATAGTACACAAAATTATCTGCTACTATGTCCTACCACTCAATGTCTACTTCAGCTTCAACCGCAATACAAGAGCGCACAACAGATACAAACTCAAGGTAAACCGCTCCAAACTCAGTTGCAGAAATTACGACTTCAGCTACAGAGTGGTCAGTGCCTGGAATGCACTACCTGGCTCTGCTGTTACCTCCTCAAACTTGTGAAGTAAATCACTGCAGTTGTTAATGAATAGAATAGAATTAGAATTAGAATAAGAATTAGGAATAGAATAAGAATTAGGAATAGAATAGAATAAGATAGAATTATGAATGGAATGGAATGGGAACAGAACAGAATAGAACAGAATAGAATTAAGAATGGAATGGAACAGAATAGAATAGAATTAAGAATAGAATAGAATAGAATTAAGAATGGAATAGAATAGAATAGAATAGAATAGAATAGAATAGAATAGAATAGAATAGAATAGAATAGAATAGAATAGAATAGAATAGAATTCTTTATTGGCCAAGTGTGATTGGATATACAAGGAATTTGTCTTGATGCAAAATAAACATGTTTTATGCATTTTTGGAGTGATGGGAAGTTGTTCCAGAGACTGATAACTTTCAAGAAATGGTCCATGTTTCTTTCAAGCCACTCCCATGGTTTAGGAATCCCTGGCAATTGGATGAGAAGATGTGATGACCTTGGGATGCCCATTGTGGCAGTCCTGTCTCAACGCCAGACATCAGTATGACATCTGCATGGCATTTGCATCGTGAGCTCCTCCGTGCATTTTTGGCCACTTGTCGCTCTGTGGGCACCTCTGTCCCGGAGGCTCAAAGCAGGGCAAAAGATCACACTTATACGAGGACAACATCGTGCAAAGGACATGACTTATGTATCTGTATCAAGGGCCTTTGCAGGATGATATCGTGCCCGTGTGTCACTGCTCTGGAATCCTTGCTGTTTGTTCCTGGCCTCTTGGTTACATTAGGTCAAGAGAAAGATCGTTCTTCCATTGTGGACAGAAAATCAGCCTTACAGCTCGTGACATTATGACATGTGAATATGAATCACTTCGGAGATACTCCTGCAGACACGAGAACTAGTGCATGTAGTCCTTCATTCACAACCATTTGTTAAGCCACTGTACAATGACACTAAAACAAAGGGATTTATGACCAGTCCTCGGACTTGTGACCATTGCAGCATTCCCCACAGTCATGTGATCAAAATTTAGGCACTCAACATCCAGCACGTATTTATTTACTGTTGTGATCCGCCAGCAGAGCTGGCAGCAGATTCAGACAGTGAGGAGGTTGGGGAGGAACATGGGCCAGTCCTGGAGTCTAGGGAAGGCTCTGACAAGGGCTGTGCGTCAGAGGCAGAGATGGGGCCAGGGCCGTCTGACAGTTATCGGCTGCCTTCAGAGTCAGACATCAGTGGGGCAGAAGAGTAGCTGGAACCTGTTCCCAGGATGTGCATGTGCAGAGCTGCCAGAAGAACAGCACAGCTAAGGAACAAGGGTCGACTTGGGAGTAAAGGCACAGGTGGATGGTGAATGGCCCCTCCCATAGAGAATAAAAGAGGAACGAAAGAAGAGTGGGGTTTTGCAGGAGACAATTAATCCAATTCATTAGGGGGAAGATCTGTTCTTGCATTCTTGCCAAGTATTGTCTGCTACAGAGCGGTGTTTGGAAGATATCGGCCTGGCAGCTCTCCAAGCCTGATAAAGGTCTGTAGTTGTGAAATCTCTTGAAAGACTATTGGCTGTAACTGACTATTGGCTATTCACTGTAAATAAATAAAAGGGGTTTTATCGGGACGAGGCATCGACTTCATGCTTTTGGGAAGCCTAGGTTAGAACATTTACAATGGTGGCAGCGTCCTGGATTATTGGATTGTTATTTGTGGCTTTCCCAGCCAGCTTCTCACCTGCAAAGTCAATGGGCTGGGAGCTGGATTCACTTAAAGGCAGCATGATTTCCTTAATGACTATGGCAAAAATGTGAACCATCTTACTTAGTAACAGAAATTCTGGTCTTGAGTTGTGGTCGTAAGTTGAGGACTGGCTGTACTAAACTTTTTTGTTCTGTCTGCATCTCCAATATTCAATTGAATAAAAAAGTTCAACCCTTTCCTTCCCTTCTCACCCCACCAGGAATTCTATCACTTATTTAGGAATCTGATAAAGAAAAGACCATGATGGTGTTTGCTGGTCACAGGACATCCATTCTTCGAGAAAAGGGACTGAGGCTGAGCAGAATTTAGTCAGGGCCACCTAACACCATGAAGAAACCTTCTTTTGTCCTTTCTAAATCAGTCCTCTTTCAATTTGAGGAAACACAATTCCCTCTCCCACTGCTGCCAAAATTTGTTTCCAAGAGAAATGCATTTTAGAAAAGTTCCTACTGGCTGTGTGTGTTGCCCAAGAGTGTAGTGTGTAGGAGTGTACTTTTTTTTTTAGCCTTTCCAATGCTGTCCAACCTTAACACACTTCCATTCAGTCCCAAGAGTAGACATCCTACAGCAGGGACACACAACATGTGAAAGCAGCATGTGAAAGCATCCCACCTCCGGTCCATGGCAGCATGTGAAAGCACGTCCCCTCCAGTCCATGGAAAAACCTCTCTCCATGGAAATGGTCCCTGGTGCTCCAAAGGTTGGGAACCACTCAGGTGGGTTGCTACTGATTCGCACCGGTTCAGGCGAACCGGTTGTTAATTTTAGGGCTGGTTCAGCAAACTGGCAAATCCCACCCCTGGCTGGCCCCACCCACCCATTCTGCCCCTCCCAGGAGTCCCCACACAGCCCAGGGGGGCACTGGGGATCTTTTCTGTTTTGGATCCCAGAGCCCACTCCATTGCGCCGCACTAAGGATTCGAACCATCAAACTGCCAACCTTTCTGATCAACAAGCTGAACGTCTTAGCCACTGAGCCACCACATCCCTATACAACCAATGACCAAATTTTCAACTAACACAATAGATGATCAGAATCTCTGCCCTGTAGAATTGGGTAAACCATGACTGATATTCCTCTCTTGTTCCAAAGCCCCACCACTAGTAAGCAAATCTAGTTGGCGTTAGCTGGCAGCTTGATTGTTGTTGGAGTCCCTGTGGAGAAGTGGCCAAGAGAATGCCAGTTCCAGACCTCCCAGCAGTGGGAACACAACTTGGATGGGCATCGACCGTGAAGGCCCTATGGGGGTGTAAGCTTCAGCATCTGGATGCTGATGTGAGCCTCTGCTGGCTGACACCCTGCCTCAATCCTGCCCCCGTGGCCCTGTGCCTGCTTGCTAATCTCTAGTTTCATCCCAGCCAGTATCCAAGTTTTGTTTGGCTCCGAGAAAGGAGCAACATTACAATGGCACTATGATATTCATGAAGCTCTGGGGGAAAGCTAGCCAGGCATAAATTAGGCTGATTCCAGTTCCTCTGCCTTCGTGCCATTGCCAGCTGCTGCCCCCTGCTGCCTTCCTGAATGAGATGCCTGTTTACAGTGATGACAGGACTGGGGGAAGGAAGGAAAAAAAAGAGCAGTGGCGGGAAGAGTTAACAGCCAAGGCTCCCCACCGGGTATGCAAAGAGTCCTTGCAGGCCCAGAGTTGGCATGATGGAAGAGTAAGTGACAGCAGCATATGCAGTCACTACCCTACTCCTAAATGCCCCCAAAGAACCACCACATATTTCTCTCTGTGTTGCCTAGGAAAACAGCAACAATATCAGTTCAAGGCACTGGCATCTTCAGAGAGCCATTTCCAAGTTGCTCCTTATAGAGCTCTCTCTTATCCCTTCTCTGCCAGATTATATCCAGCTCAACCCACCATAGCAAAATTTCTCGTTGTCTCTTTCGGGGCAGGTTCCAGACTGCAATTTACCTGGGAGGCCTGATGGGTTTGCTTCACCTCCACTCTAAAAGAGGAATGATGAAAAGTCCAAATTTGCTTGTGCTGTTTATCTATCTATTTATCTATCTATCTATCTATCTATCTATCTATCTATCTATCTATCTATCTATCTATCTATCTATCTATCTATCTATCTATCTATCTATCTCTATCTATGTATCTATCTATCTATCTATCTATCTATCTATCTATCTATCTATCTATCTACCTATCTACCTATCTATCTATCTATCTATCTATCTATCTATCTATCTATCTATCTATCTATCTATCTATCTATCTATCTATCTATCTATCTATCTATCTATCTATCTATCTATCTATCTATCTATCTATCTATCTATCTATCTATCTATAACAGCAAAATACCGTTCAGGCATCATCACAAAATCTCCAGAACTGTAAAGCCTACAAACTTGAAATTTGGCATGTATGTTCCTCTTGGCTTCTAGGTGCTCACTAAGAAAGGATTTTTCGAAATGACCATCAGAGCATTAGTATTTTGCATATTATTATTAACATGCTCTGATGCTAAGGAGTTCTATTCCCACTCCCCACCTGAAAAGAAATCTGTTCCAAATGCAAAACACAAACAGAGGAGAGGAGTTTCAGTTTCACAGCACCAAGCAGCTTTAGTATAAAACAGTTGAGCTAAGCCACGCCCAGGCTCCTTGCTGTCTCCTTCTTGCTCACACAGCAAATACTGCTTCAGTTTCCAGACAGCCCTCAACTCTCTCACACACTGACAGGATGCTAGCCAGATGAATACCAATGGATGCTGGTAGGCAGAGGCAGAATTTTCCCCACTTGTTTTCCTCCCCAAAAACTAAGCCCAATCACATAGTTTCAAAGCGTAGCACGGGTATCAAGCTTGTTATTTAATAAATTACTTCAATCCCAAAGATGCCTCTAAGTGGAAGAAGAAGCCTCTAATGCAAGATTATTTTGTAATTCTATACTACTGTTCATGACATCAGTTAAAAATAGCCTGGATTAGTAATTTTTACAGAGTAATCAACCTTGAGCAGTAACTACCTGGTTATAACAAACAGAAGTCACTAACAGAAGGTGCTTTTAAGGAAACTACCGGTTCGAATAGGCAGGTGAAAAAAACTTTTGGGATAGGAAAAAGGCAACAAATTAACCATGGGCTGCATCTAATGCAGTTTGACCTCTTCATACTTTGCCAGAGTGGTCACACCAAGAGTAACTAAACTATTGAATTCGTGACTACACAATATCCTGATGGTCACTAATCCGGGTGGCTTTCAAAGGAAACTGAATGAATGCAAAGAGGGGAAGTTTCTCGAGGGCTATTAGTTTTCAAAACTTTGGGGCAGGATACCATCAAATACTTCATAGAAGAACAGAGTTGGAAGGGATCTTGGAGGTCTTCTAGTCCAGCTCCTTGTTGAAGCAGGAGACTCTACATTAGTGTTTCTCAACCTCGGCCCCTTTAAGAAGTGTGGACTTCAATTCCCAGAATTCGCCAGCCAGCCGGGGAATTCTGGGAATTGAAGTCCACACACCTCTTAAAGGGGCCAAAGTTGAGAAACACTGTTCTCTGCCATTTCATATACCATATCCTCAGCTCGTCTATCCCCACACACACACACTGATACTTTCCCTGATAATATATAACATATCTTGTATAAACTCTTTGTGCATTATACTTACATTCAATATGTTCATAAACACTTTGTACAGTCGTATATATTCCTTCCATAGACACATATTCTGTATATTCATAGATATTCTGTATATCCATATATAGTTACATTATTTTGTATATCTGTATCTATATATTTATACTTCATTGCTGTTTTGCACTTCTGGTTAGATTCTAACTGCATTTCGTTGCCTGTGTTCATGTGCAATGACAATAAAGTTGAATCTAATCTATATAGTTGTTGGAAAAGACAAACAATGAGACAGTCTCCATTTCCTCCTTCTGCATATCAGAGGTCATTCTGCGAAACAAAACTAAGGACCTGAACAGCCCTTGATGTGATCCAAGAAGGTGCTTAGATCTGGCCCAAGGGAGCATCCTGGAAACAGCCAAAGGACCACCCCACGGTCCCTCTGTCAGCGAAAATGGAGCTCGGGAGGGCTACGGGTAGCCCTCCCGGGCTCCATTTTTGGCCGCAACGATCTCCTGCAGCCCTCTGCCAGCAAAAATGAAGCTTTGGGGGAGGGGGAGCCCCTCCTGGGCTCTGTTTGTGCTGGTGGACGACAGCAGGAGGCCATTGTAGCCAAAAACGGGGTCCGGAGGGGCTGTGTGCGACTCCCCAAGTGCCATTTTTGCTTGGGGAGAACTGCAAAATGAACCCCCCCCAGGTCTTCATTTTCGCTGGCAGAGGGCTAGCAAAACAAACTGAAAACAAAAGGACAGAAGAAATGTTTCCCCTTGTGCATCTGAGCACACAAGAAGGGACAGGAAAGGAGAAAGGGAAAGAGAAAAGAAAAAGAAGGAAAAGTGGGAAGAGAACAAGAAAGGAAAATGAAGGAAAGAGGGGAAGAAAGGAGAATGAAAAGGGAAGGAAAAAGGGAAGGAAGGAAGGAAGGAAGGAAGGAAGGAAGGAAGGAAGGAAGGAAGGAAGGAAGGAAGGAAGGAAGGAAGGAAGGAAGGAAGGAAGGAAGGGTTTTTAAATGTTCTATATCTGTTTGTTTGTTGATTATAATGAGAAGGAGGGAGGGTCTGAGGGAAGTCCTGCCTTAGCACTTGGCCCCCACAGGTGCCCCAACATGAGTGATGTCAAGCTGAACATGGCCCCCTGGCCACACACCCCAGCCCACCCTGCCCAAGGTCAAACACAACCTTGAGGCGTCCCTCAATGAAATCCAGTTTGACACCCCTGTTCTAGAGCCTTAGGATACTGAGTGGTCTCCCATACAGATTCTAACCAAGATTGAGCCTGCTTAGATTTATTTTTAACATCACCCAAGTCAACTAAGAGCTTCTATCTACTGGGCACCACAATTAACAATTGTACCAAAATGTTGTCTACTAAAATTATGATTATTTTTTTTTCTTTCCAGAGTGGGAGAAGTTTCTGCTTTTCTTCCTCGATCTCAGGTTGCAACTGAAATGTGCACTAAGGTAGCACTTTTCATTTTTTTTTTCCTATTCATTCATGACTTTTTAAGGCCACCCACTCACCTTCCCTGTCCAAGTAGATGCTTACACTCACATTTCCATGTGCAATGAATAAAACTCAGCAGAAAAAAAGGAGCTGGCCTTGATATTGGCCATTATCACATTTATTTATTTGATTTGTCAATTGCTTACAAGATAACAGGTATAAGTATAAACATAATTTTGAATACATGAGATGGATACGTATAAGAAGAATAAAAAGAAACAATAGGACAAGGACGGTAGGCACGATTGGTGCGCTTATGCACTCTCCCCCATCAAGATTTCTGTTTTACACTGTTTCTTAAAAGTGCATGCAGGTTCTTTCCCAAACTTTTTGTGACAACCAAGATGCTGACTAAATCCCTGTGGGCTTAACCATTAACTATACTTTTTACACACCTCAATTATTGAAGGATATGAATCCAGAACAGTGTACCAACTTCAAAATCCAAACAACTAGATTTTAAAGTGCAAAATGCACACAATTTTTAAGTCTGCCCTCCCTCTTACTTTTGTAGCTAATTGGAGCCTCAGGCAAAGGTAACCTAATTGTCATTGTTAGATAAGATTTTGCTTTGGTAGATTAAAAATCATTTCACCAGAAAGGATAGTTAAGAAGATTAATAAACGTGCATTTTGTGGGATGCCATGAAAGTTCAAACCTCTCACAATATATTACTTTACATTCAAACATGAATTTCTAGGGTTGCATATTTTTGTTTCTTTCAGAAACGCTAAGTTTGATGGGAAAAGAAAAATACTGAGTAGAGAAATGCTGGTTTCTGTGTCTAGGTAAGAATAAAAAGAGGGTAAAATTGGCCATAGCCTCAAGGCCCTCAAGTCGAGCTGTTATGATGAAATCAGTGGTTCTCTCCAGCCAATCAAATCATAGCACTGAACCATGTTACAAGGCATTTTACACTGCAAAAAATCAGAGTGACATGGAAACCTTCTTTGCAAAATGAAGTAAAGACGATTCTGACTAATTTTTATTTATTTTATTTATTTATTTATTCCGCTCCCTCTCCCAAAAAGGGACTCGGGGCGGTGTACAGCCTACTAAAAACACATAACTTACATCAAGAATAAATATAATTTAAATACAGTTTAAAAATATATTAAATACATAGGTCCGGCTGTATCCCATCCAATTGAAAATTTAAAAATGTAAAATCAGGGATTAAATTAAAAGTTAAAAATATAAAATTTAACAGTTAAGACCCAATTAAATTTAAAACCCGAATCCATTACTGGGCCAGGCCGGCCTGTCTAAAAAATAGGGTTTTCACTGCGCGCCAGAAGGTCAGGATATCCGTCATGGCCCGTATCTCCGGGGGGAGATCGTTCCATAGGGAGGGAGCTCCCACAGAGAAAGCCCTGCACTCTTGGGGCCGCCAGCCGACAACGATCAGGCGGCGGCACCCCAAGCAGGGCAACCCTGTGAGAGCGTACTGGGCGGTGGGAGGTTGATGATGGCAGTAGGCGGTCCTGTAAGTACCCAGGTCCCGAGCCATGGAGCACTTTAAATACCATCAGTACCACCTTGAATCGAATCCGGAAGGCCACAGGAAGCCAGTGCAGCCTGTGGAGATGCGGTGTTATGTGGGAGCTCCGAGAGGCACCCACGATCACCCGCGCGGCTGCATTCTGGACCAACTGCAACCTCCGGAGACTCTTCAAGGGGAGCCCCATGTAGAGAGCATTGCAATAGTCCAGGCGGGAGATAACGAGGGCGGAAGTGACTGTGCGAAGTGCGCCCAGATCCAGAAAGGGCCGCAACTGGTAAATCAGACGAATCTGATAAAAAGCCCCCCTGGCGACGGCTGCAATGTGTTCTTCTAAGGACAGCCGTACGTCCAGGAGAAATGACCTTTCTTCTAGAAATTAATTTTTTACCAGTGATAGATTCACACCAGAAAAATAAATTGGGGAAATTCTACTGTATAGATTGGAATGAACCAAAAATCACTCTGAAAAACAGAAAAATGGATCATGGATTAGTTCCTTCTTCATGGCAGCTTAATCTTCCCAGCCAAAATGCATGAAATTCTTCGGTGATCCCCCTAATTTGGAAGGAGCTACGAGGCTAAAACTTTTGGAATTTGAACTTTCTCTCCCACCCTTTCGCTCTCCAGCTCCAAAATTGAGTACATGTAGTCTTCAACTTACAACGGTTTACTTAGTGACCGTCTGAAGTTACAACGGCATGAAAAAAATGACTTATGACCTTTTCCACACCATTGCAACATTCCCAGGGTCATGTGATCAAAATTCAGATGCTTGGGCAACTGACTCATGACAGTTAAGGTGCTCCAGGGTCATGCAATCCCCTTTTGCAACCTTCTGACAATGTTGTTAAGGTCTTGGGATTTAAGCGCAGAACAGTAGTGAAGCTTACCAGATGTGACTGATGCACTAAGAAAGAATCAGCATAGCCTTTAAGACTGCAGATGGATTCCATCCCTTTAAGAGGTGTTTATATAAAGGCAGCCATTAGAGGGCGTGGTTCTCTCTCCTTGTGTCCTGTATCCAGAGCAGAATTTCTCTTGTAGAGTTAAGAAGGTATTTTGCCTACCACATATATTTTTGTATACAACTGTTGTATATAAACCACTGTTAACTGTTGTATATAAACCACTTTAAATGTTATAAAACATTTGCTAGACCAATACTTGAATACAGCTCATCAGTCTGGAATCCGCATTACCTATCTGATATTAATACAATTGAGAAAGTCCAGATATATTTTACGAGAAGAGTCCTCCACTCCTCTACTCATAGCAGAATACCTTATGCCACCAGACTTGAAATTCTAGACCTAGAAAACCTTGAATTACGCCGTCTTCAATCTGATCTAAGTATGGTATATAAAATCATACATTGCAATGACTTACCTGTCAATGAATACTTCAGCTTCAACCATAACAACACAAGAGCACACAATAGATATAAACTCAAGGTTAATCGCACCAAACTTGATTGCAGGAAATACGACTTCAGCAACAGAGTGGTCAATGTCTGGAATACTCTACCTGACTCTGTGGACTCTTCCCCAAACATTTTAATCTTAGACTGTCTACTATTGACCTCACCCCTTTCCTAAGAGGTCTGTAGGGGGCATGCATAAGCGTACCAAAACGTGACTACCGTCCCCATCCTATTCTTTCTTTCTTTTTCTTATTCGTATCCATTTCATGTATTTATAACCATGTTTATACTTATACCTGTTATCTAATAATTGTTTGACAAAATAAATAAAAGTGTCTTAAGTCTTTATGTGCTGGGTTTTGCTCCCGGGTTGTTTCATAATGGTAGTCATTCTGCAAATATACTGACAAATGTCTATGGTGGTTGTCAGTCATCCAGGCCATGGTTGTCCCAAAGATGCTTTTTTTTTTTCCCCCAAGAGGCAACTGGACTTTCTTGTTTTTCTTTGAATACATTTCGCTTCTCATTCCAAGAAGCTTCTTCAGCTCTGACAAGCAAAGTCAATGGGGAAGCCAGATTCACTGAACCACCCCGTTACCAGCGTCATAAATGCAGGGATTCACTTAACAATGGAGGCAGGAAAAGTCATTCACTGAAACACTATCTCGCTGAGCGGCAAAATTTTTTTTGGGGGGGGCTCCATTGTGGTCGTATGTCAAGGCCTAGCACTGCTTTTGTTGTTGTTTTTAAGGCTACCCATTCTGCCTTCTCTCCGAGCTTTGGTAAAGTAGGATTTGTGAACCTCTCCAGGATAACTGTTTCAAATGTTGGCTTGCCTGTGGCAATTTGTTTTATGTTCTACTTTATCATTTTATGACCTGGGAGTGCCAGCTCTTCAAGAGTTATAAGAAGATAAATGAACTCTAGAGGACTCCCTTCCTTCATTCAAAAGAAGCCATTCTGCCCGAACCAGCCTGGCAATAGAGACATATCTCTTTCTTTTTTCCCTCAGAAAGGTGATATTTCAAGGTATTTCCATTAGCGATTGTCGTCTTTCTCAACAAAGGGCCGCTCCAAACAATAACAGCAACGAGGCTGGTTTGTCTAATTACCCGTAGACAGGGATGCGAAAGAGCAATTAATGACAGTTGACAAGTGCAATTAATAATTATAGCAGAGCTGGGAGTCGGGAAGCAGACAGACGACAATAACAGGGTAACTGTTACATGACAGCTCTTATCCTTTCGCTGATTCTCTTTCCTTCCCATTCAATCTAATCTGAGGCCCATAAGAAACTCGAGAGTGGGAGGGAGGGCAACGTGGGGGTACCGAAGACATCAATCCATCACAGAGGTAGGAAATATCTATTCCCGAAGCTCTCAAGGCCTGTTTACTCCCTAAAGAGGAAGACTAACATCAGCACAAGCCCAAAGTTCCTGCAGGGCCTGATATTTTCACCGGTTCTTCCTATCAGGTGTTCCGCAATGCTGCTTAAAATTCAGGCTGGGCCAGAAAAGAGAGAAACAGCAGATCTAGAGTTAAAAATGGGATTTCCATATCAAAGGCCAGGCAGTTGGCTCAGAATGGTAATTAAAGTGCTCAGATTGCATCTCCTTGGTCAGCTCATGAAAAGAAAAGACAAGGAAGGGTGGGAGGGGGAAGAGAAATTACAAGAGAAATGTTCTTTCCCCCTACATCCACCTCAGTTCTCCTCTTTCCTCTTCTAATAGAGCAAGCTGTGAATTAAATGAAAGTTGGGTGGGAAAAAAAAGATAATCCGGCACTTTGATTTTGAGGTCGAACAACATCGACGATGTCTTCCTTCCTTGTTTGTTTATGTATGTATGTATGTATGTATGTATGTATGTATGTATGTATGTATGTAAGTATGTATTTATTTATTTATTTTCCCCTTAAATGCACTTTTATTGAGATGCTCATTTCACCTGAAGGGACGGATTCTGTATTTGTAAAGGTTGATCCCTGACGTCTTTCTCAGCCATATCTTTTTTTTTTTTAGAAAACTTTATTGAATTTTATTACATAAAAACATTAAAAAGTATATAATTCAATAACAACTGTTTGTGGTGCATTATCATATAACAATCATTTGTGCGATAGTAATAATTTATACATAACTATATTCTTATTCTATCTACGTTCTATATTTAATAATCATCTATCCTCAGACTGTCTCTGATCTATCCAATTGTACCATTGTTCCCATACCTTATAAAATATTGAAGATTCCTCATCTTTTAAACTCAATGTTAATTTATCCATTTCAGCACAATTCATAACTTTTGTATAACCAGTTCTTCTACAGGTGTGAATGACTGTTTCCAACACTGAGCAAAAGCAATCCTGGCCGCAGTCAATATATGTAGTAATAAGTATTTTGTAGTCTTTACATTTTTTTTTTTTTGGAAGATCCCCAATAGGAAGAGCTCTGGTTCTAAATCTAATTGTTCATTGGTAATTTCCTGTAGCCAATTTTGGATTTTAAGCCAATATTTTCGAGCCTCTGAGCAAAACCACCACGTATGATAATATGTTCCTTCTTTTTTTCTACATTTCCAACAACAACTTTCTCAGCCATATCTGAGATCAGGAAAAAGGGAAATGTCCATGCCATTTTTCTTCTCCAGCTCTGCCTACGGGGAATATGTTTATTTATTTATTTCTTTTATTTGATTTGTCAATCACTTACAAGATAATAGGTATAAGTATAAACATAGTTATGAATACATGAAATGGATACCTATAAGAAAAATAAAAAGAAACAATAGGACAGGGACGGTAAGCACGTTGGTGCGCTTATGCATGCACCAACATGCCTACACCAATATGTGCCCACATCAATATGTGCTGGAGAATAACTTAGAACCAGTTTAAAATGGGAAATTCGGGGCATTTTTGATCAAGTCGTTTGGGGAGATGCATGAAGCTTAATTATTTTTCAGTTATTTCCTAGAGATTTACTTTTATTTATTTAGTTTAGTTTGTCAAGCATCTATGAGAAACAAGTGTAAGTGTGAACATAACTTATAAACATGTAAGTATAAACAGGTATAAGTGTAAACATAATAAATGAGTACGAATAAATGGGAACAGTAGGACAGGGATGGTAGGCACACTGTTGTGCTTATGCATACCCCCTTACAGACCTTTTAGGAATGGAGTGAGGTCCACGGTAGACAGTTTGAGGTTAAAGTTTTGGGGGTTTGAGGATGTAATAACAAGAGTCAGGTAGTGAGTTCCAGGCACTGGCCAACTACTTGCTTTTTGCAATTGTGTTTATTGCCTTATTTCCTCACTATGACACAATCTCTGAACTCTTGGACCAAGGAGCGTACCATACCTCCATAGCATGCTCTGGAGTCTTGGGAAAAATAAAAAATAAAACATTTAAGCATAGATTTCAAGGCTCTTAGTGCAATGTTTGCCCGTTTTTTCCCCTGCAAACTCAGGGTGGGGGGGTGGTAACAAATTGAGACACACTTTCGGTTCTTGTGAGATTTGCATATTTCTTCTCTGAAAAGAAGAAGGGGGGTGTTGGGGGGAGTCCCACTGTTGAATATGCAAATACCATAATGAAAAACAATACTGGCAACAGTTTATCCCTGTGGTCCTTTAATGAGAACCTGATCCTTTTCACGTTATTAATTCTGAGTAGTTGGAAAAGGCAGAATATCACTCAATGTTCTACGCAAGCGAGATAAGTCCACCCAACATGACGGAGGAGGCTAAAACGGAAAGTTTAATTCCCATTTGGTAGGAATTTAGCCCCTCTTTTCCACATGTATGAGCCAGGCAAACTGGCCATGCCATCTTATCATTCACTGATTTGGAAAAAACGTGTTATGTGAACCCTGTAACTGGGTCTTGTTAACCTGAATTTGCAGTTTAGCATGTTGTGTGAACTTAGCCAGCAAGGATTGGTGCAAGCAAACAGGATAAGAAATTTTGAGGTAGGAAATTTGCGTCTTCAAAAGCAGGTCGTATTTCAGAATCTGAAATATCAGCCCTGATCCTGAGGATAATGGAAAATTGGTAGCACTTCAGATTTTAAGTTTGCAAAATTCCAATATTGTATCTAGCGAAGGAAAGCAAGCCCTTTGCTTTTCAATCTGCTGCTTCTGCTTTTTAGTTTATTTTTATTTTTTTATTAAAAAAAACATTTTTCTGAAGATCAAGCTACTGGAACATCCTATTCAAAACACACTCCCATAATAGAATTAAAATGGCCATCATTAAAGTTATTATATTATCACCCATCCCCTCCCACTTGTGACTGTAACTTTGTTGCTTGTATCCTCACGATTTATATTGACTGTTTCCTAGTATGATTTGATGTTGGTTGTACCCTATGACTATCATTAAGTGTTGTACATTATGATTCTTGATTCTTAATGAATGTTCCTTCTTCATGTATACTGAGAGTATTTACACCAAGAAAAATACCTTGTGTGTCCAATCACACTTGGACAATAAAGTATTCTATTCTATTCTATTCTATTCTATTCTATTCTATTCTATTCTATTCTATTCTATTCTATTCTACTATGAATATCAGAATACCAGAGTTGTGAGGGACCTTGAAGGTCTTCTAGTCCAACCCCCTGCTCAAGCTTTTGAGCTCAACATTTCTGTTGTTAAGTGAGACATTTGTTAAGGGGTTTTGCCCCATTTTATGACCTTTCTTGCCTCATTTGTTAAGTGAGTCATTGCATTTGATAAGCTAATAGCCCAGTTGTTAAGTGAATCTGGCTTCCCCATTGACTTTGCTTTTCAGAAGGTCACAAAAGATGATTATATGATTACAGCTATAGTTATAAATATGAATCAGTTGTCAAGCATCTGAATTTTGATCACAGGATCCTGAGGGTGCTACAAAGGTCATAACTGTTAAAAACCATCAGAAGGCACGTTTTTCAGTGCTGCTGTAACTTTGAACAGTTACTAAGTGAACTGTTGTAAGTTGAGGACTACTGTACCATTCCAGACAAACGGTTGTCTTAAAAAACTCCAGTGATGGAACAATTATAGTTTCTGCGCCAACTCAGAAAGCTCAAACTGCCCAAGGAGCTGCTGATCCAGTTCTACAGAGGAATTATTGAGAGTGTCATCTGCACCTCTATAACTGTCTGGTTTGGTTCAACAAACCCAACAGGACACACACAGACTTCAGAGGATAATTAGGACTGCAGAAAAAAGAATTACTACCAACCTGCCTTCCATTGAGGATCTGTATACTGCACGAGTCTAAAAGAGGGCTGTGAAAATATTTACAGACCCCTCACATCCTGGACATAAACTGTTTCAACTCCTTCCCTCAAAACGACGCTATAGAGCACTGCACACCAGAACAACTAGACACAAGGACAGTTTTTCTCCCGGAAGCCATCACTCTGCTAAACAAATAATTCCCTCAACACTGTCCAACTATTTACAAAGTCTGCACTACTATTACTATTAATCTTCTCATCACTCCTCATCACCCATCCCCTCCCACTTGTGACTGTATGACTGTAACTTGGTCGCTTTGTATCCTTACAATTTATATGGACTGTTTCCTAGTATGATTTGATTGCTTATTGTACCCTATGACTATCATTAAGAGTTGTACCTTATGATTCTTGACTCTTGACAAATGTATCTTTTCTTTTATGTACACTGACAGCATTTGCACCAGACAAATTCCTTGTGTGTCCAGTCACACTTGGCCAATAAAGAATTCTATTCTAATCTGAAGGCAAGCCACTCCACTGAAAACTAAACACTTTCGGAATCTCTTGAATTATTGTTGTGATTATTACTATTTTAACAGAATAAGAACATGGATATTTCTACTCCACAGGCAGTTATAGTTTAACCAAGCAGTGACTTGACAGCCAATCAAAATTAGACTTCCTTCCTGCTTAAGATAGGACAACATTTCTTTTCTCAAAAACCATTTGAAGTCATTATTCCAGGAAGTTATTAGACTGGAAAAAAAAAAAGCTTCTAGGGAAATGATGCTGTTCACAAACCTTTTACACCAGAAATAATAGTTGAATTATTTCTGCCTTGCATGCAGTCTTGAGGCCTTAATAATGAATGTGATTGTTGTTGTTGTTGTTGTTAGGGTCCCTGCACAAAAGGCAACATTCTTTGCTGTTGAGAAATAAAATAGTTCAAAGATGAAAAAGGCTCTCAACCCTGAATTGAGGAATTGTTAACCAAGTTACACGAGTGAAAATGAGAGTGCATTGTTCTGAGCTGGGAAAATAAGATCTTAATTAGTTTTTTTCCCCCTTCTCTCTCTATTTTTGCCTATGTTCCTCTGTCCTATCAAGAATACTTGAGGCCTTTACTTTTCTTGCATTAGCCATGTGGTGAGATCTCTAAGTGATTGTGACATATATCATTGGCACCCCAAGTTGTACACCTTCAGTCTAAGCTAATTATTTCTCAACCTTGGTCACTTGAAGATACTTGGACTTCAACTCCATAGGTGGCAGAGAGAATTCTGAGAACTGAAATCCACATCTCTTCAAGTGACTAAGATTGAGAAACACTGCTATGCTCTAATAGAGGGGTGTCAAACTCAATTTCATTGAGGGCCACATCAGAGCTATGGTTGACCTTCAGGGTACCAGGTAGGTGTGGCTGACTGGGTAGGTGTGGCTGACTGGGTGGGCATGGCCAAGTGGGTGGGTGTGGCTAGCTTGAGGCCACTCCCCAAACTGCTGGCCTGATCTTTCCTCTTCCCATTGGGTAGATCAGGATGGCCCACTGAGCCTGGAGTTTTACACCCCTTCTCCAATACATGTATTTGTGTGATCACTTCTCTCTATGGATGGCTGCCCACTGTTCTACTAGAAGAACACATTTTGAGTTTCCACCCAACTGAACGGGGCGACATGTTTTTTTAACTAGTGGGTGCCAATCATTGGAAACAATCTCCTCCCTCGTTCCAATGTTCACTTGGACCTGATTGTGCTGACCTTTTATAAAATCCTTTAAAAAAGGTTCACTACCTGAGAACCAGTGCCAAGAAAGCTATGAATGTGAGCCAACTTGCCTATTATGGCTTATGAATGTTGATTGTTGCTTTGATCTTGGATGTTTCTTCTAAGCTGCCCAGAATAGAATAGAATAGAATACTTTATTGGCCAAGTGTAAATACTCTCAGTATACATAAAGAAAGAACATTCGTTAAGAATCAAAAATCATAACGTACAACACTTAATGATAGTCATAGGGTACAATCGCATCACTTGTGTTGAGCGGCTGTATAAATCCTATAAACAATTTGATAAATCCCATGCACTGAAGATGGGCTTCCAGAAAGAAGAATAAGTGTGCAGGAGTTCACATTTATTAATTTTCCCCTTTGCCAATACACTATGTTTGAGAATGGAAATGAGGGAATCCATCTGACCAAAGAGAAGGTAATGTGGAGATTTTATTCATGAGATCCTTTCATGGAAAAAAATGAAAAAGGAGACTTATACCTTCAGCAATCTACTTAAAATATCTTGAATCTGTATGTTATGGCAGTTGTAGGTGCTCCATCACTGGAGATGTTCAAGAAAGACCGAACAGCCATTTGTCTGGGATGATACAGGGGGTTGGACTAGAAGACCTCCAAGGTCCCTTCCAACCTTATTATTGTATGTTCTAATACAGGTAGTCTTTGACTTAACAAACTTTTGTTTAGTGACAATGGCACAGAAAAAAGTGTCTTAAGATCATTTTTCACACAACCATTGCAGCATCTCCATAGTTACATAGTTACACGTGATCAAAATTTAGATGCTTGGCAACTGCTCCATATTTATGACCAATGCAGTGTCCCAAAGTCATGTGATTACCTTTTGCCACCTTCTGACAAGCAAAGTTAATCACTTAACAACCGTGTTAACTAACTCAACAACAAGTGATTACCTAACAACTATGGCAAGAAAGATCATAAAATGGGGCAAATCTCACTTAACAACTGTCTGTTGTTAAGAAATTTGGAGCTCTAATGTAGTCATGATTAAGGACTTGTGCCCTGCTGCAAAGAAAAGCAGGGAGGGAGTAGCATAACTCCATGTCCTGAATTCCAATTTCTAGACTCAAGGAGAAATCCCTCAAGAAAATGTGATGACCCAGGATGGGATACAAAAGAAACACAGTCACAGAAAACAAGTGAAAGCCCCTTTTATTCCTTCAGTTTGCTTCCAAGCTCCGAATATCTTTGACAGAAGACAAAAAAACCTCCCACACAGTTACACCAAGAAGGAAAAAAGCAACACAAACCAGGCAAGATAAGGGCTGGAGGATGTCAACAGATAACACATCCTGGGAAGGACACCAAACTCAGAGAGGAACTATAAACTAGAGATATTTACACAATTTGTTTCCATCGTTTGGCAGTATGCAGGTCCAAATTCTTATTCAGTTGTCACACCTGCAACCCATGAAGAGGATCAAGGCCCTCTCCTCCCGAGGAGACCACATCTCTCCCTTATCCTCTCCTCCCTACATGCCCTAGGATGGATAGGAGATGGGCCTGGGTCCTCCTCTGACTGCTCAGCCCTCCCCAGCCTCCTCTACAACCTCCAGAGCCACACTTCCACTCCCTGTAGGTTGTTTCTCCTCTCCCTCAGAATCAGCAGGGGCATGACACATCAATACTTTCCTTTTCCATTCCCTCTGCTCAAACAAGTACCCCCATCCATCCAGAGATAACATGAAACATGAAAACGAAAGAAAGCATTAGCCGTGTAGTTAAGTAGTTCATGTTTTCAAATTTATGTGGAACGGGCAACTTAACCTCAGGCAAAAGTTCTCCAGCTCAAAGGATTCGCAATCTTATTGTACAGAAGCTTCTGCAGTGATAGTTTGGGACTCTCTCTATTATGTTAGATTAGATTGGCTAAACAGCAGCCCTGGGATTAAATAGCCAATGCTTTCCTTGTCTGGCCATTTGAGAAGTTGCTCTTAGCTGACTACGACTAAAGGACCATCAAAGAATTTGTCATAATTTTTTTCAATGACCGTATTTCCTTTCTTCCAGCTCCTGAATACAACTACCCTCAAATAACTCCATGGAAAGCCTACAGCTATAATCTGTTTCAAAATTCACCCTTGCGAGTGGCCACGGTTTAACTGTGAAAACTAGGTTTTCACATTAACAGTGAAAACCTAGTTTTTACATAGATTGCAATGAATCAGACTTACTACAAGGCCAGCTAATATAAGTATCTTCCAATTCTCTTTATTGGAAAAGAAGATTAAAGATGATCCAGCTCAAATGAAGATCACACCAAACAAATAATCTACCTCCATTAGGTTCTCATTTTAAAAGCAAGGATGAAGATCAAAAATAAGTTTGTCCTTCCAGGAAATTTCAGTGCTTCATTTTGGTTGGTGGTGATCATCCAAGAACCTATTTTTTAAGTCTTTTTTCCCCCCAATCTTGGGCAGAGCTGCTTAGTTGAAAACTTATGTTCGCAAGAATGCTAATTCATGTGCTCCAATCTTCTCACTTAGGTAGTATTAACGAGGTTCTTCAAAATCCCTATCCTACTGTCATATACACAGATTTTACCACTGGGATTACTTGCCTCCTGAGGTAATGTTTGAAGGAGAGCAAAGGGATTCATTGAATTGCACACTTAACTCTTCATAAGTTGCCTGTCTGTTGGGGAAATTCTAGCCCAAGCATGGACTTAAAGCCCAACAGATCTGGAAGACAACAATTCAGGAAAGCATGACATGGAAAATGCAACCGTAAATAGTGGAAATCACATGAAATATTTGCTGTCATAAATATGTTATCTGAGACTAAATGGCTGTTCAATCTTGACATTCACTAATTTCTTATGTTTACATTAATAACAGATAGCTAGATGATAACTATCTAGCTAGTTAGCTAACTAGGCAGGCAGGGAGGTAGATAGACAGATAGACAGATCTACAGATGGCTGGATTGATTCTGAAAAGGCTTTTTTTATATATATATAATTATGATGTCATTCCCCTGTTGGAATCTGATTCTGAGGGGGAAGTCGAACAGCTGACAGGGAATGAGAGTGTGGGTCCGGTGGCTGTGGAGGAAACTGGGGAAGGGCACAGTCCAGCTGGGCATTCAGAGGAGACCCAGGCCCACCCCCTCTTCATCCTAGGGCACACAGGGAGGAACATATAAGGGAGCAAGGTGGGTTACAGGGGAGAAAAAGGCCCTGATTCCTTCATTATCTGCAGCTGGGAAAACAGGATATAAAGGGTGTTTGTGCACAGCACTTTGCTGGAAGCAAAGCATGCATTATCTTTGTTTGTCAGTCTTATCTGGGTTCTGGCGTCCTCCCAACTGTGTATGTTTCATTATCTTTTGAATTCTGCAATTCCTTATCCAGCCCTGTCTCGTTAATTGCTGCGGCATGGTTTGTGTTGGTTTTATAATTTATATGTACTGTGGGATCGGACTGAATTTCTTCCCTTTAAAAACTGTTCTTGGGAGAGTTTTTTTCTCCAGCCGATGATAACTGGACATTGGGGGCCAAGTTGGAGGACTTAAAGGGACTTTACCTACTTTTGTGACTTTGTTGCTTTTGTGCCATGCCCCTTTGGATCATCACACATGATTATTTCTAAATTGTAATTATCAAGGCTGAAAGCCGAGGTTCACAGATTTACACTTTCGCTTGTTGAGAGCAATATTCATCCACAGAATTCAAGTTCATCTCTTTTGAACATTGCTTCAGTTTTGACAATTGTCAAATCAGAAAACAAACATGGAGGGGTTCATTTCCAAAGACTGGTGACCTCCTCTCTTACACCAAAGGCCTTGGAGTCAAGCTCCAAGTTTTTCTCCGCGGCCTTTAATTATTTCAAAACAGTTCTGCAAGTTGTAGAAATATTTCTTTGTGGCATGTTGTGGTCTCAGTTGGGGACCCCAGAGAAGGCTGAAAATGTGTAAAAATCCACCTAAATATAAATTCTGATTAATTGTAGGTAGGAGTTAAAGGTGACTCAGAAAGCTGTCATGTGTGATGATATATTCAAATATCTGCTTGCCATAGTTCAGTGTGAACGTCCAAAGAAAGGGCATAATCTCCTTCAGGATGCTAACAGTTTGAATCATACAACCCCAAGTTGGTATTTCCTGTAATACAGATAATCCCTGACTTACAACAGTTCATTTAGCAAATGTTCAAAGTTACAACTGGTGCTGAAAAAATTGACTTATGACCATATTTCACAGCATCCCCAGGATCGTGTGATCAAAATTCAGCCGCTTGGTACAGGTTCATATTTATGATCATGTGATCGTTTCTTGCGACCACCTGATGAGCAAAGTCAATGGGGAAACTAGAGTCACTTAACAGGTTGCTAACTTATCAACTGCAGTGACTCATTCAATAATTGAGGTAAGAAATGTCCTAAAATGGGGCAAAACTTGCTTAACAAGTTCTCACTTAACAGTATACATTTTGGGCTCAATTGTGGTCGTAAATCGAGGACGAGTTATACGTTAGGTACAAAGACGAAAGGAATAGTGCTGAATTTAGAATGGATTGTGCAAACATGGACCCACATGAGAAGAGAGGTTTTATATTCAGTTGTTATGTTTTTAATATTGTATTTGAACACTGCCTACAGTCATCTGTGAAGGAAATAGGAGAGTTCTAAATTTGGTAGATAGATGATGTGTGTGTGAGAGAGAGAGGGGGAGGGAGGGAGAGGGATAGATAGAAGAGAGAGAGAGATAAGATAGATAAATAGATAAGATAGAGAGATAGAGATAGAGAAGTGTGTGTGACAGACCGAGAGAGAGAGGAGGGTGGGAGGAAGAGAGAGGGAGAGGGAGAGGGAGAGAGAGAGGGAGAGGGAGAGAGACAGAGACAGAGACAGAGATAGAGATAGATAAGAAGAGGGATATCATTTTAAATGTCTCAGGTTAATCAAATCTGATTTTTGGACAGAGAAATGTAGCAGGGTTTTAAAGTCAGTGTATGGCTAATTTGTTTTGCTAGATTCCTATTTATAAAGAGTTTAAATCACAGGAAAACATTCAATGATGTTTTATTTATATTGCATTTTTATAGGATAGATATAGATGGAAATGGTAGAGATGGAGATGGAGCTAGATAGGTATAGATGAGTCTGTCTGAGAGACTGTCTTTAAGAAATGTGAAAAATCAATCAATCAATAATTTTATTGTGCATTGGTTTATAGCCAACTTTCTATCTGTGCTGGTTAGTCCTTTGGGGAGGCCTAATATTAACCCGGGTCGAGTATAAATAAGGATGTATCATTTAATGAAAAAGAAATTCATACCTAGGTTAGGCAGGACACTTCTCTTAGAGAAGTGTTGATTTATAGTTTGTCAATTTATAGGTGCATAGAATCAATAAATATTGAATCAGACCTGGGTCTAGATTATCTCTGCTGCTCCCTCCTGTAAGAATAGTATCTTTTCTCCCATGTCTTATCACAAAAATAGCATCATACTGCCCACAGGTTTCCTACTTCGGAGCTAACCATAGTATTTCTCCCCATCTGAATCCTTGCTCAGCTTTTCCATGTAATCTCTTGAACAATCAAATATAGTCTTTTAGTTTGTGATTGTACAGAACAGAATTAGAACAGAATAGCAGAGTTGGAAGAGACCTTGAAGGTCCACTAGTCCAACCCCCAGTATACCATTTCGGACAAATGGTTGTCCAATGTCTTCCTAAACACCTCCAGTGATGGAGCACCCACAACTTCTGGAGGTGAGCTGTTGGAATATGGAACAGCTCTTCCATTAGCAGTAGGCTAAACATTCCCCAAATATAATAGTCACTCTTTTTTTATTTTTATACAGTTCTATTTAGCCTTCTGCTTCAATAGAGACACCATCTGGCTGATCTTGTCTGAATTTTGAAGCTATGTCATACTATTCCATACTTGCACGTGAGCAGTGTTGGGATTCAAAAAAATTTACTACCAGTTCTGTGGGCATGGCTTGGTGGCCTTGGCTTGGCTTGGTGGGCATGGCAGGGGAAGGATACTGCAAAATCTCCATTCCCTCCTCATCCCACTAACCTGCTTTCCAGCTCCGGTCTCCTACGCAAGGCAACAAAAGAAGACCCAGACGATCAGCTGGGACTCAGGAGGCAAAGAATAGATGGGGGCAGTCAGAGGTCGTATTTGCAGGTTGTCCAAACTACTCAAAATTTCCGCTACCGGTTCTCCAGAACTGGTCAGAACCTGCTGAATACCACCTCTGCAGATGAAGCTACCACAGAATGCTACACCTGTAGGGTACACTAGGAAATTCAAAAGCAACCCAGAAGACAACAATGGAAATTGGGATGCCGTCAAGAAAATGCATGGTTAGTTCTCAATTACCACAAGGAAACAACAAAATTTGAAGGAAACTTGACCTATCGTTGTTCTGCAAAGTATTTGAGAAGTGATTAATATGCTTCATATAAAACACGAATGAGAATGTCTGCCACATTTTAGCTGTATTCCCAAATGCGTGATAATTCAATAGCTAGCTTCATACAACTTCTTTCATTCTGAAAATCAAGATTCACAAAAGCACAATGTCTCGTTGCAATGATGTGCTACATTCAAATATAACATATTATGGTTTAATGTGATACCTCGATATGTGCAAATGCTAAGACAATGGATGGGTTTCCCACAACACGTTGCACTATTAGCTAATGTGTGAAGGGAACAAGGCTGTGCTTGCTGATTGTTTTTATTTTTACTGCATGATACTTTTTGTCACAACAGATGACAGTATCTAACTGATCTTGGTGGATCTCAAAAAACTCTTGGAACTGTTTAGTACTTGGATGGCAGATCACCAGGAACTCACAGGCTGGGACTTCTGAGTGAAGAATAGTAATAGCAGAGGCCTCTAATTTTGGCAACTTTAAGACTTGTGGACTTCAACTGCCGGAATTCCTCAGCCAGCTATGCTGGCTGAGGAATTCCAGGAGTAGAAGTCCACAAGTCTTGAAGTTGCCAAGTTTGAGGACCCCTGAGTAACAGGAGCTGAAGAAGCTTCTTGGATAAGAATGTCAAGGATTTTGCAGTACTCATCTCAAATGACCTAAGTGCTAGAGCCCACTGTAACTACATAGCCAAAAAGGCATTAAGAGTTGTTAACCTGATCTTACGTAGCTTTTTCTCTGGTAATATTACACTAATAACTAGAGCATACAAAACATTTGCTAGACCAATACTCGAATACAGTTCATCAGTCTGGAACCCATATTACGTATCTGATATTAACACAGTTGAGAAAGTCCAGAAATATTTCACAAGAAGAGTTCTCCACTCCTCTACTCGTTGCAGAATACTTTATGCCACCAGACTTGAAATTCTAGACCTAGAAAACCTTGAATTACGTTGTCTTCGGTCTGATCTAAGTATAGTATATAAAATCATACATTGCAATGTCCTACCTGTCAATGAGTACTTCAGCTTCAACCATAACAACACAAGAGCAAACAATAGATACAAACTCAAGGTTAACCGCACCAAACTTGATTGCAGGAAATACGACTTCAGCAACAGAGTGGTCAATGTCTGGAATACTCTACCTGACTCTATAGTTTCTTTCCCAAACCCCAAAAACTTTAACCTTAGACTGTCTACTATTGACCTCACCCCTTTCCTAAGAGGTCTGTAAGGGGCGTGCATAAGCGCACCAATGTGCCTACCATCTCTGTCCTATTGTCTCTTTTATATTTTATTTTTCTTATATGTATCCATGTATTCATAACTATGTTTTACTTATACCTATTATCTTGTAAGAAATTGACAAATAAATAAATAAACAAACAAACAAAACGTCTTCAAAGAAAAACCAGAAAGTCCAGTTGCCTCTTGAAAAATCTCCTTTGGGACGATGAAGAAAGGTAAGTTAGCACATCTCTCAATGAATAGACATGATGTTGCAGCAGTGACTAAAAGTCATTGAACCAGCAAGGAGATAAGTCTCAAGGAAGCTCCCCAGGTAAAGAGAAAACAGGAAATCACCTACTTATGCTCCAGATGGCTGTTTCTCACAAGGAGACCTCAGGACAGAAATTTTCCACAGGTCTAGTGTCTCATGATACGTTAACCATTTATCTTTGCCTATTACTTTTTGCCTGTAAAATGCTTTCTGCTGAGAGCCATAAAGATATTTTAAGCATAGCCTTGGTTTGTATCTATTCTATATTCTCTACATGGAACATAATGATTTTTTTTAAATATATCTACATTAACCTTGACTTTCTCTTACCACAAGTATCCATGCCACCCAGATCTCCTATTGTTTCATCCAAACCAAACCAGAAGCTACATAATGCAATTTCGGGTCAAGTAAACCCAATCCTTCCTTCCTTCCTTTTTTTTTTTTTTCACCTTGTAAAAAACTTATATTTAACTCTTGGCACATTTGTTATCAAAACAGGTATTGTCTACAACAGAGACATCATTCTGGAATGATTGATTACTTAATTACTTGATTAATTAATTAATTAATTAATAATTAATTAATTAATTAATTAATTCTATATCCTGCCTTTCGTTCAAGAGCTCAAGGCAATAGAAAGTGGTTCCTCCTGCCAGTTTTCACTAAAGGTCTTGTGAATTGAGTTGGGTTGAGAAAGATGGACTGACCCAAATTCACCCAGTAAGCTTCTGTGGCTAAAAGAGACCTGGGTTCCCCTCTGGGTCCAACCCCTTCACCATGCGGTCACATCTACCTGACCAACTAGCGTGGGGAGGCAAGAAATGTTGCAGGTCCCATCCAGTGTTGGTATTCAAATATTTTTACTACCAGTTCGGTAGGCATGGCTTGGTGGGCATGGCTGGGTGGGCATGGCTTGGTGGGCATGGCAGGGGAAGGATACTGCAAAATCCGCATTCCCTCCCCACCCCACTAACCTGCTTTCCAGCTCTGTTCTACTGTGCAGGGCAACCAAAGAAGACCCAGTTGATCAGCTGGGACTCAGGAGGCAGAGAATAGATGGGGGCGGGGCCAGTCAGAGGTAGGATTTGCCGGTTCTCTGAACTACTCAAAATTTCTATTACCGGTTCTCCAGAACCTGTCAGAACTGGATGAATACCACCTCTGGTCCCATCCCCTAAGGTGATACATCTGGAGGGACCCAGAAGAAGGGTCTTCTCCTTGGTGGCTCCCTCCTTCAGGAACATCATCCCTCCAGAAATTAGATTAGTCCCCACTCTTTTGGAAGACCCTGAAGATTTGGTTCTGCCAGAGGGTCTTGGGAACCCAGAGTTGGATGGAGTCCATTAAATGGCTGGTATGAATGTGTATTGTCGCCAGGGTGGTTGTGAGGGGTGGGGTTATTATTTTATTATTTTTATTTCTTTTACATTCTGATTTTATATTGTGCTTTTATGTCCATCTAAGCCACCCTGAGTCAACATGCGTGAGTAGGTGGCAATATAAATTTTCTAAATAAATTAAAAAAATAAATTACCACATCACTCCAAGAAGGAGTAACTGGCCCAATGTCACCTATGGACATTCTGTGGCTGAGGCAAGGTATAGAAACTGGATCTCCCAGTCCTAAGTCAACACTTTGATTATTGTGGGATGCTTGATGTTTTCTGAACTTGGTTGTTTTCTGGCAGACGTTTCATTACCCAACCAGGTAACACCATCAGTGTGCTGATGGTGTTGCCTAATTGGGTAATGGAACATCCACATGAAAGCAACCAAGCTCAGAGAACCAACAGTTCAACTGCGAGCTACAAATATTCTCTCCTATTAGTACTTTATTATAGTACATTGATACTTGGGTTGAGAGACTGCGAGTGTTCTAAGACACCAACTGAATTTCCTGTTCTGACCAAGGCTTCCTGAGACTGTAATTAAGCACACTCTTCATTAAAACAACTCTTATTTTATCTCAACACTGGGAATTATTTTCATTCCCAGCTGGTAATGAGTCCCAAACAGTCCCTTGAGATAAGCACCCACCTTTATCTCCTTCGAATTGCTGCCAACAACTAAAGTGCCAAATGAACTATAAAAAACCAACTGAAGTACAAAGTTCTCACAGAGTTTCAAGGATTAATCCGAACAGAGTGAACGACTTTGCTTCCTGCGAAGGTTTCTTCACCTTTGCCAGTCCTTTATACTTAATGAGAGGGGCAATCACTTCCAAGCCTTACTCCCAAGTCACCCTTTTTGTCTTAGCTGCTCTTGCCTTTTGGCAGCTCTGCACACATGCAGCACTGGGAACAGGCTCCCCTTGTTCCTCTACCTCACTGCTGCCAGACTCCGGAGGCTCCAGAGGCAGCACCCCACTCCCAGATGGTCCTGGCTCCATCCCTGCATCGGACACAGGACCCTTGTCCAAGTCCTCTCCAGACTCCCAGACTGGTCCCCGCTCTTCCCCACTGTCCGATTCTGCTACTGTCTGTGCAGGCTGCTGGCGATCCACAACATTTCCATGGTTGAAAGGGAGTAGAAATCAGTTCTCCCCAGTGCCAGTCCCCTATTTTTTAACCAGTGTATCACATTGGCTCCTAACACGTCAGTAATAAGTTTGTTCTCTATTCAGCACTGCCACGGTTATGAGTAGAGAGTGGCTTGCAATCTGTTTCCCAACCTGAGTCATTTATCCCCTATTAGATAAAAATATAATAGACTGCACCAAAAGGGTCAGTGGCCTTCCTTTTAATGATATTGCCAGCCCCAATCTACATTCTTTTCAGCAACATCCCACAACACCGTATAAAGGCTGATCTCTTCACAATAACAGCTGATTTCTATTTATTAAGCTAAAAAGGTCACCATTTTCTACGGCTGGGCCGCCCTGCACTATTGATAATTTTATGCATAAACAAATGGCAAATTTGTGCCACATAAATATGCATTAGCAATTACTTTTTCCTTGGGCAATGCTCACCGCATGCAAATGTGTCCCTCACAAGGTTGGGTGGCTTTTGTTTCAGCTCTTGAAAAGACAAACAAAAGAGCTCAATAAACAGACGTCTTTTTTTCCCTCTTTTTAGGGAGAAAAATGCTAATCAATAGGAAATGCTAATGCAAAGGTAAATGGCATGAAACTTCCAAGAGAGAAAAAGGGAAGGGGAAAAAAAAAAACACTAAAGGAAGAAAAGGGAAAGAAAAAGAAAAGGAAAAATGAAATCACTGTCCACTTATTTGAAGAAAAGGAAACCTCTGAGATACTCTTGAAAGGATAACAATCGTGTATTGAATCAGGCACCAAAGTTGAAAATAGGTAGAGGTTGAGTAAATCCTAAAACAGCATTCACATGGAAAGAACTACAGTTAACTCCTCGACTTATGACCACAGTTGAGTGCAAAATTTCTGTTGCTCAGTGAGACAGTTGGGTTTTTTTTTGCCCTGCTTATACGACCTTTGCTCCCACCGTCGTTAAATGAATCACGCAACTGTTAAGTTAGGAACACGGTTGTTAAGTGGATCTGACTTCCCTGTTGACTGTTCATTAGAAGGGGTTCTGACCCAAACCCTTGTTCAATAAAACAAACACGAACCAAAGGGAACAGAAACCTTTTAATGATTCTTACGAACTTTATAACTTTGATAAGCCTGAGTCTCGCCAAAACTGCAAGGCAGCCAAAAATAACAGATAAGGTTATCTAGAAATATTTTACAACACAAGAGTCTTCAAATACCAACTAAGATACTACAATGTCCACGAGGCTGAGTTTTAAAACATCTTTGCTTCCTGCAAAGAACGTCCCATTCACAGCTGGCTTTTATCTTCTTGAAGGAGGGGCCATTACCTTGCAGCCTTACTCTCGAGTCGCCCATGCTGCCACAGCTGCTCTTTCCTGCAAGCAGCCCTGCATGCACATGCACTTGGCACAGGCTCCTCGAGAACCTCCTCATCGCTGCTGCCAGCCCCCACAATCTCTGAAGGCAGCAGTCCACTCCCTAATGGTCCTGAGTCCTCGCTCCCCTTAGCCATCTGCACCTGCTGCTGGCTAACCATAAGAGAAGGTCACTAAAGAGGATCCTATAACCCCAGGACACTTCAACTGTCATAAATATGAGCCAGTTGTCAAAACATCTGAATTTTAATCACGCGCCCTTGGGGAATCACACAACAGTTTGTAAGTGCGAAAACAGTCATAACATAACATTTTTTCAGTGCCATTGTAACTTCGAACAGTCGCTAAATGAATCGTCTTGCTCACCAATAGAAATTTGGGGGTCAGTTATGGCCATAAGTTGAGGACTAACATGCACTTGTCTGCTTTGTGGTAAATCCATGACAGTTAGGATTTCTCTGGAGTAGAGGCGGGTAGTGGCAGCATGTACAGATACTCTTCAACTTACAACAGTTCATTTTGTGACCGTTCAAAATTACAACAGCATGTGACTTATGAACGTTTTTTCACAGTTACGACCTTTGCAGCATCCCCACAATCAAGCAGTCAAAATTGAGACACTTGGCAACTGGCTCATATTTATGATGGTCCTGGGATCACATGATATCCTTTTGCAATTTTCTCACAACCAAAGTCAATGGGGAAGCCAGCTTCACTTAAGAATTCACGTGCTAACTTAAGAACTGCAGTGATTTGCTTAACAATGGTGGCAGGAAAGGTTGTAAACTGGTGTCAAAAAACTCATTTAACAAATGTCTCACTTAACAACATAAAATTTGGGCAACTGTGGTCGTAAGTCAAGGACTATCTGTATCTATGATTTTCTGCAATGGGAACCCTAATAGCAGGGAAGTGGGTGAAAAAAAGTTTAGAAACCCCTTTTGGGAATCAGGGGGTCAAGCCACAATATCCTACCTGTATGTGCGTGTCACCTATTGCGTGTTTTTTTTTTATTTTGTGTGTTTTACAAAATAACACTACCCGTATTTCCCTGAAAATAAGACCGAGTCTTATAACTTTTTTTGCCATCAAAAAAGGCATCGGGTCTTATTTTCGGGGGTAGGATTTTGTCCACTGATTCACCTCACTTGCGTGCATCGCCCCTGGCCTCCTTTTCTCTAACAGAGGCTTTCATGAACTTCATGAACTTCTTCTGTGACTGTCTGTGGCAAGTCTTTCCCAAAGGCCTCTGCAACTGATAACAGAGCTCCGGATCGATCTGTTATCGGCTGCAGAGGCCTTCAGAAAAGATTTGCCAGCTGCAAATGGGCTAGCAAGGCAGGTGTTGGGGTTTGCAAGACCTGGTTGCAACTGCCTGAAGGTAAGTAGTAGGGGAAATCCACCCCCCACCCATCCCTACCCTAACTTAATTTTTACCCATATATCCTGGAGTGAGCAGAGTCTTAATTAGGGCTTATTTTGTGGGGAGGGCTTATATTTGGTGCACATGTAAAAATCAAGCTAGGACTGACTTTCGGGGTAGGTTGCATTTTCAGGGAACCATGGTAATTGTTGTGGTTTGCTGGCAGCCTGTGCAGACGGCAGCAGAATCGGACAATGGAGAAGAATGGGGACCAGTCCGGAAGTCTGGAGAGGACTCGGATGAGGATCCTGCATCCGACGCAGAGATGGGGCCAGGACCATCTGGGAGTGGGGCGCTTCCTCCGGAGCCTTCGGAGTCTGGCAGCAGCGAAGCAGAGGAACCAGGGAAGCCTGTTCCCAGTGCGCATGTGCGCAAAGCTGCTAGAAGGCGAGAGCAGCTGAAACAAAAGGTGCAACTCGGGAGTAAGGCTGGGAGGTGATTGCCCTTCCCATAAGGTATAAAGGACAGGCAAAGATGACGAAACCTTTGCAGGAAGCAAAGTCGTTCATTCGGTTCAGACTCATTCTTGAAGCTCTTTGTACTTCGGTTGGTTTTCTTTCTAGTTCATTGGGCACTTCTGTTATTGGCAGCACTTCACAGGAAAGCAAGGTGGGTGCTTATCTCGAGGGACTGTTTGAACTTCATTACCGGCTGGGAATGAAAATAATTCCCAGTGTTGCAATAAAACAAGACTTGTTTTTAAAGTAAGTGTGTGCATAATTATAGTCTCATAAGCCTTGGTCAAAACAGTAATTAAGTGATATTAGCACATTCTCCTAGTTCTTGGAACTCTTTTGCTAGGACCAGCAGCCCCCAACCTTTGGGGCATCAGAGACTGGTTCCATGGAGAGAGGTTTTGTTTTTTTTTGTGGAAAAAAGAGAAGGAGGGTTGTTTCACATGCTTCCTGAATCCTGTGGCTGGGGCTTCACTTGTTTGCATGGCCCACTTTCTGGCATGCTGTGGATCGTTGCTGGTCCACGAACCAGAGGTTGGGGACCCCTGGCTTAGACAACTCTACAAAGTATCACACATAATAATGGTGCTAGCTAAATACATCCTAATTAGTAAAGCAGGCAGTAAATGCCGGGTTGAAAACAGAGATCTAATGCTACATCTTTCCGCTAATATAATTATAAAAAGTATAATAAGGTTGGGCATAAACTGGATAAAACAGCTGTTCAATTCCTGACAGTATAAATCTTTGGGGATACTTAATAATGTTTTGTTTCAATGTGCATTTGATGGGAAAATATGAAGTTCTCCAAGGTCAATCAAAGCTTCCGCAAATGCATTGGAAAATATGCTAAAGAGAGAGAATGTAAATTGTTTGACTGTCTCTGCGCTCACAGATGTTTCCAAGCTAACTGTAAATGTCTTTAGAATTTCCAGAGACTCTGCTTACAATTATGAGGCCATTGAAAGCCATACAGGTACCACGTGGAAAGAAAGAGATGAAACTGATTAGCCCAATATGGCAACAATAAACAATAGCAGGGAAAAGATCTCTGGAGATTCTCAACCATCCAGGTCATGATTGTCCCAAAGGTATTTTTCAAAAGGCAACTGGACCAAGAAAGTCCAGCTGGGTTTTGAAAAGCAGCTTTGGGACAACAGCAGGGAAATATGTTAAAATCTAGCTGTAATTTCTCAGCAGGACATTTTTCCCCCTAAGAAAACCTTGTTCTTCGGATCATCCTCCTG
This sequence comes from Bungarus multicinctus, assembly GCA_023653725.1. Taxonomy (NCBI): domain Eukaryota; kingdom Metazoa; phylum Chordata; class Lepidosauria; order Squamata; family Elapidae; genus Bungarus; species Bungarus multicinctus. The sequence goes on along the minus strand of CM042848.1, from coordinate 73,001,996 downwards.
AAAGATGATTCTGCAGACTTTTCTCATTCTTCACCACCTCCTTTTTAATGATGGACACCTTTTTATCTACTCTTCTGCCCCAAATCCTTGGAAATAACACTAAATGCAACTAACGTGCAATAAATAGACTTCTCACTGTCCCATTGCCTAAAATAGGGAGCAAAATAGATGCTATTTGTCAAAGCGAAAAAATTCAGCTTCATAAATTAGAGGAAATGAATTGTGTTTTTCTGTTGCCAGCATACTTTATTTACACATAACTAGAGAGAACAAAGAAAAGCAGTACATTCTAAAAGCAAAAGAAAGTAAAGGAAAGTAAAAGTGAAGTAAAAAAGTAAAACTCCTTCCCTGCACACACGCGCAGTAAATCAAATATCACAAGACACTCATATCTTGTTACTATAGTAATGTGATAACCAGTCTGGTATATTCTGGGAGCTCAGCAGACAAACCAAAACAACGCAGTGACACTATTGTTATGATCAGAGAGAAACTGCTGGAGAATTATTGTTTGCAGAGAACTTCAAGGGGAAAAAATGGCTAAAATCTGCTAAAAATGGAATCATCAACAGTTAGAAGGAAGAGACAGGGGTAGAGGGCCATATCAGGTTAGGGGATCGCGTACCCGCTGTCTCCAAGCAGTAGCGCGCTCCGACCCTCCCGACCCGTCTGGCAGGCCTGGTTGTGCAGAGTCTCAGGCCCTGAATACCCGGTTGATGTTGTGCAATGCCAGGTCCGTTGTTAACAAGGCCCCCCTGATTTACGACCTTATTCAGGAGGAGGGCATGGACCTGGCTGGCGTCACCGAAACCTGGCTTGGCCCAGAGGGTGGTATTCCTCTAGTGGAGATGTGCCCACCAGGTTTCCAAGCATTCCATTGACCAAGGTCTCAGGGAAGGGGTGGTGGGGTGGCGGTGATTATTAGAGAAGTTCTTTGTCCTAGGGAGGCCACTGTTCCTCAGACAGCTGGTTGTGAGTCTCTCTTTGTGAAGTGGGGGCAGGGGGTTCAGATGGGCCTTTTGATAATGTACCTGGCTCCCTGCCACATGTCATTGGCCCTGCCCGGGCTCCTCGAGGTGATAGCCGGGCTGGCGGTTGAGACCCCTAGGCTTTTAGTCATGGGTGATTTCAACCTGCCTTCACTCGGGGAAACCTCTGGGGTGGCTTGGGAGTTCCTGGCTTCCATGATGGCCATGGATCTGACCCAATTAGTTTCTGGCCCCACTCACACGGGGGGACACACACTGGACCTGATTTTTGCCTCTGGTTAGTGGTTGAATGATCGTTCTGGGGATCTAGTTATAAAGCCCTTGTCATGGTCCGATCATTCTCTTCTTAGACTTGACTTCTGGGCCGCCACCCCCCATCGCAGGGAGGCGGAACCGAGGAGATGATTCCACCCCAGGCGCCTGATGGATCCTGAATGGTTCCAGATGGAGCTTGGGCCATTCCCTGAAACTCTGGCTCATAACTCGGCCACAGACTTGGTGGCCATCTGGGATAGGTTGGCCGCTGAGCCTCTGGACCGAGTTGTGCCTTTGCGACCTCTGACCCGGCACAGATCCCATTTGGCTCCGTGGTTCATGGAGGAGATGAGGGGGATGAAGTGCCGGAAAAGACATCTGGAGGGCATCTGGAGGGCATCTGGAGGACCAGTTGTGCCGAGTCTGACCAGACACAGGTGAGGTCCTATATTAGGACCTACCTAGTGGCGATAGAGGTGGCGAAACATTCGCATTTCTCTGCCCTTATTGCATCGGCAGAAAATCGGCCTGCCACTCTGTTTAGAATAACCCGCTCTCTGCTTGAGCCGAGAGTGCGGGAGGACCTCTTGCAGGGTAGGGCAGAAGAGTTTTCCCGATTTCTGCATGATAAAATCACTCAGATTCGGGATGGGCTGGACTCCAGTTGGGTGGTCCCGGGGGAGGTGTCCAGGGCAAGTCTTGAGACGCTTATCTGGGAGGAGTTTGATCCTGTGACCGCCGAGGGTGTGGACAGATTACTGGGGAAGCTGAATGCCACCACATGTTTACTGGACCCGTGCCCTTCCTGGTTGGTTTCTACCTTCAGGAAGGTGACACAAGGCTGGCTCCAGGGGATTGTCAACGCTTCGTTGATGTAGGGGGCTCTTCCTACCACCCTGAAAATGGTGGTGGTGCAACCCCTCCTCAAGAAGCCTTCCCTGGATCCGGCTCTTTTAAATAACTATTGTCCTGTCTCCAACCTTCCCTTTCTGGCGAAGGTTGTTGAGAGTGTGGTGGCGCGTCAGCTCCCTCAGTACCTGGAGGAAGCATTCTACTTAGATCCGTCCCAATCGGGCTTCAGGCCTGGGTACAGTACCGAAACAGCATTGGTCGCGTTGGTCGATGATCTCTGGAGGGCCCATGACAGAGGTTATTCCTCTGTCCTGGTCCTATTAGATCTATCAGCGGCTTTTGATACTATCGACCATAGTATCCTATTGCGGCGGTTGGGGGGGTTGGGAATTGGGGGCACCGTTTTGCGGTGGTTCTCCTCCTTCCTCTTAGACCGCTCGCAATTTGTGTTGACGGGGGGGGGAGAGGTCCACCCCTAGGCTCCTCATTTGTGGGGTGCCTCAGGGGTCGATCCTCTTCCCTCTTCTGTTCAACATTTATGTGAAGCCGCTGGGAGAGATCATCTGTGGTTTTGGGGTGAAATGTCATCTCTATGCTGATGACACCCAGCTCTACATCTCCACCCCAAACCACCCCAACGATGCTGTGGAGGTCATGGCCCGTTGTGCGGAACTGGATGGGCGGGAACAGGCTTTGACTCAACCCTTCCAAGACTGAGTAGCTGTGGTTTCCGGTGGCCCGATATAGTCAGCTGACTCCGTCGCTGGCTATTGGGGATGAGATCTTGACCCCCACAGAAAGGGCTCGCAATCTTGGTGTCCTCCTGGATGTACAGCTGTCTTTGGAAGATCACATCACGGCCGTCTCCAGGGGGGTTTTTATCAGGTTCACCTGATACGCCAGATGCGGCCCTTTCTTGATCGGGACGCCTTACGCACAGTCACCCATGCCCTGGTCACCTCCCACCTGGACTACTGTAATGCCCTCTACATGGGGCTCCCTGCGGCGAGCACCCGGAGGCTCCAACTGGTACAAAATGCGGCCGCGCGGGTGGTTATGGGGGCGTCGAGATACTCCCATGTGACGCCTCTCCTGCGCGAGCTGCATTGGTTGCCGGTGGCCTTCCGGGTTCGCTTTAAAGTATTGGTTTTGGCCTTTAAAGCGCTCCATGGCATCGGACCAGGATACTTACAAGACCGCATTCTGCCAGTAGTCTCCCACCAACCGGTGCGCTCCCACAGAGAGGGTCTCCTTCAGGTCCCGACGGCATCTATGTGCCACCTGGTGACCCCGAGGAATAGGACCTTCTCTGTGGGGGCACCCGCCCTTTGGAATGGGCTGCTCCCGGGGCTACGAACAACCACTGACCTGAGGACATTCAGACGTGACCTGAAAACGTGGCTCTTTGAGCAGGCCGGCCTGAGCTGACTTCAAATGGGATTTTAAATAAGGGGTTTTAAGGGGTTTTAGATTTGATTGGTTGGGGTATGAAGGTTTTAGCTTATTTTAATCGGGGGTTTTAAATTTTTAATTGGCAGCCCATAATTTAATTCTTTTTTAATTGTATTTATATCTGTAATTTATATATATTTTAGTTGGCTGTTCACCGCTCTGAGTCCTTCGGGAGAAGGGCGGTATATAAAATTATTTAATAAATAAATAAATAAACCAGCTCACAATTGGACAAGGAGAGAACTTGAGTTCACCCACACGTGCTCCACACCATACACTCATTGTTAAAAGTAAAAGGGAGGAATATAAAGTTGTTTATTTGATCAAGGTTAAAATAGAAATGCTATCTCTGGTAACTTTTGCTAATTAGAACTTCATGACAAGACTTTAAGGATTTGTTAACAGATAAAAGATGAGATTGGGAAGAATAAATTATTGGTTGCATTTAAGAAAAGGTTATATATTACTAAAACTGTTTATAAGTGGTACCTCAGTACTCATTGTTAGTTGGTACTGGAAGGTGTGATGAGTACCAAAAACAATGAGTAACAAACAACTTTTTCTTGTAAGGAATAACGTAGTGAGTCAGAAGGCAGCCAACACTGACAAGAACTAGCTTGTGTATTAAGCACCAAACAAATGAATACCAAAATTTGACAAACTTTTTGTGTCAAAATAGATTGAGTAGTAAATTCGATGAGTTTCAACGCAGTTGAGTACCAAGGTACCACCATATGTGTTGTGACAAAGGGAGGGAAGTCCTATTTTTCCTTTCTATTACATTCCTAGCTTTATTTCCTTCTCTAGTTTTTCTTTTTATTTTATTTCTTAATCTGCATTTGTTCTTATCTTTCTAATAATAATGTTTAATAAAATTACTATTTTAAAAACAGAATTATTGCTTGCAGAGAAGAAATACCTTTAAACGATCCCTGCCCCAAAATATGAAGGTGAAATTTAAGGTGACACCTATGTGAAACTCTGGTTCAGATTTATTTGCTAGCAACATGAAGGTTGATCTTATTGTGACATCTCTTGCTATGTTATTCATACAAGTGGTCAAGATTTTGCTTGAAGGTAAAATCCCAGAGATCAAAAGCAACTGTTATTTATTTATTTAGGCCGTTGAACCTTGCACAAAAAATAGTTTGGGGGCAAAGCTGAATATAGGTCAGCAGACAAGAACACAATGATCTACATTGTTAATTCTTTTCCTATTCGCCCCCAACTTCAATGTCTTCTGTCAGCAGAAGTTCAAAAGAAATCTGGGTTTAGAACTTGCTGAAGGTTTCTTGCTTTCATTGCAAAAAAAAAAAAAGAATTCAGATGTCAGATTTCTGTCAGGTATCTCTTCCCCCCTCCACCCACTTTTCCCTAGCTTTCTTATTTCTTTAAAAATAGCCTCCCTAGCAACCTTGCATTTTTGAGCTAGGTAAACTATGACTCCCATCCTTCCAAATTGAAGAATCAACAAAATAGGTAAGTGTTAAAAAGTATAAAAGATAAAAGAGCCTTATTTCTGCTTATTTCTGACTCTGAGTTTTGAGAGTTATTATCATGTGAAATAACCCTACAATAGACTGACAGATCTGCCACGGATAGCCTAAATACAGTATTTAGGTGATTTTACATGCCATACATAAGGGAAAGGAAGGGAAACTTCTGACATATAATTGATAATGCAGATTCTGCTGCATTTCCATGATTGATTTCCAAGACAATTGACTCGCTCCCAGTTGGCTGCTGCAAGATAATAGCTACAGTTTTATTTTCTTTTAAGTTTAACTCTCAGAGCTGAAGCAAATGGATTTGTTTCCCATTTGTCAATCATACTCATATGCTGAAAACCCTTAGAGAATTTCTGAAATCCTCTTCAGGCATCTCGGCCTTCAATCCCTCCAGCTGAAACAGCAACATTAGCAATAGAAGATAATATTTGTAGCTCATGTTTGAACTGTGGAGCCTTGAGTACTCTCTGAGTTTGGTTGTTGCAGACATTTCATTACCCAACTAGATAACATCATCAGTGCTAGAAGGGAGTAGGGGTTTGTGCTCAAAAGAGACAATTAAAAATTAAAAAGGAAACAAAAAGACCAAAACACCTTCTCACCATATAAACAGAGATTAACACCAAGATTAATATAGACTAACTATCAAGAAGTAAACAATACCCCAGTCAATTCAAACAAACAATAAACAATCAATCAATCCTAATCAAGCAATCACCAAGAATACTCCTATCATTACTGACAAGGCAAGCCACTTGTATATAAACAGGAAGCAAACCCCACTCCCTTCTAGCACTGATGAAATTACTTAGTTGGGTAATGAAATGTCTGCGAGACAACAGCCAAGCTCAGGGAACACCCTCATAGCAACAGTTACTACTAAGAAGTAAAAACAATATATTGATGTTCTTACCAGGGAGCCCCAGGGCAACTTTTTAGGCATCACCTAATTTTTTCTTAAGAGATTTGAATGCAAACTTTCTATTAAGCTCATCACTGAAGGTGATTAAGTCAGGAAGAGGACAATAATATTTTTTTTTCATCTGATATTCAGGGAAGAATGAAAAGAAGACAAGAACTGCCTAGGCAGGATTAGATCTATGGTGCATCTCATCCAATCCTTCATCTGTTGAGATTCTAGAAAGAGTGCAGAGAAGAGCAACGAAGATGATTAGGGGACTGGAGCCTAAAATATACAAAGAACGGTTGCAAGAATTGGGTATGTCTAGTTTAATGAAAAAAATGACTACGGGTGACATGATAGCAGAGTTCAGTATCTAAGGGGTAGCCAGAACAAAAGAGGGGGGGTCAAGCTATTCTCCAAAGCACTTGAAGGCAGAACAGGAAGCAATGGATGGAATCAAGGAGAGAAGCAACCTAGAACTAAGGAGAAAATTCCTGACAGTTAGAACAATTAATCAATGGAAGAAGTTACCTCCAGAAATTGTGGATGCTCCATCACTAGAGACTTTTAAGAAGAGATTGGACGACCAGCTTGTATGAAATAGTACAGGTTCTCCTGCTTGAGCAGGGGATTGGACTAGAAAACCTCCAAGGTCCCTTTCAACTCTCTTTTTAGAATAGAACAGAATTCTTTTTTAAAAAAAATAATTTTTATTGTGCTTTTTAACAATTACAAATCTCTTGTACATTCTTTACAACATTGTGACATCGACATTTTCACTTATATCTACATACACACATACATATATACTTTTAATTCTTATTTCTCTTATCTAACCAGCTATACCACTTATCCCAGACCGTATAATATTCTGATTCCTCTCTGTCTTGCAGTTCCAATGTAAGTTTAACCATCTCTGCACAGTCCAACACTTTCTTTATTACCATACCATCAGAAGGGGTACTGTCCAATTTCCAATGTTGTACATAGGCAATTTTTGCCGCTGTCACTCTATGTACTATAATATATTTGGGTTTTTTATTGAATTCTCCTCTAATTATCCCTAATAAAAACATTTCGGGTTTGAGTTCAGTTTGGAGATCTATAATTCTTGTAACCAATTTTTTTTTAATTTTACCCTATATTTCCTTGCTTCGGGGCACAAGTGAAAATGAGAAAAGGTACTCTGTTTTTGTTCCAAAACTTCCAGCATTCTGGACTCATATTTGGATATATCTTTGCCAATCCTTGCTGGTGCTAAATGCCAACGATAAAACAATTTATAGAGGTTTTCTTTATAGGCAGCAGAGGAATAGAATTGAATTCTTTATTGGCCAAATGTGATTGGACACTCAAGGAATTTGTCATTGGTGCATACGCTCTCAGTGTTCCTAACAGGGAAAAATACATTCATTTTATGTTATTCTGTTTCTTATTTCAGTACTTAACAGTCTCAACATGGCCAACTGACAAGGGATTGTAGGAACTGAAGTCTAAAACATCTAGAGGGTATTGTGTTACTTAGAACGAACTGAATATAGTAATCTTGTGAGAACTGATCTCAGACTGAGAAATCCAGAAAACGTTCAGTAGTTTTTCAAAAACAATCAACAGGCAACCTCCCCTCCTTCTTAAAAGAGACAAAGCACCTCCACTTTACAAGAAAAGGATGTAAGAGGAGAACCAGGACCTTCTTACACACCATGCAGGGGTGAGCTGCTGGGGGTTCACAGGGGTTCGGGAGAGCCCCTAGCTAAGATTCAGTGCAGTTCAGAGAACCCCCAAATCCCACTCCTGGCTGGGCCCACCTGCCCTCCCCTCCCCAGAGTCCCCACGCAGCCCGTTTTGGATGCAGGTAAGTGCAGGGCGCTCGGAGGCTCAGGGAGGGTGAAAAATGGGTCTCCCAGAAATTCAGGAAGGCCAGAAATGGGCCCATTTCTGGCTTCCAGAAAGCCTTCGGAGCCATTTTCGCTCTCCCAGAGCCTCAAGGAAAGCCTCCACACCCACCCAGCAACCGGACAGATAACCCCTTGCTAAAACTTTTGAAGCCCACCCCTGCCACCATGCCAACATAATATGCTTTTCAATTGAAAGTAAAGTCCTCCCTGGCATTCTTGTGCTGTTACACTACCATTCTTAATAAAGGTAATTCATCTGAGTCCGAGATACTTGGAACTGACCACTTTCAAACCAGATAGCTACCAGAAAATATACTCTGTGGACTATTAAGGAGGGGTTGCCTTCCACCACCTTCTGTCATCTGGGCTGAGTTGCCTTTTACTCCTGTGTAATGCACCTCCTCCCTCCCATGGATCCATCTCTTTACATTCCATTGTAATACACTCCTTATAACCATATTACTATATTTTAATAAAATAATTGAATTGGAGAACACCTGGCTAAGTATTTAGGACCACAGATTTAGCTTCTGTTCTCCATTATCTCTTGGGTGAAACTACACCTGGGGTACTACATTGGCAAATACATATGCTTGTTACAGAATCAGGACAAACACAGAGACTTGGTTTGGTATGAAAGGCAACATATGTAAGAGTTTGAGAAAATGGCATATGATCCCAGAGATTGCCAGGCATGAAGAATCAGGACCACATGTTACATTATATTTCAGCTGATTTATTGCTCTATTCAAGTAATGGCATGTACTAAATTGGCACTGGATAAGAAGTTAATGGAATTCAAGGGAGGTTGGACTTTGACCATTTGTGGGAATGTAACAACTCTAGGCTGGTTCCTCTCTTGATTCCACCTGCAGGCTCTGCATATCCTTCTATGTATTTTAGCATTTCTATTGGAATATCATTGAGAACACTAGAATGGAAAACTCTGTTGTGTCTCCCAACATCTCTGGTTCTGCTAATTATAGAGAGTGGGTGAGTTTTTTGCATACAGTTATCCAGCAAGCATCAAAAGGTGGCTTTAAAAACTCGTGTCTTGCGTACATCTATTTAAACAGCTCCAAAGCACTTGCAAATGAAGAAATCCATGTCTTAATAACTGCAGAATACAAATTTGCAAGCTTTATGTGTACATCCCCTGACCCATAAAAAGTTCCTTTCATTCTAATTATAACTCAGACATGCCAGAATACTAAAAGTTCCCCAGCAATGCTGAAAAATGCTTGACTTAATATTCCAGACATGAAAATATCATTTCTAAGCGATATTTTACTGAGAAACCTGAAGGAGAGAATTAGCTGAGCCCTGAAACCAACCTCTAGAAATGAACAATAAACAAGATGTAGGAGCCAAAGATAGGACATATCTAAAGCCATTGCATGCCAAAATAGCTTAGTTAGTAACTATTCGAGGAAGAGAAATAAAAACGATATTTCTACATATATATTCCTCGGGCAAGGAAATATGATTTCTGATGGATTGGGAAAATGTTGACCAGAGAGTGCTTCAAAATTTATTGGAAGTGGAGAGGGAAGGATGGATGGATGGATGGATGCAGAGATGGTATTCAACAGGTTCTGACTAGTTCTGGAGAACCGATAGCAGAGACTTTGAGTAGTTCCAAGAACTGGCAAATACCACCTCTGATTGGAGATTTTATAGTATCCTTTCCCTGCCATGCGTACCAAGCCACGCTCACAGAACCGATAGTAAAAAAAATTGAATCCCACCACCGGATGGATGATAAGAGCAGAACTGAGGAGCAATCAAACTAAAGCATTCCAGACCATGATCCAAGATAGCTTGACTCAATGAAAACAGCACATATTTCCAGCTCCAATACATTTAAGTTATTTCAACAAAATACTAGGGCATTGGGTGGTTAAAGCAAAAAAGGAAAAGAAATTTTAGGTGAGTCTCTTTTGATCATCATAGTGCCTATTGATGAATTACAGTAGAAGACCGTACCATCCCACCTTCTAATTCCAAACCTACTGACTAACAGTGGCCTTTAGGGTTCTTGGTGCTTTCTAAGCTTGGTTGTTTTCTTGCAGACATTTCATTACCCAGCTAGATAACAATGAAGTGTCAGTCACAGGTGAGGATGGAGCAGCAGCCAGCAAAACCATGGTATGAAAGTAGTTAAAGATTGGTCCAGGGTTTTTGGAGCAAACATTCCACGTTTTTTTTGCAACATAAGAGAGGTATATGTACAAAATTGAGGTAGAGATTCTGATTGTCGTGAGGTGTTCCTCTCTCAGTTTTCTTCATCAAAAAAAAAAAGCAATTGTTTTTACTCATCTTGAAAGACTTCTTTAAGACAGACAGAAGACAGGACAGAGAAGATATGGTCAATAATACTATGCTTTTATTAAGTCTAGCCAACTTCAAGGTATAGTCCTGCTTGCCACTCAATTTTAGAGTTGGAAAGTGGTTTAGAAGTCAACTAATCTCACCACCTGTTAAGTGCAGGTTCCACGAGACCAGAGCTGTCAAATTTGCAGCCCATGGGCCAGATGTGTCACACACTGGCCAGGCCCACTCCCTGTTTAGCGAAGAGGGGAGAAATCCCAATATGTCATGTGATGCCACCATGATAATGTGAGTTTGACACCCCTGCCCTACAGCATCTCTTAGAGAAGACCATCCAATCTCTAATTCAAGTCCTCCAGCAAAGGAGAAATCACCACTTCGTGGCATCCTGTTCCACGGGCTGATAGCTTATAGTCAAGAACTTTCTCCTGAATCCAGTATGAACCTTCTTCCTTACAGTTTTAATCCATTGGTTCTCCTCCTGCATTTTAGAAAATAGATAATAAATCACCTCCCTCTTTTATATTACAACCCTTCAGATATTTGAAGACTGCTATCATATCTGTTCTGACCAAGGCTTCCGAAGACCGTAACGAAGCACATGCTTAGTTAAAACAACTGTTGTTTTATTTCAATGCTGGGAATTATTTTCATTCCCAGCTGGTAATGAGTCCCAAACAGTCCCTCGAGATAAGCACCCACTTTCTTTCCTTTGAATTGCTGCCAACAGCTAGAGTGCCAAATTAACTGTAAGAAACCAAATGAAATATAAACAGAGCTTCAAGGTTTAATCCGAACAGAGCGAACAACTTTGCTTCCTGCAAAGGTTTTCCTACCTTTGCACTTCCTTTATACCTTATGGGAGGGGCAATCACCTCCAAGCCTTATTCCTGATTCGCCCCTTTTGTCTTAACTGTTCTTGCCTTCTGGCAGCTCTGTGCACACGCGCACTGGGAACAGGCTCCCCTTGTTCCTCGGCCTCGCTGCTGTCAGAGTCCACACAAAGCTTCAAGGATTAACCCAAACAGAACGAACGACTTTGCACCTGCAAAGATTTCTTCACCTTTGTCTGTCCTTTATACCTTATGGGAGGGGTCATCACCTCCAAGCCTTACTCTCGAGTCACCCCTTTTGTCTCAGCTGCTCTTGCCGTCTAGCAGCTCTGCACGCATGCGCACTGGGAACCTTGTTCCTTGGCCTCGCTGCTGCCAGACTCCGAAGGCTCCAGAGTCAGCACCCCACTCCCAGATGGTCCTGGCCCCATCTCTGCATCGGATGCAGGGCCCTCGTCTGAGTCCTCTCTAGACTCCCTGACTGGTCTCCGTTCTTCCCCACTGTCCGATTCTGCTGCCGTCTGCACAGGCTACCAGAGAACCACAACAATATCCCCCTTTGGTCAATAGACTAAACTTATCTCAATCCCTTAACTGTCCTCCACAACAATTGATTTCCAGACCTCTCACTATCTAAGTAGCTTTCTCTGAACTTATTCTAGATTGTACAGTTCCTAGAACTCAACACAGTATAGACCTTGATATTGACAGTGTGGAATGGAGCAGGCGCTTCCTATGATCTGGACTCTACAGATAGTTGTCAACTTACAACCGATCGCTTAGTGACTGATCAAAGTTACAATGGATGCTGACAAGGGGAATTACGATCCAGATTTGAAGATCCAACCACCCCTCCATACAGTCACATGACTGCATTTTGTGCTCTCAACAGCCAGCTCACATTTATGGATGTTTGCAGTGACCCATAAGATTGTGACTTATGACATTTTGCTGGAAACTAGCATTCCCTTCCAGTTTTTAGCAAAAAAAAACCCACCCCCATAGCGAGCAATAGGTTCCCTTAATGCCCTTCATTGCCCCTACCCAAATGCAGAACCTTACATTTCTCCATGTTATACTACCATTCTTCTTCCAAACACCTAAGAGCTGAAACACTAAGCTTTATTATTGACTAACCATGTATTATTAGAGTTTATTGTCTGATTCATTAGCCTTTGGGGCATGTTCCCTTTGTTTTGTCACTTTCACTCATTTTTTAAAAAATAATAAACTTAACAAGAGACTGGATTGAGAGTTTTGTTTATTTTGTTTTTTTAAAAATCTGTTTGATTATCTATTAGCACCTCTACAAGGAAGCTCAACAATTCTATTGTTTGTTAATTATCAATTTGCATCCTTGAAAGGTGTTGTAATTTTTTTATTTTATTTGGTGGTTTAAAACTGATCCTACTTGTGCATTACCACTTAATAGATATTAATTGTTTATTAAAATACTATTAGTTATACATTTTGGTTAATAATTCATTCTTCCTATCGGAAGGAAGGAAGGAAGGAAGGAAGGAAGGAAGGAAGGAAGGAAGGAAGGAAGGAAGGAAGGAAGAAGGAAGGGTTTTTAAATGTTCTATATCTGTTTGTTTGTTTTTTCAATTCCCTCCCTTTCCTTGTTTTATAGTTTCCTATGTATAAATAACTGATGTCGTGATTTAGGAGTACAATATATGTAGATGTGTTCTGATGCGAAAATTCAGTACCCACAAACAATATTTATTACATTCAAAATCAGTGCACTAAATTATCTGTTTTGCAACTATGAGTAGGCATAAAATTCAAGGGAAGCTATTCTTCAATTGGCTGTACCTTATTTCCATGTTGCTGGATTGAATTTTACATTTTCCCAGTGATATGAGTTCTTTCTCTCTCCACAGCTCGATTTGATCAGACAAACCTGAAACATTTTTAAACACAATAATGCAAGTCCTCGTTTGGTATCAAACTGTAATAAGGATAAGAATAATTTCCTTCGGAGACTGCTTCACTGGATTTCCTGAATCTTTGATTGATTATGTGCCATCAAATTAGTATCATCGATACCAAATCTTACCAGGCTCAAGGATGACTCAGCCTTCCATCCTCCCAAAGTCAGTAAAATAAGGACCTGAAATGTTGGGAACAAAATGTTGACTCTGTAAACTGCTTACAGAGGACTGTAAAAGCACTATGAAGTGTTATATAAGTCTAAATGCTATTGCTATTGATGCTTCATCCTCCAATTTAAAAAAAAAGACCACTTCTTCCTCCAAACAAGTCCTTCTCAGTATCTTTTCTGCATATACATAACTAAGTATGAAAGGAATGTTGGTTCTGTCCTTTGGCAACCTTGAATCAGTCTGTTTTGCCTCCATGGCCCTCCCTGTCTATATTTCTCACACAATCCAAAATTGTGGGTTGTAATCCTTCAGGCATTAGGTATACATTTACCTAGGGATGGGCTTCAAAAAATTTAGCAAAGGGTTCTCTACCCGGTGGCTGGGGTGGGCGTGGCCATGGTGGGTGTAAATAAAATAACAGATAAATAACAGATAATCAGAGTTGGAAGGGATCTTATAGGTCATCTAGTCCAACCCCCCTGCCCAAGCAGGAGACTTTACACCATTTGTGACAAATGGCAGTCCAATCTCTTGTGAAAGCACTTCCACAACTTCTGAGGGCAAGCTGTTCCTCCTGCACCACGACAGGGGATGTTTTTGCCCTCCCTGGGCAAAGCTTTCCTTGAGCCCAGGGGTGAGATTCAAAATTTTAAACAACCAATTCCATGGGCATGACTTAGGTGGTGGGCATGGCTTGGTGGTCATGTTATTGGCTGGGCATGGTCAATTCAATATCACTCACATCGAGGCACGCATCTCCTCGTCTGGCCTTTCATGACTGTGGGGATGCTGCAACAGTCGTAAGTGTGAAAAACGGTCATAAGTCACTTTTTTCAGTGCCATTGTAACTTTGAATGGTCACTCCACACAAAGTACTAGCAAAGGGGGGGGAACTCCAGAAAAGTTCCTGAGACAGGAAGTCCAGTCCTGCCAAGAATGTAATAAGGGTTAATGGAGAGACAGTTTCTGTAAGCAACCCCAGAATGTTTCCTTCCTGCCTTCCTTACAGGATTAGGCCAGTAATTTCTTCTAACAACTGGTTCTCCGAACTGCTTAGAATATTAACAACTGGTTCTAGCGAATACGTGCGAACTGGTAGAATCCCACCCTTGTTCAAGCCTCTAGAAGGGTGAAAACAGCTTCCCCAGGCTTCAGAGGCTCTTTGGAATCTGGAAATGGGCCCGGGACCTCGTTTTTCACCCTCTCTAAGCATCTATGCATGCCCTGCACTTACCTTTATTCAAAACGGGCCACATGGGACTCCTGGGAGGGGAGGGTTGGATGGGGCCAGCCAGGGGTGAGATTTGGGGGCACAGAATCTTAGCTAGGGGGTCTCCCGAACCCCTGCGAACCCTCAGCAGTCCACCCTACATTCACCCCATATGCAGATACAGTGTAGATTAATTCATTAATTTATTGGGTAGATTTCTGCCAGTGCCTTCCCAGTATACCTTGCAAACATCTTAATTTCTAGAAAAACGAGCCACGCTTGCCGTTCTCACAGACATTTTTTTCAACGCTGTCTGGAGCCCAAATCTGAGTTAGGATTAATGGCCCAACCATTAATATTACTTTTACACGAATACAATAAATAATAACTTGTTTTGGATATTGAACTTAAAACAGTGCAAAGTTATAAGTCTGTACACCTAAGCCAATTTGCAGCAAACCTTTCTCAGGCTAGAGAACTTTGACCCAGAATGGCAACAACCACAACAACAACAACCACAACAACCACAATGAGATGGGAACAAGCAGAGGCCTCGATATGTCTCACCCAATTAGCACTTTTATTGCAGATTGAACTGGCACATAGAAGGGCACAGATGCATTATTTCTTTTTCGAGTCAAGTATTATTCATCACGTAGCATTTAGCCATTACAGAATTGCCACCAGAATAAACACTCACAATTTAAATGGCAATTATTTCTATATTTGCATCTATGCATATTAATGTCGAGAGCAAAGTCTGAGTTTGCCGGAACTCTGCAAACTCCACTTTTTCGGCTCAATTTCCTCTTGCAGGAATCCATTTTTTCTTTTGGATTCAGATAAACAGATAACAGATCGTCAGAGTTGGAAGGGACCTTGAAGGTCATCTAGTCCAACCCCCTGCAATGTATTTTGGGGCTGTTGTGATCGCCCAGCTTGCCTCTCTGCCTCTTTTGCAAAGAACATGTTGGAGAGATAAATATAATATATTTTTTTCCTAATTTCATCGCCAGCGAAGGGCTATTGTTTATCTGACATCACCCATGCATAAGAGGAAGTAATCACAGGCTTGGTTCCCCCAAACCAAAGACGTGCAGAAGTACAAAAAACTGCTCGGAAATAACTGAAGGGAACTTCCAAAAGCCACATGAGAAGCGAGACTGTCAACTGCCACCACAGTCAGATTGGTTTTGTGAGGGGCACAGACGGAACAGAGTCCAGCAATGTTTTATTGTGGGTTCTACTTAAAGTTCTTGAGAATAGTGTTTTCCCCCCGAATTGTCTGCTGACCTCAATTAATTCCTCAGGATGAATTCTAAAACATACAAAGCTCACGAATGAGCAATGCTGACACCTCTGATAGTTTTCTGTGCGTTCAAAGGTTATATTTGGCGGTTATACTTGGTTTCATGCTTGGTCATGTGGATCAGATGAAGCATGATGTGAGACAAATAGTAGGTGGATAGGTATGGATAGATAGATGGATAGATAGATAAGGTAGGTGGGTGGGTGGGTGGATGGAGGAATGGATGGATAGCTAGATATAAGATACATTGATAGATCGATAGATACATTGATAGATCGATAGATAATTGATAGATAGATAGATAGATAGATAGATAGATAGATAGATAGATAGATAGATAGATAGATAGATAGATAGATAGATAGATAGATGCAGGCATATAGAGACAGCCAGCATAATTTGAAGTCGCTATCCATCCATCTACCTATCAATCTATCTATAAAATCTATCAACCTATTTATAATATCTATCAATCTATGCATCTATCTATCTATCTATCTATCTATCTATCTATCTATCTATCTATCTATCTATCTATCTATCTATCTCTAGCTATCATCTAGCTATTTAATTTTTCCTGTGGCTCTGGGTTCCCTGCTAAAAATAAAGTTTTTTTTCTATTTAAAAAAAGTATATTACTGTTTTCTTTTTATTTTGAAACCTGCATGATGAGATTTGCATCCATATTTTTCTTCCCATTATTAAAGAGCATCCTCTTTTGTCAGTTTGCATGTATTGCTCATATTTTTTCAAATACAATTGTTTAGAAACTATTTTTTGAACAGTATTTTTTTGGTCTGGTTAAAATTGGATGATTTTGAAAGGTCCAGAAAAGTTGGATGTGGTCACTCCTTATATGAGTCATAAACAAAACTAGGATTTTTAAAAAATAAGAGATAGAAGGAGGCAATGGCAAACCACTTCCCTCTCATTCTCAAAAAAACTAGACATCATCACGACTTGAGTTCAATTCAAAGTAGACTGTACCTTTATGACTGATTTATTTATTTATATCCCACTATTATTTTTGTTAAATAAATTCAAGTAGTGACTAGAGATAATAGTCCTTCTTCCTCCTATTTTCTCCACAACCCTATGAAGTGGGTGACCTAAAGTTACCCAGCTGGCTTTCAGGCCTAAAACAGGACTAGAACTCACAGTCGCCTGGTGATTGGCCTAAAGCCACCCAGCCCAATTTCAAGCTTAAGGTAAGACTTGAATTTATGCTATTTTTAAAAAAATCAAATTACTCCATAGTGTTGGAGAAAACGTGGATGTCTATGTATACATTGCCTTTCGGTTTCCTATAGTTTCTGGAAGTATGGCTATATTTGCATTTGAAGGATCAAAGTTGAATTTTCTTCCCCCCTACTTCTACTTTACACAGATTTTGTTCTGAGGCACCATATTTCGAAAGGCCAATCATCTTTAACAGTTGTACTAAAATGGTTTTAATGTTTTTAGATCCACTTCCGATTTTTCCTGCTGGAAAGCCTGCCAAACACATTCTTCAACAGATACTAAAATAATCTGGATAGCTGACACGCTTTCCAAAATTTTCAGTGGAACATTGCCAGAACTGACATCTGTGAAAAGTGGGCAAGCTTTATTATCCACAGAGAGTATATACTTTGTTGGATATTTTTCCACCTCCACGTGTCTCCTTCTAGAGAGAAAAAAAACCCCTCACCATTCTGCTATTCTATGTGACTGAATCAGATGCCAAATAATACTTAACCCCTTCAACACTTTCCAAATCTGTAACTACAGAGATGGTTTTATCTGGCATCTATTTATTAGAGAAAACTAAAAAATAAAATAAAATGGGACAAAAATTCCAGCTTTTCTCAAACCAACATAAATATTGTGTATCTTAAAACATACACCGACACATATACCCATGCACACATGAGTATGTATGTGTGATGACCCGGGGCATGGCACAAAGGCAACACAGACAGATAATCAATAAGAGCTCTTTATTATCTCCAACTTTGCCCCCAATGTCCAGGTTACCTTCTGGCTGGAGAAAAACTCACCAGGAACAGCCTTTGACTGCAGAAAATTAAGTCCAAAACAGGAGCAACACAAACTGTAACTTAAGGTCCAAACAAGCCAAACTGAAGTAATTAGTTTGGCAGGGCAGGAGCAAGAATTTCAGACTTGAAGGCACGGCAAAACTCACACAGTTGGGAAGACACAGATAAGCAGCAACAACACAAGATAAAGTCATGTTTGCTCCCAACAGCCTGCCACATGCAGCCTGCCTTTCTTTTAAAGTCTCATTCCCAGGTGTGGCTAATGAAGGGAATCAGGGCCCTTTCCTCCCCCGTAAGCCACGCTACCCGTGTTGCTCTCTTCTCCATTCCTCCCTACATGCCCTAGGATGAAAAGGAGGTGAGCCTGATTCTTCCTCTGAACTCCCTCTCCGTTGTTCTATCTCTCTCCTGCTCTGCCTAGCTGGACTTTACCCTTCCCCAGGCTCCTCCACAGCCAACGAAGCCACACTCCCATTCCCTGTCAGCCGTTCAACTTCTTCCTTGGATTCAGACTCTGACAGGGGCATGACAATATGTGTGTATGTATACTGTGCGTGGTTCCAAGGGATTATTAATGCTTCCTTGAGGGAGGGGCTTTTACCCGCCGCCTTGAAAGAGGCAGTGGTGCAGCCCCTCCTCAAGAAACCGTCCCTGGATCCAGCATTATTGTCGAACTATCGTCCGTCTCCAACCTTCGCTTTGTGGAGAAGGTAGTTGAGAGTATGGTGGCACGACATCTCCCTCAGTACCTGAATGAAGCGGTATATCTAGACCCCCTCCAATCGGGTTTCAGGCCCGGGCACAGCATGGAGACGGCGTTGGTCACGTTGGTGGATGATCTCTGGAAGGCCCGAGACAGGGGTTGCTCCTCTGTCTTGATCCTGTTAGATCTCTCAGCGGCTTTTGATACTGTCGATCACAGTATCTTATTGCAGAGGTTGGGGGGATTGGGAGTGGGAGGCACCGTATTGCGGTGGTTCTCCTCCTTCCTCTCCGACCGCTCACAATTTGTGTTGACATGGGGGCAGAGGTCAACCCCGAGGCCCTTATTTTGTGGGGTGCCTCAGGGGTCTGTGCTCTCGCCCCTGCTGTGTTCAACATTTATGTGAAGCCGCTGGGTGAGATCATCCATGGGTTCGGGGTAGAGTTCCATCAGTACGCTGATGATACTCAGCTGTACATCTCCATCCCGGGCCACTCCAACGAAGCTGTTGAAGTGATGACCCGGTGCTGGAGGCCGTGCAGAGTTGGATGGGTCTTAACAGGCTTCGTCTCAACCCGACCAAAACTGAATGGCTGTGGTTTCCTGCGCCCAGATACAGACAGCTTACTCCATCGCTGGCCGTGGGGGGAGAAATTTTGCCCCCCATGGAAAGGGCTTGCAATCTGGGTGTCCTCCTGGATGTATGGCTGGCATTAGAAGATTACATCACGGCCGTCGCCAGGGGGGCTTTTTGGCAGATCCGTCGGATCTATCAGTTGCAGCCCTTTCTGGATCTGGGCGCACTTCGCACGGTCACTTCCACCCTCGTCATCTCCCGCCTGGATTACTGCAATGCTCTCTACATGGGGCTCCTCTTGAAGAGCATCCGGAGGCTGCAGTTGGTCCAGAATGCAGCCGCGCGGGTGATCTCGGGAGCTTCTCGGAGGTCCCATGTTACACCGCTTCTGCGCGAGCTGCATTGGCTTCCTGTGGCCTTCCGGGTGCGATTCAAGGTGGTAGTGATCATCTTCAAAGCGCTCCATGGCTTGGGACCTGGGTACTTACAGGACCGCCTGCTGCCACCAATGGCCTCCCACTGCCCAGTGTGCTCCCACAGGGTCGGCCTCCTCGGGGTTCCGTCAGCTGGACGATGCCGGCTGGTGGCCCCGAGGGTGTGGGCCTTCTCTGCGGGGGCTCCCTCCCTTTGGAACAACCTACCCCCGGAGATACGGGCCATCACCGACATTCAGATCTTCCGGCGCTCAGTAAAGACCCACTTTTTCCAACAGGCCGGCCTGGCCCAGTAACAATTGTGGGGGTTTTAAATTGGTATTTTAATTTTTTATCTGTTTTATATGCTTGATACAATTTTTATCTTTCGGCCACAAATTTAGTTATTTTAAATTGTTTTTAACTCTATAACTCCGATAGCTTGTTCTGTTTTATCTGGCTGTACACCACCCTGAGTCCCGCTTTTGGGAGAGGGGCGGTATAAAAATCCAAAGATAAATAAAATAAATAAATAAATGTAGAAGTAGATAGATATAGATAATATATAGGTGATATAAATATAGGGTCTAAACTGGGTCTGTCACCGGGACCAGAGGTTTAGTCTTCCAAGCTTTCAGACTAATGCTGGAGCCCATCCTTACCAAAATGTGACACACACTCTGCTAGAGAGAAATTACCCCAAGGATGGGCTCCAGCACAAGTCTGAAAGCTTGGAAGACTAAGACTCTGGTCCCGATCGCTGACCCAGATTAGATCCTGCAACATTATCCTGGGACATGTATATTTGCCTTCATTCAATATAGGCATAGGTATAGATGTAGGTGGAGGTGTACAGGAGAGGTGGAGATGGAGATTAAAATGGAGATGAAGATGGAGAAAGGGATGGAGATGGATGGGGATGGGAACTGAGGATGGAGATAGATATAGGGATAGGGATAAGGATAGAGAGAAATAAAGATAGGGATAGGGATAGAATAGATATAGGGATAGAGATACAGATACAGATAGAATAAATATAGGGATAGAATACATATAGGGGTAGGGATAGAGAGAGATAGGGATAGAGACAGAGACAGGTAGGTGTAGATGATATAGATATGCATACACACACACAGAGAGGGAGAGAGAGAGGAGCTGTCTTAGTTGTTTTCTTGCAGATGTTTCATTACTCAAACTAGGTAACATCAACAGTTCTAGTCTGTGCTAGATGAGTTGACTTCAGTTCCCAGAATGTCATCTAGACTAGCACTGATGATGTTACCTAGTTTAGGTAATGAAATGTCTACAAGAAAACAACCAAGCTCAAAGAACACCAAGGACCCCTCATTTCAACCCTGAGCTACAAATATTCTCCTTTATAGATGTAGAGATACCGATACAGAAGATACAGAGATAGACATTCACACATAAACACACCCATGCACCCACACCCAAGTAAACATCATGGACTCATTCAGCTGATTGCAGGCAGCTCTCAACCTATGACAATTGGAAAATCTTTATTTTCCAGATAGGGTGCAGATATTTGGAAAAATCCCGTAAAAGTCAAACCTGTTCAACGGTGGTAGCCTCGAGATTTAATGACTTCTCTTTTGCAAATTAAATTTAAATGGAAGGTCAATAATCACTTCTCAGGTAAGTTGCAGTGGGCACCTTGCATTAAACACTCTGTTGATTTCTGAAGTCTCTTTCTACTGCTTGATTCTATGAAATGAGAAACCAGCAGTGGTGGGATTCAATTTTTTTTACAACCGGTTCTTTGGGCGTGGCTTAGTGGGCATGGCGTGGCTTGGTGGGTGTGGCTTGGTGGGCATGGCAGGGGAAGGATACTGCAAAATCCCCATTCCCTACCCACTCCTGGGAGAAGGTTACTGCAAAATCCTTATTCCCTCCCCACCCCGCTAACCTGCTTTCCAGCTCTGTTCTCCTGTTCAGGGCAACAAAAGAAGACTCAGCCAATCAGCTGGGACTCAGGAGGCAGCGAATAGATGGGGGCGGGGCCAGTCAGAAGTGGTATTTGCCGGTTCTCCGGACTACTCAAAATTTCCCCTACGGTTCTCCAGAATACGACCTCTGGAAACCAGTCCTTAAAAACCATAGCTTTTGACATTGTGCCTTTCTTGAACAAGTTGATCCCTACAAGTAATACTCACTTTTTAATAAGAAATAGCTTTTAAATCAAGTTTTTGATAGAGCAGTTTCATAACCACCACGTCTTGATAACAGGAAACAACTGCACTTATTATCTTCTTTGAATAATGCTCTAACAAAGGGTACTTTGATCTGAGTGGGTGTATGTATGTTTTTTTTTTTTAAACGTTTCTATTTTGTTATGTCCAAGAAATTTCTTGGCGAGTCTTCTGTGCAAAATGGAATCGGCTAAAATTAGACTATATTAACATCTGGAGCGGTTCTGTTCAAGTGGTCGATATCTTCCTCAAAATTATGAAGGTAGCATTGCAACTGTTTGAAACGTTAACTTCAAAGGAGGCGGGATATCAAATGAGGATGGATGGAATTACTGAACTCACTCTTATCGTTTCTCTATCATGCTTTTTGCCTTTTTGACTTTAGAGTCCTTATCACAGTTGCAAAGAAGAAAGAATGAAAAAAAAAACTGATAAGGTTTGGGAACAGACCAGTTGGAGACAAGGCAAAAACTAGCTGAGCCAGTTTTTCATTATTATTTAGCAAAAGGTTTACTCTGAGTAAATACTCAGCAGTGTGCATAGAAGAATTCCTAAGCATTTGACCTAGCCCAGATAGTATGCTCTGGTTGTTGCACAGATGTTGGTGTTGTTGCACACTCTACTCAGGTCGAGCGAAGGATTGCAAGGAATCATCAGGAGAATGTGGCACTGGTGAGCACTGCTCTCATACCTACATGTCTAATCAAACACCATAATTCTCTCCTTATTCCAGTAATCCACATA
Source organism: Bungarus multicinctus (assembly GCA_023653725.1). Classification (NCBI taxonomy): domain Eukaryota; kingdom Metazoa; phylum Chordata; class Lepidosauria; order Squamata; family Elapidae; genus Bungarus; species Bungarus multicinctus. The sequence goes on along the minus strand of CM042848.1, from coordinate 72,979,661 downwards.
TTTATCCAATAGAAGTGAATATATTTAGCTCAGGGCTGAATTGTGGAGTCCTTGGTTATTTGCTTGAGACATTTCATTACCCAACTAGATAACATTATCAGTGTTGGTGAATATAAGGTTTCCTACCTGTTTATATATAGACGCTTGCCCTGCCACAGTTGGTGGGGGTGTGGTTTTCTCCTTGGTAGTTCCATGTTTAGGGTATTGTTTTCTGCTTGATGGTTTGCCTGGTGTTAATCCCTGCTTATCTGAGAGTTGTCTCCTGTAGCAATGCATTCTGATCTTTTTGCTTCCTTCTTAGCGTTTTTAACGGTCTCTTTTAAATGGGTATAAAGGTGGTTTATTTCTACGTGTCTATTGATAGTGGCTTTGTCTGGATGCCAAATTCCAGGAATTCCCTAGAATTTTTGGATTTATGTGGGTCTAGGATGCCCGGTTTTCCAATTGACACTTAGAGTGAATCCGTCCATGGACTTCACAAAATATTAGATAGATAGATAGATAGATAGATAGATAGATAGATAGATAGATAGATAGATAGGTAGGTAGGTAGGTAGGTAGGTAGGTAGGTAGGTAGGTAGGTAGGTAGGTAGGCAGGCAGGCAGGCAGGCAGGCAGGCAGGCAGGCAGGCAGGCAGGCAGGCAGGCAGGCAGGATAGGATAGGATAGGATAGGATATATCTATCATATGCACACACACACACATACACATATTTCTCTCTCTCTCTCTCTCTCTCACACACACACACACGCACGCACACACACACACAGAGAGACACACAGACACTCTAACATGAACTTAAAATCCAAAGTTTGACCAAAACATTTAATGTGAAGAAACAATTCTGAAAGTTCAGTGATTCCTGCCAGGACCAGCCCATTCTATTGGGGGTAGAATGAGGTTGTTGCCTTAAGCCCTTGAACTGAGATATGCTAGAAGGGAGACATAGTTTCAGTAATTTAGTAGCCAAGTAACTGTTTGTGATGTTTTCCATTGCAGGTGCCAGAATACGTTGTCTATAATGAAGGCAGAAAAGAAGAATACAGATGTCCCAGGGGGCCCTGACTGCCGAAGTATTTCAAGAGAAAAAAAACCTGAATTAATCCGAATATAAGAACTTAAAAGATGAAGAGAACCAGACCAGTGAGTGAACCAGCAAAAGAGATAAGGTCAAGTAGGAAACAGAGAAGTGTAGGTTTATTCCCAATCCTCTGGGCAATCATCAATGTTGGTGGAATGTAGTCAGAAGTCATAGGAAGGAAGGGATTCTTTCTAGAGAGCAATGCAGGGGTGGGATTCAAATTTTTTAACAACCGGTTCTGTGGGCATGGCTTAGTTGGTGGGTGTGGCTTGGTGGTCATGTGACTGGCTGGGTGTGGCCAACTCAACATCACTCACATCGAGGCATGCATCTCCTCGCCTGGCCTCTCATGACTGTGGGGATGCTGCAACAGTCATAAGGGTGAAAAATGGTCATAACTCACTTTTTTCAGTGCCATTGTAACTTTGAACTGGTCAATCCACACAAGCAAAGTGCCAGCAAAGGAGGGGAAAAAGACTCCAGAGACGTTCCTGAGACAGGAAGTCTAGTCCTGCCGAGAATGTAATAAGGGTTAACAGAGAGGCAATTTCTGTAAGCAACACCAGAATGTTTCCTTCCTGCCTTCCTTACAGGATTAGGCCAGTAATTTCTTCTAACAACCGGTTCTCCGAACTGCTTAGAATGTTAACAACCGGTTCTAGCTGAATAGGTACGAACCGGGTAGAATCCCACCCCTGGGGCAATGAGACAGCGGAGCTTGGAATGAGTGGTAGACAGGAAGAGAGCAAGGTCATATCCTCCCTAGAAATTCACAGAGGATATCTATAGTTATTGCAGAACATTGCTTTAGTCCTGGCAAGATTCTGTTAGTAGGTGAGCAACAATAAAAGAATGACTCAGAAACAATTGCATATCTTATGTTTTTGATTCTTCTGATCTGACAATTGTGCTCCCTTGATCTGAAAATGGGATCGCACTGATTTAACAATACGTCCTCCTGAAACTGAAAAGGAAGAAGAGATAATGGGACCAAAGGAATCTAGGAACAGGAAAAATGATTATAACCTGGTGTCATTGTTCCTTCCATTGATCTACTTGAAGATAACACAAAACATCTCTTAACGGTGCTGTTACATTGTTGACCTTTTCCTATTTGCATTTCATCAAAAAGCAAAAAAGCCACAATCAAACAGTGTGAATTTTCTCCATGCATGAGGAAGAGCTGAATTTCAGTGATAACAAGGACGTATTTTGCATGCCAAAAGCCTGAGATTGAAATTGCAGGTTCCCATATAGTTCTGAGAAAGATTACAGTTTGAAATGGTAGATAATCACTCCTGGTCAAGGAGATGCACAGTAAGATGCTAGTCCTCTGAAGGAAAAAAAAAAAACCCATAAAGACTCACTCACATACATGTGCATGTAGGCATGCGTTGTATCTATATATACTGGATTCCCCAATCAGATGACCTCTCATGACAAGCTAACGTGCTTGTGAAGAAGGCACAGAAGAGGCTGTACTTCCTGAGAATGCTTAGGAAGATAAATCTATCTCAGCATCTACTTCTTTCCTACTACCACAGCACCATCTTACAGCATTCTTGCACGGTATGGGAGCAGCTCTGTAGTGGACAAAAAAGCTCTACAGAGAATCATTAAAACTGCCCAAAATATCATACCAGCTACCAGCCCCGGACGACATCTTCGCATCTCACTGTTTGAGGAGGTTGCACAATATTCTCAGAGATTCTTCCCATCCTGCTTATAATCTTTGTGAACTGTTGCCTTCTGGCAGAAGATACAGAACAATTAAAAGTCAGACCACACGTTTTCTGAACAGTTTTTCTCTCAGCATTCTCATGTTCAGCTGATCCATCTTTCCAAGGGGATTTCTGTTTCATGAAGACCTGCTCCTTAAAAGCCTCAGGGTTGTTAAAGTTAGACAGTTACTTCTATTTGTCCATTTGGTCAAGGGTTCACAAACTTGCTAGGGAAGGAAGAGAATTAACAGCTGTTCATAAACACACATATACAAGTAGACTTGAGTAGAGTAGAGTAGGAGTAGGAGTGGGTAGTAGTGGATAGGGTAGAGTAGGATACAATAGAGTAGAGTAGAGTAGAGTAGAGTAGAGTAGAGTAGAGTAGAGTAGAGTAGAGTAGAGTAGAGTAGAGTAGAGTAGAACAGAACAGAACAGAATAACAGGGTTGGAAGGGACCTTGAAGGTCTTCTAGTCCAGATAGAAAGCCCTATACCACTTCAGACAAATGGTTATCCAATCTCTTCTTTAAAACTTCCAGTGTTGGAGAATTCACAACCTCTGGAGGCAAGTTGTTCTACTAATTAATTGTACTAACTATCAGGACATTTCTCCTTAGTTGTAGGTTGCTTCTCTCCTTGATTAGTTTCCATCCATTGTTTCTTGTCCTACCCTTGGGTGCTTTGGAGAATAGCTTGACCCCCTCTTCTTTGTAAGTGAGCATTAAAGCATCTTTCTCATAAGAAGCCAACAGCACCTTCAATAAGACTCTTGCCTTCAGACAGATAGACTGTAGTCAGTCAGCAAATCCAACCTCTTAGTGCAGAAATCCAAATTAAAGCATCCCAGGCAGGTAGCTATCTAGATTGTGTTTGAACACCTGCAATGAAAGGAAGCCCATCACCTCTTCAGGTACCAACTTCCTCTTTTTAAACCGCTCTTAAGGTTTGGATTTGTTCCCCAAATATTTGTCAGAATCTTGTCAATTAAATCCATTGTTCTGTGCCAGCAATTGAATGCCAGCAATCAAGTCTTTATGGGCTGTTTTGTTTGATTTGTCCTTAAGATTTCCATCACTTCTCCCTCTAGCTTTCAAATAGCAAATGTTTTCCCCCATTGAATTGTTTGGTCTCTGAAAGCAAACTATCTAGCACGATCTCAGTTACAGAGTCTCAGTCTATTATATTTGTGCTCTCCCTTGTGTGGATATGTCTTACACTCAAAGCTGTGATAAGAATCCTTTTAATTTCCCAGAATGCTCAACACTGAGCATTGTGGGAATCTCTGCTTCCAAGGAATTTGCTTCACTCTTCCTGCTGGCAAGACAACCTGTATTACAGGCAGTCCTCAACTTACAACAGTTCACTGAGTGACCATTCAAAGTTACAAGGGCACTGAAAAAGCAATTTTTCACACTTATGACTGTTGCAGCATCCCCATGGTCACATGATTTATATTTGGGGTGCTTGATAACAGACTCACATTTATGATGGTTATTGTTCTGACCAAGGCTTCCTGAGACCGTAATTAACCACAGCCCTAATGCACCCCTCAATGAAATTGAGTTTGACACCCTGCCTTAAAGTGTGTGGCAACTATGAAGCAACTATGAAGCAACAAAAGATTCCTGCCGCCACAGAGGTGGTATTCAGAAGGTTCTGACCAGTTCTGGAGAACCGGAAGTGGAAATTTTGAGTCATCCAGAGAATTGGCAAATCCCACCTCTGACTGGCCCTACCCTCATCTATTCACTGCCTCCCGAGCCCACCTGATCAGCTGGGTCTCCTTTTGATGCCCTGCACAGGAAAACAGAGCTGGAAAGCAGGTTAGTGGGATGGGGAGGGAATGGAGATTTTGCAGTACCCTTCCCCTGCCACACCCACCAAGCCATGCCACCAAGCCACGCCCACAGAACAGATAGTAATTTTCTTTAATCCCACCACTGTTCCGCCAGGTTGGATTCAGAGTTGACAATCAGTTTTAGTGGCACTGCTTTCTTTGTTTTAAACTCTTCATGCAATACTTATAAATACAAATAAAATACTGGATGCCTCAGAGGCTAGCCTTCCCCTCAGAGTGATTTGCAGGGGTATCTCATGTTTAGGTCAAGCTTCAGTCTACGGAAAGCTATAGAGACACAGTCTTTGCTGGCTGAGAACAAGCTTACGAGGGGGGGATACTGACAAAGCGAGATGGATGCAGCGGCTGCTTTAATCAGTTGTGTGGCATAGAGCTGTGCTTTACAGAAGCAATTAAGGAGTCACCACAGTCAGGTTTGAAAGCAATAATTATCTTTCATCTTGTCCCTTTGTCTTTTTCTTCCCTCGCTCTCCCCTTGTCTATTCAGGATAACGTTGGTTGCCTAATTGTTCTCCATCCCACATTCGGGAGCAGCGAGGATGCTCTTGAACCCAAGACAGGAAGAACCATCAACAAAACCCACTTCTCTTGAAAACATCCTTGCGGTTCACAATGTCAAAGTGTTCTGATTCAGGCTTAGCAGAACTCAAGAAACAGACTCCTAGTCACGAAAAAAAAAAACCCTCTTTATTTAGTTCCTGTGAATTCATGGCATTCACACACAGAAAAGTCCCGGCAATAATCTTTCCAAGGGTTAAGTGCAAGAACAGACTTTATCAGTCCTTGGATAATTGCCGAGAGCTTCCAGTCGCAAAACTGTAAATTAATTCCTGGCAACGAGTCGAACCACAGTAAGTAAATCTTCCAAACTATTGTCTCCTGCAACCACCACTCCCCTTTTGCCTGTATTTATTCCACAGGGAGGCTCCATTCAGCATCCATATGTGTCCCTGCTCGCAAGTCGGCCCCTATTCCTCAGTTGTTCTCCTCTCCTGACAGCTCTGCCCATACGTGCATCTGGAACAGGCTCTAACTGTTCTTCTTCCCCACTTATCTCCGACTCCAAAGGCAGCTGGGAAATGTCAGACGGCCCTGGTCCTATCTCTGCTTCCGACATGGAGCATCCATCAGAGCCTTCCCCAAACTCCATGACTGGCCCAAGTTCCTCCCCAACCTCCTCATCGCCGGAGTCTACTACCAGCTCCTCTGCCAGCTGGCGGGCCAGAACACAAAGAAAGAAGATGCCTACTTTAAAAAAAAAACTTCTGAAATCTCCTCCCAGGAGCTGGGATTCACTCCCTAGACTGAGATTAACCTCATCCTTAATCTGTCAATCCCAAAAGAGGCCATTTCACAAATAGGAGCTTGATGACTTAACTTCTGCCCTCCATGGAGGAAGGGAGGTTTCAAGCTTAATGCAGAATATGTTATTAAGGCTTTGATACTTTAATAGTCCACCTTTGGTCCACCATAATAATTAACCCTATTTAATCCATCGTAATTGGATGGATCATTTGCACCGGTAATGGACCATATGTCCGCGGAATTCAGAGTCATGCAGTTCCTAATTCCATTCGAAGTTAAGTTAACCTGAGCATAGGATTGAGATTATGTTTTGGTGAGGCCAAATTCGAAATACTGTGTCCAGATCTGGAACTACAATTCTAAAGGGACAATGTCAAACAGGAGTGAATTCAGAGGATAGCTACTAAGATGCAGGTAGTTCCTGTATTCAAAAATGGGATTCCAAAATCCCAGTGACCGGTTTGCTGCCCAGTTGCTAGGTGGGCGTGCCCATGGTAGACGTGGCCTACTAGAACTTCCAGGAGGGCTGTTTTTCACCTTCCCAAGGATCCAGAAGCTTCTCTTGGGTCTCTGATTAGGCAAAAATGGCCTCCCCCAGCCTCTGGAGGCCCTCCAGAAGCTGGAAACAGGCCCATTTTGCGATTTCCGGTACTTCCAGTAGGGTCTGGAGGCTTCCCTTGGGCCTCTTGAGGGTGAAAATGGGCTCTGGAGGCCCTCCAGAAGCCAGAAACAGGCCCGTTTATGGATTTCCAGAAGGCCTGTTTTCCCCTTTCCCTGCATCGAAAATGGGCCACATGGAGACTCCTGGGAGGGGCGGGGTGGGCAGGGCCAGCTGATCAGTTCAAATACCATATCGGCAAATCAGATGCAAATTTAACATCTGGTTCACCCGAACTGGTCCAAACTGGTAGAATCCCACCTCTGGGTAATCCTCAATTTACAACAGTTCATTTAGTGACCATTCAAAGTTATAACAGCACTATAAAGAGACATTTTTCCCACTTATGATCATTGCAGCATCCCCATGGTCTGATCAAAATTCAGGCCACTGACTCATATTTATGACCATCGTAGTGTCCCGGGTTCATGCAATCACCTTTTTGTGACTTTCAGACAAGCAAAGTGAATGGGAAAGCCAGATTCACTTCACAAACTGTGTTAATAACTTAACAACTGCAGTGAATCACTTAAACACTCTGGCCAGAAAGATCATAAAATGGGGCAAAACTCACTTAACATTAAAATGTCTCACTTAGCAACATAAATTTTGGGCTCTGTTGTGGTTGTAAGTCGAGGACTGCCTGTATTTTGCCACCAAACATCAGCTGTATGATCTTGTGGAAGTGCAGCACTGGATAAAATCCATGGGTGTAGATCAAGGGTCTTCAAACTTGGCAGGTTTAAGACTTATGGACTTCATCTCCCGTAATTCCTGAGCTAAGATGACTGGAGGAGGAATTCTGGAAGTTGAAGTCCACAGGTCTTAAAGCTGTCAAAGCTGAAGACCCCTTTGTGCAGATTATCCACACGCTCCAGGCATTCAATGCAAGTCACGGCTTGCAAAAAAAGATGATCCATTCCTGAGATGAACTGAGGGGGCTTATTCAGACAGAGTGACATGCTTTGAGATCTCAAACAGGTTTGCATTTATGTGTTTCCATTTACATGTTTAGATTATTTGAAAGCAGGGGTGCAGAATTAGAGGTCTCGGGGTTGCCCATGGACTCCCTTAAAGTTTTAGTAGAGTTCACAAAGTTTTCCCAATGTTGTCCTCCAAACTGTAACTTTTGTTCTGACAGAAGAGGTGAACTGATTCGATGCAAAGGAATAATAACATTAATGGTATGTAATTAGTTTTTTTTAATTTGTTTTCCATTTAAATGTAAATGAAATGCAATAAGATTTAGCTTTCTTTTGCTCCTACCAGCTTTTGGGATTGAAAGTCCCGCTCCTGAACAGTGGCCCATCCAATAACTTCATTCTAAACCAGGCCATAATTACTGTTAAGTAATACAACCTTTAGGCACATATTCTTCAATCAAGGGATCAAGTTTGTTTGTTTGATTCTTTCTTTCTTTCTTTCTTTCTTTCTTTCTTTCTTTCTTTCTTTCTTTCTTTCTTTCTTTCTTTCTTTCTTTCTTTCTTTCTTTCTTTCTTTCTTTCCTTCCTTCTTTCCTTCCTTCTTTCCTTCCTGTCTTCCTTCTTTTCCTCCCTCCCTTCCTTCCTCTCCATTCTTTTTTCTCTCTCTCTCCTTTCTCTGTCCCCACCATAAAATCAAGAGAACAAAATTTCACCAACTCTACGTATTACATGGCTAGCTTTTGACTAAAGAAAATTCTGAAATACAGAATAATTAACTTCTGCCTATTCTTAACTTGCTGCTCCATTTTGGAATCACACAAAAATAAGAATAACTATAATGAAATGAGCTGAAATCTCTTGTTTTTAGCTATAGAAATCTCTTGTTTTTAGCTATAGAACTAATCTTAGTTTTGGGTTAATTACCACAGGATCTTGATTGTGCCAACAAGCCCTTATTAGGTAAATGTCAAACACTGTACCAAAACTAGAAATATAAATACAGGGGAATATTGAAGACTAATGTGACTTTGTGGCCACAAATAAGAAGGCATTAATTCATCTGATGATTGCAAAGAACGAATTAGTTTCTACTATTTTTTTTTTCAATTTAATACATACAGGTGACCATAATTAGCATATATTTAGCTGCATTGAAAGAAGGGAGTTACACAATTCCTAAATAAAGTGAACTTTCATTTTTAGAGGATGGCTCTTAACTCCAGCTATCCTCAACTTATAACCAATTGAGCCCAAAATTTCTATTACTAAGTGAAACATTTGTTAAGTGAGTTATGCCCCATTTTACAACTTTTCTTATTACAATTGTTAAGTGAATCACTGCAGTTGCTAAGTTAGCATCAGAGTTGTTAAATAAATCTGGCTTCCCCATTGAGTTTGCTTATCAGAAGGACACAAAAGGGGATCATATGACCTTGGGACACTGCAATCGTCATAAATATGAGTCAGTTGCCAAGCATCTGAATTTTGAGTCTTAATTTTGATCACATGACCATGGAGATGTTGCATCAGTTGTAAGTGTGAAATACCATCACAAGTCACTTTTTTCATTGCCGTTGTAACTTTGAACGGTCACTAAATCAACTGTTGTAAGTTGAGGACTATTTGTATTTGAAAGACTGCTACCTCAAAAATTTGACCAAATGGATTGAAAAGGCTTCCTTCTAGTTTGACAATTACACAGACACATCCCAAAATTTCACTGCAGCTAGAAATTGGTAGCCAGGAATAGCTAGAGTATGCAACCAGCCCTGCCTAACCTAATCACTGTGGTAAGAGTGTAGCATCTGCCAACAGCTCTTTAAAGCAGCTGCATCTTTATACAGAATCAAAAAAAGAACAGAATAGGAAGGGACCTTGGAGGTCTTCTAGTCCAACCCCCTGCTCAAGCAGAGGCCCCCAATGCCATTCCAGATAATGGTTGTCCATTCTCTTCTTAAAACTTTCAATGATGGAGCACCCACAAGTTCTGAAGGCAAGCAGTTCCACTGGTTAATTGTTCTCGCTGTCAAGAAGAAAAAGTTTCCTATCTTCTAAGCTGCTTCTCTTCTTAACAAGTTTCCATCCATTAGTTCTTATTTCAGTCTGTGAGCAAATATGACCCATTAGGCCAGGGGTCTTCAAACTTGACAGCTTTAAGACTTGTGGACTTCAACTCCCAGAATCCCTCCTTCAATCATGTTAGCTCAGGAATTCTGGGAGTTGAGGTCCACAAGTCTTAAACTTGCCAAGTTTGAAGATCCTTGCATTAAACCATTCCATCTAATGCCTTTGACCCTCGAATCAAAGGTTTCCTTTTCAAACCCTCATCTTGTCTCATCAGGTCCCCCTACACACACACACACACACAAACAAACACACTCTCTCTCTCAACATTCCCAAACAATTCTTTCTGCATCTCTAAGAGGGTTTTTTTTTTTTGAGCCAGTCAACATGGAGAGGTTTCCCATGCATAACTCAATCTCTACTTACCCAATTAAGAGGATTTAATTGATATTTGTACCTATTTCTACTTGTGATGATCCAGCAGGGGGCAGCATCTAGCCACAAGACTGATCTTGGGGGGCGTGGGGGGGGAGACTGCAGGGTTAGTTAGACCTAGTTAATATTAGGATTACTCTCAGGATGAGATGCCAACAAAAAGTACTGGAAAGTCTAAAAAACATCCCCGAAATGGAAATTGTGAGCCACTTCAGGACTGTTTCCAAGAAAACATGAATAAGTACATGCGATCATCAGAGGTTGAGTTTTTAACATGCTGTATATCTTACTCTATTAGATAATTCATTTTTTTTATCGGCATATCTAGTTTTTTTTTTAAATATAAATGATATTGTGATGATTACATTGGTGATAATTTCTGCAGTGTCCATTGAACAACAAAATAACAGAGTTGGAAGGGACCTGGGAGATCTTCTAGTCCAACCCCCTGCTCAAGCTCATTTCAGACAAGTGGTTGTCCAATCTCTTTTTAAAAGCATCCAGTGTTGGAGAATCCACAACTTCTAGAAGCAAGTCATTCCACTGATTAATTGTTATCACTGTCAAGAAATTTCTCCTTAGTTCTAGGTTGGATCTCTCCTTAATCAATATCCATCCATTGCTTCTTGTTCTGCCTTCAGGTGTTCTGGAGAATACACTGACCCATTCTTGTTTGTGGCAGCTCCTTAAATATTGGGCCACTATCTGTCACTTCTAGTCCACCTTTTCACGAAAGTAGACATACCCAGTTCCTGCAACCGTATTTCATATATTTTAGCCTCCAGTCCCCTAATCATCCTAGTTGCTCTTCTCTGCCCTCTTTCTAAAGTCTCAACATCTTTTTAATATCGTGGTGACTAAAACTGGATACAGTATTCCAAGTGTAGTCTTACCAAGGCCTTATAAAATGGTAACAGATAACAGATAATCAGAGTTGGAAGGGACCTTGTAGGTCATCTAGTCCAACCCTCTGCCCAAGCGGGAGACCCTACATCATTTCTGACAAATGGCAGTCCAATCTCTTCTTGAAAGTCTTAAGTGATGAAACTCCCACAACTTCCGAGGGCAAGCTGTTCCATTAGTTGATTGTTCTCACTGTTAGAAAGTTTCTCCTTATTTCTAGGTTGAATCTCTCCTTGTTCAGTTTCCATCCATTGTTCCTTGTCTGGCCTACAGGCGCTTTAGAAAATAGCTTGACTCCCTCCTCTCTGTGGCAGCCCCTCAAATATTGGAAGACTGCTATCATGTCTCCCCTGGTCCTTCTCTTTACTAGACTTCACATGATCTTGATACTATCCCTCTGTTTATGCAGCCTAGAACTGTGTCGGCCTTTTGGGCCAGCATAAATAATATAACCCAATCGTCTGCCTTACCCAATATTTCTCCAATCTGATTTTATGATGTGGAATAATAATTTAAATTGCAGAAGAGAGATTGCAACTAAATAGTACTAATAACAAGGACTGATAGTGACACTGTGACTCAATGGATTTATTGTATTAGGTTCTCCATTGGATATTGGCTGGCCAGCCCTCTGCTGATGATCCTGAATTCAAGTGCCCAAAGCAGACTCTAGCAACTTCATTATTCCCTAAGTTTTATATCAAGATATGTTGGGGAAAAAATAATACTGCATTCCGTTGGGCTGCTGTAAATATCCTAAAACCCACAGTCTTGTTTGCTTAACTATCAAGTTTTATTTAATTACTTAAATATGTTACCTAGCATATTTCAGAGACTTCAAACAAGAATGAGGTTATTCCTTAAAATCTGCCTTCCATTGAGGACCTGTATCCTGCACGAGTCATAAAGAGGGCTGTAAAAATATTTACAGACCCCTCACATCCCGGACATAAACGGTTTCAACTCCTACCTTCAAAACGACGCTATAGAGCACTGCACATCAGAACAACTAGACACAAGGACAGTTTTTTCCCCAATGCCATCACTCTGTTAAACAAATAATTCCCTCTACACTGTCCAACTATTTACAAGGTCTGCACTACTATCATTACTAATCTTCTCATTACTCCTTATCACCCATCCCCTCCCACTTGTGACTATATGACTTTAACTTGTCGCTTGTATCCTTATGATTTATATTGACTGTTTTCCAATATGATTTGATTGCTTATTGCATCCCATGACTATCATTAAGTGCTGTACCTCATGATTCTTAATGAATGTATCTTTTCTTTTATGTATACTGAGAGTATTTGCACCAAGACAAATTCCTTGTGTGTCCAACCACACTTGGCCAATAAAGAATTCCATTCCATTCTTAATTCTATTCTTATGCTATTCTATTCCGTTCTATTTTTAATTCTATTCTATTCTTATTCTATTCTATTCTATTCTAATTCCATTCTATTCTATTCTAATTCTATTCTAATTCTATTCTATTCTACATATCCTCATGATCACATGAAGGTCAAATGATGATACTTTCAGGAACCAACCCAGAAAAAAACACTCTAAAAACTGGTAGAATATATCAATGTTCTGTAGCAGCTTTTCTCAATTTTGGCAATTTTAAAAGATGTATGGACTTCAACTCCCAGAATTCCCCAGCTAGCATAGGAATTCTGGGAGTTGAAGTCCACAAGTCTTAAGTTACCTAAGTTGGACACCCCTGGTACCCAGTAGTATAAAAGATTCCAAGGACCCCTAAAATATATTATTCCTCTATTATACAAAGTCAGGTCTTGGTTATTCGTTTGCTTCCCTGTTTGCTATTTCAGTGGTATGTATTTTTGCCTTTGTACAGCAAAGTGTACCAGTTATATTCATTTCAAAACTTTCGAGGCCACTTTTAATTTATATATAATTTTCCCCAGATTATATACAAATGGAGTAAAAACCAACGCAAGCCATTAGCATCAGCCTTTTAATTATCTGTAGATAATTGCAACTACTAATAACTGTAATTTATATATAGATACGTCAGATGTGCATAAACAATTTCAAAGCAGCTATTCCTTTCTAACTGCTGCACACCCCATCATTTGAAAATGGCAAACTAATTCAGGTGCTTGGCAAATGGCATGATGTATCCCAGGGTCATGGGGTGGCCATTTATGACCTTCCCAGCTGGCTTCCGACAAGTTAGCAATATGGTTGTTAAGTGAATCTGGGTTCCGCATTGACTTTGCTTGTCAGAAAGTCACAACAGGGGATCACATGACCTCAGGACGGTGTCACTGTGCCAGTAGTGGGATCCTACCTTAGTCGCTACTGGTTTGGTGGGTGATCATGTGTGCGCCACTAATGCGGGTGCCCCTAACAAGCCAATCAGCTGAGAGGATGAAGAAACGAAAAACTAGAAGAAATCCTCCCACCCTCCCTGTTGTGGTTCGCTGGCAGCCTATGCAGATGGCAGCAGAATCGGACAGTGAGCAAGAAAGGGGACCAGTCCGGGAGTCTGGAGAGGACTTGGATGAGGGTCCTGCATCTGATGCAGGGATGGGGCCAGGACCATCTGGGAATGGGGTGCTGCCTCCAGAGCCTTCGGAGTCTAGCAGCAGCGAGGCAGAGGAACAAGGGGAGCCTATTCCCAATGCGTGTGTGCGCAGAGCTGCTAGAAGGCGAGAGCAGCTGAGACAAAAGGGGCGACTCAGGAGTAAGGCTGGGAGGTGATTGCCCCTTCCATAAGGTACAAAGGATGGGCAAAGATGATGAAACCTTTGCAGGAAGCAAAGTCGTTCGTTCGGTTCAGATTCATTCTTGAAACTCTTTGTACTTTGGTTGGTTTTTGTTCTAGTTCATTGGACACTTCTATTATTGGCAGCACTTCACAGGAAAGCAAGATGGGTGCTTATCTCGAGGGACTGTTTGAGATTCATTACCGCCTGGGAATGAAAATAATTCCCAGCATTACAATATACCAAGACTTGTTTTTAAAATAAGCATGTGCATAATTACAGTCTTGGTAGTCTTGGTCACAACACCCCCAGGCGCTTTTCGGTCTTTTATCCTGTCAGTTGATCATGGAAAGCTTGTTTTCCTCCTCTCAGCTGGCTTTTTTCCTCCTCTCAACTGATCAGAGACCTGAACCGGTAAAATATCACTACTGAACTGTGCTAAATATGAGTTAATTACCAAGTGTGAATTTTGAGCTCATGATCTCAGGAACACTGCAACGGTCTTAACTGTGAAAAGCAGTCATGAGGCACTATATTCCATGCCATCATAACTTTGAACAGTCACTAAATGAACTGTCATAAGTCAAGGACTATCTGTACCAAGTGAGCTGATAGTAACCAATGTTGCATTTTGTTCTTACATTAGCAATGGGCCATCAGCTAAAGAGACCTTAAGCCTTTAGGCTGACCAAGTTGAACTTCAATTAAGAGAGACTTCGAGAAAAAACACACAATACAGCATGCATGGAAGTAATCTTTTCCAAAAGAAAAGAAATGGCAGAAGGTATATTTTTGATTGGGAATTCAAGATAGTCTTCCACTGCTTGGCATCTCCTATTTGCTATATTAAAGCAAAATGAAGAAAATTCTATAGCAGATTATTTCCCAACTGTATGGAAAATGAGTAAGTCTACCTGATCATATTCAACCAGGGACTTGCCATGCAGAAGACTTGTATGGAAGAGAACCTGCCCTCTGGAATGGTCTGCCTCCGGAAATACGCAATAACATGGACCTGAGAGTTTTCAGATGTGCATTAAAAACCTGGCTCTTCGAGCAGGCCGGCCTAGGCTGAAATGGGATTTTTAATTTAGTATTAGTGTTTTAAATTGGGATTTTAAAATTTGGGTTTTAATAATTTATTGGAGGAGGGTATAATTTTAGACAGCCTATAATATTTAATTCTTTTTAACTTTTATAATTGTAATAAAGTTTTACGGTTGGCTGTGCACTGCCCTGAGTCCTTCGGGAGAAGGGCGATATATAAATATAATAAATAAATAAGTAAGTAAGTAAGTAAGTAAGTAAGTAAGTAAGTAAGTAAGTAAGTAAGTCAGTAAGTAAGTAAGTAAGTAAGTAAAACTATAATTCAGCTTTCAACCAGGATTGTAAGCATGCAATTTTTAATGCAAAAGTAGCAGATTGGAAGAGCTTCATGTAAAATTATTGTTAATGGATGGAATGGATCTGACATCTTGCCCAGCTAATTATCTCAGATGACAATAGTTCCAAATTACATTATTTTTGTCCTCTGTATCCATTTTCTTTCCACCAGTCCTGTTGATAATGAAAATGTACACCCAAACTGACGAGTACAAATATTGAATGTTTTCTGAAACTCAACTATTTACGTTCTGTTATGTGTTTTTGACAGATTTTGACAGATGAAATGTATTGCTAGTACATGACAGCTGAAAGTTAAGAAGCTTTGATATGATGCCTGCCAAAACTATTAAGAGATACCAACAAGTCTACAGAACTCGCATTAATTATTTCCACTTTCAAAATATGTTTTTGGAGTCTTGGATTCGTAATTGGGCCGAACAATTAGAAATCAAATGTTTGATTTCAATCAGGATTCAGGAAAGGATCTGGAGGCTAAACCATGTGATAAAAAAACTGTATTGTCACTTTGAATGTACATTAATCGGCATACATTAAAATGAAATTTCATTGCATACAGCTCTTAAAGGATCTCTACCTCCAATATACACTACATAAACATGACTAAATAAATATATACATACAAAATTATGCATATACCCACATATATTATATAACACAGTCTAGTTCAGATGAAACATGGCGAGAAAAACGAATCTTCCAAGTTTCCCAGATGGATGGCATAAGAAACAAAGTGGTTACAGAATCTGGGAATCTTGCTAGAAATACTTTGAAACCTCCTCCCAGAGGGGAGCAACAGAAACAGACCATGAAAAGGGTGTGTGGAGTCTCTAACAATGCTTTGAGCTCTAAGAACATAGCTCTTGTAAGCAGTATCCTGAATAACGGGAAGCGAGCTTCCTATAATCTTCTCTGCTGTCCTCACCACTCTTTCTATGGACTTTCTATTTGAGGCGCTGCTGCCACCAAACCAGCTTTGTTTAAAACGCTGTTAATCGTGCCTCTGTAAAAAAAAGTGGCCAGGACAGAAGGAGAAAGATGTACTCTCTTCATCCGATGGTGAGAGATGAGGGAACTAGATATGTCTGGTCTAACAAAGAGAAGGACTAGGGGTGATATGATAACAGTCTTCCAGTACTTGAGGAGCTGTCACAGAGAAGAAAGGGACAACCTATTCTCCAAAGCATCTGAGGGCAAGACAAGAAGTAATGGAAGGAAACTTATCAGATACTGAGCCAGTATATATCCAGCTGGTCATGAAAATCCAGTGCAACTCACTTAACAACTTAGCAATGAAAATTCTGGCCCCATTTGTGTTCATAAATCAAGGACTCCTATACAGGATTATCTGTCATGCCCTTGTTAGAGTCGGACTCTGAGGGAGAGGAGGAACAGCCAACGGAGTGGAGGTGTGGCTCCAGAGGTTGTGGAGGAGGCTGGGGAAAGGCAGAGGCCAGCAGTTAGAGGAAGAACCAGGCCCATCCCTTCTTCATCCTAGGACATGGGCAAGGAGGAACGGAGAAGGAAACAACTTGGCTTATGAGAGAGGAAGTGGCCATGATCCCCCTCATTGATTGCAGCTGGGGAGAACAGTATATAAGAGAGACAGTTAAAACACAGCATTGCCAGAAGCGAAGCGTGTATAATTTTGGGCTGAAGTTATCTTGGTTGGCGTCCTTCCAACAGACTGTGCCTTGTTATCTCCTTGAAGTTGGTAATTACTTATCCTGGTCTGTTGTGGAATTTCCTTCATTGTAGCTTGTTTTGGTTTTCTATTTCACCTCTATCTGCTCATTACGTTCGGACTGTATTGCTTTCTTTTGAAGACTATTTTTGAGTAAGTTTTATCTCCATCTGAGAATTATTGAACAGTGGGGCCAAGTTGGAGACATTAAAGAACATTTATTTACATTTTGGATTTTGTTACATTTGTGTTACACTCCGGGTCATCACATTATCTGTATTTTTTTATTAAGTTAAGCTGCCCTATAGAACAAGGGTCTCCAACCTTGGCAACTTTAAGACTTGTGGACTTCAACTCCCAGAGTTTCCCCCAGCCAGCTTCTCAAGGCCACAAATCTTAAAGTTGCCAAGGTTGGAGACCCCTGCTATAGAACATATTGCCGTAGTAAACTATGGGGTTTCATCAATATTTCTTTCTGTCTGCACGTTGGAAAGCGATAGCAACTATCCCTGACCTATCCCCCTCCTTATACAGTATAAGTAAGCAATACCGCAGATGAGGGAAATACAGCAATTATTAGGGTTTTAAAATGTGTGGTAATTTTCAACTTTTTAAAACTTTTTTACCCTGTTTTTATTGTGTTATTTCAGCCACTTGTTTAATTCTTTTTAAATCTATTTTAATTTTTTTATTAATTGTGTGGTTTTATCTCGGCTGTACACCGCCCCGAGTCTCATTTTGGGAGAGGGGGCAATATAAAATTTTTTAATAAATAGATAGATAGATAGATAGATAGATAGATAGATAGATAGATAGATAGATAGATAGATAGATAGATAAATAAGCATGAGCTTTCGTTATTATCCTTTTTTTTTTAAAGCGAAAAGAGCTGGGAGTGGTTGGATTCCCCTCCCCACTTTCCCACCTGACCCTCTGAGGAAACTTTTTTAAAAAAAGGGAAACCCCAAAAGTGATGAATCAGTTATTTAAAGGAATTACGATTTGCATAATTCATCATTCACTCCAGGAAACCCACAGATTCCCCCCCCCTCACCCCACTCCTCATTCCCCTCCCCAAAACCACAAAGGAGGAACAGGATAACTTTGGTGCTCCTATTTAACATATTTCTTTTGGCTTTCTCTCTCTTTTTTTTTTCTTTTTTGGTAATAGGGGTGATGATGAATCTCCTTCCGCTCGACTCCTATTTTGAGCTGTGATATTTTAATCTGTCCTGTTCTTGCTGGAACCGTGGAGATTAATGGGCCGGGTGACAGAGCTCAGAGGAAATAGCATAAATAAAGTAAAGTGGAGATCTGACATCTCGAATTTTATTGCTACCCCCCCACCTTTTTTTTTATTGTAGCCTCAGCATAAACAAAGCACAGCTGCGTTCTGCCTTAGCGGTACGAGCTCTCGCTCTGGGCCAATCCCTCTACCGCATCTCAGGGAAATGGCTCTTAGGGGGGCATCCCTATTCAAACAGACATTCACACAAACATAGAGCCCTCTTCCCTATCCTTTTCACATTAGCAAAGCATTCAGAGTAAAGCTGGAAGGGACTTTGGAAGTCCTCTAATCCAATCATTTGCTAGACCAATACTTGAATACAGCTCATCAGTCTGGAACCCCCACATTACGTATCTGATATTAACACAGCTGAGAAAGTCCAGAAATATTTCACAAGAAGAGCTCTCCACTCCTCTACTCGTTGCAGAATACCTTATGCCACCAGACTCGAAATTCTAGACCTAGACAACCTAGAACTACGCTGCCTTCGGTCCGATCTAAATATAGTATATAAAATCATACATTGCAATGTCCTAGCTGTCAATGAATACTTCAACCATAACAACACAAGAGCAAACAATAGATACAAACTCAAGGTAAACCACACCAAACTTGATTGCAGGAAATACGACTTCAGCAACAGAGTGGTCAATGTCTGGAATACTCGACCTGACTCTGTGGCTTCTTCCCCAAACCCCAACAACTTTAACCTGAGACTGTCTACTATTGACCTCATCTCTTTCCTAAGAGGTCTGTAGGGGGCGTGCATAAGCGCACCAACGTGCTTACCGTCCCTGTCCTATTGTTTCTTTTATTTTTCTTATATGTATCCATTTCATGTATTCATAACTATGTTTTTACTTATACTTATTACCTTGTAAGCAATTGACAAATCAAATAAATAAAAATAAAATAAATAAAGGCCCTGCACAAGCAGGAGTCCCTGTATCATTTCAGACAAGTGACTCTTCATTCTCTTCTTAAAAATTTCCAGTGATGAAGCACCCATAACTTCTGAAGGCAAGTTCTTCCACTGGTTAATTGTTCTCACTGTCAGGAAGTTTCCTCTCGAATCCAGATTGCTTCTCTCCTTGGTTAGCTTCCATTCCATTGTGTTTTGTCTTGCTTTCTGGTGCTTTGGAAAAGAAGTTGATCCCCTGTTAAGTAAAGGCCTGATTAAAGGCCTTTTAAATAATGAAAGGCCTTAAGACTAAAACATATGAAGAATGGCTGCAGGATTTGAGTTTGGCTAGACAGAAGAAAAAAAGGCCTGGGGAGACATACTAGCAGTATTTCAGTATTTGAGAGGCTGCCACAGGATGGGGTCAAATTATTTTCCAAAGCACCAGAGGGCAGGACAAGATCAATGGATGGCAACTTATGAAGGAGAAAAGCAACTTGAAATCAAGGAGAAACTTCTTAACAGTGAGCACAATTAACTAGTGGAACAGCTTTCTTCCAGAGGTTTTTTTTTTTTTTTTTTAATTACATTTATATGCCGCCCTTCTCCGGAGACTCAGGGCGGCTTACAGTCTATGGAGCACCATGCTAAGTGCTCGGCAATAGCCTTCATTCCATTGTATATGCCTCTTATTACTTGGGCTTTTTGGCCCCCCCAAGCGGCATTTTTACAAAGTCAGCTTATTGCCCCCAACAATCTTGGGTCCTCAATTTACCTACCCCGAGATGATGGAAGGCTGAGTCAACCTTGAGCCTGGTGGGATTCGAACCGGCACTAATTGCAGTCAGCTTGCACTAAGTGCTAGATGATTAACAGCCTGCACCACCAAGGCTCTTGTGGGTGCTTCATCACTGGAGTTTTTTTTAAAGAAGGGACTGGACAGTCACTTGTCTGAAATGGAATAGGGTCTCCTGCTTGAAAAGGGGGCTGGACTAGAAGACCTCCAAGGTCCCTTCCAGCTCTATTCTGATTCTGATTCTTTGGGGCAGCCTCTCAAATACTAGAATAGTGTTATCATGCTCCCCTCTAGTCCTTCTTTTCTCTAGACTAGCCGAACCCAAATCCTGCAACCGTTCTTCATATGTTTTAGTCAGCAGGCCTTTAATCATCTTAGTTGCTCTGCTCTGCCCTTTTTCCAAAGTCTCAATATATTTTTTGTAATATTTTATTCATTTATTTATTTGATTTGTCAATCGCTTACAAGATAATAGGTATAAGTATAAGCAGGAGTAAGAATACAGGAAATAGGTACGAATAAATGGGGACAATAGGACAGGGATGATAGGCACGATGGTACACTTATTCACGCCCCTTACAGATCTCTTAGAAATTGGGTGAGGTCAATAGTGGATAGTTTAAGGGTAAAGGAGTGAGGGTTAGAGGGTGTAAAAACAGAGTCAGGTAGTGTATTCCAGGCATTGACCACTCTGTTGCTGAAGTCGTACTTTCAATCGAGTTTGGAGCAGTTTACCTTGAGTTTTTATCTGTTGCGTGCTCTTGTATAGTTGCTGTTGAAGTAGATATTGACTGGTAGGATGTTGTAGCAGATAATTTTGTGTACTAGGTTTAAGTCCAACCGTAGGCGGTGTAGTTCTAGGTTGTCCAAGCCCCAAATTCCAAGCTTGGTGGTGTAGAGATATTCTATTGAGAGTAGAGGAGTGTAGTACTCTTCTCGTGAAATACTTCTTGACTCACTCAATTGTATTAATGTATTAATATGGTGACCAAAACTGGATGCAGTCTTCCAGGTGTGATCTTATCACTCACACACATAATGATGGATAGGTTTACTCAGAAGGAAGCCCTGCTCAGTTCCAAGGAGTTTCTTCCCAGATGTGAATGAGAAACGTCACAACAGCACAGATTAACTCAAATGGCTCTAACTCCTTTGCAAATCCCTTCTAGGACAAGAGAGTGCGTTCTGTTGAATTAATGCAACTGCATCAGAACTGTAAACATTGGAATGAGCAACAGATGGCAGTCAAGGGTTGGTCCATAAATGTTTATGTGTCATCATGGATTCATTTATATCATTTTTTTACCTATTTTGTTGCACTGGGCATGCATTTGCTATATTTTATCTTGAGAGCTTGAACCTGCTATTTTATCTCCTCAATGTCCCTGCAAGGTAGCCAAGATGCATCTCCATGGTTGATTTGAGAATTGTACAAGTTAAGGAATACACGATGCTGGAGAAGTTCAGAAGCTAGGTGAAGCCATGTTTCAAGCTGTTACATGCAGCTGTGTTCATACACATGGAACTAAGCCATCAGATTAATATTGATTTCATGCAATAAGTGAGCAATTGTGATTTGTACTCTTGGAAATGAATACTCAGAGATCTTCCTTCCTTCCTTCCTTCCTTCCTTCCTTCCTTCCTTCCTTCCTTCCTTCCTTCCTTCCTTCCTTCCCTCCCTCCCTTTACTTCTTTTTCACTTTCCTATTACTTTTGTCTCTTTTTAAACTTCCTTCCTTCCCTCCCTCTCTCTATTTCTTTTTCACTTTTCTATTACATCTCTCTCTCTTAACTTCCTTCCTTCCTTCCCTTCCTCTCTCTCTTTCTCCCTCTCCTCTTCTCTCTCCAAACTCTGGTATTTAATATGATTGAGAGACTAAAAATATGAAATATATGCCTGGAGAGTAATCATATAAACTGCATTTCAGTTTAATTAAATTTAAATGCAAGTGAGTAGAATCTCAGTATGGTTGGGAGCCATCAACATGCTAAATTGCTTTTAAGCTAACATAAATACAAGCTTTCTTCAGCCCTCCCTTCTCATTCATCTGAGGGAGATTCGATTTTAGGGGACCAATTGGGGGCTAATAGCCAGAATATCTGATGTTTCTAACACCTCTTGCCAATTTAGCCATAATGCCGAAATAGCAATTAGCTGAGCTATTTATCCATAAAGATTATGTGAAAGAGTAGCTAGAATTCTAGACTGGTGAGACCCACCTATGGGCCTCCATTTAATCACAGTTACTAAGTGATCATTTAAACTTAATCTGATAAAAGTGTTGTGAGGAAAAAGGGAGAACAAGGTTATTAGGAGTTATGAAAAAGATAATGCAAAGACTTGAGGTCATATCCTAGGAAGACAGGGTGAAGGAACTTGGTATATTTAGTGTGGAGAACAGAATGCAGAATAACATAATTGGAAGGGATCTTTGAGCAATTCTAGTCCAATTCGCTGCTCAAACAGGAGACACTATAATATTTCAAACAAGTGGAGGCAAATCGTTCCACTGATGAATTGTTCTCACCTTCAGGAAATTTCTCCTTAGGTTGGTTCTCTCCTTGATTGGTGTCCATCCATTGCTTTTTGTTCTCCTTCAGATGCTTTGGAGATTAAGTTGACCTCCTCTTTCTGTGACAGCCCCTCAAATATTGGAAGACCGAGTAGAGATATGGAATTGTTTTTCAAATATATATTAAAAGTTACATAAGAAGATGATCCAAAACTATCTCCATTGCCACCCAGAAATAATGGGCATAAGCTGCAGATACCTAGATTTCTTTAAATATAAGGGGAAAGCATATTGATGCAAAAAATTTGCCCAACAACGGAGTTGTTCTGACCCAACCGGGTTCCCAGAGAGCAAACACAGACAAAGGCATCAGCCCCCACCTTTTAAGGTTTAATCACAATTCTGTTCCTTTACAGATAAAAGGCTGCTTTCCACTAATTAGCTCTGACAAGAAAGAGCCTTGCCAAGTTGTTTGTCAAGGCTGCCAAAAACCCAGAGATAAGAACTAATTTACAAGATTCTCAAAACACGAACTAAGATGTCCGCAAGTTGAACTTCAGAGCTTCTTTGCTTTCTGCAAAGAACGCTTTTCCAAACCTGGCTTTTATCCTCTTGAGGGAGGGGCCATTACCTTGCAGCCTTACTCCCGAGTTGCCTGTGCTGCTGTAATTGTTTTTTCCTCTGAGTAATCCTTCGTGCACATGCACTTGGCACAAGCTCCTCGGGAACCTCCTCGTCACTGCTGCCAGTCCCCACAATCTCTGAATGCAGCAGTCTACTCCCTGATGGTCCTGTCCCCTAATCAGAGTCATCGCCCTCCTCAGCCATCTGCATCTGCTGCCGGCTGACCACAACAGGAGCCATCTACTTCTGAAGGTTGAGAGTTCTCCCATCTTTTTCTCTGAAGGGTTTTAAGAAGAGTCTGGGTAGCCTCTTCTCAATGCAGGATTGAATTAAATCACCCTTGTGGTCTCTTCCAACTCACCAGTTCAATGACGCTACACATCAATTGGAGATAAGAGTCTTTGTCAGTTCAATGCCAAGAATTGGAATCATGACCTTCTGCTCTATTATTGTTCTGATGATCTCCCTGACAGAGTTGTAACTGAGATTTCAGCATTCCAAATTATTGAGGATTTAATTCTCTCCCATGTTGAAAATATCTTGCTTATGAAACACTAGGGGGTTTAGGAAAATTGATTTTGTTTGAGCCTCTGTTTGACAAGCTGGTTTACTGAAAGAGTTAGCTTTCAATAGAAGAGAACATTTGGAGATCAGGATTAAATTGTGGGGTCCTTATGCTCTCTGAGCTTGGTGGTTTTCTTGCAGACATTTCGTTACCCAAGTAGATAGCACATCAGTGCTAAAGGGGAGTGGGAATAGGAACCTCGTTCACACCTAGCACTTATGATGTTACCTGGTTGGGTAATGAAACGTCTTCAAGAAAACAACCAAGCTCAGAGAATACCAAGGACCCCTTATGGCATCTTTCTCCAGCAAACCCTTCCCTGTGCACTTGTCTTTCTCAACATTAGTCCATCCATCACCTGTGATCTCCTCCAGTTCAATGAAACTACTTTGGTTAACAAACAGCTACCCATGATAGGCTGATACCATGTTTCCCCAAAAATAAAGACCTATCTCGAAAATAAGACCTAGCCTAATTCGAGTGTGTTTCCAATATAAGCCCTATACAAAAAATAAGCCCTAGTTAAGGTTGTCATCGGTGGAGGGTGTGGCAGTGCCTGGCAGCAGCTACAGCCTGTGCAGTGCAGGTGAGTTGATTGCCTCTCTAAGCATTAGAGATGGGGGGGAGGCATGCGATCCAGATGCACCACGTTGGACACGGGAAAGCACGGAGTGAGTGGCTGGCCATGGGAGGCTCATCTTCATGTGACAGCACTGTCAACAGACAGAGGCAGAAGCGCGGGGGAGAAGGTAGGCGATCCTGACACACTGCATGGGCCACAGGAAAGCTTAGAGATGGGATGAGCCGCGGCTGGCCGCCCACTCCGTCCCACTGTCTCTCGACTTCTCTCCTCCATTGTCGCTGCGAGCAAGTAGAAGAAGTGGGCCTCTCATATAGGGGTGGGAAATAAGACACCCCTGAAAATAAGCCCTAGCACTTATTTTGGAGCCATAAAAAATATAACACCGGGTCTTATTTTCGGGAAAACGTAGTATACAGATCAACATTCTTTCCTGGTGTTCTGAATGTAAACCCACAAACTTCCAAAGCTGCAATACTTCTAATATCGTAATTTGTGTATAGACATAATAAAGCATGGGCATCCTCGGGTGAATTAGTGCTATGATGTCATTGTGCAAATGACATAAATGTCATCAATGACATTAGCCAAGTCACAATACATATATAGTGTCCTTATGGCATTTGTCAGATTCTTATGACGGGTTGGCATGCTGCCCTAAATATAATGTATTTCGTTTTTCAGTCTCAGCTTAGCCTTTTGCCTGATTCCAGCCACTGTAATGCACGGGTTACAGCTTGCCATGAAGAACAAATCCAGCCAACTGTCATTTAATCAATAAACTGGGGTTAAAATAATCAGAGCTTTACAGAATATGGACACTAAGTCTTACATTTAGGTGACAGTGTGTCAGCCACAGAGCTAAGGGTCAGTCTGGTGTTGAACTGGAATTAGAGAGTCTTAAATTCAGCGTTACTTATAGCCGCAGTCTCTCAGAGTAGAGCACCCAGAGGACTGCGGGGAGAAATGGAGAAAAATGTGTTGTGTGTGCCTTCTTAGATTCCTAAAGGGAAGGCAAAATACAAATCTAACAAATACAGGTAGTCCTCAACTTACAACAGTTCAATTAATGACTGTCCAAAGTTATAACATCACTGAAAAAAAGTAACGGATAACAGATAATCAGAGTTGGAAGGGACTTTGTAGGTCATCTAGTCCAACCCCCCACCCAAGTGGAAGACCCTACATGATGTCTGACAAATGGAAGTCCAATCTCTCCTTGAAAGTCTTAAGTGATGACGCTCCCACAACTTCCAAAGACAAGCTGTTCCATTGGTTGATTGTTCTCACTGTCAGAAAGTTTCTCCTTATTTCCAAGTTGAATCTCTCCTTGTTCAGTTTCCATCCATTATTCCTTGTCTGGCCTACAGGTGGTTTAGAAAATAGCTTGAACCCCTTCCTCCCCGTGGCAGCCCCTCAAATATTGAAAGATTGCTATCATGTCTCCCCTGGTCCTTCTCTCCACTAGACTAGCCATGCCCAGTTCTTGTAACCATTCTTCGTATGTTTTAGTCTCCAGTCCTCTAATCATTCTGGTTGCTCTTCTCTGCACTCTTTCTAGAGCCTCAACATCTTTTTTATAGTGCGGTGACCAAAACTGGATGCAGTACTTTAGGTGTAGTCTTACTAAGGCTTTGTAGAGTGGTATTAATACCTCACTTGATCTCAGTTGTATCCCTCTGTTAATGCAATTTAAGATTGCATTAGTTTTTTTGGCTGCTGCTGTACGCTCTTGATTAGCTGAAACCCTAATCTTTTTCTTAGTAGTGTTACTACTACTCCTATTACTACTATCACTTCTCCTCTTCACAGATGGACAATGTGTTGAGAAATTTGAATCTCATAGCTATAGGGAAGGTGGTGAAGTTATGCTGTCCCATCACTAGGATGGGTGGGAGTCACTTTTCTAATGTATAGGGTGGCATTGGTACCTCCCTTGATCTTGATTGTATCCCTCTGTTAATGCAACTTAGGGTTGCATTAGCTTTTTTGGCTGCTGCTGCACACTGCTAGCTCATATTTAGCTGGTTGTCCACTAAGAATCCAAGATCCCTCTCACAGTTACTGCTATTGAGCCTAGCTTCACCCATAAGTGATTTATGACTATTTTTCATACTTATGACTACTGCAACAACTTCATAGTCACATGACCAAGATTTGGACGCTTGGCAACTCGTTCATATTTATGTTGCCAAATCATGTTCACACCTCTGGCTGCCTTCTGACAAGCCAAGTTAATGAGGAAGCTAGATTCACTTAACCACCGGGTTATTAATTTAACAACTACACTGATTCACTTAAGAACTGTGGCAAAGAAAGTCATAAAATGGGGCAAAACTCACTTAAGAAATGTTTCACTGAGCAACATAAATTTTGGGCTCAATTATGGTCAGAAGTCAAGGACTATCTGCATTTATACGAAGTTCTCGCAATTAGATGTGGTATGCATACAGAATTGTAGAATTTATGAAATGCAATCACAAATATGCTCAGGTTTTTGGCTTGTTTCTTATTTTGGCCTGAGACGTTACTCAAATTTCATCCAGTTTTCAACCCCTTATGCTTTCTTTCTCTTTTTCATAGACACACGTAATTACATCTCAGAATCTGATGTTGGGTTGCAAAAATCCAAGTAACTACTATATGGCCACACGGAAATGCAAAAAAAATATTCTTTTACTGTTTAGTTCATAGAGGCATATAGGCAATTTCATTTAGACCAAAAAAGACAATTTTACAATTTTTTAAATATTTTCTCCAGATCTTTCTCTCATGTGAGAAAAGGCCAAAGATAGATCTCACCCCAACGACATTTGTACTTTTAGCCTCTTTGAACATCACTGAAACAATGTTTAAAATCTTTTTTCACTAACAATATGACCATTCCTTTATGTATTTTACTCTCCACTTGTGTTTCAGATTTAGAAGGAAACTGCAAAGGAATTTAAAATCAATACAATGATTTAATTCAAGCAAATAAAAAGATCAGAAAGTTCTAAGATCGCAAAGGGATCGCAAAGTTGATTTAATTTACAAAGAGTAGGGTTTTAACATGATCTTCCTGTGCATTCAACATTCGACAACAACAAAAACCCGCACCAATCCTTTAAAAAGACAAAGCTACATCAACAACTTTTATAGGCTTTTCCCCTAAGAGTTAGGTTTTGAACTCACAACGAGTTTATACAGTATTCCTCTACAAAGTCAGCAAAATAAAAGTTTTCGGAACACTCCAACACACAGCTAGGTAGCACATTAATTTTGCTTAACTTATTCATTTATGCTTTCAGGCCACCTAATAATTTAAATTCAGTGAACACTATACCAGTAAACGAAAAGCCTACAGTACAAAACCACAATAAAATGATGATAACAAAACATCACAGCAGAGAAAAATTCCGACTGACCTCTCTTTTCTATAACTATTTCAGACTCGAGAATTCAGAAAGAACCACAATTCCTGATGCTTTGTGAAAGGAAACTAATTCAGAACCGCATTCCATAGAATGGAGCAGGCATTTATTCAGAGTCTGTGGCAATTTAATGAATCTTATCCAGAACGTGGCAAAATGATACCTTTTTTTTTTCTAGTGATGGACGAGCTCAGCTGAAGAGAATTCAAATCAAGTTTTTCCCGAAGGTTGCAATCTAGACACAATTTAGATTATCGTGAATTCATTCCTTGGTCTCTTTAAAAATCAGGATAAGCAACTTCCATATGCTTCAGACCATTGGCACCATCATCCGTCCATAATGGTACAGGTAGTCCTCAACTTACAACCATTTCTTTAACGACTGTTTGAAGTCATAACGGCACTGAAAAAAGTGACTTAGGATCAGTTCTCATACTTCCTGCATATCATCCCCACAATCACGTGGTCAAAATTGGGGCGCCTGGCACCCAGCACATATTTAGGACAGTTGCAGGTCATATGATTGTCATTTGCAACTTTCCCAATTGTATTCATTTAGCAACCACAAGATTTACTTGGCACTTGCAGAGATTTACTTAACAAAAAAAAAGTCATAAAATTGAGTACAACTCATTTAACAGCCACTTTGAGTAAATCATGTGTAGAACGTTAGCACCCACCCTGCTCCTAGAAGAGTGAAATATTTTAGGAAATATTAAAAAAGGCAGAAGATTATATTTCCCTGGATGATAAAAGAAGAAACATGTTTTAAAGACAGAAAACAACCATCTGCCTCCAGCAGATATTTGCCCATTAAGAAAGGCTGGGCCAGCCCATCTACAAGACAAAAAACCTTCAGTTCCAGAGTGATGTGATTAAGACATGACCTTCCAGGACATAATAGGATTATCCCATCTAGCAGCAGAGCCCACCACATGGAATAATCTAAGGACATTGCATTACCCAGCAAGTTTCAACCAAAGGAGCTCAGACAACTTCAGCTATGACCTCTGCATAGTCCCATGGGAGTCTGACAGCAGTCAATAGAATATATATTCTTGCACAGTAACAGGAAGCTCAAGTTCAAAGCCCAAGAGAGAGTATAAATACCCCTCTCTCTCAACTCCATGGGTTTGAGCTGCCCAGGAGCTCAAACCCATGTGGTCCTGTCTATCAATAAACCATCTTTCCAATCAGCCTCCATGTTTCCAGAGTCTTTCTCCCCGCTTGGAACTGAACCAGATGGATATTTCTTCCAACAAATGGAAATTCTAGTCCCAGTTGTGGGACTACCTGTATTACAAATCAGAAACCAAACCAGGCAGAGAGCATCAGGTTAACTCTCCTTTCGGTAGACGACGTCATTAAGAATACAAACCAAAACAGCTCCATTCCATCCATGCTTTTGTCCCCAAACTTACCTGTCACCAATAACGAGAGAGGTTGTTGCCTCAGGAAGAGATTGACAGATGGATTATTTCTGATCCAGGTCACTTTCACAGGCAGTAACCCCCAGCTCTGTTACGTCCCAGTTCTCCATTAATCTGTAGATTTTTTTTTTTAAAAAAAGACAAGACAAAATAAGATGGACTACATATTGAAATAGGTGTCTTGGGATGTATTGTCTCTCGAAATATATGTATGTAGGCAAGAGCGCACAAATGGGGGATAATGTTTTGCAGAGAATCATTTCTGGTGGTGGAGGGATGACACAGTCTGCTAATATAGCAAAGCTAGACTGGAAACTTTATCACAGAACTGTGAATTGGGAAGAAAGCATTTTGCAGCAGCTCTTATTTGAAGGGAGTATTTTGAAAGAAAATATGCATAATTACGTATTTAAATATGCAATTCAAGAAGGGAAGAGAAAACAGATTAGGCGGAAAGCGGAACAGAATTATAAGTAAAAACAACGAAAGTGTTTTTAAGGTAAAAACAGCAAGAACCAAATGGAATGAGAGCAATTAAATGTCCTTCCTTCATCCTCATCCTGCTTTCCTTTTTAGATCTTTGTGTAGTAGTTAAGGTGCCAGCCTAGACACTAGGAGACTGAGAGTTCTAGTCTCACCTTAGTCCTGAAAGCCAGCTGGGTGATTTTGGCCCAGTTATTCTCTTTCAGCCCAATCCACCTCAACAGGATTGTTGTGGGGAAAATAGGAGGAAGGAAGTGCACTGGGGATGTTTGCCACCTTGAATTATTTATAAACAAAGAAACAAAAAAAAGTGGGATGAGAAGGAAAGAAAGAAAGAAAGAAAGAAAGAAAGAAAGAAAGAAAGAAAGAAAGAAAGAAAGAAAGAAAGAAAGAAAGAAAGAAAGAAAGAAAGAAAGAAAGAAAGAAAGAAAGAGAAAGATGGCCCACCCAATTGCAAGACCTCCACGACAGCTCTAAATAGCATCTGTCAACCATCCCAAATATATTTTTTTTTAAATGAAATAGCCCAAATGGTGAGTTTGTCCAATCTTGAAATTTCCAGCCTTCTTGGTGACTTCAGCTAAATGGGATGAGATGGGAAATGGATCCAAATGTAAAAAATGATTTTTTGACCATGGTTTAGAATGGCATCTAATGTAGAATGTTGGACTTTTTTTTTTTTTGCTTTAACACACCTCAATTACAAACCTTGATTTGATAGAGGATAATATTTGTAGCTCAGGGTTGAACTCTAGGGCTCTTGGTGCTCTCTGACCTTGGTGATTGTCTTGCACACATTTCATTACCCAACTAGGTAGCATTATGGATGCAAGAAAGGAATGGGGTTTGCTCTCTGTTTACTACCCTACTGTACTCTATTTTACTTTACTGTACTGTATTCTACTTTACTCTACAGAATATTTGTAGCTCTAGATGCTCTCTGAGCTTGGTGGTTTTCTTGCAGAAATTTTATTACCCAACTAATATGTATATACTTATAACTATGCATATATGTATATAACTATGTATATACTTATACCTATTATCTTGTAAGCGATTGACAAATAAAATACATTCTAAATTCTAAACTAAGTAACATTATCAGTTCAAGGAGATAGTGAGGTTTGCTTTATATTTACTACTCTACTCTGCTCTATTCTATTGTACTCTACTGTACAGTAGTAAACTCTACTCTACTCTATTCTACACTACATTATACTATAGAATATTTGTAGCTCAAGAGTCCTTGGTGCTGTCTGCGCTTGATGATTTTCTTGAAGACATTTCATTACCAAACTAGGTAACATTATCAATCTTGGAACATTGCTCTCTGTTTACTATTATTATTCTGTTCTACCCTTCTCTTCTTTTCTCTATTCTGCAGAAAATTTCTAGCTCAGGTCTGAAGTGTGGGGTCCTTGGTGCTCTCTGGGCTTGGTAGTTTTCTTGTGGACATTTCCTTATCATGCTAAGTAACATCACCAGTAATCAAACCAGCAAGAAAACCACTAAGCTCAGAAAACCCCTAAGACACCACAAACCTTGATTTATCACACCAAATAAAGCATGGAAATCTTTCTCATTGTATGTTTAGTCATGCTTGCTAGAGTCCATGAGTCTCTACTCTACATGAACAGTACTTTGTGACAGTCACTGCCTTTCTGGAAAGCCATTTTCTTGCCCGATACTATCCTTATTAAATTGGGCTTCTCTCTCCATCTCATAAATGTACATTTCTGAATGAGCCATAAGTAGCTGTACAGAAACGGATAAATCATAACACGACAAAGCAGGGTGTGGTCTCAGATTTATTTTTATAATGTAGGTGATAAGAGAACATTTAAATCTATAGTATTTATCTTTTTACTGTTCCACTTTGAGATTGTTAAACTGTTTTTTTCTTTACTTAATCATCCCAGAAGCCTTTTATTGCTCACTGTGTAACAGACCAGCAAATATAATCCCTTAGTTGAGTGCCAATTAATAATTTTACAAAAACTTCATTCAGGATTAACCATCATGAAACAAATACAGTTCTCTTTGCTAATCCTCAATAAATCTATTGCTAATAGACAGTTATCATTCCGAGAATAAAAATATGAATTAATCTAATTTTAACATCTTAGTGAGATCATTATTGCATGTTAAAGAAATACACTCCACCGTGATTTAATGTATTGTTTTAATTATTGCTCTGATTTTATACTTGCCTTTGTATTACAACCAACCCTAAGGAAAAGAACAAAGCATCTAAGAAACACAATATGTTTAAACAATGAAGAACTTCGATTTAAATCAACCCTACAATAGGGACTAAATTCATTTAACAATGAAGAGGTAGCCAGATTGGCTCACAGTTATTTAAATATCCTAGATTTAATAATGATCAAGCTGTGGTTTTATACAGGTATAGTTCTTGACCTACAACCATCATTGACCCCAAAATTATGGTCACAAAAGTCATCACAGACATTAAGCAGGTCACCATGTAACTATATCCAATTACAACCTTTTCTGTGGCAGCTGTTATGCGAATGCTTTGGACGTTAAGCGAAACCATTGTACCCACACAGCCTTTTTTTGCCGGAAACTGGACGTAAAGGCTATTTTTGGGTAAAAAGCATTGTAATTTACAGTCATGTGATCAAAGGATGTTGCCAATGGCTGTAAATGTGATCTCATTTTTGGCACTTGGCAACTGGCCCACAGGGCTGCAATGGGGGAACTCTGAAGCTGAGTCGTAAGTAGTTCCTTTAGATGTGATCTGATCTGTGTCATGCTCCTGTCGGAATCTGATTTGGAGAGGGAGGCCAAGCAGCTGACATGGAGTGTGAGTATGGCTCCGTTGGCTGTGGAAGAAACTGAGGAAGAGCAAAGTCCGGTTGGGCAGAGCAGGAGAGAGGTAGAGCAAGGGAGATGGAATTCAGAGGAAGACACAGGGCCACCCCCTCTTCATCCTAGGGCCCACAGGGAGGAACGGAGAAGGGAGCAATGTGAATTGCATGGCTTACGGGGGAGGAAAGGGCCATGATTCCTTTCATTAGCTGCAGCTGGGAACACAATGTTTAAAACGGGAGATTGTGCACAGCAAATTGTTGAATCACTGAAGTTATTAAGTGAGTAACAGGGTTGTTAAGTGAATCTGGCCACTTCCCCCATTGACTTTGCTTACCAGAAGATCACAAAAGGTGATCGCATGACCAGGGGTGGGATTCTTCAGATTTCCACCTATTCACTAGAACCGGTTGTTAATATTCTAAGCAGTTTGGAAAACCGGTTGTTAGAAGAAATTACTGGGCTAATCCTGTAAGAAAGACAGGAAGGAAACATTCTGGTGTTGCTTACAGAAACTGCCTCTCCGTTAACCCTTATTACATTCTTGGCAAGAGTAGACTTCCTGTCTCAGGCACCTCTCTGGAGTTTTTTTTCCCTTCCTTTGCTGGTACTTTGCTTATGTGGAGTGACCATTCAAAGTTACAATGGCACTGAAAAAAGTGATTTATGACCATTTTTCACACTTATGACTGTTGCAGAATCCCCACAGTCACGAGAGGCCAGGTGAGGAGATGCGTGCCTCGATGTGAGTGATGTTGAGTTGGCCACACCCAGCCAGTCACATGACAACCAAGCCACGCCCACCAACTAAGCCACACCCACAGAACCAGTTGTTAAAAAATATTATTCCCACCCCTGCACATGACCCTGGGACACTACAACCATCATACATGACGGAAGGAAAGGGAAGGGAAGATGGAAGGGAAGGGAAGGGAAGAAAGAGGGACGGGAAGGGAAGAAGGAAAGAGGGACGGGAAGGGAAAAAGGGAAAGGAAAGGAAGGATGGAAAGGAAGGGAAGGAAAGGAAAGGAAAGGAAAGAAGGGAAAGGAAGGGAAAAGGAAAGAAAAAGGAGAAAAGTGAAAGAAGCAGAGGAGGAATGAATGAAGAAAATGAGCCATTAGCTTCCTTGTCTCCTCTCTGCTGTCATCGATCTTTCTCCTAAGCCACACAATATGACAAGCTGGTCATATTTGCTATTTAGCTTACACTGGCAATTAAAAGACTCTTCCCCGTCCCCTTGAAAATGACCCAATCCTGACAGGAAGCTGCCTCAGCTGTGCCACACTTAAAAGCTGGGTCCTTCAAGGGTCAGATTTTTTTTTTCATTGACTTCCTTTATCTCTCTGTTGTTGTCCCCCAAGCCACCTTTCATTGTCAGGCCTGTGCCTCGGCCAGGCACATTCCAAGTTCCCACTCCAGCTACACGCTCCATGTAAATAGCATTTGTGTTAAGGAAGTCATGTCCTGGGTGACTGGTGTACATTGAAACTGATGTTGTTGTCGCTTTAGATCTGTCACTTTAGATCTTCGATCAAGCGGTGGAGGCAACTGGAGCAGGCAGCCGAGGAGGACGGAGATGAAATATTTATTTCCTTTTATTTAAAGCGGGCCCCGGTGTCCGTCACCGTTCCAAGCTGGCACAGCTGGTTAACCCTTGTTGGCACCTGTCTCTTTCGACTAAGATAAATATTACAGTGCATTTCACAGAGGTGAGAAATCAGGCAAAGGAAATTTTGGAGTACAACCATGGCGGTGTTATAATTCAGCGGCAGCCTGTGCAGACGGCAGTAGAATTGGACAATGGGGAAGAATGGGGACCAGTCCGGGAGTCTGGAGAGGACTCAGACGAGGGTCCTGCAGAGATGGGGCCAGGACCATCTGGGAGTGGAGTGCTGACTCCGGAGCCTTCAGAGTCTGGCAGCAGCGAGGCAGAGGAACAAGGGGAGCCTGTTCCCAGTGTGCGTGTGCGCAGAACTGCTAGAAGGCATGATCAGCTAAAACAAAAGGGGCGACTCGGGAGTAAGGCTTGGAGGTGATTGCCCCTCCCATAAGGTATAAAGGACAGGCAAAGGTGATGAAACCTTTGCAGGAAGCAAAGTTGTTCATTCAGTTCGGATTCATTCTTGAAGCTCTTTGTACTTCGGTTGGTTATTTTTCCTAGTACACTGGATACTTCTATTATTGGCAGCACTTCACAGGAAAGAAAGGTGGGTGCTTATCTCAAGGGACTGTTTGAGATTTATTACCGGCTGGGAATGAAAATAATTCCTGGCATAGCAATAAAACAAGGTTTATTTTTAAAATAAGCATGTGCATAATTATGGTCTCGGAAGCCTTGGTCAGAACAGGCGGCATCCCTGGGTGACAAAACCAAATTGACTCACATTTATCAAAAATGACTCATATTTATGATGAGAGCGGTGTCATGTATCATCTTTTGTGACATTCTGACAAGAAAAGTCAATAAATAAATGCAGATTCACTTAACAACTGCAGTGATTCACTTAACGGTGGCAAGAAAGGTCATTAACATGGAACAAAACACACTTAACAAATATTTCACCTAGCAACAGAAAAATGTTGGGTTCAATTATGGTCATAAGTCGGAAGTGGTGCGGTAGCCTAGAGGTGAAGCTCTTGCTTCACAGTCAGGAGGTTGTGAGTTCAATCCTAGGTAGAGGCAGATGTTTCTCTCTCTGGGCACAGTGAGAATATATCTGCTGAACAAAACTCTGCCTTGGCAACAGGAAGGGCATCCGGCCAGTAAACAATCTGCTAGTTCCATTCAGTTGCCCAGACTCCACCCTGCAAGGGATTATGGGGTCATTTAAAAAAAAGATGCATTGTGGTTGTAAGTCAAGGAGTGCCTGTATACCACCACAGTTGCCATCTTGACTTTCTGGATCTTATCCTGCAGATTTCTCAGTACTGGGATCTGGAAGATTCAGATTCAAATGCCCATTCAATCATATATTGATTTGGGACCAATTGCTCCCCTTCAGGACAATTGCCTCTTCACAAATTAGCCTGCATGATCCAAAATCCAAAAAGTCAGTTTCACTTATGTTCCATCATTAATCTCTTTAGGACTTATTTTATACATATCTTTTTCCCATATATTGTATGCATTTTCCCCCACTGTACATTTTTTTCTAAGCATGGTTTTTTTTTTCAGCTGAAAAGTGAATCACAAATATAAAGAAGCTACATTTCCAGTGATTCACCAACTCATCCTCAATGCATGAACAAGCCTATTTCACTAGAAACTACAGACCAAAATGAATAGAGTCATTTCCTTAACTTCTTTCAGGAAGTCAAAAATAGCCTGAATGGAACCAAAATAACAACAGCAGTTTATCTGAGTGAAATGAGGTTGGTGCAAAACAGTAGCATCTGTTGGCAATTCCTTTGACAAAAATCACACTTTTCCCAGGATTCAACTACAGCAAAGGACAGTTGTGCAATTCCAAGGGAAAAAAAATGGAGTTGCAGGCAGTTGCTTTGTGAGAGCGAGTTTGGTTTAGTGGTAAACGCGCCAAGTTAGAAAGTGGGAGGCTGTTAGTTCGAGTCCCGCCTTAGCCATGAAAGCCAGCTGGGTGACTTTGAGCCTGTCACTGTCTTTCAGTCCAACCTACCTCACAAGGTTGTTGCTCTGGGGAAAATAAGAGGAAGAAAGTATGTGTTCACTGCCTCGAGTTATTTGCAAAAATAGTAAAAATGGGTTCCCCTAAAAAAGGGGGAAAAATGGGGTACACTCATAAGGGGGAAAAAAATTCAGGAACCCCAAGGAAAATAAGAAGGGGAAATTCAGAACAAACAACAGAAAATAAACTCCACACCTCCACTCGCCATAGAATTCAACTATGTCTCCAGGCTCGAAATTTTGGGCCCTGGAACTGCGCCTCCTGTGGTCCGATCTAAGTATAGCTCACAAAATTGTCTGCTATAACATCTTGCCTATCAACAACTTCTTCAGTTTCAACCACAATAGTATACGGGCAAACAAACTCAAGGTAAACCGCTTCAAACTCGATTGCAGAAAATAAGATTTCAGCCACAGAGTGGTCAATGCCTGGAACACCCTTCCTGACTCAGTTGTTACAGCCGCAACCCCTCACAGCTTCAACCTCAAACTGTCTACTGTGGACCTCACCCCATTCTTAAGAGGTCCTTAAAGGGGGCGTGCAAAAGCGCACCAGCGGGCCTACCGTCCCTGCCTTACTGTCTCCGTTTATCTGTATTTACTTCCTTTGTTCTTGTTTATGTCCATACTTATAACTTGTGATCTTGTACATGTTTGACACACACACACACATATGTACAACATGTATATTTACATACAATAGTCCTTAGATAAGCTGTAGACTTCTTTATCTCAAGAAGGTATATTATCTAACATGCGAGATAGCTTTTAAAAAAGGATTTGAGAGAAATCTTAGATGATAAGGGCTACAGAATTACCAGGCACTATATTTTATTTCCAGTAAAGTTAGCTCTTGTTCAGGTGTTTGTCTGCAAAAGAAATGTGGCTATTTCAAATCAGAGCGTCAAAATAAATCCCTGGTTTGGGGAAAAATTTAGACGTTAAGATCTGGTGCGCTCAGAGAGTGGTGTGCACACCGCCTAAATCTTTCTGTGGTGAGTTATGGGTTAAGGGTGGAAAGTATGCAAAGAAGATGGCTTCAGTGAGTTTTGCTTTGAGTGTATTTTTCTAATTATGTTCCGAAATCATAGGAAATGTCAACTGCCATGAAACCACCAGGGACAAATATGGAAACAGAAAAGGAAGCAGAATGAAGATTTTGTAAGGAAGAAAGGTAAGTTTTACAAATCCAGATGAATGATCTGTTATTTCCTACAGATGCTAACTTGGTTTCTTGGGAACAAAAGGCGAATGGTCTTCCCAATTTCTGATATTACACATTATGGACCCTCTGATCCTGCAGGTAAACATGACAAGCTGCAATTGGAGGGCTACTTTTATAAAGCCCATCTAAGTTAGTGACTCACGTCATATCTTTCAGTATCAAATTCCACAATCTAACTTTGTTTAGTTGCAAGTGTATTTATTTTTGTCTCACTTGACTTTTCCATCAGTCAATTTCCTGGATAAACTTGAGTGAAATATTAGGGGAGACTTAACATAACCACTCTCTAGAATCTCTCAGGGTATATCTGTTAGGGTGAGAATACTAAATGTTTAGTCTGGCAAGATTCTGTCACAAGGTAATCATAACCAGTGGTGGGATTCAAATTTTTTTACTACTGGTTCTGTGGGTTGATGGGTGTGGCGTGGTGTGGTTTGGTGGGCGTGGCAGGGGAAGGATACTGCAAAATCCCCATTCCCACCCCACCCCACTAACCTGCTTTCCAACTCCGTTCTCCTGTGCAGGGCAACAAAATAAGACCCAGCCGATCAGCTGGGACTCAGGACAGAGGTGGTATTCAGCAGGTTCTGACCAGTTCTGAAGAACCGGTAGCGGAAATTTTGAGTAGTTTGGAGAACCGGCAAATACCACTTCTGACAGGAGATTTTACAATATCCTTCCCCTGTCACGCCCACCAAGCCATGCCCACAGAACTGATAGTAAAAAAATTGGAATCCCATCACTGACTCGGGAGGCAGAGAATAGATGGAGGCGGGGCCAGTCAGAGATGGCATTTGCTGGTTCTCCGAACCATTCAAAATTTCCGCTACCAGTTCTCCAGAACTAGTCAGAACCTGCTGAATACCATCTCTGGTCGTAACCTGTAGTGACAACATTTAGTGATGCAGGATCCAATTGGGTCGCCCTTTCGGAATTCATAGCAAGAGAAAAGTCCCCTGACGTTGGCTCCAGCATGAGTCTGAAACCTCGGAAGACAAAATCTGTGACTGAGCCAGATTGGGTCCTGCAAGATTATCCCAGGACACGTATATTTGCCTTCATTCATTAAGTGATGATTTGAAATTACAACAGTACTGAAAAAAGTGATTTATCATCATTTTTCAAATTTATGACCGTTGGGGAATCCCCACAGTCATGTGGTCAAAATTCAGATGCCTGGCAACTGACTCATCTTTATGATGGTTGCAGTGACCTGGCAACAGAATCAACAGGGAAACCAGTTTCACTTAACAAACATGTTACTAACCGAACGACTGTAGTGATTCACTTAACAACTGCAGCAAGAAAGGTCATAACATGGGACAAAATTCACTTAACAAATGTCTCGCTTAGCAACAGAAATGTTGGACTCAACTGTGGTCGTAAGTCGACAATATCCAGGCCTTTCAATGTAACATTTCAATTGGACTGTTTTTCTTCTGTTTGGGATAAATTGTTTTCTTTTCATGCCTTCCCCATTAGCCTGACAGTAGTCGATTGACTAAGGACCTCCAGTAAGCGTTATGGATAATTGATGATGTAAGCTGCTGAGACTCACCTTTTGGCAAGAAGGGCAGCAAACAAATTTAATAAATAATGAATAATAAAAAAGGAAGGTTTGCTTTTCCAAGAACCTTCCCAACTGCCATTCATGAATAAGAGAATAACAGAGTTGGAAGGGAACTTGGAGGTCTTCTAGTCCAACCCCCTGCTCAGGCAGAAAACCCTACACCACTTCAGACAAATGGGTTGTCCAATCTCTTCTTAAAAACTTCTGGTTTTGGAGCACCCACAACTCCTGGAGGCAAGTTGTTCCATTGATTCATTGTTCTAACTGCCAGGAAATTTCTCCTTAGTTCTACATTGCTTCTCTCTTTGATTAGTTTCCACCCATTGCTTCTTGTCCTGCCTTCAGGGGCTTTGGAGAATAGCTTGCCCCTCCCTCTTCTTTGTGGCAGCCTCTGAGATATTGGAACACTGCTATCATGTCACCCCCTAGTCCTTCTTTTCATCAAACTAGACTTACCCAATTCCAGCAACTGTTCTTTATATGTTTTAGCCTCCAGTCCCTTAATCATCTTTCTTGCTCTTCACTGCACTCTTTCCAGAGTCTCTACATTTTTGATATCATTATATGACTTTGAAACATTGAAGCAACCTCTTCCAAATTCTGCTTTTATGTTCCCTTGTACTCCAGCACTATACACCTGCTCCAAAGAACAGAGAGAGAGAAGCAATGACAAAGGAAAATGAAAAACCTTTTCCACACACACACACACACACAAAACCCAGGGGTGGAATTCTACCAGTTCACACCTATTCGCTAGAACCAGTTGTTAACATTATAAGCAGTTTGGAGAACCGGTTGTTAGAAGAAATTACTGGCCTAATCCTGTAAGTAAGGAAACATTCTGGTGTTGCTTACAGAAACTGTCCTCTCTGTTAACCCTTATTACATTCTTGGCAGGACTAGACTTCCTGTCTCAGGAACTTCTCTGGAGTTTTTTTTCCCTCCTTTGCTGGTACTTTGCTTGTGTGGAGTGACCATTCAAAGTTACAATGGCACTGAAAAAAGTGACTTATGACCATTTTTCACACTTATGACTGTTGCAGCATCCCCACAGTCTTGAGAGGCCAGGCGAGGAGATTCGTGCCTCGATGTGAGTGATATTGAGTTGGTCATGCCCAGCCAATAACATGACCACCAAGCCATGTCCACCCAGTCACATGACCACCAAGCCATGCCCACCACCTAAGCCATGCCCACAGAACCGGTTGTTAAAAAATTTTGAATCCCATCCCTGACAAAAAAACCCATGTGTGCTCTCACTTTTCCCACACACTCTCTAGGAAATAGATAAAGACAGCTTGTGTCTTTAAAATCCATCCACTCAAAGCAAAGTAAAACAGGGAGAAGGGAGATTTTCATGCCACACCCTCCCCCTCTGCATTCACAGCCAGTTATTATAATGAAACAACAAAGTTTCATTTACACAAGTTTAAATCCCTCCAAATCTCTATCTTTGCAGATCTCTTTCCCTTTGAAATGTATCCCAGTATTATTATCCTTGAATACACATGAAAACATTAAGCTGTGAATTCTTAATAAGAGCTACATCTGGTTTGGCTGCACTGAATTACACGCGCATGTTTGATTAAACGCCCAAATTATTCCCACTTAAGCAATATCCATGTGGGCAATGCTTAGGCACCTACTTAAAAATTAGCTTTTAACAGATGACCCCAGGGGCTTGCCATGCAAGTTGTGGACTTCACCGGGGGAAATATAAGGTCACCAATTTGCTCAGCCCTATGGCTTTCTCCCCATGGAGACTAAGCATGCGATTGTCTTGTAGGAATCATAGAATCATAAGGCTGGAAGGGAACTTAGAGGTCTTTTAGTCCAATCCCCTACCAAGGCAGGAGTTCTTATATGATCCCAGACAAATGATTTTGGGGCCGGACAATCTAGAACTGTGCTACCTGTGGTTTGATCTAAACATAGTTCACAAAATTGTCTGCTATAACATTTTGTCTGTCAATGACTTCTTGAACCTCAATCACAATAATACATGGGCAAACAATCGATACAAACTCAAGGTAAACTGCTCCAAACTCGATTGCAGAAAATACGACTTCATCAATAAAGTGGTCAATGCCTGGAATGCACTACCCGACTCCATTGTTACAGCCTCAACCCCTCACAGCTTCAACCTAAAACTGTCTACCGTGGACCTCATCCCATTCCTAAGAGGTGGTTAAAGGGGGCGTGCATAAGCACACCAGCGTGCCTACCATCCCTCTCTTACCGTCCCCATTTATCTGTATTTACTCCCTTTGATCTTGTTTATGTTCATGCTTACACTTGTTATCTTGTACATGTTTGACAAACAAACAAATAAGATAAATTTAATAAAATAAATAAATAAAATGATTGTCCAATCTTTTCTTGAAAACCTCCAACAATTGAGCAACCACTACTCCACGAGGCAAGCTGTTCCATTGA
Organism: Bungarus multicinctus; assembly: GCA_023653725.1. Classification (NCBI taxonomy): domain Eukaryota; kingdom Metazoa; phylum Chordata; class Lepidosauria; order Squamata; family Elapidae; genus Bungarus; species Bungarus multicinctus. The sequence continues at coordinate 72,938,585 of CM042848.1, read as the reverse complement.
TTAATTGTTCTGTTAGGAACAATTATTTCCAGATTGGATCTCCCTCTAATGAACTTCCATGGCTTCTTGTCCTGCCCTCAGGTGCTTTGGAGAATAAATCAAATTTCTTCCCTTTGATAGGTCTTCACGTTTTCCCTTCAATAAGCTAAACATATCTAGTTCCCTTAGCTATTCATTGTATGGTTTAGCTTCCAGAGCCCTAATCATCTTTATTGCTCTTCTCTACTCTCTTTCTAGGACCTAAGCATTTTTTTTTTACCTATCTAGGTGACCAGAATGTCAAATAAAAAAAAATACTCCTTTGGTCATTTTAGTTGCCAGCAGAAAGGGGTGGATGAAAGCAGTGCATTCCTCAAGTGCCTTAGATAATCGCCTTAGCAGTCCAAAACAGTCAGCGAACAAGAAATTTACTGGAGAGCATGATTGATGACTCTTGGCTATGGATGTGTCCCATTGGAGAATATACATCCAGGGGGTGGGGGAAGACCAGGATCAAGGGGGAAGTGAATGGTGTATTTTAGTAACGTTGCATCCAGCTAACACCAACATGGCCATTCCTAATAAAATATTTTTTTTTTTACTTGGAGAGATGTGGCTAGAGACTTAGGATTTGAATGGGGGTGGATTTGTTGGAACCCTGACACAGAACTGGATCCAGTATTCCAAATGTGATCTTGATCATTCCATTCCAAAGTAGTAAAATAGCCATTAATCAGAAAAAGCATAGTTATCAGCATCAATTCCATATTCCATCAGACTGATACCAGCTTATCCAAAGAGCAGAAGGCAAAGGAAGGGGATTTGTTTTGCACAGACAGAGGCATATTTAGCTCAGGAAGAAAGAGAAACATAAAAATTATTCTCGCTGGATATTCTTTATATAATACCCCCATAGTCCATTCTCCTGTTATGCAACTCAGCTTAACAGAATAACAGAGTTGGAAGGGAGCTTGGAGGTCTTCTAGCCCAACCCGCTCCTTGAGCAGGAAACCCTATAATATTTCAGAGAAATGGCTGTCCAGTCTCTTCTTTAAAACCTCCAGTGTTGGGAGCTCCCACAACTTCTGGAGGAAAATCATAGACTGATTAAAAGTCTATGGAGATTCTCAGTCACCCAGGTCAAAGGTGGCTTTTTCAGGAGGCAACTGGACTTTCTTCTTCTTGTTGTTGTTGTTGTTTTCAAGACGTTTCACTTCGCATCCAGGAAGATTCTTTAGCTCTGATTGTATGGTGGGAAAAGGAAGGATTTATATTCCTTGCAGACAGCTGGTCATTTGCATTCTTTTAGAGAATCGTTAAGGCCACTTGGAGGTTCATCTGTGTCCTCAGGGTCACCTCAGTAGTTCAAATGGATGTGGAGCCTTCTTAGCTGCAGGTTGTTTAATGGATAAACCTCCAAGTGGCCTCAACGGCTCTCTGAAAAGAATGCAAATGACCAGGCGATTGCAAATGGGGGCCCCCATTCAGTCAGAGCTGAAGAAGCTTCTTGGATGAGAAGTTAAATTGTCTTCAACAGAAAAAAACCAAGGAAGTCCAGTTGCCTCCTGAAAAAGCCCCTTTGGGGTTCCACTGATTGATTATTCTAACTATCAGAAAACAGATCTAGGCTGGTTTTCTCCTTAGTTTTCATCCATTGTTCTGCCTTCAGGTGCTTTAGAGAATAGGTTTACCCCCCCCCCTTCTTCATGGCAGCCCCTAGAACCATGATGGCAAATCTATGGCAAGCGTGCCACAGGTGGCGCACAGAGCCATTTGTGCGGGCACGCAAGCCCCAGCCAGATTTACCTGCACTGCACATGCGTGCGCCTCCCAGATGATTTTTGGCTTGTTTGAGGCCTTTTGCACCCTCCTGGGGGTTCAAGGGAAGCCTCTGCAGCCTTTGGTGGCTGAAAAATGGGCCTGTTTCAGCACTTCCAAAAACGGGCACTTCTGGTATTTCCAGAAGGCCTGTTTTTTGGCCTCCCGAGACTGCAGAGGTTCCCCTCAAGCCTCGGGGAGGCCGAAAATCAGCTGGGAGGTGTACACATGTGCAGTGCAGGTAAGGGGGCAAGGGTGGTGTTGCGTGCGCATGTACAGGGGGCGGGGCGCATTGCATTGTGGGTGCCGGCATGCGCTTACGCGCTTTCAGCACACCACAACAAAAAGGTTCGCCATTACTGCCCTAGAAGCTTGGCCCCTACCAACTGAATACAAACCAGGGAGGCAGGAAGTGCAGGAATATTTCCCAATTTGTATCACCCCCAAAGGCACTGCAGCTGACTTCATCCAATCCTTTACATTATGAACCCCTTTATTATATCCCTTTCTTTCATTTTTTTTTTCCAAAAAGAAAGACAGATCATTTTTCAAAGGCCCCCTTGCGTCTTTTCAACGAGATCAATGCAAAAACACGAGGGTCTACACTTAAAGTTCTATAAATGGAAACTAATTCCCAGGTTTTAATAACAAATTGCTGGTCTGTGAGTTGAGTCAATTCTGCTCATTTTCTCCTCTCCCTGATTTTTTTCATGCGTTAGTAATGCATTCACACCATGTACCCACAAAAGGGTTTTTATGCTAGGGATAAGAATCACATCACTTTGTTCAAGGGGTAGGACCAGTGGTAGCCTTTAGAAAACCTTGCCCTTCAAAATATGTAGCTGACACAGCAGATCTTAGCTTCTTCCTCACCTAACGTCAGTGTGCTCAGAGCCAACCAGGGGTGGGATGCAATTATTTTTACTACTAGTTCTGTGGCCATGGCTAGGTGGGCATGGCCATGTAACTGGGTGGATATGGCTTCTTTTTTTGCAGCACCTTCCCCATGCTCCATTTTTTTAACCTCCAGGGCCTCAGGGAAGCCTTCTGGGAGCCTGTTTTTGCTCCCAAGAGGCTTCCCTGAGGCCAGGAAGCAAAAACCGAAGCGCAGGGGGGCCACGCAGCACCCTTTTTTGCCTCCTGGGCCTCAGGGAAGCCTCCTGGGCAAAGTAGTAAGACACCGAGGGGGATCCCAGCACAGCTGATCATCGGCACAGTTGATCATCAGAAGGAGGGGGAAATACCAGAAAAGAAAAGAAATACCAGTTGGGCTGAACCAGTAGCTGTTTTTTTATAACCGGCTTGGCCGAATAGTAGCATTTTTTACTACCGGTTCGAATGAACCAGGCCAAACCGGTAGAATACCACCACTGGAGCCAACCCTGATTAATTAATCAGGTTAAGCAAAAGAGAGCTATTATTTGAAGTAGTAATAGATTTTATCTTCCACAAAAAAATCACAGGGATCGTTACTGTGGCCAAGAAATTCTGAGATATCTCCTACTTAAGAGAAAGACTTTGACAAATGAAGACAAAATAAAATCTTTTATTTAAGGAGAGCTTGGTTATTTATGGAAAATGATGGCTAAAAGCATCGGTTTGGTTTAGTGCAGGGGTGTCAAACTCAATTTCATTGAGGGCCACATCAGGGGGGCCAGCTGGCCAGCTTGATGTCATTCGTGTTGGGGATACCTATGGTGGCCAAGTGTTAAGGCAGGACTTCCCTCAGACCCTCCCTCATTCTCATTATAATCTTTCTTTTTTTTCCTTCCCTTTGTCAGCATTCCAGCAAACTTCCATATTAATCAGTAACTCCGAGACAAGCATAATCTCAAAAGTACCTTTATTAGAATAGCACCTGGCACATCTGTGGACTCTCAAAAGTAAAAGTTTCCCAGACTTCCCACAATATTCCAAACTACAATCCATTCCCCTTTTCCCCATCACCACATCACATGGACCAATCACGATCTGTCCCAGTGTAAGATCCTTTTTCTCTGCTGTACTACTTTGAGCTAAGAAAAGAAGTTTATTTTGTCTACTTAGAACTACTCAATTGAAATCACCCCCCTCCCACTTTCTCAGGTTACATGGCAGCGTGGAATATGGCTTCCAAAACTGACATCCTTTTCCTTCTCCTTTCTTCTTCCCCTTTCCTTGTTTCTCCTTCCTTGCTCTCTTCCCATCTTCCCTTCTTTTTCTTTGTCTTTCCTCTTTCCCTTTCTCCTTTCCTGGCCCTTCTTGCATGCTGAAAAGCAAAAGGGGAAACATTTCTTTTTTTTTATTTTATTTATTTTTATTTATTTGATTTGTCAATTGCTTACAAGATAATAGGTATAAGTATAAACATAGTTATGAATACATGAAATGGGTACATATAAGAAAAATAAAAAGAAACAATAGGACAGGGACTGTAGGAACGTTGGTGCGCTTATGCACGCCCCCTACAGACCTCTTAGGAAAGAGATGAGGTCAATAGTCTAAGGTTAAACTTGTTGGGGTTTGGGGAAGAAACCACAGAGTCAGGTAGAATATTCCAGACATTGACCACTCTGTTGCTGAAGTTGTATTTCCTACAATCAAGTTTGGTGCAATTAACCTTGAGTTTGTATCTATTGTGTGCTCTTGTGTTGTTATGGTTGAAGCTGAAGTATTCACTGACAGGTAGGACATTGCAATGTATGATTTTATATACTATACTTAGATCGGACCGAAGGCGGCGTAGTTCTAGGTTTTCTAGGTCTAGAATTTCGAGTCTGGTGGCAGAAGGTAGAGGAGTGGAGAACTCTTCTTGTGAAATATTTCTGGACTTTCTCAACTATGTTAATATCAGATACATAATGTGGGTTCCAGACTGATAAGCTGTATTCGAGTATTGGTCTAGCAAATGTTTTGTATGCTCTAGTTAGTAGTGTAATATTACCAAAGAAAAAGCTACGTAAGATTAGATTAACAACTCTTAATGCCTTTTTGGCTATGCAATTACAATGGGCTCTAGCACTTAGGTCATTAGAGATGAGTTCTTCTTTTGCTTTGTTTTTAGTTTGTTTTGCTAGCCCTCTGCCAGCAAAAACAGAGGTCGGGAGGTGCACACGGCTCTCCCGTGCTCCATTTTCATTGGCAGAGGCATCATGGGCCGGTCCTTTCCTGTTTCCAGGGTGGCCCCATGGACCAGATCTAAGTACCCTTGAGGTTGACACTTCTGGACTTCAACATGGCTGGCTGAGGAATTCTGGGAGTTGTAGTCCACAAGTCTTAAAGCTGTCAAGTTAGGAGACCTGTGCTATAGGCTGAAAGATCTTTAAGTGTAATAATTAAAATATGCCTCAGAAATGCCACAAATGACTAGATAAGTAAAAGAATTCAACAGTTGTTTTCTTATTTAAAGATTTTTTTTAAAAAAAAACCCACAAGTTGAATGAAGAGGAAGCATAAATCATAAAAATGAAACATACAATGCCAAATTGTTTCAAAACGGATCTTCAACCTGAACGCAAATATTGGTCTAGTTTTCTGGATAGCTAGATAAATGGCTGTGCTGGAATTTCCCTCTCCTCCTCTTTAAAGGTAATACCTTAATTTGCATAGTAATAACCCAATTATTGTAAGATTAGGCTACAGGAATCTCATTATGGTTATTCTTACCGAACCGTCAATATTCCATTCAATATCTTTTAATCTTACCTATCTTAAGACATAATTATTCCAAAATAAATGCTCATTCATCATTAATGCAATTCTTTTAATAAGGTTGGGGGAGGGGAGAGAAGAAAAAAAAGAAAACCTTTGTAATTTTAGCTTTTACTTCCCACTAATGCATCACAGCTTAAATTCTTCTCCTCACTTTTCTTTCTCTTCATTTAGGGCAGCTATAGAAACAGTTCAAAAGTGGCCAATGGTAGAGACGCAGGAAAGAGGCTAAATTCAGAAATTGAGGCCAACACCCTTAGAAGCAAATCAACAGGTGAACAAAATATGGAAGTAACTGTGAGACGACATGCTTACAAAATGAAGATATGCCATAATTCAAAGAGGCATATATCAACAACGATCTTAATTTTTATCTTAGGGAGTTCATCATCACTGCATTCTAAAAGCTAAAGTTTGAGGATGTTTGATTCATGCAACACACAAATTTTTATCATCTAAAAGAAAAGCTATATCGCAATCTTCTGCCTAGTCTGGAGTCACTGCAAAAGAAGGAAGATTTAGCTTGTGCCATAACTGAAGCAAATATTGAAATAGGTGATAATGTTGTTCTTCAGGACATCTCATCCCTTCCTGATTCACCAGCCTAGCCTTCCCTACTTGGTGAGAAAGATCCAGTCTGTCATTCCCAGCAAAATTTAATCTCTGATACCTCCAAGATCGGTGACATGGGATGGGACTCAGATGTTGTTTGACAAAATATAGAAGCTTCCAAACTAATCTTTTACTGTAGAGTGTCAGGATTCCAGCAATCGCCCTAATTAAACCATGATTCCCAAGCCAAACTTCAAAAAACTTCAAAGGATTTATTACACCAAGACAAATTCCTTGTGTGTCCAATCACACTTGGCCAATAAAGTATTCTATTCTATTCTATTCTATTCTATTCTATTCGAGGCGACATACTGGCATTACCCTGTATGAAGCCAACTCTGGCATACATAATTTACAGTCACCTGTGATCTTGGGTGTCTCATAAACCAGATTCTCCAATTGAGCATCTTCACAGGCTGGGTGTCGTCATTCACATTCTCCAATTAAATATATTCGCAGGCAAAAACTCTGGTAGTTTAGTTACAATCTTTTAAAGATAAGAGTTGGAATGTCCTTTCGATTTCAAACTGCTGCACTGCTCTTCCAGATTTCCTTCCTCCCCCCACCTTTTTTTTAATGGCAACTACTAAAACAGGCATAGGAATGTTTTATGGGTTGACATAGAGTCCCTTTGACTTTTAAATAGAATTTCAGCTGGGAGAAAAAACTGATAATGACTTTCCATTCTAATCCTCCTGTGCTTTCCCACTTACCTTCCTTCCTTCCTTCCTTCCTTCCTTCCTTCCTTCCTTCCTTCCTTCCTCCTCCCCCCTCCCTCCCTCCCTCCTTCCTTCCTTCCTTCCTTCCTTCCTTCCGCATTCCCATCTCTTCCTCTTTCCTTTCCCTTCCTCCCTTTTCCTTCTTTCTTTCCTTTCTTCCCTTCCTCACTAACCCTTCCCTTTCCTTCCCCCTCCCTCCCTCCTTCCTTTCCTTTCCTCTCCTTCCATCTTTTCTTTCTCCTCTCCCTCCCTCTCTCCCCGTCCCTGATTAAGAGAAGGAAGTTAGACCCTCTTGGGGGAGCATTTATCAAGGGCAAATGGTTGCCCATCTGTACACTACATAATAGTGTGTTTGCAGGAGTTTGCCCTCTGATTGTTGTTCATCCACAATCACTCATCCTAGCCCAATGTTCACAATTTCAAGCAAGATTTTGGCATCAGAGGGAGGGGAATGTTTTAGACAGGTTGTGCAATTTATACCCCTGACTACAAGAGGTAGCTGATGTCAGTGTAACATGTGAAAAGAACTAGGAGCCTCTGATCAATTTTTGGTCGCCACGATATAAAAAAGATGTTGAGACTCTAGAAAGAGTGCAGAGAAGAGCAACAAAGATGATTAGGGGACTGGAGGCTAAAACGTATGAAGAACGGTTGTTAGAACTGGGCATGTCTAGTCTAATGAAAAGAAGGATTAGGGGAGACATGATAGCAGTGTTCCAATCTCTCAGGGGCTGCCACAAAGAAGAAGGAGTCAAGCTATTCTCCAAAGCACCTAAAAGCAAGACAAGGAGCAATGGGTGGAAATTAATCAAAAAGAGAAGCAACTTGGAACTAAGGAGAATTTTCCTGACAATTAGAACAACTATTCAATGGAACAACTTGCCTCCAGAAATTGTAAATGCTCCAACACTGGAAGTTTTAAAGAACAGATTGGACAACCATTTGTCTGAAGTGGTGTAGGGTTTCCTGCCGAGGCAGAGGGTTGGACTAGAAGACCTCCAAGGTCCCTTCCAACTCTTCTATCCTATCAAGAAACTTGTAGTCCTGCAAACAAATCTACCTACACCCCAATCTTTGAGCCGTGTGAATTTCAGACCTGTATGGTCTCATTTGCTCTCCATTCACACACATAAGTCTAAAAGCTGTTTAACTCTTGGCTTGGGTGAGCCAGTCTACGATATATTACCAATACCAAAAAATAATTTGGTAAAAGTAATATTCTGTTTCTGTAAAAAAAGGAGATAATTAAATAAAGCCAAGAGAAGACATCTGGTTGGGCTCTGCAATTATAGAATAGACTTAATTGTCAATTGATAACTTCCTAAGGGCTGCCTAATGATTAGCTACTTAAAAAGAAAATGTAAGACAGGGCAAATGTATCAGCGGGTTTCTTCAAATATGTATGACACGCTTCTTTGTGCCTATGACATGATTAAATAAGAAAGGAGGAAGGCAGGAAAACTGCTTGTGTATTAAAAGCTCTTGATAAAACTGAATTTTTAATAGGAGAACATTAACTCCAACTATTCTGAACGCTGATGATATTTTGAAGATGTTTGAAAGATTAAAGTCCTTTTAGTTTGAATGATGCACATGTAAAGCTGGGTGGTTAGAAGCATTCTTCTTTGGCACACAAAATCCAGACAGGGATAACAGAATAACATAGTCAGATGGGAACTTGGAGGTATTTCCGAAAGGCTCCAGAGGCCCTCCGGAGGCTGAAAACAGGCACTTCTGGTATTTCCGGAAGGCCTGTTTTTTGGCCTCCTAAGGCTGCAATGGCTTCCCTTGAGCCTCCGGGAGGGTTAAAATGGCCTCAAATGGGCCGAAAATCAGCTGGGAGGCACGTGCGTGTGCAGTGCAGGTAAGGAGGCGGGGTGTTGCACACACATGCGTGGGGGGGGGGGGAACAGGGCGCACTGCATTGTGGGTACCAACACATGCACGCATGATTTTGGCATACCACAAGAAAAAGGTTCACCATCACTGGAATAGACATATTTATTTATTTATTTATTTATTTATTTATTTATTTATTTATTTATTTATTTATTTATTCCAATTTATATACCGCCACCCTCTCCCAAAAAGGAACTTGGGGTGGTGAACAGTCACAATAAAACATACAGTTAGAAATGTTAAAATAGATTTAAAATTAATTAAATAATGGCTGAAACCAATAAAACCCATAAAAATTTAAAATTGCGTTAAAAATTTAAAACCCTTCTCCTAACATTAGGCCAGACCAGCCTGTTGGAAGAAGTGGGTCTTTAGTGCACGTCGGAAGGCTCGCAGGTCTGCAATGGCCCCCATCTCCGCAGGTAGTTCATTCCAAAGGGAGGGTGCTCCTGCAGAGAAGGCCCGCACCTTCGGGGCCGCCAGCCGACATCGTCCAGCCAGCGGGATCCCGAGGAGGCCCACCCTGTGGGAGCGCACTGGCTGGTGGGAGACCGATGGTGGCAGTAGGCGGTCCCATAAGTACCCGGGTCCCAAGCCATGGAGTGCTTTAAAGATGGTCACCAACACCTTGAATCGCACCCAGAAGGCCACCGGAAGCCAGTGCAGCTCGCGCAGGAGCGGTGTAATATGGGAGCTCCGAGAAGCTCCCAAGATCACCCGTGCAGCTGCATTCTGCATCAGTTGAAGCCTCTGGATGCTCTTCATGGGGAGCCCCACGTAGAGAGCATTGCAATAGTCTAGGCGGGAGGTAACATACCCAATTCCAGCAACCATTCTTTATATATTTTAGTCTTTGGTTCCTTAATCATATTTGTTGCTCTTCTCTGCACTCCTTGTAGAGTCTCAATATCTTTTTTTACAATGTGACGACCAAAACTGGATGCAATATTCCAAGGGTAAGAAAGGGTGTTGCAATGATGACTAAATTTGGGGTAATATCAGGTGATAGATGCATGTTGCTGGCAGACCATAAACAATCCCCATTATTATTATTATTTTTTTGCCCTTAAGAGAAACTCGCCCTCAATGAGGGAAGCACATTTATCGGTATGCGAGTATCTGATAGTCGTGTACAAATCTAACTAGCATTCAGCAAGAGTCAATATTGCATGAGGTCTACTGCCCAGGGGCGGGATTCAAATTTTGTAAAAACCGGTTCTGTGGGCGTACCTAGATGGGCGTGGCTAGATGGGTGTGGCCATGTCACTGGGTAGGCATGGCTTCTTCTTCTTCTTTTGTTTGTAGCATCTCATCCCATTTTTGGGGCCTTCTCAGCTTCAGGGAAGCCTCCTGCGTGGGCATTTTTGTTCCCAGAAGGCTTCCCTGAGGCTCAAGAAGAAAAAAAATGGAGGGGGGCCAGGGGTGGGTGCTGTACCCCCTTCTCCATTTTCTGCCTTCCTGGGCCTCAGGGAAGCCTCCTGCGTGAAGCAGTAAGTAAACGAGGGGGATCCCATCACAGCTGATCAGAGGAACAGCTGATCATCAGGAGAGGGGAAAAAGAAATACCTTAAGGAGTGACTGGGCAATGGAGAATGCAGTCAGCAATGTTGGGTATATGTGCAATGTCACACATGCGCAATAAGGACTGACTGGGTAGGGAGGGGAGGAGCGGGTGGGGAGGAGCGGGGCCAGCCAGGGGCACGATTTGCCAGTTCTCCAAACTGCACAGAATCATAACAACCAGTTCTATAGAACCAGTCCGAACCAGTAGAATCCCACCCCTGCTCCTGCTGTAAGGCATCCAGAAAGTATCCATGATATCAATCACTCCGAGACATATTCTCTCCAATTGATTTATTTAGGAACAGATCTGATACATCTAAGGCAATTTCCCAAAGTGAAAGTATTTTTGCCTGTTACACAGAATCCACCTGCTCTCCTCCCACTTCTACACTTCATAAATCATGAGAACCAATTCACTGCAACTGGAATTTCTTAGTACGACATACAGAATAACCTTGAACTTTTCAATTCCTCCACCCTACTTCCATTATGTGGCAGCTGAATTTCAAAGCTGACACCTGCCCTAAAAGAAACTTGTGGATCTTTTCTTTTAAAAAGAAAACAGTACAAAAAATAACATGTTAATTATTAAGTTCTATAAACCCTGAATCCAAGTTAACCTATTAGGTCTAAGCCAATGAACCATGTACAGGTCGTCCTTGGCTTATGACTAGTAGAAGGCATAAGAAACCTCCCCAGGGCTACAGATAGTTCTCGACTTACAATAATTCATTTAGTGACCGTTCAAAATTACAAGGCACTGAAAAAAGGGACTTATGACCATTTTTTACACTTACGACATGGCAGTACCCCATGGTCACATGATCAAAATTCAGACTCTTGGCCACTGGTTCCTATTTGTGATGGCCGCAGTGTCCTGGAGTCACATGATCCCCCTTTTGCGACCTTCTGGAGAAGCAAAGTCAATGGGGAAGCCAGATTCACTTTAGCGACCATGTTACTAACTTACCAACCACAGTGATTCAGTTAACAGCGGTGGCAAAGAAAGGTCATAAAACAGGGCAAAAATTCACATCACAAACGTCTCACTTGGCAACCATAGACATTTTGTGATCGTAAATTGAGGACTGCCTGTACTTAACAACCAGAGCTGGGCTTCAAAAAGTTTAGCCAAGGGTTCTCTGCCCGGTTGCTGGGTGGGTGTGGCCATGGTGGGCGTGGCCTAGTCAGCCTCCTGCACCAGGGGAGGGAGGTGTTTTTGCCCTACCCGGACTCTAGAGGCTTTTGTCGAGCCTCCAGGCGGGCGAAAACGGCCTCCCTGGACTCCGGAGGCCCTCTGGAGGCAGGAAACGGGCCTATTTCCGGCCTTCCTGAATTTCTGTGTGGCCTGTTTTTCACCCTCCCCAAGTCTCCACACATGCCCTGCACTTACCTGCATCCAAAACAGGCCGCATGGGGACTCCTGTGAGGGGTGGGGAGGGATGAGAGGGACCAGCCAGAAGAGGGATTTGAGGATTCTCTGAACTGCACAGAATCTTAGCTAAGGACTCTCCTGAACCCCTGTGAATCCCCAGCAGCCCAGCCCTGCTTACGACCCCAGTTTCCAAGTTTTGACAACTGCCCTTTCCTCCTTGTGGTCACATGACCACCTTTTGGGTGTTTAGCAAACAATTTGCATTGATGGCCGTTTGAAATCTAAAGTGGGTGAGGATAAAAAACGATCACCATAGCACTGACCAGGTAGTTGGACTTGATTCTCTGATTCTAAGAAACTAGATGCAGGAGTAGATCATTTTCTAAGTCAAGATTCAAGGTCCCAATGTCCAGCCGTGACCAGACCAGAAAATGCATTTTAGCGATTCCTCAGTTAACCTTCTCTTATCCTATGTGCCAAAATCCTCTCCATGTCAAGGATTAATCCAAGTCTTGCTCATATGTGTTAGATGACCGGTCATTCTACCTACTACTGCCCTTGGTCCAATTGGATATGGCCCCAGCTTCCCAAAATATTATTCAACCCTGTTTTCTGTATCGTGAGAAGGTCACATTTCCCTTCACAACACAGTTGCCCTTGAAACATCAAGGGAGATTAAAAGAAAATAGACAGACTGAACAATAAGACAGAAAATAAGACTTCATTCTTCCTCTTCTGTGCAGTGATTTCACTCCTTACTATAGGTAGCCCTCAAATAATGACCACAATTGAGCCCAATGATTCTGTAGCTAGGTGAGATGGTTATTAAGACGGTTTTGCCTCATTTTACAACCTTTCCTGCCACCGTTGTTAAGGGAAGCTCTGCAAAATGTTAAGTTAGCAACGCTGTTGTAAAGTGAATCTATTTCTGCATTGACTTTGCTTGTTGGGAGGTCACAAAAGGAGATCACAGGACCCCAAGACACGGCAACCATCATAAATACATGCCAGTTGCTAAGTGTTTGTGTATTTTGATCATGTGACCATGGGGATGCTTCCACGGTCGTAAGTGTGAAAAATGGTCATAAGTAACTTGTTTCAGTGCCGCTGTAAGTTCGAATGGTCACTAAATGAGGAGCCTCTGTGGTGCAGTAGTTAGAGTGCAGTACTGCAAGCTACTTCTGCAGCCAGCTGCCTACAATTTGGCAGTTCAAATCCCACCAGGCTCAAGGTTGACTCAGCCTTCCATCCTTCTGAGGTGGGTAAAATGAGGACCCAGATTGTTGGGGAAAATATGCTGACTCTGTAAACCACTTAGAGAGGGCTGTAAAGCACTATAAAGAGGTATATAAGTCTAAGTGCTACTTCTATTGCTAAATGAAGTGTTGTAAGTCAAGGATTAATCTGTAACGACCAGAGAAGGCTTTTTTTCAAAGGCGTTATCAAGAAACTGAGGCATATACCTCATGCCCAGAATTTCATCTTCAGTATGAAATGGAGTATGAACCCTTGCTGGCTGGGGAATTCTGGGAAATGAAGTCCATGCAATCTTAAAGCTGCCAAGGTTGAGAAACACGGATAAAAGGGCCTCCCTTCTTTAGAAAAAAATATCTTCCACTTGAGTTTTTTCCTTTCTGGCCAGATTTATTGCTTTTAGATGTCCCAATAACCCAATTTCCCAGGTAATCCGGAAATTGACATGCACAAACCAGAGGTGGGTATTCAGCAGGTTCTGACCAGTTCTGGAGAACCGGGAGCGGAAATTTTGAGTAGTTCGGAGAATCGGCAAATACTACCTCTGATTGGCCCCTGCCCCCATCTATTCTCTGTCTCCCAAGTCCCAGATGATTGGCTGGGTCTTCTTTGGTTGCCCTGCACGGGAGAAAGGAGCTGGAAAGCAGGCTAGTGGGGTGAGGAGGGAATGGGGCTTTTACAGTATCCTTCCCTCAGGAGTGGGGAGAGAATGGAGATTTTATAGTATCCTTCCCCTGCCACACCCACCAAGCCACACCACGCCCACCAAGCCACGCCCACAGAACCGGTAGTAAAAAAAATTGAATCCCACCACTGGCACAAACTCAAATTGTGTAGATGTGTGGAGGCCCTTCGTGCCATTTCTGTACCAAATCCCTTCTTGGCAAATCCACAGTGTCAGACTTTACTTGGTGGTAGTGCAACGAAGTTCTACAAAGAGGAATTCAAAGACACAGATGGGTAAGCTCGGAGCGCCAGCAACTGCCAGGATGAATCATAAGGCCTATTTATACCGCAATCAAGGCTCAACCTTTTGACTCTCTGTCCTATTTACTCCCTCCATTTCTGAAGAACCTTTAGAACAATCTCACATACTTGGAGCTGTGTATGCACAGGAGCTGGTTGGCCATGTGGTATTATATAATATTAATGGAGGTGACCCTAAATGCTAAACGGGAATTCTCATAACCAAGGAGAGGTACAATAGACTGACAAACACAGATCTGTGGAAGTATCAGAAATTCTTGAAATCGCTGACCTTTATGGTGCACATCTATGCAGGCACCCAAAGCAGAATAAGGGGAATACTTCATGCAGAAAAATTATAAGGACATTAACTTGACAAGCACATGGATTCAGGAAAGCCAGGGATGAACTGCTGATGGACTAGATGCCGTCTGATGCAAATACTATCAGGATGTAATTAAATAGGGTTATATAAAGTAGCTGGGTGATGTTATGAGAAAAAGGAAAACTTACACACAGCGGAAGGAAAATTTACATCCCCGTGTAGTTGAAAAGAATCTTTGTTCAGAAGCTCATTTGAATGCCTACCCTTAAGGAGAGAAAGATATGTAAGAATACAGGCAGTCCTTGACTTACAGCAGTTCAAAGACCCTGTCATGCCCCTGTCAGAATCTGATTCGGAGGGGAGGCCAAGCAGCTGACAGAGAGCGGGAGTGTGGCTCCGTTGGCTGTGTAAAAAACTGGGGAAGGGCAAAGTCCGGCTGGGCAGAGCAGGGGAGAGGTCGAGCAAGGCAGAGGGAATTCAGAGGAAGACTCAGGCCCACCCCCTCTTCATCCTAGGGCACGCAGAAAGGAACAGAGAAGGGAGCAATGTGAGTTGCATGGCTTATGGGGAAGGAAAGGGCCCTGATTCCCTTCATTAGCTGCAACTGGGAACACAGTGTTTAAAAAGGGACACAGCAAAGTTGTTGGAAGCAAATCATGAATTATCTGGTATCGTTGAGGCTTATCTGGGTTCCTGGCATCTTCCCAACTGTGTGTGTTTGCCTGTGCTTTCAAGGCTGCAATTCCTTCTCCTGTCCTGTCCAGTTAATTACTGCAGTGTGGTTTGTTTGAATTTTTAGTTATATGTACTTTGTTTTTGGACTGAATTTTCTCCACTTAAAGGTTGCTCTTAAAAGAGTTTGTCTCCAGCCGAAGATATCCTGGACATTGGGGGCAAAGTTGGAGATAATTAAAGAGACCCTTCTTATTTATTTAACTGTGTTGCCTTTGTGCCATACCCCGGGTCATTATAGACCCCCTTTTTGACCTTCTGATAAGCAAAGTCAATGGGCAAGCCAGATTCACTTAATAACCTACTATTCTTAACTGCAGTGATTCAGTTAACAACTGAGGCAAGAAATGTCGTAAAGTTCACAACAAATATTTCATTTAACAAAGTAAGGTTCTGCATTTAGGCAAGAAAAACCAAATTTATTTGGACAGTACAGGCGGTACCTCACTCAGTAATAATAACTGTGAGAGGTATCTCAGTGTCCTAGTGGACAATCATTTAAATAATGAGCCAGCCGTGTGCCAAACAAGCCAACACAGTTCTAGGCTGCCTAAACAGAGGGATAGAATCAAGATCATACGAAGTCTTAATACCATTTTATAATGCCTTGGTAAGGCCACACTTAGAATATTGCATCCAGGTTTGGTCTCCACAATATAAAAAAATTGTTGAGGCTCTAGAAAGGGTGCAGAGAAGAGCATCAAAGATGATTAAGGGACTAAAGACTAAAACATATGAAGAATGGTTGCTGGAATTGGGTATTTTATTTATTTATTTTTGTCAATTGCTTACAAGATAATAGTTATAAGTAAAATCATAGTTATGAATACATGGATACATATAAGAAAAATAAAAAATAAAAGAAATAATAGAACAGGGACGGGAGGCACGTTGGTGCGTTTATGGACGCATTATGTCTAGTTTGATGAAAAGAAGGACAAGGGTTGACATGATTGCACTCTTCCAATATCTAAAGGACTGCCACAAAGAAGAGGGAGTCAAACTATTCTCCAAAGCACCTGAAGGCAGGACAAGAAGCAATTGGTGGAAACTAACCAAGGAGAGAAGCAACCTAGAACCAAGGAGAAATTTCCAGATAGTGAGAACAATTAATCAGTGGAACAACTTCCCTCCAGAAGTTGTAAATGCTCCAACACTGGAAGTTTTTAAGAAGAGATTGGATAACCATTGGTCTGAAGTGGTATAAAGTTTCCCGCCTAAGCAGGGGGTTGGACTAGAGGACCTCCATTGTCCCTTCCAACTCTGTTATTCTATTCTATTCTACAACATAAATGCTGGATTCCATTGTGATGGTAAGTGAAGGACTGCTTGTAACTTCCAACGCCAAACCTCTCCAGCTTTATTTTGGATCTGGGGACCTTCTAAATGCTCCTCAGAGTAAGGAACAATGAGCCCAATCAGAAGGTCAGGACGATGGGACACTCTATACCAGGGGTCTCCAACCTTGGCAGCTTTAAGACTTGTGGACTTTAACTGGCTGAGGAACTCTGGGAGTTGAAGTCCACAAGTCTTAAAGTTGCCAATGTTGGAGACTCTGCTCTATACAATATTTTCTCCCAGAACAGAACCAGCATAATAACATTTTATTTATTCATTTTATTTGTCAGTTGCTTATAAGATAATAGGTATACGTATAAACATGAGTAAGAATACAGGAAATAGGTACGAATAAATGGGGACAATAGGACAGGGACGATGGTGCACTCATGCACGCCCCTTACATTCCATTCCTGTGAGCTGCCACTTAATGGGAAGCTGTTACTTAATTTAATAAGCTACCAGCAAGCGATAATGAAATCTGCCGAGGATTTTTCAAGGCAGAAGAATAAGCAGATCCGGTTTGTTCATACAGCTGTCCTATCTGGACTGCAAAAATCTGGATAGCCATTAAAAAGCAGGAGAAAAATATAGAGACGGCTAGTCCTTGACTTCCAACCGTAACTGGAATCAGAGTTTCCGTTGCTTGGGCAAGTTGATTGTTCGGTGAGTTGTGCCCAACTTTGTCATCTGTTTTGTTTTGTTTTTCAAAAAGAGGTTTCCAAGCCTGGTAATGTCTTCAGTGAAGTTTAAGGGATATCGGTGTCAGAAATGTTCTGAAACCAAATCCACAAAGTCAGAGAACGAACCTTTGTCCTCATCCTACAGCCGAGCTACAGATATTTGCCACTATTGCAAATATATATTTGGTTGGATTCAACTCAGAGAAAAATGAGGACAGATCCTGTACTAAGAATTTATTTTTTTAAAAAAAATACGATAACATTGGTGGGGTTAAAATAAATTGTCCACTGTTATAACCCCACCCCACTTTGTCCCTTGGCAAATAATTTGCTCTGTTGTTATGTTGCTGAAGCTTTTCCTTTTGACCGCTGGCTTCAAAACAAAGTTCATGGGAAGTTCAGAAGGAAAGAATTTTCAAAGAAACCCAAACATACAACTCAGAGAAATAATGGGGAAGGCTGAAAACAAGATGACAAATCATAGTGGGGTCGCGGGAAGGGAGGAGGGAGGGAGAGAGAGAGGGGGAGGGGAAGATAGGCAGAAAGGCAGAGAGTGGGGGAGAGAAAAGGAGACAGGGAGAGAGAAAGAGACACAGAGAGAAAGAGAGAGGCAGAGAGAGAGAAAGAGAGAGGCAGAGAGAGAGAAAGAGAGAGGCAGAGAGAAAGAGAGAGAGGGAAGAACATAGGGAGAGAGAAAGAAAGAGGCAGAGAGAGAGAGAAGAAGACAGGGAGAGAGGGAGAGAGAAAGAGAGAGGCAGAGAAAGAGAGAGAGAAAGAGAGAGGCAAAGACACAGAAAGATAGAGAGAAGAGACAGGGAGAGAGGGAGAGAGAAAGAGAGAGGCAGAGAAAGAGACACAGAGAGAAAGGCAGAGAAAGAGAGAGGCAAAGACACAGAGAGAGGGAGAGGAAGAGAGAGAGAGGGAGAGAGAAAGAGAGAGAGAAGGAGACAGGGAGAGAAAGAGAGAGGGAAGGAGACGGAGAGAGAGAGAGAGAGAAAGAGACAGGGAGAAAGAGAGAGAGAAGGAGACAGGGAGAGAGAGAGAAGGAGACAGAAAGAGAGAGAGACAGAGATAATAATTAAGTGGACTGAAATTTTGCAATGTTGCATCAGCTCAGAACTGTTTGGTGAGGGGTTTTTTTTCCTGCAAGGTTCAAATGTTTTCCATTTTAATATTGCAATTTTACTCCTGGACCTTGATCTCTGCCACAGAAGATCATACCAGAGACAACAGCTCAAGAACTTTCAAATAGAGAAAAGAAATGAAATTAAGGAAAATATGTCTCTCTGAGATAAGCTTTTCCTGAGCAGAGAAATATTTCTTTGAGGTCTTTAAAAAAAAAGATACAAAACTTTACACACAGGACCAGAGGTGAACCGATCTATCTGAGCGAGGTGTGTAAAATATCCTGATGCACCAAGAAATGAGATTTGGCAGAAACAACATTCATCTCCTTCTATCTAACTCAGTTGTTGTCGTTTTTCAGAGATGAGTTTTTAAATGAAAAGAGAAGGGGAGAACAGAAATAGAAACTCAGGAGCCCATGATGTGCTGTTAAACTACAAACAGGATCTTTTTTTTTTTTTTTTTGGGGGGGGGGGGGGGGGGGGGGGAGAAATGTTGCACAATTTTAGAAGAAGAAAAATTTCCTGCTCAGCCGTGGTAACTTCACTCTACTCCTTTCCTGATCTGCAAATTGTTCCACTTCCAAGTGGAGTGAAATATCTGTGTAGCTGCTGTGCAAGCTGCCTTTAGGGTGATTTGTTCAACATCTCCATAGCAGTGGTAAGATTCAATTTTTTTTTTACTACTGATTCTGTGGGCGTGGCTTGCTGGATATAGCTTACTGGGTGTGGCAGGGGAAGGATACTGTAAAATCCCCATTCCCTCCCCACCCCACTAACCTGCTTTCCAGCTCCGTTCTCCTGTGCAGGGCAACCAAAGACCCAGCCAATCAGCTGGGACTCGGGAGGCAGCGAATAGATGGGGGCAGGACCAGTCAGAGGTGGCATTTGCCAGTTCTCCGGACTACTCAAAATTTCCACTACTGGTTCTCCAGAACTGGTTAGAATCTGCTGAATACCACTTCTGGTCCATGTGAAAATATTTACAGACCCCTCATATTCTGGACATAAATTGTTTCAACTCCTACCCTCAAAACGATACTATAGAGCACTGCACACAGAACAACTAGACACAAGGATAGTTTTTTCCCGAATGCAATCACTCTGCTAAACAAACAATTCCCTCAGCACTGTTCAACTATTTCCAAAGTCTGCACTACTATTACTATTAATCTTCTCATCACTCCTTATCACCATCCCCTCCCACTTGTGACTGTATGATTGTAATTTTGTCCCTTGTATCCTTACAATTTTTATTGACTGTTTCCTAGTATGATTTTATTGATTATTGTACCGTGTGACTATCGTTAAGTGTCGTACTTTATGATTCTTGGCTCCTGACGAATGTATCTTTTATTTTATGTATACTGAGAGCATTTGCACCAAGACAAATTCCTTGTGTGTCCAATCACACTTGGTGAATAAAGAATTCTATTCTACTCTACTCTACCCTACCCTACCCTACCCTACCCTACCCTACTCTACTCTACTCTACTCTACTCTACTCTATCCTATTCTATTCATAGGTTTGTAAACCTATTTTGCCATATTGCCTGTATCTGCAAAACTGGAGGTGTCTTCAGAACACAATTATATTCCTCCACCACCCTCTTTTTTTTTCTTAGTCATTCCATTCTGTTAAGTGTTCCTCACTTCCTCTGGCATGTTGCCAAGAGAGAAAATCATCACATAAAGAAGGCACTGATTCTTATGCATTTTTCCTAAACCAGGGATTTCCCCAAACTTTGGGGAGGGAAATGTCTAAAATTGAGATTTTGAGTGCATGTTATGGATGATGTCACAAAATGGCATCCCATATTTAATTAGAGGTAGTCCTCAACTTATGACCGCAGCTGGGACCAGAACTTTTATTGGTTGTGCAGACCGAAACTGACTGGACCCAATTTTGTGGCCATTTTCACCATGATTGTTAAGTGAATCTGCCTACCCCCACCCCCACCCCAATTAACTCTACTTAGTTAGTTCTAAGTTGCTTCTCTCCTGGATTAGTTTCCACGCATTGCTTCTTGTCCTGCTCTCAGGTACTTTGGAGAATAGTTTGACTCCCTCTTCTTTGTGGCAGCCCCTGAGATATTGGAAACTTACTATCATGTCACTCCCTAGTCTTTCTTTTCATTAAACTGGAAATACCCAGTTCCTGCAACCCTTCTTCGTATGTTTTAGCCTCCAGTCCCCCAATCATCTTTGTTGCTCTTCTCTGCACTCTTTCTAGAGTCGTTCACCATGAAAGTGGAATTAATATGATTAATGGTTGTCAGTCTTACTCTGGGGAAATGGAGATTGAAGCCAACTTCAACCGTAAAAACTTGAGTGGGCAGTCTTGGGGCCAGTCACTCTTATCTTACAAGAAGAAGAAACAGAATCCTCTTGGAGAAAGGGGAGGTATACATCTAATAAATCACTGACATGAGTTTTGGTGGCGCAGTGGTCACAGTGCAGTACTGCAGTCTTCTGCTGACTGCCAGCTGACTGCAATTTGGTAGTTCGAGTCTCACCAGGCTCAAGGTTGACTCAGCTTTCTATCCTTCCGAGGTGGGTAAAATGAGGACCCAGATTGTTGGGGGCAATATGCTGACTCTGTTAACTGCTTAGAGAGGGCTGTCAAGCACTGTAAAGTGGTATATAAGTGCTATTGCTATTGCTAAGTGAGCTACCTCCATGATGGTACACTTCATCCCCATTATTTAAACATTTATTTCTGAATCCTTTACCTGGAAATAGAGGATGCTGAAGTGTGAATCGAATATTCCTGGGAATATCCATTTGCAAAGCATGTGCTTCCACACTAACACACTTAGGTGTGTTAAATTGCTACAATATCACACAAGGTTTTAGCATCCAGTTCTCCCACAATCCAAGTTCAGTTCAGTGTAGTCTTTTTGGTATTGAGTTTCAGATTCATGGAATGGGGTCTTCTATGGTCAGGATATCAAATATAGCAATAGCCGTAGCATTTAGATTTATATACTGCTTCACAGTGCTTTACAGCCCTCTCTAAGCACTTTACAGAGTCAGACTATTGCCCCTCAATAATCTGGGTTCTCATTTTATTGACCTCAGAAGGATGGAAGGCTAAGTCAACCCTGAACCAGTCAGGATTGAACTCCAGGCAGTGGGCAGAATAAGTTTTGCAAAATTCCTCATGATGCCTTTTCAGAATCTGTCTATAACTGGGTAAATAATTTTCTTGTAACATACCCTTTCAGCCAATGTAACAGAATTAGAAATTGTATCTTTCCCACCCCCATCCTGATCACACTTAACAGTAATTATGGCACTTTCTCTCATGACACAGGGAGACATTTCTGCAGCCTCTAATTTGACAGGCACTGTATTACTGCTCTCTGGATAAATTTGACAAGATGAAATATTAAGATATCCAGAAGCTAAAAAAAAGCAGAAAATGAGAACACTTACTGGTCATTTGTCCCTGATACAACCCATGGTTATCACATGCCATTCGACATCCTATGTCTAGAGTAACACTAAGTCTACCTCATTGATACTCCAGATCAATGTGTTGTGGTTCGCTGGTAGCAGGTGCGGATAGCTGAGGTCTCGGAGGACTCAGATGAGGGGCCTGCGTGTGATGCAGGGATGGGGCCAGGACTATCAGGGAGTGGAATGCTGCCTTCAGAGATTGTGGAGGCTGGCAGCAGTGATGAAGAGGTCCCTGAGGAGCAGAGATGGTATTCAGCAGGTTCTGACCAGTTCTGGAGAACCGGTAGTGGAAATTTTGAGTAGTTTGGAGAACCGGCAAATACCAGCCTTGACTGGAGATTTTACAGTATCCTTCCTCCTGCCATGCCCACCAAGCCACGCCCACAGAACCAGTAGTAAAAAAATTTGAATCCCACCACTGCCGAGGAGCCTGTGCCCAGTGCGCATGCGCGCAGGGCTGCTCAAAGGAAAGAGCAGCTGCAGCAGCACAGGTGACTCGGGAGCAAGGCTGCAATGTAAATAGCCCCTCCCTTAAGAGATAAAAGCCAGCTGAGAAACCGGAGTTCTTTGCAGGAAGCAACAAAGTTTTTGCTCTCAAGCCTTGTGTACGTTTGGACTATCTTAGTTGATGTTTGGAGACTCTTTGTGTTTGAAATCTTTCTTAGTAACTTTATCTAGTGTTCTTGGCAGCCTTGCACAACCTTGGCAAGGCTCGTTCTTATCAGAGACAATTAATTTGAAACAGCCTTTTAACCGGGAAGGAATGGAGTTCGTAAAGAATCATTAAAAGGTTTTGATGTTACCTCTGTTTCATGTTTGTTTCCTTGGAACAAGGTTTGGGTCAGAAGAGAGTGGTGGGATTCTACCAGTTTCCCTACTGGTTTGGTGATCGCGCACTTTGCACGCATGCACACAGCTTTCCAAACACCAGCTGAGGCTCTGCCGTGCCAATCAGCTGAGAGGATAAAGAACAAAAAAGTGCAGAATTGGGAGGGAGAGCCGATCCTGTGCTTTTCTCTTCTTTCTCCTCTCAGCTGATCGCCGGAACTTTTTTTTACTATTTACTATTTTACTATTGGTTTTACTATTGCCAAACTGGGCCAAACCAGTGGCATTTCACCACTGCTCCAGATGGCACCCCTGATAATCCAAGTTTGTCTTTGAAGACACCACGTTCCTCAAAAGAGCAGGACTGCAATGAAACTTATCTTCTTGATGGTTTTCCCTGCCTCCAATCATGGAAAACAGCTTGACCTTCGGAATGCTTTAGCAAAGGCCAGAACACATTCAATGCAATCCATTGGAAGTTATAGTGTGTTATCTTCTTTATTTATTTATACCTTATGCCACCAGACTTGAAACTCTAGACCTAGAAAACCTAGAACTATGCCGCCTCCGGTCCGATCTAAATATAGTATATAAAATCATACATTGCAATGTCCTACCTGTCAATGAATACTTCAGCTTTAATCATAACAATACATGAGCACACAATAGATACAAACTCAAGGTTAACCGCACCAAACTTGATTGCAGGAAATACGACTTCAGCAACAGAGTGGTCAATGTCTGGAATACTCTACCTGACTGTGGTTTCTTCCCCAAACCCCAAAAACTTTAACCTTAGACTGTCTACTATTGACCTCACCCCTTTCCTAAGAGGTCTGTAGGGGACGTGCATAAGCGCACCAACATGCCTACCGTCCCTGTCCTATTGTTTTTTTTTATTTTTCTTATAAGTATCTATCTCGTGTATTCAAAACTATATTTATTCTTGTACCTGTATCTTGTAACCGATTTGACAAATCAAATAAATACTAAAAAATACTAAATTATTAAAAAGCAGCCCACCAATAGAAGGAAGTTCTCCCTGTATGTTGCAGGCGTCTCCCATTCTTTCATAGAGTTACGAGAAATCATTTCCAAGGAACTGACCAGGAAGAAGAAGAAATTGACCATGGTGACTCAGAACAAAATCTCTCTGGTCCTGCATTCTGTTCCCAAAGAGTCAACCACATGCCACAATGAAGGCAATGAAGGCGGGGTGCAATTTATTTTATTTATTTATTTATTTATCGTATTTTTATACCGCTCCCTCTCCCAAAAGGGACTCGGGGCGGTGTACAGTCTAAACATATAAAGATACAGTCAACAGTAACAGTAATTAACTCAGAATTGAATATAGATAGATGAAAATAGGATAAATGAGTAAAATAAGTAAGTAAATGATTGAGTCCCATCAAATAGAATTAAAAGTCTTATTTGAATCTAAAATTTAAAAATCTCAGAAAACCTTTAATTGGCTAGGCCGGCCTGCTTAAAAAGTAAGGTCTTGACTGCACGCCGGAAGGTTAGGATGTCTGATGTGTCTCGTATCTCCGGGGGGAGATAGTTCCAAAGGGAGGGGGCTCCCACAGAGAAAGCACGTAATCTCGGGGTCGCCAGCCGACAACGATCAGGTGGCGGTATCCAAGCAGGGCGACCCTGTAGGAGCGTACTGGGCGGCGGGAGGTTGTTTGTGGCAGAAGGCGGTCCCGTAAGTAGCCAGGTCCCAAGCCATGGAGCACTTTAAATACTAATAGTACCACCTTGAATCGAATCCGGAAGGCCACAGGAAGCCAGTGCAGTCTGCGGAGAAGTGGTGTTATGTGGGTGTCCTTGGGGGCGCCCATAATCATCCGTGCGGCTGCATTTTGGACTAACTGTAACCTCCGGAGACTCTTCAAGGGGAGCCCCATGTAGAGAGCGTTGCAGTAGTCCAAGCGGGAGATAACGAGGGCAGAAGTGACTGTGCGAAGTGCGTCCAGATCCAGAAAGGGCCGCAACTGGTAGATCAAACGAATCTTATAAAAAGCCCCCCTGGCGACGGCTGCAATATGTTCTTCCAAAGACAGCCGTACATCCAGGAGGACACCCAAATTGCGCGCTCTTTCCACAGGGGTCAGTACCTCTCCCCCTATGGTCAGCGAGGGAACAAGCTGACTGTATCTGGGAGCAGGAAACCACAGCCACTCGGTTTTGGTCGGGTTGATACGAAGCCTGTTATGACCCATCCAATCCCGCACGGCCTCCAGACATCGGGTCATCACTTTGACGGCTTCGCTGGGGTGGTCTGGGGTGGAGATGTATAGCTGAGTATCATCAGCGTATTGATGGAATTCCACCCCAAAGCCACGGATGATCTCACCTAGCGGCTTCACATAAATGTTGAACAATAGGGGCGAGAGTACCAATCCCTGAGGCACCCCATAAAGCAGGGGCCTTGGGGTCGATCTCTGTCCCCCTGTCAACACAAATTGCGAACGGTCGGAGAGGAAGGAGGAGAACCATCGTAGGACGGTGCCTCCAATCCCCAGCCCCTCCAATCGCTGCAATAAGATACTGTGGTCGACAGTATCAAAAGCCGCTGACAGATCTAACAGCACCAGGACAGAGGAACAACCTCTGTCTCGTGCCCTCCAGAGATCATCCATCAACGCGACCAATGCCGTCTCTGTGCTGTGCCCGGGTCTGAAGCCCGATTGGAGGGGGTCGAGATAACTCGTTTCATCCAGGTACTGCGGGAACTGACGTGCCACCACAGTCTCTACAACCTTTGCAACAAAGCGAAGGTTGGAGACAGGACGGTAATTTGATAACAGTGCTGGATCCAGGGACGGTTTCTTGAGGAAAGGTCGTACCACTGCCTCCTTCAAGGAGGCGGGTAGAAACCCCTCTTTCAAGGAAGCATTTATAATGCCCTGGAGCCAGCCTCGAGTCACCTCTCGGGTGGCCAAGACCAGCCAGGAGGGACACGGGTCCAACAAACAGGTGGTAGCATTCAGTCCCCTCAGTATTCTGTCCACGTCCTCTATGGTAACAGGATCGAACTCAACCCAGTTGACCTCGCCGATATCCACCCCCGCCTTCCCGCCCGGAGATGCCCAGCCGGAGTCCAGTTCATTTCGAATCTGAGTGATTTTGTCCTGCAGAAACTTAGAAAATTCTTCAGCTCGTCCCTGTAAGGGATCTTCCCGTGTCTCTACCTCCAAGAGGGAGCGGGTCACCCTGAACAGTGCGGCTGGGCGGTTTTCTGCAGACGCAATAAGGGTGGAGAGGTAGGTCTTCCTCGCCATCCTCATCGCCACTAAATACGTCTTAATATAGGAACGTAATAGTGTTCGGTCAGATTCAAAGCGGCTGGCCTTCCAACTGCTCTCTAGGCGTCTTTTCCGGCGCTTCATCTCCCTTAGCTCCTCGGAGAACCAAGGAGCCACTTGGGATCGGTGCCGGGTCAGAGGCCGCAAGGGCACAACTCGGTCTAGGGCCCCAGCAGCCACCTTTTCCCAGGTGGTAGCCAAGTCTTCGGCCGAGTCGTGTGTGTGAGCTTCGGGAAGTGGCCCAAGCTCCATCAGGAACCTATCTGGGTCCATCAGGCACCTGGGGCGGTACCATTTTAATGGTCCCGCCTCCCTGCGGTCGGGGTGTGCGGAATGGAAGTCAAGCCTTAGGAGTAAGTGATCTGACCATGACAGTGGTTCTAAAGCTGTATCCTCTATACCCAGATCACTTTGCCACTGGTCGGAGACAAAAACTAAATCCAGGGTGTGACCTCCCACGTGAGTAGGGTCCCGAATTAGCTGGGTCAGGCCCATGGCTGTCATGGAAGCCATGAACTCTTGAGCAGTCCCCGAGGTACCGCCGGCAGAGGGTAGGTTGAAGTCCCCCATGACCATGAGCCTGGGGGTCTCAACCGCTATGCCGGCTATAACCTCGAGGAGTTCAAGCAGGGCAGATGATGCATGGCAGGGAGCCAGGTACAACAACTGCAAGCCCAGGAAAGAGCAGGGGTAGGTAGGCAGGTGGGCGCACATGCTTGTCGGAGCGCAGCAGTTTGGAGTCATCTGATTGTCGGAACAAGGGGTTCTCCCAAACTGGTCCGAATCCCACCCCTGAATGAAAGCCAATGGCCAATTATAAATAACTGAAGGTAATGAAGTAGAGGTGGCATTCAGCAGGTTCTGACCGGTTCTGGAGAACTTGGTAGCAGAAATTTTGAGTAGTTTGGAGAACCGGCAATTCCCACCTCTGACTGGCCCCGCCCCCATCTCTTCTCTGCCTCCCATTGAGTCCCAGCTGATTGGCTGGGTCTTCTTTGGTTGCCCTGCACAGGAGAACGGAGCTGGATCGCAAGTTAGTGGGGTGGGGAGGGGATGGGGATTTTGCAATATCCTTCCCCTGCCAAGCCCCGCCCACCAAGCCACATGACATCCACCAAGCCACGCCCACAGTGTGTGTGTATGTGTGTGTGCATGTGTGGTGTGTGTATGTATGTATGTATTGAATACATGAACAGTGTGGCATCTGGGTATCATTAGTTTGGCTACCATGTAGTAGTAGTATTGACAATTTTAGTTACATTTTCGTTACATTAATCATACACACATCATTATGGTAACATTATACATAATACACTCATCTTTCAGCTTCTGATCCTTTCCTTTACATACTGATTTTAGAATATTGTATAGAAATGTGCATAATAATATGGCTAATTTAAATAGACGGTTAGGATATTGAATTTAGTAGCTGGAACAGCGGCAGCGGAAATTTTGAGTAGTTTGGAGTCCCACCTCTGACTGGCCCCACCCCCATCTATTCTCTGCCTCCAAAGTCCCAGCTGATTGGCTGGGTCTTCTTTGGTTGCCCTGAACAGGAGAACGGAGCTGGAAAGCAGGTTAGTGGGGTGAGGAGGGAATGGGGATTTTGCAATATCCTTCCCCTGCCATGCCCACCAAGCCATGCACACAGAACTGATAGTAAAAAAAATTTGAATCCCACCACTGTAATGAACCTACAATGCTCACAAATGAAGGCAAATATAAGTGTCCCAGGATAAAGTTATAGGATCTAATCTGGGTCAATCATTGGGACCAGAGGTTTAGCATTCCAAGCTTTCAGACTAAAAAGCCACACACAACCAGGCACCACATAACTGCTATACATTAGAGTAGCCCAAAGCACACATTCTGGTAGAGAGAAGTTCTCTGAGGATGGGCTCCAGCACGAATCCAAAAGCTCAGAACACTAAACCTGTAGTTCCCATGACCAGGATTGGATCCTGGAACACAGAATACTCCTTCCTCCTATTTCTCACAAAAATCCTGTGTGAGATGGATTGGGTTGGGTTGGGAGAGAGTGACTAGCTCAAAGCCACCCAGTCGGCTTTCATGCCTAAGAGAGCACTAGAACTCACAGTCGCCTGGCGATTGGCCCAAAGTCACCCAGCCAGCTCTCATGCCTGAGGCAGAACTAGAACTCACGATCTCTGGCTTTTAGCCTGGTGCTTGAACCAAACTACCGGTAGTTAATTATAATTAATATGGTGACTTTCTGGGTGTTTAATTATGTTCACCTTCTGCCATATGAGAAGTCACGAGGGCAGCTTTGGGAAGAGTTGCAGAGGTTGAATAGAAGGGAAATCTAAGGATAAAAGTTGCCTTTCCCAACAAAGCAAAAGTCAAACTTGACTATTAAATGCTCTCCCAAATACAATTCATCCAGCCGGTAAGGAAAAAACTCTGAAACAAAGGGAAGTTAATTGGAAATTTTACCTTTCTGTCATTTTAAAAGAAATATTTAGGTTATGCATATATGTACATATTTAATATCTGTCAAGCTGTCCTATACTTTAGACATCTGTAAAGATTAACCTTTACCATCATCCCATCCCATTTAAAAAAAAAACACCATGTAGTTTGCAGAAGAGGACAATGTAATTGTCGACAGAGAATCATGTTAATCACTTTTAAAGTGTCTCAAGCTAATATCAGGTTTCTCAATTGGCAGTTTTCCATGCCACAGTTTCAGACCACTAAAGATATAATTGTTAGCTATTAATAAGATAATGTTTGTAAAGTGACTAGAACATAAAAGCATTTTATGAGCCTACAAGGTATTATTATAACCACATTCAATAATAAAATGTAACTTGTGCCGGAAAACTCTCAGCCCTCCGATCCCCAAATGTTTGACATTGGCCTCCGTAAAACGGGACTTTAACAAGGGGAGGGAGGAGAAGAGAGAAAGAAAAGCGAATGGCAATGCAAACTGGGCCAGGTGGGAGGTTGAGAAGAGAGAATGAAGCCATGTGAATAGGGCATTCGTATAATACGGATAAGTGGAAACTCGGGTTAGCACTGTTTGCAAACTCCAGCTGTCTCTTCTACCACTTCCATGCTATTACCAGGTTCCCAAACATTTCTGTAGGGGAGATGTGCTAAATTAGATTCACCCAAATACATGAGAAGAAACTAAAATGGGGGAAATTGTGTTTCAGCATGCTTTGAGAACCTAAGTCATCCTCTTAGCTGGTTGTGGGAATCAGTCCAATACATTTAACCCAGGGCTGGGCTTCAAATTTTTTTTAGCAAGGGCTCTCTGCCCTAATGATTGGCTGGGTGGGCATGGCTGGGTGATCATGAGACTGGGTGGGTGTGGCCAACTCAACGTCGCTTTTTTGCCCTAATTACCTAAAAAAAGATATATACCAAATGTTGTTTTTTATTTCATGTATTTAATACTTAAAAGACTGGGTGAAACCAGGCTTAATAGCAGTGATTGTGAGAAGGATCTTGGGGTCTTAGGGGAGTTTCTGGTGAGTTACATAATTCTTATTATTTGAGAATTAATCCCCTCAGAGGTTAGTGGCTCTGTTATCTGATTTTCTCAATGGCTGAGTGGATTGTTTATTTAGCTTGCAACACTTTTAAGAGGTGTGAAATGCTCTTGGCTGAATGCCCAGAAGTTCAATTAAGCCTATTAAGAGTTTTCCCTTGCTGCTTGTCTTTCTGAGGTTATTGGGGGCTCTCCAAGCCCCTCAGACTCTTAGCTAGGGGCTCTCCCGAGCCCTGCGAGTCTCCAGGAGTGCACCCCTGATTTAACCCTAGAAAATTGTGGGCACATTTTATGTGAACACTGTTGCAAATCCAGGTTCAGAATCAATTTGGTGTATTGGTTAAGGCATTGGCTAGAAACATGGAGACCCCGAGTTCTAATCTTTTCTTAAGTTCAAAGCCAACAGGGTGATCTTGGGCCAGTCCCTTTCTCTCAGACTTAGAAAGGAAGCAATGGCAAAACACTTCTGAAAAATCTTAGCAAGGAAACTGCAGGGACTGGTCCAGTCAATCTCTGAGAATCAGACAAAATTGAATGGAAGAAAAAAAAATCTAGCATCAACCATGTTGTATGAATCTGCTAAACCTGGATGAACCCAGATGCAGAGTTTAGGTCTTCACATCTCTTACTTCCACTCCTGTACAGTTTCAACATTTCAATATTTTTGCTACTGTCTTCCCTGATAATTTGGGTGATGTTGATAACAGATTATGCAAATCTGTCCAATCATTATTTGCTCTCCCAATCATACAATATTTCCTTAGGCAAATATGTTGACAATTTGCTTTCTAGGAATGAGAGTGTATTAAATGAAGGGAACAGGAGATTTTAAAAACATTTCTAAATTAATGTGGCATTGCTAAATAATCCTAAGGGCAAAAACCAATAGTTTTAATGAAAAAAAGAAACATTCCCTTTGCTCCCTTTAAAAAATGGTGATAACTTTTCAAAAGAATCCCTTAAGAAGAATGAGGGATTTGTACTTCTTTCTGCAAAATGTCAAGGATTGGATTACATTTGATTTATAGTAACGCATATAGTCTAGTTTAATTTTTTTCCATCCTATTCCTATTCATTTCGGTGGGAAATAAATCAGAGTCAAATTGTGGTAAAGGCTGAATCCAATTCTATAGATATGCTAGTGTGTGTTTGCAACTTACAACCATAATTGGGACAAGAATTTCATTGCTAAGCAAGACGGTTGTTATGTGAGTCACACACAATTTTGTAATCTTTTTCTTCTAAGGAGAAGGGGGGGAGGAGGAGGAGGGGAAGAAGGAAAAGGAGGAGGAGGAGGAGGAGGAGGAGAGGAAGAGGAGGAAGAAGAAGAAGAAGAAGAAGAAGAAGAAGAAGAAGAAGAAGAAGAAGAAGAAGAAGAAGAAGAAGAAGAAGAAGAAGAAGAAGAAGAAGAAGAAGAAGAAGAAGAAGAAGAAGAAGAAGAAGAAGAAGAAGAAGAAGAAGAATCACCACTACTTCTGGAAAAATCTTGCCAAAACAACTGCAGGGACTTATCACCAGGCATCAACACTTGACTCAAAAATACAAAATGATGATAATAATAATAATAAATATTTATTTATATACCGCTCCTCTCCCGAAGGACTCGGAGCGGTGCACAGCCGTACAGATTAAAACAATAAATGATGATGATGATGATGATGATGATGATGATGATGATGATGATGGTGAAAAGCCAATGACCACCAGCAAGCCTATTCTTAGAACTGATTTGCCTATCCACAGAAAGCAGTGGGCAGTATTGAATCCCTTTATTCTTCTAGCGCAGGGGGGTCAAACTTGATTTCACTGAGGGCCACATCAGGGTTGGGTTTGACCTCAAGGGGGCAGGGAGGGTGTGGCCATGCTCAGGGCCATGCCCACCCCACTCACCCCCACCCACCCCCCTGAGCTCAAACATAACCCTGATGTGGCCCTCAATGAAATCGAGCATGCGGCCTCCTCAAGCTCCATTTTCACTGACAGGGGCACGGCAGGCTGGTCTGTCTCTGTTTCCAGGGCGGTTCCGCAGGCCAAATCTAAGCATCCCACGGGCCTTAAGTTTGACACCCTTGTTCTAGTGCAACCTTCCCTCCCTCCTTTTCCCAGGTCATTGTAGAAACCACACCTTCTCAGTAAATTTTCTGTCCTGTCCTGAATAAAACACTTAAAGGAAAAACACTTTTCCAGACTCCCCAAGTAAAAATGGCTCTGTTGTTCTAGACAAATAATTTCACCAAAGGAAGGAAGGTGACATCAGGTGGGGGTCCGTTCCTTTGGCATAACCTGATTAGCATTTTGTTTAAAGCGATGAAGTTGTTTTTTTCCCCCTCACAGAAACAGACAGAGTAATGCATCTTATCTATTTACTATGGCATTGCATGGTGTCTCTAGAGCTTGCTATCAACTGGCTTAATTACAAGACAGTTTTATGGGAAGCCAGGAAGATGGAATTCACTGGGCAGAGCGCTGTCAAAACGGGAATGGAGGGGGAAAAAAAGTGGACAGATAGCTTATAAACATACCAGAAAGGCAGACTAATCATTTTAGTTGCTAATCTCCAGCAGAATTAATGTTACCCTGGCAGCACATTATCTGGTACATTCATCTCGTGTATTGAACAAGCAAAGCACCAAATGTCTGTCTCAGAAACGTATGATTATCATATGTTTGTGAAGTCGAGTTGGCCGATTAAATGCATTTAAAATTTAATTTTCCTTGCGTGCTGTTTGCTTACTCAATAAATCCCCTCCGTGAATCAGCAACAACCAAAGTGACTGCCACGCAGCAGCTCCTCAATTATTTATCGCCATGGCTGTTATTAATAATGCGGCTGCAACTTCAGCTCATAAAAGGGCATTTAATATTTCCTGCCAGACGGTAGAGACATATATGCCTGCTGAGAATGTATGTTTCTGGAGGGCAGGGCTGGGGAAGGCGCGGACCCTAAATCCTCTTCTGCCTACCTTGATTATGTTGCCTAAATTTCAATCATGAGATTGCAATAAATAAATAAATAACCCAGGTTGGGGTGATTGCCTCCTCCCATTAAGAAACTCCTGGAATCCCACACCATAATCCTCCCAAACAAGCAAGAAAGTTAAAAATGCTAGCCTTCTTGATGATCCCCAGATAGTAAACATTAGCAAACACACACACACACACACACACACTCACACTCACACACAAGCTGTCAAGGCTCCGGTAGTTATCCTCATTTAAATCATGAATCTCTAGCTGGATTTTCAAAGCTTAAAGAAGATTTATTAGGAGAAGACATGCCGGTGCTACCTAGATGTAGCTGACTCTGAGACACATCATTCATTCTCACCCTTGACCTTGGTTTCCCCCCCACCCCCTGGGAGTATCATAATTCATATTCTCCAATGGGACGCATCCATAGCCAAGAGTCATCAATCATGCTCTCCAGTTAGAATTTTGCTCGGCAGAAACTTCGGTTGCTTACAAACTATCTTTGAAAACATTTGTGGAATGCAGTTTCAGTTTTGCAAGCTGCTGCACTGGTCCCCCCTCCCTTTCTGCTGGCAACTCTAAAAGACCAGATAATTATTTTAGGAGTTGACACCAACTTTCCATCTTTTGATTGCAAAGGGTGATCCCCTCTGTCTATTAAATCGGATATAGTAATTCAAGATTTTTGGACAATGTAATTCACTTGTCATTCTTTAACAAAGAACAGAACAGCAGATATATGTTTTACAGGTCGTATGTTGGAGGAGGAGGAGGAGGAGGAGGAGGAGGAGGAGGAGGAGGAGGAGGAGGAGGAGGAGGAGGAGGAGGAAAGGAGAAGGCACATAGTCCTACCCTTCAATGATTACTTCAGCTTCAACCATAACAACAATACAGGAGCACACAATAGATACAACCTCAAGGTAAACTGCTCCAAACTCGATTGCAGAAAATACGACTTCAGCAATAGTGTGATCAATGCTTGGAACTTACTATCTGACTCTGTGGTTTCTTCCCCAAACCCCAAAAACCTTAACCTCAGACTGTCTACTGTTGACCTCACCCCATTCCTAAGAGGTCTGTAAGTGGCGTGCATAAACGCACCAGCGTGCCTACCCTCCCTCCCTGTCTTAATGTTCCCTTTTATTCATATCTATTTCATGTATTAATAATCATGTTTATACTTATATCTGTTATCTAATACAGGTTTGACAAATAAATAAAATAAATAAAAGGAAAAGAGGAAGAGGAGGGGGAAGAGGAAGAGGAGGAGAAGGAGGAAATTGTAGAAGTAGAATTTTTTAAAAAGCTAATGCAAACTCTTACTGAGCTAGGCATCCCACTAAACATCATTGGATTTGAAATGGACCTTGTTGAAGGACAAGCTATGTTAATCTATGGTAGCAAAACATCAGGAGTCCAGTAACCAGTGGTGGGATTCAAAAAAATTAACTACCAGTTCTGTGGGCATGGCTTGGTGGGTGTGGCAGGGGAAGGATACTGTAAAATCTCCAGTCAGAGGGGGTATTTTCCGGTTCTCCAAACTATTCAAAATTTCTGCTATCGGTTCTCCAGAATTGGTCAGAACCTGCTGAATACTATCTCTGTCCTGTAACACCTTTTTTTTCACTAACAGCTTTTATTCAAAGTCACAAGCTTTCATGGTTGGGTTTGCTCTGAATCATGTTATGTTTAATCTTAGATAGTACCCCAAGGATCTTCTCATTCTTCAGGTGTTTCCCAAAGAAACATCCTAACAGCTTTTTGCTTGAATAAGCTGAAAAAGATGGACAAGAAAATAGGAAAGCAGCTGGGGTAGGGGCTGGTTGTTGGTGGAGAAAGAGCTAATGGAGTGCTCTTGTTAGAGCAAGAGGCTGATGTTCCCATATCTGTAAGTTTGAAAAAAAAAAGGAGCTCCCTTTGGTTGTGTGTAAATATTACTAGTGCTTCTTCACTTTTCACTTACCTTTCTAGTCCTATTTAACCTAAATTGCTTCTATATATTGTAACTCCAATGATATCAATACCACCTATCATGAATCCCTGATCTAGCAAACTCAACACTAATGTGGCCCATTGGGATTACCTTTGCTTCTCCATTTGAGACCCCGACAAAAATATACAATTTTGGCTTGATGGGCTGAACTTAGTTGGGTAGTTCAAAGCTTGTGAAACAACAGTATTTCCTTTTGTGGTTTATCGATTGCCTTTAAATGCAACCCAAATACTTTGTAAGTAAAAATTCTGGACAAACCAATCTAATTCGAATTCTAGAAAGGATGCAGAAAAAGAGCAACAATGATGATTAGGCGACTGGAGGCTAAAACATATGAAGAACAATTGTAGGAACTGGGTATGTCTGGTCTAATGAAAAGAAGGACTAGGGAAGACATGATAGCAGTGTTCCAATCTCTCAGGGGCTGCCACAAAGAAGAGGGAGTCAAGCTATTCTCCAAAGCACCTGAGGGCAGGACAAGAAGCAATGCGTGGATACTAATCAAGGAGAGAATCAACCTAGAACTAAGGAGAAATTTCCTGTTAGTGAGAACAATTAATCAGTGGAACAATTTGCTCCAGAAGTTGTGGGATGTCCATCACTGGAAGTTTTAACGAAGAGATTGGAAAGTCATTTATCCGATATGGTATATATCCTGCTTGAGCAAGTGGTTGTATTAGATGACTTTCAAGGTTTCTTCCAACTCTATTTTTATGGGGTTTTTTATTCATAAATATTTTGAATACACTATATTGTCAGGGCATATCACTTACCAGAGGAGCAAAGAAAAAACATACAGAAATATTAACATATATACTGATAACAATACTAATAGTATAACAGAATAGTTTGACTATGTTTCTCTTTGTATTAGCTTATTTATAATTATGTTAATTATATTAGCATATCTATAATTATAAACCCACTTTATATTCAATTCATACATAACAGTAACCTTTCTTCACCTGATTTCCACCTCATATCTCTAACCACTCGTAAAATCTATTCCATGCTAAGTAATATTCTGCGTCCTCTTTATCCTTTATTTTTAATGTCAATCTATCCATCTCTACACAGTCTAGTATTTTCCTAATTATGTCCTCTTCTGATGGGATGTTCTCATTTTTCCAATATTGTGCAAATACAATCCTTGCTGCTGTCAGTACATGCAAAACTAAATACAGTATATAGTCCCTTTATCATAACCCTCTGGCAATATACCCAACTCTATTATTCTGTTATTTGAAGCATCAAAAAGTGGGATGATGGATATGAATATGGAAATGGAATGAAAAAAATGATTTATCCTTCTCATTGGGCACCTGATCAAACTAAGACCAGGTCCTCTCGATTGCTGCAATCTCCTCCTTTTCAAAACTAATCCTGCTAAAGAGAACCACCTTATAGGACCTTTTGGACCTCAGGGACCACCAAATTCATAATTTTAAATCCCGGGGACCGCTAATGTGAATTTTGATTGACGGTGCCTTGCTGACATTAGTCGGTCCCCTATTCCAGAGCTGCAGTAGTCACAGGACTGGCCCTTTGGTTATCCTGGAGCAGCTGCTCCTCCACCTGGGTGTACCCCTGCTGTGGAGTAGAGGAGCTGCTCCGGGATGACCAAAGGGCCAGTCTTGTGCCTACTGCAGCTCTGGTATATGGGACCGACTTTCCCACCAACATCAGCAAGCCACCCCGGCGGATTTCCCTCCCCCGCCATTGGTCATACCTTCCAGTTCCATCTCACATGGCTCTACTCAAGATAAGGTTTGCGCTGGTCTGAAAGGTGGGGGCCAACGGGTGGGCAGGCCATGTGAGTGGCACAGCCTTGTGTTCCTGTGCAGTCTGGATTAATTGCTTTGTGGGGGAGTGCTTTGGGAGGGACATTTCTCTGCGGACCACCAAAATTTTCTTGCGGACTACCAGTGATCCCTGGCCCACCGGTTGGCGACCACTGTTATAGAGGACCAGACAAGAAAACAAGGGTTCAAAGCCTTGATGTTCACATACAATCTTTGGGATCATCTTAGAAGTATTAATGAAGTCAGGAAAGAATTGGCCTCGGTCACAAGCACTTGGACTTTCTGCAAAGGACTAAAATAGCTCTGAAATATTAAATAGAAACAGAACTATTTTAGCATCGCTTCCAAAGCTTGCCAAACAAGATTATTACCCTCGGTACAAAATTAGAAAATGTGAGGCTCATAAAATCTCACAAGATTTCAGCATCCTTGCGTGGGAGATCTTGTGAGATCTTGGATTGTTGCCAGCGAGGTCCAGTAAGTTTTGCAAGTTCCCAGGTGATGCGTGTAAGGCAGAGGTCTCCTTAAACTTGGCAACTTGAAGACTTGTGGACTTCAACTCCCAGCATAGCTGGCTGGAGAATTCTGGGAGTTGAAGTCCACAAGTCTTAAAGTTGCCAAGTTTGGAGACCTCTGATGTAGGGAATGGCACAGAGAACCAGATGAAAGTATAAAAAGGCCTCAGTCCAGTGGTGGGATCCAAAAAATTTTACTACCGGTTCTATGGGTGTGGCTTGGTGGGCGTGGCAGGGGAAGGATACTGTAAAATCTCCAGTCGGAGGTGGGATGTGCCAGTTCTCCAAACTACTCAAAATTTCCGCTATTGGTTCTGCAGAACTGGTCAGAACCTGCGGAATACCACCTCTGCCCCAGTCCCCCCAAAATATTGCCAGTTGCTTCTGTAGGATAATTTTTACAGCTCTGCTCTGCAGTGGACACACCTGTATTTGGATATCTTTATTATTTAGGGAATGATCTCTCTCAATAATAATAAACAGTCATTATTTTAATTTGCTCATCACTTGTTAATGCTGGGCAGTGAAATCATCAGGGACCCAACTCACTTGTTGAGATAGTTCCGCGCTACTGTGAGTTATATGTCTCTATGAATTACTGTATTGCAATGATTTCTAACTTT
The DNA here is from genome assembly GCA_023653725.1 of Bungarus multicinctus. NCBI lineage: Eukaryota > Metazoa > Chordata > Lepidosauria > Squamata > Elapidae > Bungarus > Bungarus multicinctus. The sequence goes on along the minus strand of CM042848.1, from coordinate 72,901,487 downwards.
GGACATAAGTACAGAAATTTAAAAATATTGTTCTAATTTTAAATTAGGATATGTAACCCCGAATTAAGGGATTACGGGGTCGTAAAAAGGGAGTCTTAATTTTGTTAGGATATGTAAACTTCATGCAATAATATTTCCTTTCTCTTCCCCTCCTTTTCCTTTCCTTTTGTCTTTCCTTTCTTCTTTCCTCTCCTCTCCTCTCCTCCCCTCCCCTTTCCTTTCCTCTTTCTTTTCCTCTCCTCTTTTCTTTTGCTTTCCTTTCCTCTTCTTTCCCTTTCTCTTTCCTTTTCTCTCCTTTCCTTTCTCTTTCCTTTCTTCTTTCTCCCTCCCTCCTTTCTCCCTCCTTCCTTTCTTCTGTCCACTCTCCCTCCCTCCTTCTTCCTTCTGTCCATCCTTCCTTCCTCTTTCCTTTCCTCCCTCCCTCCTTCCTTTCTTCTGTCCACTCTCCCTCCCTCCTTCCTTCCTTCTGTCCGTCCTCCCTCCCTCCCTCCCTTCCTTTTGCATTTTCTTTTTCCCCATTGATTGATACAGATTCCTTTTAATGAAATCTTAAATCAACGCCTGTGTTCCTGGGCCACAGCTTTCCCTCTTGCCCACGTAAGTTTAAAGACCTGGGAGGACAATCTATGAAGGATTGTCAGAAGGGATCTTACTAAACGGAATGTGAACCATAGGTTCATTTCATGCCCATGTCTGGCAGAGCTTCCATGATGCTGAGTTAGCTGTATTCCAACTCGCAGCTCAGAGATTGTCGGCCACAACATTCCTTTGGCGCAGGATGCCAAAGCCGTATGAATTATTTCTTTGCTCCTTCCAACTTAAAGAAAGGAAAGAGTAGGACGGGGTGGGAGGCTGGAATAGTGTTAAGTGCAGTTGTGGGTGCGTTATGGACACGTGCATGTAGGGCTGCTTGTGGTGAAACAGTTATCTTGTCTTTTTTCACAGAGGGGAATTATTAAATAGGGCACTAAATGCACACATTTAAAAATTAAATAGGGCACTAAGAAATAAGTAGGGCACAAAGGAAGACCTACTTTGAGAAAAAACAGAAGGCATAGCTTCCATTGAGTGCATGCAATTGCATTCCTAATGCAGTCTTGTCAAAAGTCCTTTATTTTAAAACAGTTTTTTTAAAATATTCCCAAATACCGCAGATCTACGAGACTTTGCATGCATAAGCCCAAGCCTTTGTTGTTGTTAGTTGAAAAGTTATGTCCAACCCATTGCAACCCCATGGATGAGATCAACCCTGACTGCTCTTTAGAAGGCCAGCTCCTGAAGATTGTCATGCCCCTATCAGAATCTGATTCAGAGGGGGAGGCCAAGCAGCTGACAGGGAGTGGGAGTATGGCTCCATTGGCTGTGGAAGAAACTGGGGAAGGGCAAAGTCTGGCTGGGCAGAGCAGGGGAGAGGTCGAGCAAAGCAGAGGGAATTCAGTTGAAGACCCAGGCCCACCCCCTCTTCATCCTAGGGCACGCAGGTAGGAATGGAGAAGGGAGCAACGTGGGTTGCGTGGCTTACGGGGGAGGAAAGGGCCCTGATTCCCTTCATTAGTTGCAGCTGAGAACACACTGTATAAAAAAGGGAAGCTGCGCACAGCAAGCTGTTGGAAGCAAATCATGAATTATACTGGTATCTTCGTGGCTTATCTGTGTTCCTGGCATCTTCCCAACTGTGAGTTTTGCCATGCTTTCAAGTCTGAAATTCCTTCTCCTGTCCTGTCAAGTTAATTACTGCAGTTTGGTTTGTTTGGATTTTAAGTTACAGTTTGTGTGTACCTTGTTTTGGACTGACTTTTCTACAGTTAAAGGCTGTTCCTGGGAGAGTTTTTCTCCAGCCAGAAGGTAACCTGGACATTGGGGGCAAAGTTGGAGATAATAAAGGGACTCTTGTTGCTTATTTGACTGTGTTGCCTTTGTGCCACACCCCGGGTCATCACAAAGATGAAACTCAAATACTTTGGCCACCTAATGAGAAGGAAGGACTCACTGGAGAAGAGCCTAATGCTGGGAACGGTTGAGGGCAATAGAAGGGGACGACAGAGAATGACGTGGCTGGAGGGAGTCACTGAGGCAGTCAGCATCAACTTAAATGGACTCCAGAAGCCAAGTCGGGGGGGGGGGAGGAAATTCCTTGTTATTTTGACAATCATTGCACCCAATGGAGAGTAGTTGGTAGACCATTTCTCTGCGTATTTTTGGTTCACCAGTGTGAACCACTGGTCCTATTTTAGAAGACAATCCAAGAAGAGCCTCAGTGGCATCTTTTTAGACTAATAAATCCTATTAAAGACGCAAGCTTTTATATTAGTATAAGCTTATGCTTTTTAGTAAGTTTTGTTAGTTCGAAAAAGTACTACCAGACTACTTCTGATATTTGACAACTATAGATTTAAAAAGTTCTCTCCCTATAATGTTGAGACCTCTTTGGCAAGTGAATGGCCCACCACAACTGTCTCTTCAATTTAAAGATGGAAATAAAATGGTCAAACCCTCAGAAGATCTATGAAACACAGAATAATTCAATCTTCACACACCTTGGAGAAATAGAATAGAGTAGTTAAGAGTAGAGTAGAGTAGAGTAGAGTAGAGTAGAGTAGAGTAGAGTAGAGTAGAGTAGGAATAGGAATAGGAATAGGAATAGAATAGAATAGAATAGAATAGAATAGAATAGAATAGAATAGAATAGAATAGAAATAGAAATAGGAATAGAATAGAATAGGAATAGAATAGAATAGGAATAGAAATAGAAATAGAAATAGAAATAGAAATAGAAATAGAAATAGAAATAGAAATAGAAATTGGAATAGCAATAGCAATAGCAATAGCATGGCATGGCATGGAATAGGAATAGAAATAGAATAACAGAGTTGGAAAGGCACCTTGGAGGTCTTCTAGTCCAACCCCTCTGCTTAGGCAGGAAACACTATATCATTTCACACAAATGGTTATCCAATCTCTTCTTAAGGTATTCTGCAACGAGTAGGGGAGTGGAGAACTCTTCTTGTAAAATATTTCTGGACTTTCTCAACTGTGCTAATATCAGATACGTAATATGGATAGATACGTAATAGTGTTGGAGCATTCAGAACTTCTGGAGGCAAGTTGTTCTACTAAGTGCAAGATTTGAGCATCCCTGAGAGAGAAATGGAGTCTAAATCTTGTGATGAGTGATTGGGCGAGCTAGGTAGGTCTAGCATATTGAACAGAAAGATTAGGGGGGATATGATAGCTGTTTTCCAGCTATCCCCCAGAAGAGGGGATTGATTTATTCTTCAAAGTACCGGAGGGCAGGACAAGAAATAATGGGTGGAAGTTTGTCAAAGAGAGATCTAACCTAGAAGATAAGGAGAAATTTTCAGAGAATGAGAACCATTAATCAACGGAATAATTGTGGGGTGCTCAATCACCGGAGGCATTCAAGAATATGTAGACTGCACAACTATTTCTCTGGGATAGCTGAGCAAGGGGCAGGACTAGAAGACTTCCAAGATCCTTTTCAGCCCTATGATTTTATTATTCTACCCAGATCTGGGAACTTCTCTTTTATCAAAAGAGGTGATTCCCTGAGAATGGGCTCCAGCACAAGTCAAAAAGCTTGGGAAAAAAAATTTTTTTTAAAAAAAAATCCTGTCACCAATCCAGATTGAATCCTACAACATTATCCACGTATCTTTGCCTTTATTCGTGGTTCTATATTCTTTTTGGAGTTTCTGGTTCACCCTATTATGAATTTACAGCCCCTTCTGTATCCGTATTTAATCCTTCTAGAGAACTGGCTGTTTGATGCTTCCTGGAATCAGAGATAAGATTTCTCGTCTCTGTATTTTTTTCTCTCTCTCTCTCTATCCACAAGGCTCATTTGTATTGATGTCAGACATGCGGAAGGGTGGGGGGGGGAGAGAGGGCTAAACCACGTCTTCCAATTTGGCCTTTAACCTTCGTAAGGGGGCTAGTGGTGGATCTGAAGCTCAATCAATGCAATGGGAGTGACATTTTGCAGTCAAATCAAATTAAATGGAAATGAAAGGGAAAAATCTGAGGTCCAACCTAAAGGCTGGTCCCTCTTGCCCCCCCCCAGGTCATCGCCATGGCAACTAAATGCTACAAATGTGCCTGGTAAATCATTAACAAATTTGCAGGAAGCATGTCCAATCGAACATGATTGTGGGGTTTTTTTTTTTTTATCTCTCTCTTCTTTTTCTTCCTGTTACTAAACTTCACAGGTGCACCCAGGGTGGCCTGCCTCCCCTACGAGCCTCCGCTGTCAAAACAGAAGGTTAAAAATGCAATAAAATAACAAAACAAAAACAAAACTCGAGCCTTTGCACAAAACACAATGGAAAAGAAAGATGTGGTTACGTACAGTAAGAGGTACAAGGTTAATCTTCTCCTCAGCTACAAGACCCGTCAAAAAGGCAACAACCCTTTGACAAGTTTGCTCAGCCAGGAAGGGAGAGGGAAGAGGATTAAGAACCAGAATCATATATATATGTGTGTGTGTGTGTGTGTGTGTGTGTGTGTGTGTATGTGTATATATGTATATATGTATATGTATATATATATATATATTTTCAGCTTTTCTCCACTTCATCACTGATTCTTTTCAACTGTCTTTTTCATAGACTGAGGTAGGGGTGTCAAACTCAATTTCATTGAGGGCCGCATCAGGGCGGTTGTTGACCTCAAGGGGCCGTGTGGGTGTGGCTGACTGGGTGGGCGTGATCAGCTTGATGCCACGCCCCAAACTGCTGGCATGTTTCCTCGGCATTAGGTAAACTGGGCCGAATCGATGGAGGTAGACCAGACCCTGTGGGCCAGAGCCGACCACATTGTGGACTGGGATCTGGCCCATGGCAGAGGTAGGATTCAGCAGGTTCTGACCAGTTCTGGAGAACCAGTAGCGGAAAATTTGAGTAGTTCGGAGAAATGGCAAATGTCGCCTCTGACTGGCCCCGCCCCCATCTATTCTCTGCCTCCTGAGTCCCAAATGATTGGCTGGATCTTCTTTGGTTGCCCTGCACAAGAGAACGGAGCTGGAAAGCAGGTTAGTGGGGTGGGGAGGGAATAGGGATTTTGCAGTATCCTTCCCCTGCCATGCCCACCAAGCCACGCCCACAGAACCAGTAATATTTTTTTTTAATCCCACCACTGGTCCGCAGGCCTTGAGTTTGACACCCGTGGTCTAGAGTCCAGACAGTCCTCAACTTATGAGCAACTTCGAGACCAAGATGTTAAGCAAAGCAGTTGTTAAGTGACTTGTGCCTAAATTTTTGTGCCATGGTTTGACCTTTTTTTTTTGCCATGAATCACTACACTTGTTAAGTGAATCATAGGTCATTAAGCAATTCCAGTGTCTCCCATTGACTTTGTTTATTGGAAGCCAACTGGGAAAGTTACCAATGGGGGCCACATGACCCCGGGAGGTTGGTTTCTAAGCGCCCGAATGTTGATCACGTGATGGCGACAGTCTTAAATGCAAGGACTAGTTATAAGTCACTTTTTTTCAGTACTAAACAAATGGTTGTAAATTGAGGACTACCTGTAATTTCACCCCCCCACCATCCCCACACAGATACACAAATCCATTCGTTCACCTCAAGCTTGTCCTGAATGAATTTTGGGATATCCCTGTCCATGCAGAAAAGAGAGGTAATTCCTGTCAACCCTGAAGCTGATCTGACCAAGGCCATTTTGAGGCTTCAGTGTTGCCACACCGGAGCTGAGGGATTAGGGAGGGGGAAGTAGACTATCGTGAGGGTTTGTAGTCAAAACAAAATACTTTCTCCTGAGAACCAAAAACAGACCCACAGGTAGCTAAGGAGAGGAGGAGCTATGTCGCCTGACAACCAGACAGGACCTTGATTGGATCATGCAACTGACTGTTTGGGAAAAGGGAGAAACATTTACTTTTAATTAGATGGAAACTGCAGGAATATTCAGAGTTGGTTTTCATCAGCTTATGCCGATATGATATGTCCAATAAACCAATTTGCCTTGGAACCTACTTGTCTGGGAGCTGTGCTTGTTAGGGATGTATTACTTCGAATCCTGACAATAAAAGGAGAAGAAAGCACAGATGTAGAAATGGTCCATCTGTGGGGTCAGAAAGAGAGCAGATGGATTAGGACAGCACAGAAACAAGACTTAATTTATGTCTACGGAGATTCTCAGTCCTCCAGATCATGGTTGTCCCAAAGGTGCTTTTTCCAAGAGGCAACTGGACTTTCTTTCTTCTTCTTATCCAAGAAACTTCTTCAATTCTGACTGGATGGTGAGGAATGGAAGGATTTATATTCGTTGCAGACTTCAAAACTGAACAGCCCTCTCTCAACAGAGGGGAAGAGATACGACATAATCTATTTCCAGTATACAACATTAGTCCTTTCAGCAGTTCCAAGAAGACTCCACAGCCATTCGCACCACTCAAGTGATCCTGAGGACACAGATAAATCTCCAAGTGGCCTCAACGACTCTCTAAAAGGATGCAAATGACCAGTTCTATCTGCAAGGAATATAAATCCTTCCATTCCCCACCATCCAGTCAGAGCTGAAGATGCTTCTGGGATAAGAAGCGAAAAGTCTTCAAAGAAAAACAAGGAAGTCCAGTTTCCTCTTGTAAAAAAGCACCTTTGGGACAAATCTTAATTTAAGGAGCCAGGGATAGTAGATGTGGATTAGTGGGCCTGGTCAGTCACAAAATGCCCATATTCCAAGGCAGGTGGGAGGTTAAGAAATATGAAATTAAATAAATAAATATTCAGGAAATCGATGGGTGAGGTTGGGTGCTTGCTAATCTCCCGCCTAGACTATGCCAATGCTCTCTACATGGGGCTCCCCTTGAAGAGCACCTGAAGGCTCCAACTGGTGCAGAATGCGGCCGCGCGGGTGGTTTGGGGGGCTTCTCGGAGCTCTCATATTACACCACTCTTGCGCAAGCTGCATTGGGACCTGGTGGTCTTTTGGGTGCGTTTCAAGGTGTTAGTTACCATCTTTAAAGCGCTCCATGGCTTGGGACCTGGGTATTTATGGGACCGCCTACTGCCACCATCAATCTCCCACCGGCCGGTGCTCTCCCATAGAATGGGTCTCCTCGGGGTGCTGCCGGCTGGATGGCTGGTGACCCCGAGGATGCGGGCCTTCTCTTTGGGGGCACCCCCCCTCTGGAACGAATTACCCCCGGAGATGAGGATCATCCCTGACCTTCTGACCTTCCGGCGCACGCTGAAAACTTTTTTATTTCATCAAGCAGTCTGGCCTAGGGTTTTATGGGGTTTTAAATTTGGTTTTAATTGGTTTTAGTCCTTATTTTTAAACCCTTGTCTCGTTTTTATTATTCAGCCACCTAATTTAATCTTTTTAATTGTTTTTAATTATTGTGTTATTATTGTATTTTTAATGGCTGTACACCGCCCCAAGTCCCACGGGGAGAGGGGGGGGCAGTATATAAATCTTGTAAATAAAATAAATAAAAAATAATAAAATAAAATAGCCTGCCGCATCACAGTCTTCCTACTTACTAGATTAGTTCCTCAATTTATGACTGGTTACTTAGCGACTCTTTAAAGGTACAACAAACCTAGCTTGGGACTACCTATCACTGGAATTGAAGTTCAGTTGTGTCCCCACTTCACCCCGGCAGTCAGATGACTAAACTGGGTGCTCGGCTGTTAACTTGGAATCTGGCCATGTTTCCCATGGCCAAATTCCAAGCTAAATTAAAAAACAAAAAAAAACATAGTTGATAATATGCATTATTTATGGGAGAAAGGGCAATAAAATATTTATAGGGAACAAAAAAACATTATGCAAAGATTTCCAAACACTTTCATGAAGTCTCTTGAAACCCATAAAGTTTGCGGAAGCAACTTGTGAATCAGAGATGCTTGCAGTTTGACCAATGCTAATTCTAGGATAAAGGGAGATGCTGAGGTGGCTAAGATGCTGAGCTTGTCGATCAGAAAGGTTGGCAGTTCGGCGGTTCGAATCCCTAGTGCCAGGTAACAGAGCGATCTCCCAGCTTCTGCCAACCTAGCAGTTCGAAAGCATGTAAAAAGGCAAGTAGAAAAATAGGGACCACTTTGGTGGGAAGGTAACAGCGTTCCGTGTGCCTTCAGTGTTTAGTCATGCCGGCCACATGACCACAGAGACGTCTTCGGATAGCGCTGGCTCTTCAGCTTTATAACAGACATGAGCACTGCCCCCTAGAGTTGCGAATGACTAGCATGTATGTGCAAGAGGAACCTTTACCTTTAATGCTAGGATCTTATCAATATAATGAAATGTGTGCCTAATATTTAGAATTGTACTGAAATCCATCATTCATTCTCGGAGTCACCTTTCCATTTCTTTGGGCCAGGGTACGGGTGTCAATTCATTGCTCCAGGATGGTGGAACTGTTTGACGTTGACATAGTGGTTGCTTTTTCTCTGCTATATTTTGACTCTAGGTTGACTCAGTCTTCCATCCTTCCAAGGTGGGTAAAATGAGGACCCAGATTGTTGGGGGCAATGGGCTGACTCTGTCAACCTCTTAGAGAGGGCTGTAAAAGCTCTGTAAAGCAGTATACAAGTCTAAGTGCTATTGCTATAAATGCTACATTAAAATAAAAAACAAAATTGAAAAATATGCATACTGGTGCCCCCAGGTTAAGCTACAATTGGTAGCTTAACTTGGAACAAGATAAATTTGCTAAGCAGCTTCTGTCCTCATTGCTACTCACCTAAGCTTCTGCAACACAGAATTGCCTTTAAAGACCACACAGAAGCTTCAACTGGTGCAAAATTAGTATGTCTAGTCTAAGGAAGAGAAGGACTAGGGATGACATGATAGCTCTGTTCCAATATTTGAAGGGCTGTCATAGAAGGGAGGGGCCAACTTATTTTCCAAAGTCCCTGAGGGGAGGACAAGAAGTAACAGGGAAAAGATCATTAAAGCCAGAAAGCAATAGCAATAGACTTATATACCACTTCATAGTGCTTTACAGCACTGTCTAAGCAGTTTATAAAGTCAGCATATCATTCCCAGCAATCTGGATCCTCATTTTACCAACCTCAGAAGGATGGAAGGCTGAGTTAATCTTGAGCTGGTCAGGATCGAACTCCTAGCAGTGAGCCGAATTAGCCTGCAATATCGCCATTCTAACCACAATGCCACCACAGCTCCAATCTCCAGTTCCAATCTAGAACGCAGGAGAAATTTCCTGACAGCGAGAACAGTTAATGAATAGAATGGCTTACCTACAGAAGGTGTGGGTAGTTCCAACACTGGAGGATTTTATGAAGAGTCTGGACAACCATTTATCTAGAATATATATAAACTAACTAAATAACTAAATTGATAGATAGATACAAACTCAAGGTAAACTGCTCCAAACTCGATGGCAGAAAATACAACTTCAGCCACAGAGTGGTCAATGCCTGGAACGCATTACCAGATTCCGTTGTTACAGCCTTAACCCAGGGGTGGGATTCTATCAGTTCGCACCTATTCGCTAGAACCAATTGTTAACATTCTAAGCAGTTCGGAGAACCAGTTGTTAGAAGAAATTACTGGCCTAATCCTGTAAGGGAGGCAGGAAGGAAACATTCTGGTGTTGCTTACAGAAACTGCCTCTCTGTTAACCCTTATTACATTCTTGGCAGGACTAGACTTCCTGTCTCAGGAACTTCTCTGGAGTTGTTTGTTCCTCCTTTGCTGGTACTTTGCTTGTGTGGAGTGACCATTCAAAGTTACAATGGCACTGAAAAAAATGAGTTATGACCATTTTTCACCCTTATGACTGTTGCAGCATCCCCACAGTCATGAGAGGCCAGGCGAGGAGATGCGTGCCTCGATGTGAGTGACATTGAGTTGGCCACGCCCAGCCAATAACATGACCATCAAGCCACGTCCACTCAGTCACATGACCACCAAACCATGCCCACCACATAAGCCATGCCCACAGAACCGGTTGTTAAAATTTTGAATCCCACCTCTGCTTATATGTGTTCCATATGTTCTAATATCTCATGCGCTGCCACAAAGAAGAGGGAGTCAACTTATTCTCCTAAGTACCTGAAGGCAAGACAAGAAGCAACGGATGGAAACTAATCGAGAAGAAGCAACCTAGAACTAAGGAGAAATTTCCTGACAATTAGAACAATTAATCAATGGAATGACTTGCCTCCAGACATTGTCAGTACTCCAACACTGGAAGATTTTACAAAGAGAATGGACAACCATTTGTCTGAAACTGTACAGTGCTTCCTGCTTGAGCAGGGGGTTGGACTAGAACAACTCCAAGGTCCCTTCCAACTCTGTTATTCTATTATACCATTGCCTATTATAATGAACAGTACCTACTACGAAGGAGGTGATGTGATGGATTATAGCGAAGCAGATGTTCCCAGGAAGGAGGGAACATATTCGAATGGGGTGGGAAGGCTACACCACTGTAGGTTTTTAAGAAGAAATTGGGCAGCTATTTATCAGGAATGGTATAGGGCAAGGATCTTCAAGCTTGGCAAGTTTCAGACATGTGGACTTCTACTCCCAGAATTCCTGAGCGAACATAACTGGAGGAGGAATTATGGGAGTTGAAGTCCACAAGTCTTAAAGCTGTCAAGTTTGAATACTGCTTGGGCAGCGGGTTGGATTAAAAGATCTCCAAAATCTTTTCCAACTCTGTTATTCTGTTGTTATTCTGTTAAGAAGCATCAGGGCCCAGAATTGGATTGGAGACAGAGGAAGAGAGTTGTGATGACTGGGTGGGGGGCGCACAAAGGCAACACAGTCAAATAAGCAAGAAGAGACCCTTTATTATCTCCAACTTTTCCCCCTAAAGTCCAGGTTACCTTCGGCAGGAGAAACACTCTCCCAGGAACAGCCTTTAAGTGGAAAAAATTCAGTCTAAAAACAAAGTACATGCAAACTGTAACTTAAAATCCAAACAAACCATGCTGCAGTAATTAACTTGACAGGACAGGAGAAGGAATTGCAGACTTGAAAGGCCAGAAAAACACACACAGTTGGGAAGATGCCAGGAACACAGATAAGCCAGAATGATACCAGATAATTCACAATTTGCTTCCAACAACTTGCTATGCGCAGCTTCCCTTTTTAAATACTGTGTTCCCAACTGCAGCTAATGAAGGGAATCAGAGCCCTTTCCTTCCCTGTAAGCCACACAACTCATGTTGCTCCCTTCTCCATTTCTCCCTGTATGCCCTAGGATGAAGAGGGGGTGGGCCTGGGTGTTCCTCCGAATTCCCTCTCCCTTGCTCTACCTCTCCCTTGCTCTACCTCTTCCCTGCTCTGCCTAGCTGGATTGTACCCTTCCCCAGTTTTTTCCACAGCCAATGGAGCCACATTCCCAGTCCCTATCAGTTGCTCAGCCTCCCTCTCCAAATCAGATTCCAATAGGGGCATGACAGAATTTAGAATAGCCACTCCCTAGAATCTCCCAGAGTATATCCATTTAAGTGAAAATAATATAGGTGTAGTCTGGCAAGATTCTGTCTCTTAGCCATGAGCAAATAAAAAACAAGATTGTTATATGTCATTGGTGAACTGGGTTATATAGTCAATGGAAGGATGGGTATTCTGCTCATTTGAAAAATCAATAATATTAGAGCTGAATTGCACAAGGCTGCCATAATTGTTCAGCTGTTGTTAACAGGATGGAGTTTTCTTGAAAACTGCAGGAAACAAATCGAGTCAGTTAAATCACTTTTAATAACTTAAAACACTGGTGTTACTCATTAAGAAACAAAAATAATGCATTCTGAACCCATCGATCAGAAATGGAACATCACAAAGCCCCATTAATCTGTTTGTTCGTTAAGTTACCAAAAAAATAATTAAATAAAAAATAAAAAGGAAAAGAAGAGGGGAGGAGGGAAAGAAAGCCCAATCTTCGATGTTTCTATCATGACAACTGGCACCAGACCATATGCAATTTAGCGCAACTACAAAGGGAAACCCAGAGTGTATAATGGCAGGATTTTTGATCGGGCTAATTAACAGCCATTTTGTTTAAAATAAACAGATACGACTCTAATTGCCTCTTTTACATAAGAAAGGGAAGATCTTAAAAGTAAACTAATTCCAAAAGAAAAAAGAAAAGAAAAAAAAGGGGGGGGGAGGTGATCAGTGGACCAGAATGGATAAGATCAAAGGGATGCTTTTTCAGGCTGATCAGCAGGTGCTTTTGAAAGGAGATGGAGGGAAGTTTGCACTGTTGCTCAGGACAGTCTGCAGGCCAGGAAGGATAGACAAGGTAACCAACAGCAAAGAGCTCCCTCTCCCTCAGCCCAGAACAGCGTTTTAATCTTAGTACCTGATTTCCAAAGGTGAAAAAAATAAAACTTAATTCCTGGGGGACAACTTGCCTTTCTTTGAAATGGTCTCCTCTTGAATTTCTTCCAGAGATAGATAGATAGATGGAGGGAGGGAGGGAGAGAGAGAGAGAGAGATGATAGATGGGTAGGTGGGTGGGTGGGTAGGTAGGTAGAGAGAGAGAGAGAGAGAGAGAGACAGACAGACAGACAAACAGACAGACAGATGATAGATGGGTGGGTAGGTAGATAGATAGATAGATAGATAGATAGATAGATAGATAGATAGATAGATAGATAGATAGATAGACAGACAGACAGACAGACAGACAGACAGACAGATGATAGATGGGTGGGTAGATAGATAGATAGATAGATAGATAGATAGATAGATAGATAGATAGATAGATAGATAGATAGATAGACAGATGATAGACGGGTGGGTAGATGAGTGGGTAGGTAGGTGGGTGGGTAGGTAGGTGGATGGATGGATGGATGGATGGATGGATGGATAGAAAGACGGAAAGACATTTCAGTGTTTCTCAACCTCAGTAACTTTAAGATAAATGGACTTCAACTCCCAGAATTCCCCAGCTAGCAGTATTCCAGTATTTGAGGGGCTGCCAGAAAGAAGAGGGGGTTAAATTATTCTACGAAGCACCAGAAGGCAGGACAAGAAACAATGGCTGGAAACTAATCATGGAGAGAAGCCTGGAATTAAGAAGAAACTTCCTAACAGTGAAGACAATTAACCAATGGAGGAGCTTGATTTCAGAAGTTGTGGGTGCTTCATCACTGGAGGTTTTTAAGAAAAGACTAGACAGTCATTTATCTGAAATAGTATAGCTTCTCCTCAGAGATCCCTTCCAGCTCTGTTCTGTTCTGTTCTTTTCTTTCTATTCCACTCTACTCTACTCTACTCTACTCTACTCTACTCTACTCTACTCTACTCTACTCTACTCTACTCTACTCTACTCTACTCTACTCTACTCTACTCTACTCTATTCCATCTGTTCCTGTTTCTATTCTGTTTTATTCTATTCTATTCCATCTGTTCCTATTTCTGTTCTATTCCATCTGTTCCTATTTCTATTCTATTCCATCTGTTCCTATATCTATTCAATTTTATTCCATTCCATTCCATGATCTTGACAATGTGGGCTCCAGTCAGCCACCCAGGTGCTGAGCCTGCACCTCTTGGTGGTGTTATTACTATTTCATTCTTTCCTCCCAGCCACCTGGGGAGCAGAACTGAAAAGTGGCCTCCAGCTATTTCTGAGAAAAACCACATTGCTAGCAAAGCTCATTTATTACGCAGAGTCTATGCAGCTCCTCTGAAAGGCACTTAAGGTAAACCTAGAGCAAAGACGTGTCTTAGCCCAAGGGAAGACAGGAGAGGGAGAAGTTAATTTGAGAACTGGGCTTAATTAATTGGTTTGGCCCACCCATCCTCCAAAAAACCCACATATCCCCTTTGCCCCTTACAGTATTCTTCTCAAGTGGTTTTAAAAGCAGGTACTTAGAGCATTTTTAATACAGAAAGTCCTTGACTTTCAACAGTTCATTTAGTGATCGTTTGAAGTGACTTATGACCCTTTTTCACATTTATGGCCATTGCAGCATCCCCATAGTCATGCTCATATACTTGGCACTCCCAAGCACCTGAATTTTGATCACATGACCATGAAGATGCTGTTACTGGTCGTAAGCAGTGGTGGTTGTTGTGGTTAGAGTAGCTGCAGCAGCACGGGCAACTCGAGAGTAAGACTGCAAGGTAATGGCCCCTCCTTCAAGAAGATAAAAGCCAGCTGTGAATCAGATGTTTATTTATTTTGTCAAGCGATTATAAGATAACAGGTATAAGTATAACATAGTTACGAATACATGAAATGGATACATATAAGAAAAATAAAAAAACAATAGGACAGGGATGGTAGACACATTGGTGCACTTATGCATGCCCCCTACAGACCTCGTAGGAAAGGGGTGAGGTCAATAGTAAACAGTCTAAGGTTAACGTTTTCGGGGTTTGGGGAAGAAACCACAGTCAGGTAGAGTATTCCAGACATTGACCACTCTGTTGCTGAAGTCGTATTTTCTGCAATCAAGTTTGGTGTGGTTTACCTTGAATTTGTATCTATTGTTTGCTCTTGTGTTGTTAAGGTTGAAGCTGAAGTACTCATTGACAGGTAGGACATTGCAATATATAATTTTATATACTGTACTTAGATCGGACCGAAGGCGGCATAGTTCTAGATTTTCTAGGTCTAGAATTTGGAGTCTGGTGGCAGAAGGTATTCTGCAACTAGTAGAGGAATGGAAAACTCTTCTTGTGAAATATTTCTGGACTTTCTCAACTGTATTAATATCAGATACGTAATGTGGGTACCAGACTGATGAGCTGTATTCAAGTATTGGTCTAGCAAACGTTTTGTATGCTCTAGTTAGTAGTGTGATATTACCAGAGAAAAAGCTACATAGGATTAGGTTAACAACTCTTAATGCCTTTTTGGCTATGTAGTTACAGTAGGCTCTAGCACATAGATCATTAGAGATGAGTACTCAAGATCCTTGACAGAGTTTGGATCATCAACAAGGTCCTGACTATTCAGCTTGCATTTTATTTTCTGATTTTTTTTTTGCCAATATGTAAGACAGAGCATTTATTTGTTGAGATTTGAAGTTGCCATTTGTTTGACCACTCTGATATGTAGTCGAGGTCTTTTTGAAGGGTAACAGTATTGTTGGTGGTGTTGAATAGCTTTACATCATCAGCAAAGAGAACGCAGTTGCTCTTAATGTGATCACAGAGGTCATTTATGTAGAGTATGAAGAGAGTTGGTCCTAGAAGACTGCCTTGGGGGACACCACTGTTGACAGGTACAGAATTTAATAGGAAGCTCCCAATTTTGACCATTTGTTGTCTGTTTGACAGGAATGCTTCTATCCAGTTATGCAGGTGTCCAGAAATACCATAAGATTTTAATTTTAGGAGTAGTTTGTCATGTACCACTGAATCAAAGGCTTTACAGAAGTCTACGTAGATTGCGTCTATTGCTTTGCCCTGATTGAGTTGTGTGGTCCATATGTTTTTGCAGTGTAAGAGTTGCAGATTGCAGAATAGGTTTTGCAAAGACATTTTGAAACTCGAGCCTCATGGACATTGCAGTATCTTAGTTGGTATTTGAAGACTCTTGTGTTGTAAAATATTTCTAGGTAACCTTATCTGTTATTCTTGGCAGCCTCGCACAGTTTTGTGCTTATCAAAGTTAATTAGTTTGCACCAGCCTTTTAACCGGGGATTCGTAAGACTCATTAAAAACGTTTCTGTTCCCTTTGGTTCGTCTGCCATTCGCCCCTGTGTTTTTCTCTTCTTCATCCTCTCAGCTGATCGGCACTGCAGGCCTCAGCTGGTGTGGGGAAAACTGCACGCAATCACTGAACCAGTAGTGGAACAGGTAGGATCCCATTGCTGGTCGTAAGGGTAAAAATTGATCCTAAGTCACTCTTTCCAGTGCCGTTGTAACTCTGAACGGTCAGTAAACAAATTGTGGTAAGAAAAGGACGACAGATAAACAACTTGTCTGAAACTTTCTGCTCTCTTTCCATATCATTTAGAGATATTTGTTGATCAAAAGTTGCACCACCTCTTTTTTTCCTAATCCCCCCCCCCTAATTTATGCCTTTAAAAGCAAAGACAACTCTATGTTAAATAATGCCAAAATGACACAACTGAGTTTTTTTTAAATCAGCGCCCTGGCTTCCATTTTGCGGAAGAGCCTATTTCAACATCAGAAGTAGAGATGAATCATTATGGAGCCAGGATGATGCATAATATGAAAATCAATAGCATCGGTCAGAAAATATACAACAAAGTACTTAATGAAAGCTTCTGTCTTATTTGTTTGCAGGGGTACATAAAATCTCTAGAAGGCAGGTATACTTCAGTTAAGACTATGGCTTCACAAACAGGAAAGAGTAGAAACAAAATTTGACACTTGTGTAATCCCTGCCTTCCTTTAAAGGTCATAGAGGTCAATCTATACATGTCAGATTGCGGAAATTTTGAGGCACAACTGGAGGAAATCTTCTTTTTAGGAACCATGAAAAAGATTATACTTGGATAATTGCCCTGTGGATGTGATCCCTTATTCTGAGTGAGGTTAATATTACCTAATCGGTCCCAAAGGTGCGTTTTCAAAAGGGAAGTGGAATTTTATGGTTTTTGTTTGAAGACGTTTCTCTTCTCATCCAAGAAGCTTCTTCAGCTCTGACTGGATGGTGGGGAATTGGAAGCATTTATACTCCTTGCAAGCGGCTGGTCATTTGCATTCTTTTAGTGAGTCATTGAGGCCACTTGGAGGTTTACCTGTGTCATCAGGGTCACCTCATTAGTGTAAATGGGTGTGGAGACTTATTGGAAGTGTTCAAAGGACTGTGTTGTAGACTGGAGATAGATGATGCCATATCCCTCCTCCTCTGTTCAATTTTGATATAGATGGCCTCTTTGGCCCCACTTTCAAACTAACGTACCTCTCTGTCCAAAATGTGGATGTTGCTGTCTTCAAAAGAGTGGCCTTTGCCTTTTAAATGCAGATGGACTGCTGAATCTAGTCCCAATGGGTTTGTTCTCCTATGTTGTGCCATGCGTTTGTGAAGTGATTGTTTCGTTTCCCAAATGTACAGATCTGAACAAGGCTCACTGCATTGTATTGCATATACCACATTGCTCAGTTTGTATCTGGGTGTTTTATCCTTGTGGTGGACAAACTTCTGCCTTATTGTATTCTTGGGTTTGAAGTGTGCACGTATGTTGTGTTGGCTGAAGATCCTCCTGAGCTTTTCCGATATTCCTGCAATGTATGGAATGACGTACATTGCTTTGTTTATTGTCCTCTTCATTGTCTGTTTTGGAGGAGTTCCTTAAGGTCTATACCAGAGGTCTCCAACCTTGGCAACTTTAAGACTTGTGGACTTCAACTCCCAGAATTCTCCAGCCAGCTGCTGGCTGGAGAATTCTGGGAGTTGAAGTCCACAAGTCTTAAAGTTGCCAAGGTTGGAGACCTCAGATCTATACCAC
Organism: Bungarus multicinctus; assembly: GCA_023653725.1. Taxonomy (NCBI): domain Eukaryota; kingdom Metazoa; phylum Chordata; class Lepidosauria; order Squamata; family Elapidae; genus Bungarus; species Bungarus multicinctus. Next base: position 72,884,090 of record CM042848.1, on the reverse strand, counting down.
TCTATAAAGCTTTAGTAAGACAACACCTAGAGTACTGCATCCAGTTTTTGTCACCACACTATAAAAAAAAATGTTGACACTCTAGAAAAAGTGCAGAGAAAAGCAACCAGGAAGATTAGGGACTGGAGGCTAAAACATATGAAGAACGGTTACAGGAACTGGGCATGGCTAGTCTAGTGAAGAGCAATACCAGGGGAGAAATGATAGCAGTGTTCCAATATTTGAGGGACTGCCACACAGAGGAAGGGATCAAGCTATTTTCTAAAGCACCCAAAGGCTAGACAAGGAATAATGGATGGAAACTGAACAAGGAGAGATTTAACCTGGAAATAAGGAGAAACTTTCTGACAGAAAGAACAATCAACCAATGGAACAGCTTGCCCTCAGAAGTCATGTAAGCGTCATCACTGGAGGCTTTCAAGAAGAGATTGGACTGCCATTTGTCAGAAATAGTGTAGGGTCTCCTGCTTGGGCAGGGGGTGTTATTTGTCTTTTTAGAAATTTGATGAAGGCCCACTTGGGAGCCACATGTTCTGGGGGCCTCTTTGGTGTGTTTTAGTTCTCTCCCAGCTAGCTTTATGATATTCCCAATACAGGTAATCCTTAACTTACAACAAAATTGAATCCAAAATGTTATTAAGTGAAACATTTATGTGGATTTTGGCCCATTTTACGACCTTTCTTGCCACAATTTTTAAATGAATCACTGCAGTCGTTCAGTTAATAACATGGTTGTGAAGTGAAATGTGGCTTCACCCATTGACTTCGTTTGTCAGAAGGTTCAAAAGGGGATCACGAGCCGCCCGAGATGCTGCGATTGTCATAAATATGAGTCAGTTGCCAAGAGTCCGAATTTTTTTTAATATATATTTTATTATTTTATATATTTTACATATAGGTACATCAAACACCGTGCGACTCTCCTGGCGTTTCCTCCACCATACACATCGAAGTGAAAGACAAATAACATATATACTACTTATATATTGCTAGTCTTGTACTATTATTTTTGACCAACATATTCATTCTAATACCATGATGGCAAACCTATGGAACGCATGCAACAGGCGGCACACAGAGCTATTTGTGCGGGCATGTGAGCCCCAGCTAAACTTACCTGCACTGCACATGCGCGTGCCTTCCAGCTGATTTTAGGCCCGTTTGAGGCCTTTTTCGGCCTCCCAGAGGCTTAAGGGAACCCTCTGCAGCCTCGGGAGGCCGAAAAACGGTCCTTCCAGAAATACCGGAAGTGCCAAAACGGGCCTGTTTTTTGGCCTCCAAAGCCTGCAGAGACTTTCCTCCAGCCCCTGGCTGGACGAAAACAGCCTCTCCCTCGGCCTCCAGAGGCCCTCCGGAGGCTAAACGGGCACTTTGGGTATTTCCAGAAGGCCCGTTTTTCGGCCTCCCGTGGCTGCAGAGACTTCCCTCGAGCCTCTGGGAGGCCAAAAAAGGCCTTAAACGAGCCAAAAATCAGCTGGGAGCCACGCGCATGCTCATTGCAGGTAAGGAGGGGTGTTATGCATGCATGCACAGGGAGGCAGGGCGCATTGCATTGTGGGCGCAGGCAAGCATGCGCTTTTGGCACACCACAACAAAAAGGTTCGCCATCACTGTTCTAATACATATATAATATCTCAGTCACAGTCTACTTAGCCTAGTTATTTCGTGTTCCAACTCCCACCTCTTAATTCCAGCCATTGGTAATATCTGTTCCATGTGTCATAATAGTGTCCAAATTTTGATCACATGGCCATGGGAATGCTGCCATGGTCTTAAGTGTGAAAAATGGTCATAAGTCACTTTTTTTCAGGGTCATAGCTTTGGTCACTACATGAACTATAAGTCAAGGATTATCTGTAAAACTGAACCAATCTGCTGCGCTCCCTGATTTTAAAACCCTGAATGCCTTTCAGGAAAAAAAAATATGGAAAGGAGGTACAATGGAATAAAATCAATGCACTGTCTGCATTCAAAGGGAACTGCGTGCAGATCCTCAGCTCAAACTCCATCCCATACCATCTGCTGCTCGAATTCCTAACCAACTTGCAGAGAACTTTAAGCCATAAAAAGTTGGCCTATGCAGAAGAAAAATGGCAGATGACGTCCCAGGTCTTGGGATATGCATAAGGAAGTTCTCCCCGTTGACAAAGGCAGCCATGCCCATGAACCAGAATGCAGAATTTGACCTCATGTTCCCTAACACCCTGCTGACAAAGTAGCATATTTAATAGCATAGCAAGACTTCATTTTTTAGGTGCTCTTCATTTTTGAAAAATAAGAGCACCTAGAGAAGTCTCTGAGTCACCAATTAGAGCATCTTTGACACAAAAGACAAATAAGTAGAGACACATATTGCATATTTATGCACAGCATGAGATAGGTATGTAACAGAACAACAGAGTTGGAAGGGACCTTGGAGGTCTTCTAGTCCAACCCCCTGCTCAGATAGGAAACCCTATAACCGTGATGCCAAACCTATGCCACGCATGCCAGAAGTGGCACACCGTGCCATTTCCCCCAGCATGCGAGAGCTCACCTGGAAAGATCCTGTGTGCTGGGGGTCACGAGCACATGCGCAGAGGTGTGCAGCACGCAGAGGGATAGTGCGCGCATCTGCAAATGGATGGTGTGCGGGAGTGATCATGTGCGCATGTGCAGATATTCGGTGTGTGGCACGGGGAATCACGCATATGCATGTGCAGACACATGGCACTGTGAGGGGATTGCACACCCAGGTGCAGACGGGGGTGAGAGGGCAGCACGCATTGCCTTCTGGATGCTGGCACACGAGCACGAGCATACGAGCACGCACGCAATTATCAGCACGGGAGCCAAAAACGGTTTGCCACCACTGGCCTATAATCATTTCAGACAAAGGGTTGTCCAATCTCTTTTTAAAAACTTCCAGTGTTGGAGCATTCTACGGGCAAGTTGTTCCACTGATTAATTGTTCTAACTGCCAAGAAATTCCTCCTTAGTTCTAGGTTGGACCTGATTAGGAACCATCTAGGAGAGATTAGGAGAGATCTAGGTTGGATCCAGGGGTGGGATTCAAATTTTTTAACAAACGGTTGTGTGGGCGTGGCTTAGTTGGTGAGCATGGCTTGGTGGTCATGTGACTGGGTGGACGTGGCTTGGTAGTCATGTTATTGACTGGGTGTGGCCAACTCAATATCATTCACATCGAGGCCCTCATCTCCTCGCCTGGCCTCTCATGACTGTGGGGATGCTACAACAGTTGTAAGTGTGAAAAATGGTCCTCAGTCACTTTTTTCAGTGCCATTGTAACTTTGAATGGTTACTCCACACAAGCAAAGTACCAGCAAAGGAGGGGAAAAAATCTCCAGAGACGTTCCTGAGACAGGCAGTCTAGTCTTGCCAAGAATGTAATAAGGGTTAACCGAGAGGCAGTTTCTGTAAGCAACACCAGAATGTTTCCTTCCTGCCTTCCTTACAGGATTAGGCCAGTAATTTCTTCTAACAACCGGTTCTCAGAACTGCTCAGAATATTAACAACCAGTTCTAGCGAATAGGTGCGAACTGGTAGAATCCCACCCCTGGTTGGATCGCCTTGATAATGTAGCTATTGAGTTGGCTTTGTAAATTCCCAATAAATTCTGAACAATTCTGAATAAATTCTGAGTGAAAATTGTAAAGGTATCTATCGAGGTTTGATAGCAATATTTAGCCAGAATTGGGCATCTGGCAGAGTAAGAGGCTATTTTTAGTGGCAAATATCAAGGAATTGGCAATAGTGGTAAAATAGGTAAGACAAATATGGAAGATGCATGCATAAGCGATCCAGCGTGCCTACCGTCCCTGTCTTAATGTTCCCTTTTATTCATATCTATTTCATGCATCAATAATCATGTTTATACTTATATAAATTACCAAATGCATGCTTGACAAAATAAATAAAATAAATAGATAAAAATAAATAAACAACATTAGATGGGCCACACAACTCTTTGATCATCTTCATATATCTCCACCATCAAGTATGATGGAGTAGATCGTTTCATTCATAGAACAGGAGTAAGATTCATCTCCTCAGCTGCTCAGTTTTTATATACAGAATTATTGAAACCATTGATGAGAATTGTCCATCAGTAGCTTCAGATCTTTTCCATACCATCGATCTGTTCCTTTTGGGATAGTTTGCCATTTGTATAGAACATAAAGTTAGCAAGAGTGAGAGCACTTAGACTTATATACCACTTCACAGTGCTTTACAGCCCCTCTCTAAGCAGTTAACAGAGTCAGCCTATTGCCCCCAACCATCTGGGTCCTCATTTTACCCATCTCGGAAGGATGGAAGGCTGAGTCAACCTTGAGCCTAGTGGGATTTGAACTGCCAAATTGTAGGCAGCCGGCAGTCAGCAGAAGTTGCCTGCAATACTGCGTTCTAATAACTGTGTCACCGCAGCTCTAAAGCTTCTAAAGATCCATTCCATATCCACCAGAAGTTTTGTCCTTATGGGGAAGAGCACAGATGGAGTCTTTTTTTCTGATGGATCATGCAACATTCCAGTCCACTGAAAAATCCTTAACAATTTCCTCCTAAGACCCGAACCCACTCTCGAACCTAAGCAGGTGAAGCAACTTGTTTCAGAAGAATTAGAAGACAACAGGAAGTGCTACTTGAATGTCACAGGAGGACCTTTTAAGAAGTGTTGATCCCGGTGCAGAAGGACATGACCTAGACTTTCTGTTGAGTCAGCAGTGCCCAAGAACATGCCGCCAGTTGGTTTTCCCAAGACACAGCTTGGCCTCAAGTGACCCAGCCATCATTCCCTACCAAAAAGAATTGCTTGGTGACCTAATCCACATTATAGCATTCAAGGATGACAGCTTTATGCAGTCATAAAAGTTTTATGCAGGAGAGATTCCATGAAAGATATGGCAGCAGGGTGGAGCTGTGACTTCAGTTCTCCCCCAAATCTATGAACAATTCCCTGCAAGCATTTGAGCTTTCAGATTCACTTTAGTTAATACCCCGCTGGTCTTGTCAATGACTGTTTTTCACCCTCAGTCAAAAAGGGCAGCATGTGTTTTTTACATGTCTTGTTACAATTCATTTCTTTTCTGTCCCAAAAATCAAGAACCTGGCAAAGAGGTGAGCAGATCAACTGTTGGGTTGAGGCTTCCCAGCTGGCTGGATCAGCTGTTAAAACCATCGCTGTTCCTGCCAACTGGGGCCTTTAGTGCCTGCGGGAGCCAGTTTTCAACCTCCTGTATGAGCAAATCTTTAGTAACCTATAAATAAAAGGCACAGTATATCCAATGGAGTCCTTATTAGACAGGACGCATTGAAGAGCGAAGAAGGTAAAACAATTATCATGAAAAGGAGTTAGCTGCAGGAAGGCCAGCTGGGTGACTTTGGGTCAATCATCAGGAGGCTATGGGTTCTAGTCCTGTATTAGCCATAAAAGCCAGATGGGTGACCTTGGGCCAATCACCAGGAGGCTATGGGTTCTAATCCTGTATTAGCCATGAAAGCTAGCTGGGTGACCTTGGGCCAGTCACCAGGAGGCTGTGAGTTCTAGTCCCATCTTAGACACAAAGGCCATATGAGTGACTTTGGGCCCACCACTAGGAGATAGTGAGATTTAGTTCTGCCTTAGGCATGAAAACCAACTGTGAAGATTTTGAGCCAGTCATTCTCTCTCACCATTCTCTCTCAACCCAACCCACCTCACACCTTACCTTATTGTAGAGAAAATAGGAGGAGGAAGGAATATTGGGTAGTCGCCCACCTTTAGTTACTGTATCTATAAAAATAATAAATTTGGGATATAAATTAAAATAACTGACTAAGTGGAATGAAACCGCGTTGCTGAATTTCATCTAATGTCAAGCAGAGAAAATCAAGGATCCTGGCAGTTCAAATGAATATATAGGTTTATTGCATGTTAACGTTCTCTACATGAATCTGAACTACTAATGGTCAAAGCGAACTGGCGATAGATAAAGAGTCAATGGAATTCAATGAGGGCTGGACTTAAATCTCTTGTGAAAGGACTCAAGACTGATAATGTATTTGACGCCTCCCTTGGGTTCAGCTTGGTCATCTCCTACACCAAAAGTGGCTTGAGGAAATTCCGAATACAATACAAAATAGATTCAGAAGCTGCCCATTATTGCTTCCAGGCATTCTGTACAACCTATCACAATGTTTAGTTTGCTGTTTTCTCAGCCTGCCACAAACGAGAAACCATGTGCCTCATAGCCCTGTCCACCAGCAGAAGAAATGGGGAAATACACACTAAGACAAAGAGGTTTGTTCATTTAACTCACTGACGCTATTTACCTGCAATTCTGTTTAGTTCACTGTGAATAAAATGCCCATTTAGCTCTTCAAAAATGCAATCACAAATCTCAACAGCATATAAATGCAGTTCATTCTCTCTGTTCCCCATTTCTAACTGGCTTATAAGAATCTCTTATATTCCTTCTTGCCTCTCCCATTTTTCTCCAACCCTGTCTCTTCTTCCTTCTTTCCCTGCAGGCAAATCCCATCAAGGCTGAGCCCATTATCTAGAACACTTGAAGATGTATGGACTTCAACTCCCAGAATTCCCCAGTCAGCTTGCTGGCTGGGGAATTCTGGGAGCTGAAGTCCATACATCTTCAAGCAGACAAGGTTGAGAATTACTGTTCTAGAACGCTGGGTCCTCAGCTAGAACTGATGCTTCACCCTGGCTGTTTCTGGCTCGTAGTAATATAACATATTTTTTTTTAAAGAAAGTAAGCCAAATTGGGGAATTCCCTTCCAACCCTTGGATTTCTCTAAATTTTTAAAACGAGGATGACGTGTCTTACTGGGGGAAATGCTGAGCAGGAGGTCCTGTTATATTTTTAAACCAACAAAGGAAATGAAAATTACTCTATTTGCCCTAGTCCGGTTAAATCTAAAGACTGGGAGAAAGACATTATGCTTGCAATCACAACCCTGCAACCAGGGGTGGGATTCTACTGGCGTGGACTGGTTCAGGTGAACCGGATGTTAAAGTTACAGCTGGTTCGCCAAACCAATATTTCAACCAACCGGCTGGCCCCACCCTTCCCTCCCGTACCCTCTCAGGAGTCTCCACATGGCCCATTTTTGGTGGAGGTAAGTGCAGGGTCCATGCAGAAGCTGTGGGACGGAGAAAAGCAGGCCTTCTGGAAATCTGGAAACAGGCCTGTTTCCAGCTTCTGGAGGGGCTCCAGAGCCCTGGGAGGCCATTTTTGCCCTCCCAGAGGCCCAGGAGAGGCCTCTGGACTCTTGGGAGGGCAAAAAAATGGGCTTTCTGGAAAAACCGGAAGTGGCAAAACAGGCCTATTTCCGGCTTCTGGTGAGCCTCCAGAGGCTAGGGGAGGCTGTTTTCACCCTCCCAGAGGCCTGCGGGAGGCCTCTGGACCCTTGGGAGGGTGAAAAAGGTCTCCTCGGGCTCTGTAGGCCCACCAGAAGCCAGAAATAGGAATTTCTGGTAGGCCCTGCCCACCTTAGCCCCACCCACCCAGCAACTGGGCAGCAAACCGGTTGCTGGGATTTTTGGATCCCACCCCTGCCTGCAGCCTCCTTTCTTCTCTTTTCTTGCCTAATCAATAGCCCTATCTCAGGCTCTTCATCTCATCTGGCATAAAAAGGGGAAGGGAATTAGGCATTTGTGGTTCCACCAAGCTGCTTCAGTTATTTATTTGAAAATCTGGAACGCTTCCATGTAGTCAAGCACCCTACTCAGACATAAGAAAGGTGGAGATCAATTGTGGTCATAGGCTGAGATTACCTATAGTATGTAGTTTCTCCCCTTCTGCTCTCTGCCAGGGCCAGCAGTCCCATAGACAACCTCCACAACTAGAAATAAATTGCAGAGAGTCCTTGACTTATGACCACAATTGAGCCGAAAATTTGTGTTGCTAAGCAAAACGTTTGTTAAGTTTTGCCCCATTTTACAACCTTTCTTGCCACAGTTGTTAAGTGAATCACTGCAGTTGTTAAATTAATAGTATGGTTGTTAAGTGAATTTGGCCTCCCTTTGACTCTGCTTGTCAGAAGGTCACAAAAGATGATCACATGACCCTGGGACACCGCAACCGTCATAAATATGAGTTGCCAAACTTCTCAACTTTGATCATATAACCATGGGGATCGTAACTGTGAAAAAATGGTTGTAACTGTGAAAAACTATCAAAAGTCACTTTTTTTAGTTCTGTTATAACTTCGAACGGTCACGAAACAAACGCTTATAAATTGAGAACTACCTATAGTAGCCTCCGACTTTTCACAAGTAAGTGGAACAGCTATTTCCGTTCACTTGATCATGATTCTACATTCCACTATGTAAACTGACCAACGCTCACCTGAATTATTTCCAGTGGAAAAACCACAACTGAATCTCTCTTCATGCCATTACTCCTATGTTGTTTCCTAAAGAGAAGAACAAAAGTAGCCCTACTTTCTGCTACCCTCAGTATTAATACAGTGTACCTCAGCTAAGCTAAGCCTCATTTGACAACTGGCACCATGAATCCTGCAAGTATTGTTTCCATGGGTGGGCTTCAACTAATTTAACAACCGTTTCTCTGCTTGATTGCTGGGTGGGCGTGGCCATGGTGGGCGTGGCCTCGTTGGCCTCCTGAACCACCCTGGGAGTGAAAATGGGCCATGGCGGGGAGCCATATTCACCTTCCCCAGGTGCTGGAGGCTCTCTGGAAGCCAGAAACAGACACATTTCTGGTCTTCTAGAACTTCCATGTTCTGGAACCTCCATGGGCTACAGAGGCTCTCTGGAGGCCTGTTTTTCACCCTCCTCAAGCCTCTGCACCGGCCCTGCACTTACCTGCAATCCAAAATGGACCATGTGGGGACTCCTGGGAGGGGTGGGGGGGATGGACGGGACCAGCCAGGAGTGGGATTTGTTGGTTCACTGAACTGGCCATAAAATTAACAACCCATTCGCCTGAACCAGGGTGAACCAGTAGCAGCTGAACCCTGATTGTTTCCCATTCCAAACAATAAAAGCATAATATTAAATTAAATCATAATTTGCTATCCGTTCATGGTATCGAAGCTGGATGGTTCACTGAATATGGGAAGAAAACTGAGACCTTTGAGATGTTGCTGAAATGAACCCATGACCTTTTAATGTTGGCCATGCTTAGTTGGATCTATTGAAGTTGTAATGCAGCAGCTATGAGAAGATCAGAGGTTTGTTCTGCCTTTGTTCTACTAGTAGGATAGGCTCTGGAGATCTAGTGTGACTACATGAACTCAGGATTCATTCCGTAATATTGTTGATGTTGGATTTTACACTCTACCTCACTTTCGAACCCCATTAACATACATGTGTATAAGGGGGCATGTGTCTTTCTTTCTTTCCCAATGCCTTTCCAGTAGGAGTAGCTACAATAGGAAAATAAAACACTTATGCCTTAAAAAATAATATACCGTTTAAGTTGACAACTCTTTCCTAGAAAGACAGCTTCTTTTAAATCTTCTGCTCTGTCAGGAAACCAGGAGGAAGGAGACACTTACAAATAAATCATTTAATAGCTTTCCTTGGGTTTTTGTTGTAACATCTTAACAACTCCCACACAGTTTACCTAGCAAATAACAAAGCACATTGTCTCCCTGAAACACAAGATAATCGACTCTGTGCTTGGTAATGATCACCAAACCTTGATAATGATCTCCAGGGAGAAAGAGAGAGAGAGAGAGAAAGAAAGAGAGAGAGAGAGAGGGAGAAAGAGAGAGAGAGAGAAGGAGACATAGATAGAGAAAGAGAGAGAGAGAGAGAAAGAAAGATAGAGAGAGGAAACAGAAAGAAAAAGAAAGACACAGAGAGGGAAAAAGACAGAGAGAGAGGGAGACATAGACAGAGATAGGAAGAGAGAGAGACAGAGAAATAGAGAGATAAAGAAAGACAGAGAGAGAGAGAGACAGGAAGACAGAAAGAGAGAGAAAGAGAGAGAGGGAGAGAAAGAGAGGGGAAGACAGAAAGAGGAAGACACACAGAGAATTCACAGAGAAGACAGATGGGGGGGTCAGAAAAACAGAAAGACAGAAGGAAAATGTAATTTCATATTAAAGCAGGAGGCATGATACTGATAAAGTATATTTATCATGTCAATCTAAAATTTATCTTTTGGGTGAGTTACTAAAAAGGTCATTTGTTTTTCATGGCAAGTGTTGAAAACAGTTTACACTGAGGGTCCGACTTGAGGGACCGTGTCACTACCTTGGGGCCTACAATGACCTTTCAGCATTGACAAGAAAGGAACTCTAAAAGTCTTGCAGGGAGGGAAGCAGTGATGTTTTAAGATTTCCTTTTCCATGGCCACCAACACAACCACCACCCCTACCACCTCCATCCACTCCACCTGTTCTCCTTCCCCATTTCGACTCACCTTTTCAGTACAAAATGTTTTGTGACAAGGAAACAGGCCATGGAATTAACACACTTAACTCGAGAAGGCTACATATATTTGTTCCTGGTGGTTTCATCTACTCCTGAGCTTTTTATTCTGCAATATGAGAGGGGAATGGCAGTAACAACCGTAAAGGAACAGTTTCTGTGGCTCTAAAGGTCTCTTCGCATGTTCAAGAAATCTAGGTGAATTTGCAAATCTTCTCCAATCTGTTGATGCATTTGGACTACAATACCCTCAATTTCCAGCCAGCTTTATAACCCCCCACTCCAAAGATCATGGCTGCAAATCACAGGCAGTTGATCCCTCAAGCAAAGTATTAAAACAAAACAACCAACCTTCCCTCTCTAAAACGAAAATTCCTGGACTCTTCCATGCCTGAACAGGGTAACTTAATCCCACATTTGTTATTTGCGCATCTTAGATTCTCAATCTCTCCAAGAGGGATGAACAGCTTTCAACTTGTGTTTGCTAGGAAGTGAGAAAAAGCTTTGTCTGAGAGGGGCCTCATTTCTCTTCAAGCAAGTTGCAAGCCGAAACATGTGGCACACGTCACAATTCAATACAGAGAGTCCAAGGACACCCCAAACCCTCTAACTTACCCCAACATTTTATTCTTCTGAAACAAGGAAATCATCCCTCCATCACTTTTCTCTCTAACTTTGAATAATCCTAGTCTACCTCAAATTTCCAGTGACAAATGCTCTGTCCTACACATTGGCAAAAATATATATACATCAGAAAACCAATTACAAGTTAGGTGGAAATGATCTCATAGCCGACCCTCATTCTATCAAGGACCTTAGGAGTACTTATCACAAATGACCTAAGCCCTAGAGCTCACTGTAACAGCATTGCCAAAAAGGCTTTAAGAATTGTTAACCTTATTTTGCGAAGCTTCTTCTCCGCCAACATTGAATTTTTAACAAAAATTCATACAAAAACTTTACCGGACCAATTCTCGAATACAGCTCATCCGCCTGGAACCCAACACTGTATATCGGACATTAACATGATTGAGTGGGTCCAGAGGTATTTCTCGAAAAGTGTATTCCACTCCTCCACTCACAATAGAATTCAACTATGCCTCCAAGCTCGAAATTGTTGGGCCCTGGATAATCTGGAACTGCACCACCTGCGGACTGATCTAAGCAGAGTTCACAAAATTGCCTGCTACAACATCTTGCCTGTCAACGACTTCTTCAGCTTCAGTCACAATAACACATGGGCAAACAATAGATACTGTGATGATCCAGGGTGGGATACAAAACAAACACCGTCACAGAAAACAGGTGAAGCCCCTTTTATTCCTTCACTTTGCTTCCAAGCTCAGAATATTCTTGATGGAAGACAAAAAACTCCCACACAAACAGTTACAAGAACAAGGAAAAAAGCAACACAAACCAGGCAAGATAAGGGCTGGAGGACGTCCACAGATAATACACACTGGGAAGGACGCCAAACACAGACAGGGACCATAAACTAGAGATATTTCCATGCTTTGTTTCCAGCGCTTGCCCGTATGCATGTCGGTCCTCTTATTCAGTTGTCACAGCTGCACCCCATGAAGAGGATCAAGGTCCTCTTCTCCTGAGTAGACCACATCTTTTCCTTATCCTCTCCTCCCTGCGTGCCCTAGGATGGATAGGGATAGGCCTGAATCCTCCTCTGACTGCTCAGCTGGCCTCTGCCCTTCCCCACCCTCCTCCACAACCTCCGGAGCCACACTTCCACTCCCTGTCGGCTGTTTCTCCTCTTCCTCAAAGTCAGTCTCCACCAGGGGCATGACAGACACAAACTCAAAGTAAACCGCTCCAAACTTGGTTACAGAAAATACAACTTCAGCAATAGAGTGGTCAATGCCTGGAACTCCCTATTCGACTCCGTTGTTACAGCCTCAAACCCTCACAGCTTCAACCTCAAACTGTCTACCATGGACCTCACCCCATTCTTAAGAGGTCCTTAAAGGAGGCGTGCATAAGTGCACCAGTGTGCCTACCGTCCCTGACTTACTGTCCCCATTTATCTGTATTTACTTCCTTTGTTCTTGTTTATGTTCATACTTATGCTTGTTATCTTGTAGATGTTTGACAAACAAACAAACAAACAAATAAATTTACTATACCTTTCTTGAAATTGCAGATTAAAGCACTAACAATGGAGAAAACTTGCAACCTATCAATGTCTACAGTGCATATTTCTACTTATACCCTTCACCTAGTTCCTGAACCGAAAGATTTTCAGATTTTTGCACCAGGCATGCATTGGGGTGGTCCCATGCAGGTAGTCCTCGACTTACGACAACAATTGAGCCCAAAATTTCTATTGTTAAGTGAGGCATTTGTTAAGTGAGTTTTGCCCCATTTTGCAGCCTTTCTCGCCACAGCTGTTAAGTGAACCACGGCAGGCATTAAAGTAGTAACACAGTTATTAAGTGAATCTGGCTTCCCTATTGACTTTGCTTGTCAGAAGGTTCCAAAAAAAGTAAACACATGACCCCAGGACACTGCAACCGTCATAAATATGAATCGGTTTGCCAAGTGTCCAAATTTTGATCACGTGACTATGAGGATGATGCAACGGTCGTAAGTGTGAAAAACGGTCATAAGTCCCTTTTTTCAGTGCCATTGCAACTTAGAACAGTCACTAAATGAACTGTTGTAAACCGAGGACTACCTGTAAATATGTCACATGCAACTCAACAATGGTTTAATACTGACCTTGTTGTACAAACCCAACAGTTGGGTTTTTTTTCATTGCTAAAAGTTACATCACAGTGGAAAAAGGAAATATAATAAGTGAGGTTATTGCTTGGGGCAGAGAATTTAGATGGCATTTCACTAAGTCAAATAATTCTTGGCCAGGATACTGGTGCAACATCCCTCAGAGTTGATAAAAATGTAAGGCAAAGTTTTTCCAATGGCAATGTTTTTTATCGCTTGTAATTCCTAAGTAGACCTATATATTTTATCAAGCATTTCAACTTTAAAATAAGAGTACAGGTAGCCCTCAACTTACAACCACAATCAAGCCTGTTCTGACCAAGGCTTCCAAGACCGTAATTTTTGCACACGCTTATTTTAAAAACAAGTCTTGTTTTATTGCAACGCTGGAAATTATTTTCATTCCCAGCTGGCAATGAATCTCAAACAATCCCGGTGCGCTCCCACAGGGAGGGTCTCCTTCGGGTCCCAACGGCATCTATGTGCCGCCTGGTGACCCCGAGGAATAGGGCCTTCTTTAAGGGGGCACCCGCCCTCTGGAATGGGTTGCCTCCTGAGTTACGGACGACCACTGACCTGAGAGTGTTTAGACGTGCGTTGAAAACTTGGCTCTTTGAGCAGGCCGGCCTGGGCTGATTTTAAATTGGGGTTTTAAATTGGGGTTTTTAGAAATTGGGGTTCTAGAAATTGGGGTTTTAGAAATTGGGGTTTTTATATCTTAACTATTGGGGTTTTTAAGTATAAATTTTAGTAGCAGCCGTGTATTTAATTTCTTTTAACTCTTATAATTTGTATTATATTATAATTGGCCGTACACTGCCCTGAGTCCCTCGGGAGAAGGGCAGTATATAAATTCGATATAAATAAATAAATAAATAAATAAATAAATAAATAAATAAATAAATAAATAAAATAAGCACTCACCTTGCTTTCCTGTGAAGTGCTACCAATAAGAAGTGTCAAAGGAACTAGAAAAAAAAACAACTGAAGTACAAAGAGCTTCAAGAATGAATCTGAACTGAATGAACGACTTTGCTTCCTGCAAAGGTTCCATCATCTTTGCCTGTCCTTTATACCTTAGGGGAGGGGCAATCACCTCCCAGACTTACTCCTGAGTCGTCCCTTTTCTTTCAACTGTTCTCACCTTCTGGCAGCTCTCTGCACACGCGCATTGGGAACAGGCTCCCCTGGATCCTCTGCCTTGCTGCTGCCAGATTCCAGAGGCTTCAGAGGCAGCACCCCACTCCCAGATGGTCTTAGCCACATCTCTGCATCAGACGCAGGACCCTCATCCAAGTACTTCCGGGGAAGATGGCGGACGGCTGCTTTCGCCGGAGTTCTCTCCGGCCCGGGTGCTCTTCGGTGTGGGTCCCCATGCCCCCTGGCCCCCCTCGCCGGTGGCAGAGGTGGGGGAGGGCCCGGGGAGACCAGCGGTTTCCAACGAGAGCTGGTTGGTGGCTCGCCGGAGCTAAGGGAGCCGATGGGAGCGACGGCGTTGGCGCGGCGGCCCTGGCGGCCTCGGAGTGGCCTCGGGACGGTCTTGCTGGCCTTGGCGGCCTCGGAGCGGCCTCGGAGGGGCTTCGGAGGCCCCGTTCTGGATGCAGCGGCCCCGGAGCGGTTTTCCAGCTCGCCGAAGCCGCGGGGCCGAGAGGAGAGACAGCGTTGCCGCAGCAGTCCTGGCGGCCTCGGAGCGGCCTCGGGGTGGCCTCGTTGGCCTCGGAGTGGCCTCGGAGTGGCGTCGGAGGCCGCGTTCCAGGTGCGGCGGCCCCGGAGCGGTTTCTGAGCGGCCTCGGAGGCCTTGGGAGTGGTGTGGAGCGGCCCCGGTGGATTTGTGGCGATGGATCTGGTGCGTGCGACGCGGAGCTCCGCCGCGGCCCTCTCCGGCCTGGACGGCCTCAGCGGCGACCCCCCCTGTCCCCTGGGCCCCCCCGCCGGTGGCAGAGGCGGGGGAGGATCGAGGGAGACCAGCCGGGACATCTGGAAGCTGGTCGGGGGTCGGCTGGAGCCGCGGGACCGATGTGGAGGGCGGCGTGGTCACGGCGGCCCCGGCGGCCTTGGGTTGATTGCGGAGGCCTCCTCCAGCGGTCGGCGGAGCGGGGCGGCTGCGGACGGGCGCCCGGCGGCGATGGACGGGTGCTCGGCGGCGGCGGCCCTTCCCGGCGGTCGGCTGAGCGAGGGGGCTGCGGATGGGTGTTCGGCGGCGGCGGTGGTGGCAGCCGCGGCCTCCGGACTCGTCGTGACGGCGCTCTTGGTGTCTTCTACGTCGGTGGCCCCAGTGTGGGCTCAGCGGCCTCCTTCGGGCCGCGGCGGTCATGGGCGGCCCCGGCCGGCTTTGATATGGGCCGGCGGCGGTCAGGGCGGCCCTGGAGCGGACCTGGGGCATTTTCGATAGCCCCGAAGACGACGCGGCGGCTGGGAGATCCACGGAAGGGCTCGGCTGGGGAGCGATGGTGCCGATGCCCCCGTGGGCCGCTTAGGTGGAGCTGTGGTGTCCCTTCCTTCCCTGGGGCCCCCACCGGTGGCAGAGGTGGTGGGCCTGGGGGGGGGACCGGCTCTGCCTGTGACTCTTTCCCCCCCGGGGGTCTCACCGGTGGCAGAGGTGGGACGACCGGGGGGAGGCAGAATATATCCCAGCTGGACTGGATTCCATTTTCCATGGCCGGAGGACGGCAGACGTCGCGGACACTCTGGGACTGCCGAGATGGGGCGGCCGGGTCCACGGAAGTACCCGAGGACAGAGCTTTGGGCCTTGAGGGATGCCCCCCTCTCCCTTAGGTGGCCCTCGAAGCTCTCTAAGACCTTCCGCAATGAGGGATCCTGGGATCCGGAGCGATGGTGGGGTCGGGGAAACCGGGGAGGGCGTGGTAAATTCGGGCTTGAAAAATTTTTAATGGGATTTTTTAAGGGGGAAAAGTCCAGGGCGGGCGGGGGAGACAGCCCGCATGGAATTGGGGGCAGCCGGGCCGGTGAGCATGCCTGTGGGGCCTCGGGGGTCCCCGTGTCGGGGTGGCAGACAGGGGGTGGGCAGCCGGGGGCCAATTTTATCGGCACGGTAACTGGGAGAGGTAGGTATGCTAGGGGTGGAGGGCCATATCCGGTTAGGGGATCGCGCTCCCGATGTTTACAAGCGGTAGCGCGCTCCGACCCTCCCTACCCATCCTGCAGTCCTGGTTGTCCGGAATCTCAGGCCCTGAATACCCGGCTGCTGTTGTGCAATGCCAGGTCCGTGGTTAATAAGGCTCCCCTGATCTGGGAGTTGGCTCAGGAGGAGGCCGCGGACCTGGTAGGTGTCACCGAAACCTGGTTGGGCCCAGAGGGAGGTGTCCCTCTGGTTGAGATGTGCCCACCAGGTTTCCTTGCATTTCACCAGCCTAGGGCTCAGGGAAGGGGCGGTGGGGTGGCGGTGCTTATAAAGGAAGTCCTTTGTCCTAGGGAGGCCACTGTCCCTCAGACGGCTGGCTGTGAATCTCTTTTTGTGAAGTGGGGGCAAGGGGTTCAGATGGGTCTTTTGTTGACGTACCTGGCTCCCTGCCACGTCTCATCGGCCCTACCCGGACTCCTAGAGGTAATAGCCGGGCTGGCGGTTGAGACCCCAAGGCTCTTAGTCATGGGGGATTTCAACCTGCCATCGCTCGGTGAAACCTCGGGGTTGGTCCGGGAGTTCTTGGCTTCCATGACGGCCATGGACCTGACCCAGTTAGTTTCTGCCCCCACTCACATGGGAGGTCACATGCTGGACCTGATTTTTGTCTCTGGGCAGTGGTTGAATGACTGTAATTGGGGGGATTTAGTTATTACGCCCTTGTCATGGACAGATCATTCCCTCCTTAGGCTGGATTTCTGTTCCGCTACCCCCCACCGCAGGGAGGCGGAGCCACTTAGATGGTTCCGCCCCAGGCGCCTAATGGATCCGGATCGGTTCCAGAGGGAGCTTGGGCCATTTCCTGAATCTCTGGCTCTCAGCTCGCCTGCAGACCTGGTGGCCACCTGGGAGGGGTCGGCCGCCGGGGCCCTAGAGCGAGTTGTGCCTATGCGACCTCTGACTCGGCACAGATCCCATTTGGCTCCGTGGTATACGGAGGAGCTACGGGAGATGAAGTGCCGAAAAAGACGTCTTGAGGGCATTTGGAGGGCGAGCCGTTCTGAGTCTGACCGAACACAGGTGAGATCTCATATTAAGACTTACCTTGTGGCGATAGGGGCGGCGAAATCTTCGTATTTCTCCGCCCTTATTGCATCAGCAGAAAATCGGCCTGCCGCCCTGTTTAGAGTGACCCGCTCTCTACTTGAACCGAGAGCGCGGGATGACCTCTTGCAGGGTAGAGCGGAGGAGTTTTCCCGATTTCTGCATGATAAAATCGCTCAGATTCGGGAAGGGCTCGACTCCAATTGGGTGGTCCCGGGGGAGGTGTCCGGGGCAGGTCTTGAGAGTGTTATCTGGGGGGAGTTCGATCCTGTGACCGCTGAGGGTGTGGACAGGTTGCTGGGGGGTCTGAATGCCACCACCTGTTTATTGGACCCGTGTCCTTCCTGGTTGGTTTCGGCCGCCAGGGAGACGACACGAGGCTGGCTCCAGGGGATTGTCAACGCTTCTTTGAGAGAGGGGTTGCTCCCTACCGCCCTGAAGGCGGCGGTGGTGCGCCCCCTCCTCAAGAAGCCTTCCCTGGACCCAGCTATTTTAAACAACTATCGTCCAGTCTCCAACCTTCCCTTCGTGGCGAAGGTTGTTGAGAGTGTGGTGGCACGTCAGCTCCCCCAGTACCTGGAGGAAGCAACTTACCTCGATCCGTTCCAATCGGGCTTCAGGCCTGGACATAGCACTGAGACGGCATTGGTCGCGTTGGTTGATAATCTCTGGAGGGCTCGTGACAGAGGGTTCTCCTCTGTCCTGGTCCTATTAGATCTCTCGGCGGCTTTTGATACTATCGACCATAGTATCTTATTGCGACGGTTGGAGGGGTTGGGGATTGGTGGAACCGTCCTCCGATGGTTCTCCTCCTTCCTCTCTGACCGTTCGCAATTCGTGTTGGCGGGGGGGGAGAGGTCCACCTCTAGGCCCCTGGTTTGTGGGGTGCCTCAGGGGTCGGTCCTTTCTCCCCTCCTGTTCAACATTTATATGAAGCCGCTGGGCGAGATCATCCGTGGTCTTGGAGTGAGGTGTCATCTGTATGCAGATGACACCCAGCTGTACATCTCCACTCCGGACCACCCCAACGATGCTGTGGGGACTATGTCTAGGTGCCTGGAGGCCGTGCGGGACTGGATGGGCGGGAACAGGCTTCGGCTCAACCCATCCAAGACCGAGTGGCTGTGGTTTCCGGCGCCCCGATATAGCCAGCTGACACCTTCGCTGGCTATTGGGGGGGAGGTTCTGCCCCCCACAGAGAGGGCTCGCAACCTGGGAGTCCTCCTGGATGTACGGCTGTCGCTTGAACATCACATCGCGGCCGTCTCCAGGGGGGCGTTTCATCAGATCCGTCGGATCTACCGGTTGCGGCCCTTCCTGGATCGGGACGCCTTGCGCACGGTCACTCAGGCCCTTGTCACCTCTCGCCTGGACTATTGTAATGCCCTCTACATGGGGCTCCCTGCGGGGAGCATCCGGAGACTCCAGTTGGTGCAAAATGCAGCCGCGAGGGTGATTATGGGGGCGTCGCGTAGCGCCCATGTGACGCCTCTCCTGCGCGAGCTGCATTGGTTGCCGATGGCTCTCCGGGTTCGCTTTAAGGTTCTAGTTTTGACCTTTAGGGCGACCCATGGCATGGGACCAGGTTACCTTCAGGACCGCATTCTACCAACGTTCTCCAACAGGCCGGTGCGTTCCCACAGGGAGGGTCTGCTCCGGGTGCCGTCGGCCGCTATGTGTCGTCTGGCGGCGCCAAGGGGTAGGGCCTTCTCTGTGGGTGCCCCCGCCCTCTGGAATACTCTGCCACCGGAACTTCGTACCGGCACGGACCTGAGGGCCTTCAGGCGCGCGTTAAAGACTTGGCTCTTTGAGCAGGCCGGCCTGGGCTGAGATAATGATTTTAAATTTGATCTCCATTTTTAACTTTAAATTGGGTTTTAAGGGTAGGGGGGGGGTTTCCTAATTTTAGTCTGCAGCTGATTCAAATATTTAATTACTTTTTAACTTTTGTATTTGTGGGGTTTTTAGACGAGCTGTTCACCGCCCTGAGTCCCTAGGGAGAAGGGCGGTATATAAATGTAATTAATAAATAAATAAATAAATAAGTCCTCTCCAGACTCCCAGGCTGGTCCCTGTTCTTCCCCACTGTCCGATTCTGCTGCCATCTGCACAGGCTGCTGGCGAACCACAACAGAGCCCAAGATTTGTGTTGCTAAGCAAGAGATTTGTTAAATGATTTTCCCCCCATTTTACGATCTTTCTTGCCATACTCGTTAAGTGAACCACTGCAGTTCTTAAGTTGGTCGCACAGTTGTTAAATGAATCTGGCTTCCTCACTGACTTTACTTGCCAGAAGGTCACAAAAGGGGATCACATGACCCCTTTGGGACACTACAACCGTCATAAATATGAGCCAGTTGCCAAGCATCTGAATTTTGATCATGTGACGGTCTGCAACATCATAGGTGTGAAAAACGGTCTTAAGTTGTTTTTTATCATTGCCATTGTAACTTTGAACAGTCACTAAATGAACTGTTGCAACACAAGGACTACCTATATATTTATGTTGGTTTTGGGTTTTTTTATGCATTTGTTACATTATATTCTTTCAAGATTCTAAAAATCAACCGTGGATATTTGAAGGGTGGGGGAAGTTACATAATGCATAACGCAGATGACATGAATTCTGTAATATGCAACAACAGATTATATAGTCGGTGTCATTTGTGTGATCATGTAGTGAAAACAGAGGGCCTTCTAACAACCTGCCGATGTATTTAACACTGATTATTTGGGTCATATCTCTTCCTAAGACGTGATTTACCAATCCGTGATTTATTCAACAAACTGCATTAAATGTTTCCACTTTATGTGTACCAAATTAAGGAGTTCTAATGACTGCACCAGCATAAATTAACATGCTACTTAATATTTTTAAAGTCTTAAATGACTCCAGACTGGAATTATTTGAATAACCACCTGAAACTGCTAATCGCATCTAGTTGTTCTTCTAATTATTTGATCTCTATTTCAACACAAAGAAAAGTGCAACTGACTATATATATATATGTGTGTGTGTGTTTTCTTATGTTTTCGCTGGTATTTATATGTGTGGTATTTAGGTTTCTTCAGGTATTTTCCCACGTAATATTTGTTATATTATTTGAATATTATATATTTTATAATATTATATAATTTGAAATATTACGCAGGAAAATACCCGAAGAAACCTAAATACCACACATATATATGTGTGTGTGTGTGTGTGTGTGTTAGGTTTTTGAGCTGATAAATAATTAAACAATTATTACACAATTAAACAATTATATACACAAATATATATATGGATATTTGGTTCTTCGGGTTTTCTCCCGTGTAGAATTGGAAGTATCTAGGCGACGTTTCGATGAAGTCTCATTCATCATCTTCAGGCTTCATCGAAACGTTGCCTAGATACTTCCAATTCTACGCGGGAGAAAACCCGAAGAACCAAAGATCCACATACAAATACCCGCGAAAACCTCCGAATATATACATACATACATACATACATACATACATACATACATACATACAGGATAGGGCCTTATTAGTGGTAGATTCTAGATCCGTGAAGGTCATCGCCTGTGGTTCTTCCAGTGCATGCACTGGGAGGTGAGCTTCCAGTTTCCGGCACATGCATGCATTCCAGCCAGCTGGTCTTTGTGCACACATGCGTGCCAGAAAACTGGAAGACCAGGTGGCCAGAGCGCATACGCATGACAGAAACCAGAAGCTTAGCTTTTTGGCACGCGCATGCATGCCGGGGAACTGCTCTTTTGGTTTCCGGTGCTCCTGTACACATGCACCAGGGTGTTGCTCTTCCAGTTTCCAGCGCTCCCCCCACTCCCATTTCAACACTCGGTGGTTTGCCAACACTGCCCTAGATAATCTCAAAGTAAAAATAAAAGTAAAGTTTCCCCTGTTCAGTTGTGACTGACACAAGGTTGTGGTGCTCATCTCCATTTCTTAGTTGAGGGAACCAACTTTAACCGAAGATGCTTCCATGGTCATGTGGCTATCATGAGTATACGCTGAGGCACACAAAACACATTTACCTTCCCACCAAAGTGATACCTATTAATCTACTCACATTTCCAAGCTTTTAAACTGCTAGGTGATCATGAGCTGGATCAAGTAACAGGAGCTCACCCGTGACTGCAGTGCTCGGATCTGAAACCTGGCATGCCAGCTTTTCAGCTAACAGCTCAGAGTTTTAACCACTAAGCCATCGAGCGTCCTAACTTCAATGCAGGTGCCTCTAATCCAGAGTCTCTCAGCCTTGGCCACTTGAAGATATATGGACTTCAGTTCCCAGAATTCCTCAGCCAACCACGCCAGTCCACAGATCTTCAAGTGCCAAGGTTGAGAAACACTGATCTAATATCTTCTTTGGTGATCTTTAAGCAGGTTATTAAAAGGTATCCGTTCTGGCAGATTTTCAGTATGTTTACTCATGATACGGTTGTCACTCTTATGCTTAACTTTCTTCCCCCTCCATCCTCCTCCTACCACATAATTTATCATGCTAAACCATAAGGATATTTTTTTATATAGCTAAAAATCAGTACAAATGTTTTATGAATAAATAAATACCTTTACATCTGCCGGTGTGCAGTCATGCCTTTTGCTACTCAATCTTTTCTTTTCTGTTTTTATTAACTTTTATTTCTTTGAATAATGCATTTCGGAAAAACTTGGAACGGCATGTTTATTTTTGATAGCTATTTGTGCTTCAGAAAAGAATGCATAGAACTACCTTTTTTGGTACTGCAGTATCTTGAGCATGCCAAGGCCTTTTTTTTTTTTTTTCATAATGCATTTTGGAAAAAGAAGATTATTATGTTAAAAAGTATATTTTTTGAGGAGAGGAAATCTAGGTTTTGCTGTTTTGGGGATTCCTTTATTCATATAAGGTTCGTGAATAATCAATTTCTGGTTGTAATGTCACTGCATTAGGTTATTTTAGGCGGTACTCAAGGATACAGAAAATCATCAGCATACAGTGCAATTTCAATACATGCATATACAAAAGTTCAGTGGAGCTTACTCCCAAGTAATGTGGCAATCTCTAAAAAAACAGTTTTTCTTTGGAAAATAATTCTTATTCTTGTTAGGCTATCAGAACATTTCCGGTAGGTATGTGGGAATCTTATCTATGGGTATGTATGGGTACACAAACACACATGCATATATATAAAAACATGACACAATAAGACTTCTCACATTAGATCAGATCTCATTAAAATAATCAATGTGAATTACTGATTCAGATTGTCAAGTCAAAATTGAACTGAACGGAGGTCAGATTTCCAAATGAATTTATGAAATTATTTTAATTGGTAATTTCTGCTTTCCTACAGATATGCAAAAGGCACTTCATCATTGTAGCAATTCATCTCTCTCTCTCTCTCTCCCTCCCTCCCTCCCCCGATCCCTCATCTATCTATCTATCTATCTATCTATCTATCTATCTATCTATCTATCTATCTATCTATCTATCTATCTATCATCTATCTATCTTACTCAGGGGTGGGATTAAACTGGTGTTGCTACTGGTTTGGTGATTACGTTTTTCAAATGCTGCGCGTGCATGTAATAAACCTAAAGCTGTGCTGCCCAGACAGCTGATAAGTTCTGTGCGTAGGTGTGCAGCATTTGAAAAGACACTTTTTTCACTGCTTTTTCAAGGTCAGCTGTGCCGCGCAAAGCAGCTGAGGTTGAAAAAGGAGAAAATAAAGGACAGCCAAGACCCCGGGCGGGTAGGTGGGCCAAACAGCAGCAGACACAGAACCGGTTCTGTGTCTGCTGCTCTTCAGAGCTACCGGTTCTATAGAGCCGGGCAGAATCAGTAGCATCCCACCCAGTGGTGGGATTCAATTTTTTTTACTACCGGTTCTGTGGGCGTGGCTTGGTGGACATGGCAGGGAAAGGATAGTGTAAAACCTCCAGTCAGAGGTGGGATTTGCCGGTTCTCCGAACTACTCAAAATTTCTACTACTGGTTCTCCAGAACTGGTCAGAACCTGCTGAATACCACCTCTGATCCCACCCCTGATCTTACTTCCCCCTCTTATTGGTATTATTATTAGGATTATTTTTACTATGATACTTTGCATGTACGCTGAGAGCTTTTGCACCGGAGAATTATTCCTTGCTTAATCAAGCTTGGCTAAAAAAAGCTAAGCTAAGCTAAACTAAGCTATTCTACTCTAGTCTAGTCTAATTTAGTCTATTAATTCTGTTCTGTTTTGCTATCTCTCTCTCTCTCTCTCACTCACTCGCTCACATCTATCTATCTATCTATCTATCTATTTATCTAATCTCACAATTTCTATGATTCTAAGAATCAAATCTCTCAATCAAATAATTGCACAAATATTTAGCAAATACTGGACTTGTTCCATAAAGGATTTGCCCTACAAAATGGAGCATTACCTGTAGAAAAACATTTTGTTCCACCTCAACTGAGTGGTGCAGCATAAGTAATATTGCAGCCATGTTGCTGGTGACACACCCTAGGGTTAGGGTGTGTCACCAGCAGATCTCTTTTTTTTTTTTTTAAATGAATATTCAACTGCCGGATGCAAAAAGGCTGGTGCAGCAAACACCTTCAAATGGCAAGCACTGTTTCCTCACAGGAGTGGAGTCCTCTCTATTTCTACCACACTTGGCTCATTTCATGAAATGATGCGACACTCTCAAAGTGTCGTAGGCGAAAAAAATAGCAACGTGAAAGGATGTGTTTGGAAGTCTTTTTATGTCTGTGCCTCTGAATGTTGCTGGGTCAGAAAGAAAGTACTCATAAACCCACCCCCCCTTTAGATATTTCAGGCAGACATAACTTAATATCTTCAATTTCCTAAAACAGAACACCACATTCACTGACTAGCTCATAGGAGAAATATCACAGGCTTGATTCAGGAATAAATTGCCTTATTGCAAACAAGACATAAAGCAAATAGGGAATGTCACCCAATTCAGAAAGTGGGGGAACCAGTGATGGGATTCAAATAATTTAACAACTGGTTTTCTGCCCTAATGACCGGGTGGGCGTGGCTGGGTGGGCATGTGGCTGGGTGGGCGTGGTCAAGTTGATTGGTCTCACCCTTAGGAAATTTCTCCTTAGTCCAACTCACAATAAAATAGCACAATAAAATAGCACGGTTCCAATATTTAGAATAGAATAGAATAGAATAGAATAGAATAGAATAGAATAGAATAGAATAACAGAGTTGGAAGGGACCTTGGAGGTCTTCTAGTCCAATCCCCTGCCTAAGTAGGAAAACCCTACACCACTTCAGACAAATGGTTATCCAATCTCTTCTTTAAAACTTCCAATGTTGGAGTATTTACAACTTCTGGAGACAAGTTGTTCCACTGATTAATTGTTCTGTCAGGAAATTTGAGTGGGCTCCTACAAAAATGAGGGAGTCAATCTATTTTCCAAAGCACCAAAATAGATGGAAACTAACCAAAGAGAGAAGCAACTTAGGTCTAAGGAGAAATTTCCTAAGGGTGAGACCAACCAACCAATGAAATAGCTCATCTTTGGAAGTTGTGGGTACTCCATCACTAGAAGTTTTCAAAAAGAGTGAGGGAAATACACCCCAAAAGGACAGTGGGAGAATTCATGAACATCACTTAGCTGGCTACAGAATGAAATGTGCAACTGAATATTTTCAGTGTACATCTCATTCCCTAGTGTACAGGTAATCCTCAACTTACAATAGTTCATTTAGTGACAATTCGAAGCTACAATGGCATTGGGGAAAAATGATCTTGACCATGTTTCCAACTTTTGACCGTTGCAGCATCCCCAGGGTCACAAGATCAAAATTCAGACACTAGGCCACTGACCAGGAGTGGGATTCTACTGGTTCTATAGAACCGGTTGTTACGATTCTGCCCAGTTCAGAGAATCGGCATATTGTGCCCCTGGCTGGCCCTGCCCCTTTCCGCCCGCCCCTCCCCTCCCTTCCCCGCTCCATTTTTTTGCCTTCCTGGGTCTCAGGGAAGTTTCCTGGGAGCAAAAATACCCTCTTATGAGGCTTCCTTGAGGCCCAGGAAGCAAATAAAGACTCTTATTTATGATGATTGCAGTGACCCTGGGTCATATGATCATCATTTGTGACCTTCTGAGAAGCAACGGGGAAGCCAGGTTCACTTAACAACCGAGTTGCTAACTTGACAAGCAATTCCCTTAATGAGTATGGCAAGAAAGGTCATAAAATTAGACCAAAATTCACTTAACAAATGTTTTGCTTAGCCACAGAAACGTCCATTGTGGTTGTAAGTCGAGGACTACCTGTAGTGAGAAGAGTGGATTTCAAACCAATGAATTTCCTTCTCCTCCAAAACAGAGCTTTTGAGATTCAGCCTCTCCTCTGCAACCTGTTCCAAGTGGAACTGATTGTGGGGAAAAGAGGAGAAAAGCCATAATATCATGTCTCTCACACCTACTTCCTACAGGATGTCCAAAAGGATAGAAATAGCACTTAGACTTACATACCGGTTTTCAGCCCCCTCTAAGCAGTTTACAGAGTCAGCCTATTGCCCCCCCTCTCCCCCCAACAATCTGGGTCCTCATTTTACCGACCTCAGAAGGATGGAAGGCTGAGTCAACCTTGAGCCTGGTGAGAATCGAACTGGCAAACTGCTGGCAGTCAGCAGAATTAATCTGCAATACTGCATTCTAACCACTGCACCACCATGGCTGATTAGATAGATAGAGAGAGGGGGGGGGATGATAGATAGATGATAGAGAGACAGAGACAGAGAGAGATGATAGAGAGATAGAGAAATAGAGAGATGATAGATAGATAGATAGATAGATAGATAGATAGATAGATAGATAGATAGATAGATAGATAGA